>CM060921.1:191470983-192670983 GCA_030737875.1 Allium sativum
TTTGTCTGTTCTGCGACAGTGGATCCATAACTAACTGAAATATAATGTTCTCCTAATCTGTCGTGAGATGCTCTCAACTCGTATCAGCTAGAAGCTTTTGGCGCTGCTCCATAAACTTTGCCTGCATGACCAAATAAGAATGTAGATAAAATTAATATCATGATATCTTATTTCATTATGTTAACCCTGTTAAAAACACCAGATCGATCACTACATCGGGTCGGTCAGTTGCAAGGAACAGGGTCGGTCAGTTGCAAAGCACCGGGTCAGTCGCAAATATGGATCAGCTTTAATAATGCGGATCGGTCGGTTACATACATGCTAATGGGTCAATCAGTTTCAATATTTGGATCAATGCATGAATTAAACACATAAAACGTGATATGTGCCTACCTTATAATTTACTACAAGAACGCGCCAGCATGTTGTTATTGATTTACTTAATACCACGTTAGCATGCACATTGTTGTTGCTTCATGAATGATGGTAAACAAGTTGGACCAGGCATCATCAACTTGGTTTGAGAGCCTGAAAGCTGCTTAGCAAACTGTAAAGTACACATGCACAAATATCTGAAGCATGCATACAAAGTAATGGCAAATATGTTTACACGTAAGGTATATAAAGGTTGTACTGCATATGACATGTAGCACATAAATGTGGTCCAATGTTTCATGCAGCTTCAATGTTCGATGAGCATGAAGTGTAAACGCATTTATATAAGGATATGCTAACACGTGGAATGTTGTTCATACATATATGGGTTGGTAGTGCAGCATGGCATTACGTTTATAGAAGGTTTGGCTCAAATAATGTTTGCAAGGTACGGTTCCAGCAAAAATTATCTGGCCGGTCTTATAATGTAAACGTGGGTCGGTCTTATAGTGTAAAGGTGGGTCGGCATCTTGTGTTCTTAACGTTGAAGATGGATCGGCCCCTAAAACACTTGAATATGTATAGTAAATGGAGCTACATGAGATTGTAGACAGTACTTTAAATACAAAGGTGGTTGGTTCCAACTAAAAGGTAGAAGGACACGTGACATCTGCATGCTTTTCACATATGGGTCGGTACTATGCAAAGTGCGAAGGGTTAGTCCCAATCATACGAAGCTGCTTGGTCCAATACGAAGAGTCTTGGTCATATGTTCATATGGATTAAGCATCGTTATATAAAGTATGTAATGATGTTATATGGGAATGATCCAAATACACTGCACACGGCAAAGCCTGGGAGGCTACAAATGAAAGTGGTTCGACCATGAGAAAAAGGTGGTGGCAGCTTTGGTAATTATATGGATCGGCCTTGTACAATTGTCTCCTGGTCGGTCCTGTAGAGAATAACTGGGTCGGTCCTGTAAAGAATAAAGTGGATCGATGCATTCTGTATAAAGTGGATCGGTGCATTCAACTAAATTTGGGTCGGTCCTATTTATACATCTGGTCGGGCTGTTTGGATCAGCTCCTGGTCGACCATAATTAAAAGCGGTGGCAGAACTGTAAACATGGAATGCATCAGCTGTGAACAGCTGTAGAGTGGACCAGTGGCATTTCTGTAAATAATTTTTAGTCTGACCCAAGTTTATAGCCGACCCAAACTCTGCACTCAATAATTACAAGACTGCCATTACCCCTAAACTACACCTATATATAGCCTCTTTCTCCACAATTCAAGGGACCGATTCCACTACCCCGAAGGGCTGCCTAAATCATTCCTCAACCATTCTAAAGCCTCTTAAAGCTCCATTGATGGCCTTCTAAGCTTACCCCATCTTCCTCCAACAATATGAATATCAAATCACATTCATTATCCATCCAAAATGACTCTAACTCAATTCTAGTGCTCTCCAACCGCCATTAATCTTCTATAAAAGCTCGGATCTAACATAAACTTCGTCACGGGATCAAGGAAAAGCGTCTACGCGCCAAAGTGATCGAAGATCTACAAGATAACTTTCACAATCCGCGAGATCTAATCCATTTCTCTACGAATTCAAGCGTGATCTGAAGCTAAAAGAAAGCAAAGAGAGGAAAATCACTATGTAAAGAGAGAATGAGCAAAAGTGAAATGTATGAGATAATGAACTTTGTAAATCTCCTCATGATAGTGGAAAACACTTCAAAAGTGGACGTAGATCTTTGCTAAGATCGAGCCACTATAAAAACCCCTTGTCTTTTACTTACTTTTTCCCGCTTTTTACTTGAATTTGCGTTTGTGGCCCCATTTTCATCTTGAACACCGTTTGGTGAAGTGTGATCTCACACCTTTGGTGTTTGAGTCATTTTTAATTCAAACATTTGGCGCCCACCGTGGGGCCGCGTTCACATCTCCTTCCTTCACATTGAAGTACAAAGCCTACTTCTACCATAGATTCTGCAAATCTAAGATCTAGGCCAATCGACGAACTATCTTCCAAATTCAAAGCCTTATCCGAAATCAAGGCTAAATCAAAGAAGACCGCAAGTAAAGCTGGCAAAGAAAATGACAACGTTGCAAACAACGGGACTACACCACTCACCAACCGCTTCGAGGTTGGAGAAAATTCAATATCCGGAGCCGAAGTGACTAAAGCTAAATTAGATGTCATTGTCACTAACTTGAGTCAACGCATGGAAGCTTCCAACAAAGCTTTGATGGATAAAGTGCGCGCTCTCCTAAACGCTCAAGCAAATACTGCTCCTCCTCCGAAAATCCATGTCAACCTTGAAGAGAATGCAAATTCATCAGCATTCGATCCTCATAATGACAACTTGGAAGGAATTGTTGGCAAAGACGACGCTAATGTTGAAGACTCAAAGTTGAATTCTATGAACCACTCAGATCGAAATAACTGATGAGTTGCAAGTCCCGTCAAGGGGACACCTTCCCATAGCGGATGTAAAAGACCTAGATCCTCTAAACGTGATTGCTCGCCATGACAAGCATCCGGAAAAGAGATCGAAGTCCACTCCCCGAAACGACACAACTCGAAGGAATATATCGCGAATGTGGTAAAGCAAATCATGGAAGACAACATACCTCGCAAGGATAGTGAAAGGGAATGGGACTTCTCCCTCGGCAAAAATCCATTCACAAAGAGGATCCGCAAAGCTGAATTCCCCAAGAAGTTCACTCATCCTACTCTGCCTCCGTACAACGGGATTTCTGATCCGAATCACTTCCTATACAAATACAAATGGTATATGAATGGAGCTAAAGCAACAGACGAGATCAAATGCATGTACTTCCCTTGCTATCTAGAAGGTGTCGCATCGTTATGGTTCACAAGGCTCCCGCCCAAATCCATCAATCAATTTGATGATTTGATTATGAAATCCAAAGAGTAGTTCAGGCTGCAAGCTACGAAGGTGAAGGACGTTATTTCTCTTACATCAATGAAATAGAAACCAGGAGAATCTGTCAAAGCTTTCCTTAAAAGATTTGATGTTGTTGTATCCAAAGTAGGAAATCCCAAGCCCCGCATGATTTTAATGTTTCTAATTGGCGCCATAGATGAGAATAGCAAATTTGTCAAATGGATCAAAATGAAGGAGCCAAGTACGCTTGACAAATTCTATAAAAAGGCCGAGGAGTACATGAGATTGGAGAATAAGCCCGCGCCTCTTCAGATTACTAATTCAAACCAACCTCGTAAAGCTCTCAAAAACGCTACTACTAAGTACAATCAGAAAAATGCCGGAGGTCAGAAAAAGGGAAGCGACGGGAAAGACAATCGAGACAGCAAGAAGCCTCGCTTCTCCAACCCATCAGAGCTAAGACCTTTAAATGATACTCCAGAAAACATCTTCACTGCAACAAAAGACTCCAAAGATTATCCAATTCCATAACCTCAGAGAGTAAGCGGCAAGCAAGCAAACTCTGGAAAGTTCTGCCGATTCCATAATCAGTCAGGCCACAACACCAACGAGTGTAGGCATCTAAGGTCACTGATCGAAGAGCTGATTAGGAAGAATCATCTGCAACAATAAGTGAAAGATCCACAATCCTCAAACGCTGTTCCGATTCCCCATGGGCAAGGGGCGACAAGCAACGAAGCTCTTGTTCAAACCATGCCAAGGCTGATCATCAACTAAAAACCATTGGTTGTGCTCTAGTTTCAATGGCTCAGAATAAGCGATCAACATCGCCTTCATGCTCTATTTCCTGCATTATTCATGCTTTACTTCATGTTTTACTTTCTGTTGTATTCAAAACTTCTTGTAAACGGTCTGTAATAATCTGCAAGTGATGCACTGAACGTTGGCTCTACGATTAAGAGCATATCTGTTTGAATGAATTTTTAGCTTGCAAAATTATGTGTTAAATCAAAACTTATCTGAAAAGATGATTTTATATTGCAGGTCATCTGTCGAGCACTTGTTCCTTCAGAATCTGATAAAGCATAGCGACCCCAACAACACTAACTCAAGTGCCAAAGGCTGTAAGTATAAACATTCCCAAATGCAAAAATAGTAAAGCATCGCCCTGAGACGTGAATGGGAAGAGTCGCAAAGGTTCAAACAGCGAACAAGCGCCATGACAAACAAACCAAAGTGTTGTAACTCTTATTGAAGCGGCACTTCCTTAAGCGAGAGTTTCAATCTGAGATAGCCCGCCAAGTCGAGCGTTCGACAAAAGAAATTGATGCCAACCCTGAGCTGGAAGGACCAGCACCATGTCGGAAGGACCGACAAACCTGGTGATCGTAAGTATCGACATCCGGCCAGAAGGACCGACAAAACAAGCTGGAAGGACCAGTACAAACCAAAGTCCTCTCCAGGGGCACCCAATTGATCGTCAGAATCAGGAAGTACCAGATGCGATAACGATAAACATTGGGGTTTCAACCAAAGTCCTCTCCGGGGGCACCTAATTGATCATCAGAATCAGGAAGAACCTGATGCGATAACAACAAACATTAGGGTTTCAACCAAAGTCCTCTCCGAGGGAACCCAATTGATCGTCAAAATCAGGAAGTACCTGATCCAATAACGACCAACATTCGGGTTTCAACCAAAGTCCTCTCCCGGGGCACCCAATTGATCGTCATAATCAAGAAGTACCTGATCCAATAACGACAAACATTAGGGTTCTAACCAAAGTCCTCTTCGGGGGCACCCAATTGATCGTCTGAATCAAGAAGCACCTAATGCGATAACAAAAACATTGAGGTTGTAACCAAAGTCCTCTTCGGGGGCACCCAATTGATCGCCAGAATCAGGAAGCACCTAATGCGATAACAACAAACATTAGGGTTCTAACCAAAGTCCTCTCTGGGGCACTTGATCGTCAGAATCAGGAAGCACCTATTGCGATAACGACAAATATTTAGGTTTTAATTGATGTCATTTCTTGTGGCACTCCTTCTGAATCTACCAACGCTTGGATTAATCAATATAATTGAGTGACGAAAGTCTCCAATACCTGAATTAACCAAGCCGGATTACAGATGGAATTCAAATTTAACTAGTTAACTTGTGTTGTGTCTGAAAATCTCATACATGACAAGTATTAAATTTTAGCCCAAGCAAGAGCCTCAAATCCAAAGTACGTCCCATAGAGAAGACTGATAATGATAACGACCTCATAAACAAGGGGAATAAATATCAAAGCTTCTCAAAGAGGAAGCAAAGGATAATTCATAGATACGCATTTCCCAAACATGAAATGTCGTACAATTACATGTCTTAAAAATAGCAGCGATTAAAATCCACAGTCGAACTATCTCTACTAGTTGATCTTAAGTGTCGGCGCGAATTTGAATCAGAATATCGTGTTTTTGCAGATAATATTCGACGAATTATAAACTGTTGGATAAAACAATTCTATGCAAACACTTTATTCAATTTAAAATAAAATTAGCTATAAATCATTTTTAATGGTTAACTAATCCACGATCGATATGGACAGTCGATGGCGATTATAAGTCCAAGACCTTGCAATTGCTTGTTTTAATTACAGAACAGGTGACGTGAAGCATATGAATTCAAAGTATGGTTTGCTATAGCAGGAAAAAAGTTGTAACTAGATCTCAATGCAGAATATGTCAACAGCAATGTTCATTTCAAAGCCAGCCTTTCTCGCAAGCAAAACATACAAGCTTTGAGGGGCAAATGTTAACCCTGTTAAAAACACTGGATCGGTCACTACATCGGGTTGATCAGTTGCAAGGACCCGGGTCATTCAGTTGCAAAGCACCGGGTCGGTCGCAAATATGGATCGGCCTTAACAATGCGGATCGGTCGGTTACATATATGCTAATGGGTCGGTCAGTTTCAATATGTGGATCAATGCATGAATTAAACATATATAACATGATATGTGCCCACCTTATAATTTATTACTAGAACGCGCCAGTATATTGTTATTGATTTACTTGATACCACGTTAGCAAGCACATTGTTGTTGCTTCATGAATGATGGTAAACAAGTTGGACCAGGCATCATCAACTTGGTTTGAGAGCCTGAAAGCTGCTTAGAAAATTGTAAAGTACACATGCACAGATATCTGAAGCATGCATACAAAGTAATGGCAAACATGTTTACACGTAAGGTACATAAAGGTTGTACTGTATATGACATGTAACACATAAAGGTGGCCTAATGTTTCATGCTGCTTCAATGTTCGATGAGCATGAAGTGTAAACGTATTTACATATGGAGATGCTAACACGTGGAATGTTGTTCATACATATATGGGTTGGTAGTACAACATGGCATCACGTTTATAGAAGGTTTGGCTCAAATAATGTTTGCAAGGTACGGTTCCAGCAAAAATTATCTGGTCGGTCTTATAGTGTAAATGTGGGTCGGTCTTATAGTGTAAAGGGGGGTCGACATCTTATATTCTTAACATTGAAGATGGATCATCCCCTAAAACACTTGAATGCGTATAGTACACGGAGCTGCGTGAGATTACAGACAGTACTTTAAATACAAATGTGGTTCGTTCCAACTAAAAGGTAGCAGGACACGTGACATCCGGATGCTTTTCACATACGGGTCGACACTATGCAAAGTGTGAAGGGTCAATCCCAATCATACGAAGCTGCTTGGTCCAATATGAAGAGTCCTGGTCACACGTTCATATGGATTAAGCATCGTTATATAAAGTATGTAATGATATTATATGGGAATGATCCAAATACACTGCACATGGCAAAGCCTGGGAGGCTACAAATGAAAGTTGTTCGGCCATGAGCAAAAGGCGGTGGCAGCTTTGGTAATTATATGGATCGGCCCTATACAATTGTCCCTGTACAATTGTCTCTTGGTCGGTCCTATAGAGAATAACTGGGTCGGTCCTGTAAAGAATAAAATGGATCGATGCATTCAACTAAATTTGGGTCGGTCCTATCGATACATCTGGTTGGGCTGTTTGGATTAGCTCTTGGTCGGCCAAAATTAAAAGCGGTGCAGAACTGTAAATACGGAATGCGCCAGCTGTGAACGGCTGTAAAGTGGACCAGTGGCATTTTTGCAAATAAGTTTTAGTCCGACCCAAGTTTATGACCGACCCAAACTCTGCACTCCATAATTACAAGACTGCCACTACCCCCAAACTACACCTATAAGTAGCCCCTTTCTCCACAATTCAAGGGACGATTCCACTACCCCGAAGGGCTTCCTAAATCATTCCTCAACCATTCTAAAGCTTCTTAAAGCTCCATTAATGGCCTTCTAAGATTACTCCATCTTCCTCCAACAATATGAAGATCAAATCACATTCGTTATCCATCTAAAATGGCTCTAACTCAATTCTAGTGCTCTCCAACCGCCATTAATCTTCTCTAAAAGCTCGGATCTAACATAAACTTCGTCACAGGATCAAGGAAAAGCATCTATGCGCCAAAGTGATTGAAGATCTACAAGATAATTTTCACAATCCATGAGATCTAATCCATTTCTCTATGAATTCAAGTGTGATCTGAAGCTAAAAGAGAGCAAAGAGGGGAAAATCACTATGTAAAGAGAGAATGAGCAAAAGTGAAATGTATGAGATAATAAACTTTGTAAACCTCCTCATGATAGTGGAAAACACTTCAAAAGTGGACGTAGATCTTTGCTAAGATCGAACCACTATAAAAAACCCTTGTCTTTTACTTAGTTTTTCCCGCTTTTTACTTGAGTTTTCATTTGTGGCCCCATTTTCATCTTGCACACCGTTTGGTGAAGTGTGATCTCACATCTTTGGTGTTTGAGTCATTTTTAATTCAAACACATTATAATTTAACAATTATAACAAATACTACTACATAAAATAAAATATGCTTACATGGCTCTTCCTATATTCCATTGTGCCATGTATATTAGACTGTCCCAGCAAATTTCATGCTCGATGGCATGCGTACGAGCAAACACATCCATATATGATTTTGGACCCTACCCTCAACCTCCTGAATTTGATTATTATATACAATTGTTATACATTCAAAATTATATAGTATATTAACTTTGTATGATTCACATTTATAAAATTTATCAACTCCTGCTGATACTGCTAAAATGACTTTGATCCTCCTCAAGGAGTGACTGGATTTATATTCCTTTTTGATGAGTTTCTTTTAGACTATGCCTGTACATTCAAAATTTGATACATTATTTATCAATCAAATATTTTTTCATATTTCAAAAAAGTTTAGTACACTTACCTTGCCTCATCAGTATCCAAATATTTGAGCCATCCTTCCCATACGCTCGTCCCCATCTAGTTAGGCTTTTGTATTTTTTAATTTATCGATGACACAGAATCCTTATAATTCTTTCTCATCTTTTGCATCCAGTAAAGTCGGGTCAGTTGCAAGTCATTTTGTTTGTATATCCAGCTCGGCCTGTATTTCATAGTAAACAAACAATCAAACATTAAGCAATAAAATATGTATAATATATCAACGATAAAAAAAGGGAAAATATAAAAAAAATACTTACAAGGATGTCCTGTCGGATACACTCTATGATATCA
Organism: Allium sativum; assembly: GCA_030737875.1. NCBI lineage: Eukaryota > Viridiplantae > Streptophyta > Magnoliopsida > Asparagales > Amaryllidaceae > Allium > Allium sativum. The sequence continues at coordinate 191,479,925 of CM060921.1, forward strand.
GGATGGATGGTATCCCACTTCGGCCAACTAGTCGACTTCCTAGCCATGTACACCGCTTTTGAAACATCTAAAACAACATTTGAAATTTATTGGTCGAACCCCCTATTTTAAATATGATATACATAAGTGTATAGTTGGTAAAAAAATTAAGATGCTAAATAAAGTTTAGTTTTTTTACCCCTCGGCTCTAGGTACTAAGGAAATGACAGTTCTTTTTGGCTGCTGCGATGGACCACTATCATCGACCCCTGAAGAACGGGAAAAACTTCTACCTCTCGACGACATATGTATATACCTGCCACATACACATCATATTAAAAGAAAATAATAACATGATATTGAAATATGTTTTATAGTTAAATGACATAAAAGGAAATGGAACTGTATATACTTGAATTAGATTGGGTCTCATATTCTGACGACAAACATATTACATTGCAATTTTAACATAAATGAATAAATAGAAAGAAATGCTTATGACATAAAAGATGTAAACAACGATAAGCTAATTTTGATTCATAATTATGTTACATCAATTTTGTATGACATCAAGAATTCAAGAGAGTTACATGTATTGAAAAATATATGTCGTATAATACATAATTACATTATAACTAGAAAAATAATACTCATTATCTACATTAATCATCATCATCTTTTGATTCAAAATCAGTCTCATATTCTACGATATTTTCCTCCGTGCTCTCGGATGCTTCTACCAAAACGTTTGATTCATCGATCAAAGGTCCAAAATTTGCATGATCGTCTATAATTATTAATTCATTGTTTTTCTCAAGATCTGCTGATAAGCTTGTTCGTATAGAATATTCTTTCCATCAAACGTAAATCTGGACTTTGTTTAAAAACTGCCGACCAATCTACTTTATCTCTTTTTAGAGACAGATAAGGAGCATAATAAACTTAGAATGCTTGTTTGGCTAGTACAAAAGGATCATACTTGTGATAGTGTGTTGTATGCCTTATTTCAATAGAAACACCTTCTCCGTGAGTCGTGAGAAATATGTCAGTTGCAAAATTTATGTTAAAACGCCATAAAAATCATTTACGTGATTTTCTGGATCGTTGCCGCCTTTAACAAATACACCTGTATTATTCGTTAATTTTTCAGCATATATTCTTTGGTGTTAAATTTATATCCATTGACAAAATTTATTGGATATGTCTTGACCACTTTTTTGGTACCATTGAAAAATGTTTCAATCCTTCGTCAACGATACAATTTGTCGGTTCGTAAATGTAGTTTGAAAACCAACCAGAAAATTCTTTATTAAGATCCCCGTTCAGATGTTTACGTTAATAAATACTGTATACATGAGTGTCGATCACTAAATCTGAATCACGCAAACACTTCCTCAACTAAGAGACATGAAATACGTCATGATTACCAGAGAAATTATCAACAAGTGCCTCATGATAAGCGAATGGGCCGATACGTTTGGTAATAAGAAATGGCCCAGTATTGCACGGTGCTATTTCCCTGTCTGACTAAAATGTAACACTCCCATCAAGGGAGAAGCATGGATATACGCAAAATCATCAACAGAAAACTTGAGAGGCTTCGTACGGTTGTCCATGTAGAATTTTTGGCGACTCTGAGCCTCTCTCATGCTCTATCTAATAAGAGAAATCTGCTTGGATGCTTCACGAATAGAATCGAGGCCCAAACTAAGTTTCTCATCGGACTCAAGCCAACAAGATGGAGAATGACATGATCTTTGATATAAAGCCTCAAATGGAGTCATGTCGATAGAAGACTAGTAGCTATTATTATAAATAAACTCAACCAATGAGATACTGTCCTCCCGGTTACCCCCCAAAATCAAGAATACAGGCTCGAAGAAGGTCCTTTAATATATGATTCACCCTCTCAGTCTGTCCATCAGACTGTGGGTGGTAAGCAGTGCCGAAGTTTTGCTTTGTACCCAAAGCTAACTGGAGACTCTTCCAGAAATGGATCTAAAAGAGTGAATCATGATCAAACACTACAGAACTAGGAATATCGTGCAACCGCACGATTTCCTTAATATAAAATGTGACGACCGCCCATGACTCTTGCACTAAACAAGAGGAATAATGCGTTGAAAGGTATGCTAGGCAGCTGTGGACAATCATCAAGGTAAGATAACACTTGCAGAACCTGTCGTACAACTCACAATGCAAGGATAAAATATAACAAAACATATAAAACAGGCTATAATAGTGAAGCATATCTAAGTAGAAAGTTGAACTTTCATAACAACTAGAAAGAATATCCATACACCCTTGGATTACAACATAAGTGTCTGTACAAATTTGCCACACTACAACACTCAGAGAGAACATCAATCATAACAACGGAAAACATCCAATACTAGATAGAAGAAAATAATACACCAACCTCCAGCTCGTTATCGCACAGCAGCATCGTCCTCACCAAGGTCAACTACCTGTTACCTATTACTCAGTCTGCCCATCCACAACCGGATGAACAACCCAGGTAATAAGAGGGAAACATAAAACCTTGAATCAGACAACAGTCTTAGTGAGCAATAAAACATCTATCTAACATCATCAATAAAGTATATGAGAGTAGGCAGATTAACCAACCAATATACCCAAAACACCAGAGAAGAACCCAAACCCGTCTTCCCCACATCTGACAGCAATAGCTTTTACAAACAAGCATTTGAAAACAATGCTACATTCATGACAATCAGAAGTAACCAGACAATAACAATCATAACAACTAGTTATTTCTCACATAAACCATCCAAATCGAGATTAACATCTCTCAAGCACAATCCCCGAAGGCTTAAACCAACATCAGACAAGCACCTAAGAAACATCTCCTTCAACGTCAGACAACTTACGTGTGACGGTACAAGAAAAGCAAGCAACATTCATGACTTTGGCTATCACCGCCTATCCTGCTTCGGAATCATCGTTAATCGTATGATGATCAACCTTGCCATATGCCAAGGGCTAATGGTAACCCCGGTTCTAGCAAAAACTCAATACGCCTTTCAAAGATACGTATCTAGGCCTTTCAACAATACTCAGAGTACTCGACCGGAAACCTTCCAGTCTTTTAGGTGCCCTTGTTATACCCTTGCTTTGAGTCAGCTAGAACCTACGGCAATGATAATCTCTCAACCTTCAATATCTCTTAGCCATCCAACCTGATGACTGTTTAGAGCTCAAGCAACCTTCTGGAGCAACCATTATCCATCAACTCACTGCTTTGAGTCATAGCTCAAGCAACCTTCTCAAGCACCACCTTGAGTGGTCTTCACATTCGTTGTATTACGACGACCAACGAACACATCCCATCACTTCGAACATTCCCTCTCGAAATCACTTCAAAGTCACAATCATCATCGATCCAAAATCACACATCATTTGGTCGATATTTCTATTCTTAGCATTTCTAGATTTCCCACTATGAAAAACAAACCATAGTGTTTAATTCTCCATTAGCAGCGCTTACAAACACAATCTTCTCTCATATGTCGTTTCACGACCTAACATCACTAGCCAACTCCCCAGGTCATATAACGACGTGATCCACCTGGCTGACTTGACCTGACTTCCATGGGTGACCATCTCCAAGACACGGCCTGGCTTGGCCAACCCATCTCATAACACACGAACGACCTAAACCCGAAGCCATGACCTGCGATCTGATGCTCTTCAACAGACACACATAAGAACGACCTGGGCCTTCACCGATCCGAAATCAACGACCCGACCTTACCCATGCGACCTGACCCATTTCTTGAGTGACAAGCCACGATCCAAACTTCATGCCACATCATCAACGACCTACCAAAAATGACCCGACTCCAGATCTAGCAAAATAGCTGTAATCTTAAATCATCACCAAACGACAACATCGATTCAAACAACTCATCCAACTCAACCACAAACACTTTATGAAATCAACGACAACGTCAAAATGACAATTATTAATTAATAATCATATAAAATTCACCAAATCATGATAATTAAATGAATAAACTAAAATAATGGATCTAACTTGCATAAACATATATGAATTAACATGAGAATTTACCGATCTAAATTGCTAGATTAGATCTTGTGGTGATTCGTATGAAAATATACTTACCATTATGTAGATCTAGGTGAAAACAACTTAAAATGATGAAATTAAGATCAAACAACCCATATACTTGATTGAATCTGTGTGAGAGATGCTTATCACTCAACAATTCTTCAAATTAACTCGAAATCATTAATTTTCCAATCCGAACAACGAAGAATGAACTTCAAACCTCTCGATTTGATGAAATTTCTCTTGACTTGACGTAGATTTAGCTTCGATTCATGTTAATCTTCAATCTTCTTCCTTAGATCTATATTTTAATGGTGGAAAGGTGTATTCGATTGAGCAAGGAGGATCATGAGCTCAACCAAATGAGAGAATGAAGAAAGTTAACTATTCTCCATGCCTATAACCCCTATTTATAGCCTCCCACCATCCCACTAATGAGCCACTCCTAATCAACCTATCAATGGTTCACAAGACCTGAATAGAAATTGTGAAACACTAAAACGATGATTACACCCAAACTGCTGAACCAAATCTTTAATATGACCATTCTACGAAATTGGCAACACCATTTCCTTTCCAATGAAATCGATCTCAACACCTGATTCGATCCTGGTCAAAATTTATTCCCTGTACAAAACTGATAGGGGAAAAACGATCATAAATAAAATTGGTAAAAATTATGGACATGTCTCACATCCCCATAACCAACATATCAAAATATGAGAACGATCCAACCATCAAGGAATTAAATAAAAATGTTTTACAATCCTCCGGTATGTAAAATGCGTGTTTCCCCGTCCCTTTTAGGAATTTCACCTCCGAAATCCCAAACAAACACACCAAAATAATTCCTCATGCCTATCATCCATGAGCAACCAATTTACCATACAAACTAGCATCCATCAACCATGCATCCATAGCCTTACTCTAGCACGTGGAATTCTAATAATAACAACAACAGTACAAGTTACAATGGGGTAAGAATGACACAACATTTATAGGTCATACCGACGAAGAGTTCTGGATGAGTCGTCTTCATACTCTCTTTTGTCTCCTATGTATAAATGTCACCATCCTCACTCCATTTTACCTTGACCAACTAAACTGTCTTCCTCCTAAGTTGTTTCCTGTCATTCCCCACTACACGTAGTGGCTTACGAGGTCTTGTAACTACGGTCTCAACTTCTAGGTCTTCATATTGCTCCAGAGATACCACCACATTCGAATCATGCACGCACTTCCGAAGAAATGAAACATGGAAAACATTGTGCACACCTGACATCTTCTAGGGTAACTCCAACCTATATGCGAGCTTTCCAATCCGCTTGATTATCGATAATGGTCCAACGAACCTTGGAGCTAACTTTCCATTACTTCTGAATCGTACAGCATGCTTCAACCGCGAAATCTTCATGAAAAGCATGTCACCAACATCGAATTCCAAATCCTTACGATGCTTGTCAGCATAGCTTTTCTGACGATCTTAGGCGACCTTCATTCGTTGCCGAACAATCTCAATACAATCTGATGTCTCTTTGATGATCTGTGGCCCAAGTACTAATTTATCTGCAGTTTCTAACCAACATGTCGGATAATTGCACGGTCTACCATACAACGCTTTGTATGGTGCCATCCAATGCTCGACTGGTAGCTATTGTTGTATGCAAACTCAACTAAATGTAGACGGTCTTCCCATGATCCCCCGAAGTCCAATACATAAGCTCTTAGGAGATCTTCCAAAACTCTTTAACCCTCTCGGTTTGACCGTCAGCCTGGGGATGATAAGAAGTACTCAAACACAACTTGGTTCCCAAAGTCTTGCAAACTCTTCCAAAATCCACTAGTAAACAATGGATCTCAATCACTCACTATGATCTTCGGGATACCATGGAATCAAACTACCCATTTGATATAAAGCCCAGCCAATTTCGATGCTGTCCTAGTAGATCTGACAAGAATAAATATGATGCTTTTAGTCAAGCAATCCACTATAACCCAAATTTCTTCGTTTTCTACCCTGGTTCTAGGTAGTCCATCGATACCTACTTCCACTTTCACATAGGAACTTCCAATGGCGGAAGCAATCCACTCGGCTTCTTCTGCTCATCTTTCACTATAAGGCCCCACCTCTATACTTGCGTTAGCCATGGCCATTGCAAGCAACGACGTCAACTAACCCGAAGAATAAAGCTGTTGAGGATTAACCATCAATATATTAGTTTTGAACGAGTGCTAAATATGTCGGATAATATGGTCTAATTTTTTAAATCTCATGAGGAAATCCGACACATCTAAATCACATTCAAATCTACTACAAGTGGCTATATATAATTCATAAAGTAATATAAAATACATAACAATAAATTAGAGTCAAACACAGATATTCAAATCAGAAAGGCGGAAATAGATATGAGTTTAACACATGAGTAAAAATACAAGTTAGTGGTCATAGTCAATCCACTAAACAACAAAAGCATAGGTACAAGTTCTAGCCAAAAAAATATGTATACATGAAATTCTAAGATACATGTATAATCAAGAACTACAACTCTAATGTAAATAGTAAAAAGCCAAGATTGGTCCCTGCCAGAAGTCATGAGATGCACCTGTAATACTCGGTCTAACCCGAGTATTATTTATAAGAATAAACAATAAACAGATTTGTCTAGCTGTACTCATCATAATAAATTGAGATAGAAATAGAGATATAAACAGACATGTAATGACACACATGTAATACACAATAATAGTAACAGAAAATGTAAAGGCACGAAAAATGTCTACAATATATCCCATAGAAATCTCGATGCTATAAAAGGTTATCAAATTCTAAAGATATAGCTACTCATGAGGAATATTAGCACATATCCAAAACAACACAAGATTGGATAGCACAAGATATCTCCTATCAAATCAGCACAAGATCGATAACATAATATTAAGACGACAACAACTGATGACCCATGTCAAATAAACCTGAATTGATAACACATATCACAGAAACACAAGATTTGATAACACAATTCGTGATGATCCGAAGATCGGGGAATACAAGATCCCACTTGGAACACACAATTCCAATGAATGAACCGAAGTTCAGCAAATAGTCCGAAGACTCTCAGCAACGAACCGAAATTCCATAAAGAGAACACAACTTGAGATGATCCAAAGATCCGTAGGATGATCAGAAGATCATCAAAGTGACCCAAAGGTCATATTGATCCGAAGATCGAGTATAGTGTAAACCACGCCAATCTATTAAATATAAGAGTCAAGCTACATGTCCCATAACCACTTGCTCTACTCGAATATTTACAAACAAGTTGTATATTCCACTAGAAATACGAAACGATCATTGCCACAGTGTTCAATCGAATGAGTCAAAGAAGTAACCATCAAAAACAAACACAAGGGGTCATAGTCCTTGTTTTTACTAAGGCTTTTAATTAGATTTCTCATATGAACGAGAAAATGGTTTATAAAATATATACTAGCAGATTTGTAAATCAATTTGGAAAATAACTTCATATAATGAAGTAGAATTTGAAACTATTTAGTAAAAGATTGGTATTTACTAATAAATTCAAAACCCTTTTATATAGTTTCGAAGTGGCAAATCTAGTGGAATAGCGATCGAAATGACGAGTGGACTAAGAATTCATGTTTTAATAACGTAAACAAGATCTCGTGACTATCGATTATAATTTCGTTCATCATGAATAAACCGAAAGTCAATGATATTGAAATGCAGAAATCTGCGAACTAGAGAAACTGAAAAATCACAAACGAAGCCGAAATGGGCCGAAACTCGGCCGGGAATGAGCTCAAATGGACCTAAACTGTTTACCGCGGTCTCCACCGGTCAACAGCAGAAAAACATGATTCAAACTTCTGAATTTCTCTCCTTTTGTTTTTATAATTATTTGAAGCAGGTCAGACGTCTGACCTAAAATATCCAGACGTCTGAATCTAGGCCAGAGCACAATTTGGCCTAGAAAACATGCTCTAAATGTTATTGTCAAATGCCCGAAGGCCTATGATGTAATATACATGAAAATGAGGCTTCAAAGACTTGCCGAAACAACTTATAACACCCAAATGCACATGCACAAACACATATACATGATATTGCAATGATTTTTGTTTTAATCTCTAAAACGAACATAATACTAAACCAAAGCAATCAAACGCTATATAAGCGAATTGTGAAGTCTTAGAACTTGTCGGTGCGACAACGGAGCTTCACAATATCGCCAAAACCACTCATAGCATATGCAATCGATTGTGTGTACAATCAAAACAAGAAATTCCAATTTAATGAAACTAAAAAATAATGAACCGAAAATTGTATAATTATATCACCAATTTATATGCATATACACAAATCAAAATGAATCTAAATTACACTTTGTAAGCCTCTAGGCTTATGGCATAGATGTAAGTTCATGAAGAACTCGCCTTTGCTTGTTTAGTAACAAGGAATCATTCCAAAGCTTGGCTAGAACAACCTCTCCTCCAATATTACTCACGAATCTTCAATCTATGCACGAAACAAACCAAATTCCTAAGAGTTAGGTTTAGAATATCATAAGAAATTGAAGAGGAATGGAGTTGGAGAAGATGGAGAAGCTTACCCAAGATTCTACACTTGATTTCCTCAAGAATTAAGCTTCCAATTGCAAAATTTAGCTTAGGATTTTCTATTTCTCATTCCCTTCCCCATTTCCGTTTTCTTTTAAGTGTTTGGGATGAATGAGAGGAAGAGGGGCCGATTTGGTTATATGGAGTGAGCTAGGTTTAGACAAACCAAAACCCAACCAAGGTGCCAAATCTCTGAATCTAGGAATATATCGATGCTTACACTTTTTAATGCCATAAATGACATTTTAAACTCAATGGAAGTGTTTTCAAGTCCAAATTCATCTATATGTGAAAAGAGACATTTTGCCAATACACTCAAATGAGAAAAGACCAGATTTCACCCAACTTTTAAGCTATCGATGTTTATAGTTTTAAAAGTCACAAACGACACTTTGAACTTGATGGAAGTGGTTTCGAGTCCAAATTCTTCTATATGAAAATGTGACTTTTTGGACACACATTCGATTAACGATTAATAATATTATATTTAAATAAAATATTTAAATATATTATCATTAAATATGTGGGTTGTTACATTCACCAACTGACAGTTTATACATTTGGAAATAAACTTTTCAGCATCCCTCTTCATACCTTCCCAGTGGTAAGATCGCTTCATGTCCTGATACATCTTATTATCAACATGATGAATTGTCAACTTCGAATGATGACATTCCCTCAGAACCTCATCTCTCAATCCGTCGATATTAGGAACAACCAGTCATCCTTTCTTTCGAAGCCAACCTTCTCGATCGACCTAGAATTCTTTATCTTTTGGTTCTAACTTTTGGATATTCTTGAATAGCTTTACATCCCGCTTTTGGTCCTCACCAATCCTTTTGATGAGATTAGGTCCTATGGATAAGCTTTCCAACATTTCAGGTTCCAACTCACACTGTGGTCTGAAATAAAATCCTGCCAAGTACTTGAGGTGCTTCCACTCCGAAAACATCACTCCTAAACTTGCGTATCTTCAATTCAACGCATCCTCCACTGTGTTACTTTTACGAGGAGTATAGGCTATACCAAAATTATATGATGCCAGAAATTCTAACTACATTAGTTGTGGAAGATTCAAATCCTTTTGGGAACAAAGATACATCATCGACTTGTGATCCGTAAACAACTCGAATCGAACTCTCAACAGGTAATGTCTGCACATCTTCAGAGCAAACACAATCACTTCCAACTCCAAATCAAGAGTTAGGTAATTCCTTTCGCGCGGCTTTAGCTATCGATCGCGTAGGCCACAACTTTATCCTTCTGTATCAGCACTGCTCCAAGTCTAGTACCGCATGCATTGGTGTATACCACCATCTCTTCATTCCCATTTGGAATGATCAAAATAGAAGCATTCGTCAATCTCTCTTTCAGGATTCCAAAAGCTTGCTCACACTTTGCATCCCATGTGAACACTTAGTTCTTCTTCGTTAATCCTACTAATGGTGCAGCTATCTGGAGAAATCCTTTATAAAACGGCGATAATATCCCGCAAACCCAAGGAAACTTCTCACATCCGTCGCATTCTTAGGTCTATCCTAGTCCTGGATTGCTGCCACTTTAGCGGGGTCAACCGCTATCCCATTTCCAGAAACAACATGGCCTATGAACCTCACTTCACTCTTCTAGAAGTGACATTTCGAAAATTAGCTCTCAGCTGATGCTTTCGCAAGAATTCCAAAACAACTCTCAAGTGTGTCTTATGCTCTTCCTCATTCCGAGAGAAAACCATAATATCATCCACGAACACAAGCACAAACTTGTTCAACTCATCTCTGAACACCCTATTCATAAGATGAACGAAATACGCTAGTGTGTTAGTCAACCCAAATGGAATCACCAACCATTCGAAGAAACCAGATGGTGTCCTAAAAGCAGTCTTCGGCACACTATCCTTTGCCACTATTAACTGGTGGAATTCCGTTACTAAATCCATCTGAGAAAACACCTTGGCATGGTGAATCTGATAGAACAAGCCATCTATCCTCGGCAACAGATACTTGTTCTTCTTGATCACCATGTTCAGCTCACGATAATCCGCACAAAACCTCAAAGGTCCATTTGCCTTGGTTGCAAACACAACTAGTGCACCCCATTTTGATATACTTCTCCGAATGAATCCTTTTCCAAAAAGGTCACATACTTGCACCTCTGACTCTCGCTGTTCCTTAGGCGCCATCCACCTAAGAGGCATAACGATAAGTCTAGCACCTTCGACTAAAATGATTCTTAACTCAATCTCACGATGCGGCGACAACTCTTTGACCTTGTCAAAGACATCCGTAAACTCATAAGCAATCAACACAGATGATAAGTCTACCTATGGAATCACAAACGAATATAAAAAGATCATGAAGACACCATCTTCAGGCTTACATCGAATCAAACCCTTTCACCCTTCCACATCCCCGATTCTCACCTCAAGCTTCTCGCAATTCACCTATGCCGCATACCTCTTGATCACATTCATGCCCAAAATAATCTCAAACCCAACAAAGTTCAAAACAAAGAAATCAAACACAAAAGAGCAACCATGACTTGATAATTCAAGGCCACGACAAAGAAAACAAAGGCTTGACGATCCCCTAACTGGATTGGTCACAACCAAAGGTCTATCACAAATCTCGGGTTCCAAACCCAAGTGGCACACAAGCTCGTTAAAAATGAATGAATGCGATGCTCCAGTGTCGAACAACACATGAACTGACCACTAGTGGAAAGAGTACCTTGCACAACGACACACTTACTCCTCTGCAGTAGGAGCTCTTAAAGAAGATGGCACAGCTTCCAAAGCATAAACATTCACTATCTGCTTCCCTTTCGCAAGCTCCAGAGAATCCTTCTTATCATGCCCAGGTTTTCCACACTTGAAGCACTTCTTTTCAGCTTTAGGATTCTTACATTTGTTAAAGTAGTGTCCCTATGTTGGAAGCCAAAGCAAACCACCTCACTTTTAGGTTTCTTCTCGTTGTCCTTCTCTTTCTGCTATTGCTGCTTTCTCTTCTTATTATTATTACCACCCTGCTATGGTTTCAAGGCTTCCTTGGTTGCAGCAACAACAACTTCTTCTCCTTTGGGAAAAAAGCTTTCATGTCTTATAGCTTTTCCCACTATTTTCTCATATGGTTCATCTAGATGATCAACCAATGGCCTCTCAATATATGTATCCAAACCCATTACAAACTTCTCATTCTTCTGATAAGGAGAGTCAATATACGAATGAGCATACTTCGACAAGGCCTCAAAATCAAAAACATAATCAAGCACCGGTTGACCATTCTGTTTCAGCTCCATGAACTTCTTGAACAAAACAGATTTCTGAGTAGTTGAAATATAAACTTCTCCTCGAACTTGACTTGGAATTGCTCCCATGTGATCTTACTTTTGGAGTTTCCAAAGTAATTGAATTCTACCAATCCATGGCTCTACCTTGCAATTGTCTCGATGCAAGCTTCCTCTTTATTGCATCTTCTATACCCAAGTCCCCAAAGATTCTAATACAAGCATCTAACTACCTCTAAACCTCTTCAGTTGGCTATGTCCCCTTCAAAGACTTTCCTCCTAGAGAGGTGAAGTCCTTGCACAACTTTACGAAGTCCACGACTCTAGGAACCTGTACTCAAATTCCTACATCTACCGTGACTATCTCCTGAGTGGGTACCCTCCTCATGATCACTGCCGTCATGGCCTCGGACATAGCTGGGTAATCTGGTATACCTCCATTACCCTATACAGGAACAATCTCCTCCCAACGGCGTGCCTCGATGGTCGACGACTCATTGTAAATATGTAATATAGAATGATTATCCCATGAGCGATAAAAACTACAAATGGAGTTTAAACGCTGTTATACCATACACTAATATATAGTATATATCCATTAGAAATCTACAAATACGTGCTTTGCCAAAAAATTGCAAATACTTCTCTCATATGTAATTACGTTTTTAAACTTTTGCTAAAATCGATAACCAGAGTTCTGATACAAAATGTGACGACCGCCCATAATTCCTTCACTAAACAAGAGGAATAATGCTCTGAAAGGTGTGCAAGGAAGTTATGGACGATTATCACGGTAAGATAACACATGCAAAACTTGTCATACAACTCACAACGCAAGGATAAAATATAATAGAACATATACAATAGGTTATAATAGTGAAGCATATCTGAGCAGATACTTGAACTTTCATGACAACTAGAAAGAATATTCATGCACCCTTGGATTACAACATAAGCGTCTGTACAAATTTTTCTTACTACAACACTCCAAGAAAACATCAATCATAACAGCGGAAAACATCCAATACTAGAGAGAAGATAATAATACGCCAGCCTCTAGCTTGTCATAGCACAGCAGCATTGTCCTCACCAAAATCAACTAGCTGTTACCTGTTACTCGTCTTCTCATCCACAACTGGATGAACAGTCCAAGGTAATAAGAGGGAAACGTAAAACCTTGAGTCAGACAACAGTCTTAGTGAGTGGTAAAATAACTATATAACATCATCAATAAAGTATGTGAGAGTAGGAAGATTAACCAAAAAATCTACATAAAACAACAGAGAAGAACCCAAACTCATCTTCCCTACATTTGACAGTGATAGCCTTTAAAACAAGCATTTGAAAATAACAGTACATTCATGACAATCAAAATTAACCAGACAATATCAATCATGACAACTAGTTATATCTCACGTAAACCATCCTAATCGAGATTAATGTCCCTCAAGCACAATCCTTGAAGCCTAAACAACCATCAGACCAACACCTAAGAAACATCTCCTTCGATGTCAGACAACTTACATGAGATAATACAAGCAAAACAACCAACATTCATGACTCCGGCAATCACCGCCTATCCTGCTTCGAAACCATCGTTAATCGTATGACGACCAATCTTGCCATATGTCAAGGGTTAATGGTAACCCTGCTTCTAGCAAAAACTCCATACGCCTTTCAACTATACGTATCTAGGCCTTTCAACGATACCTAGGGTACTCGACTGACAACCTTCCAATCTTTTAGGTCCCCATATCATACCCTTGCTTTGAGCCAACTAGAACTTACGACAATGAAAATCTCTCATCCTTCAATATTTCTTATCCATCCAACCTGATGACTATTTAGAGCTCAAGCAACCTTCTTGAGCAACCATTATCCTTCAAATCACCACTTTGAGTCATAGTTCAAGCAACCTTCTCGAGCAAATATTACCCACGAACTCTCCACCTTGAGTGGTCTTTACATTCACTGTATTACGGCGATCAACGAACACATCCCATCTCTTCGAACATTCCCTCTCGAATTCACTTCGAAGTCACAATCATCGTCGATCCAAAATCACACATCATTTAGTTGATATTTCTAATCATAGCATTTCTAGACTTCCTGCTATGAAAAACAAACCACAATGTTTAATTCTCCATCAATAGCGTTTACAAATGCTATCTTTTCCGCTAGGTCATTTCACGACCTAAAATCACTAGCCAACTCTCCATTTCGTATAATAAAACACCACGTAATTTTAACAAGAACATTACAATGATAAACTAAAGAATACTTAATTAAATATTGAGAATTAAGTAAAACGGACTATACCATTGCGTTCATCTCCGAATTTTGCTTAAGATAGACTCTGAGTTTGCATAAAACGGACATCGTATGAAGAAGTTATTAAGCTTAGAAGTTTGTATGCATATAAGAGAAATATATATATGTAAAAATCAACCTAGAAATTCAGAATAATTCAAAACAGTGAAGCGGGATAGGCTAGGAGGGAATCGACCCATTAGGGGGATGCGACCTGAGACCCGTCTGGGTCGACCCTAGGGTCGACTCAGGGTGTTTGGGTCGACCCCAATATAGACCTGGGAAGATTCATCTTTTTGAACGTGGACTTGTTTATTGGCTTGGTTCGTTGGCTTTAGGCTATATATAGGATCTCATTTATATTGTTTTTACACATCAAAAACAATGGAGACGACGAGATGCCGCCCAAGCTTGGATTGAATTAGCCTATTTTCTTCAACAACAGCTTATATGCACACAATAATTTCTTCTGCAGCTTCAGCTAATTATTCTTTGTTCTTTAGATCCAGTCTCTGTGATTTTATGTTGCTTTTAGATACAAAAATTTAACAAGTAATGTTGGCATGTTTATAAATCCGGATCTAAACCTATGCCTGTTAAGAATCTGATTCATACCCAAACAGATATGTTGTTACATGTACTCCTCTGTACACCTAATCTATTGTTCAGTTCTCATATGACTATTTTTGATAAGCCTATTTCTTTTATTATATGTCTATTATGTTATTATGCCTATTTCTATTCTCATCTATCCATCTTTCCCTTTTTATTTTTATAGCCTAGGCAACCTTTGAGCCTAGGCCTATCGCTGAAATATACGAACGGAATAAATAGGAAATGGTTAGGAAAGATAAATTTGGGGCATAACTTGTATTATGAGTCATGACTAGGATTTGGGGGCATAACCTATAGTGTAATGTAAGACTATACTTGGGACATATGTTATACTACGAATTATGATAGTATTTGGGGCATATAAATATATAGGTTTAATTTAAGATTAAGTGGAACATGTTAGTGAAACGGTATGTAATTTGCTATAACTTGCAGAGATGTTTAATCTATTAAAATGACTAATCTGCTGAAATCTATTGAAACTAAAACTTTAATTGAAATACCTATGATGAACATGAGTGATTCCTAAATATGATTATTAGACCAAAAAGATTGTTAGTACAATTATGTAAATTAAGGAATGGTAACCACATTTAGACACGAGGTTAATTTCAACTTGTGGTAGAAGTCTGCCCAGAACCACCTGGCAAATCCAACATCCACATGTTGTTAATTTAATGTGAGGGGTCTAGTGCGTAAATATATATGTAACGGTGCTAAGACACGAGGTTAAGTACAACTTGTGGTAGAAGTCTGCCCGGAACCACCCGACATATCCAGCGTCCATAAGTGGTCAACTTAATGTGAGAGGTCTGGTGCATTAACATACACGAACAGGGAAGGATAATAACCTGTTTAATCCATGTGGTTTATATAAGCCGTTAAACTTTAACTTATTGAATCTATGGGGTTAAGTAATTTGTTAAATCTACGGGATTAAGTAAATCTGTTTAATCTGTGTGGTTTATAGGAACCTGTTAATACGTAAGACTTAACCTGTTATATCTGTTATGGTTATATGAACCCGTTAACCTGTAATACTTAACCTGTTTAACCCGTGGGGGTTATATAAACCATTAAACTGTAACTTGGGGGAACATGAACATGTGAATTAGGGTGAGAGATTGTAGATTATTTTCGTTAATTTTAATTCGAGAATAAAAAATTGTAGATTACTTTCGTTAATTACAATCCAGAAGTAAGGAACTGTAGATTACTTTCGTTAATTACAATCCGGGGATAAAAGATTGTGGATTACTTTCGTTAATTGTAATCTAGGGGTAAGGGATTGTAGATTACTTTTTTTAGTTACAATCCGGGGATAAAAGATTGTAGACTACTTTCGTTAATTACAATCTAAAGGTAAGGGGTTAAGTAAATCTGTGGTGTTTAAGTAAATCTATTAAATCAGTGGGGGTTATACGAACCCGATAAACTTGACCTGTTTTATATGTTGGGGTTATGTGGGCTTGTTAAACTGTTAAGCATAACTTGTCAAAAATCCTAGTAGTTGGGGATATAAGCCTAGTGGGTGGCTTGTATCATTTGTGGTGTGGGACCCGTATCAGCTAGTATCCTATACAGGTATCATAGGGGGACCCCGCACTAGGTAGGGTTTAGGGACACAATTACTAAGCTGATTATAAGAGGTTCATATGGGTGTAGGTGTCAATGATGCATTCCAACAGAGTCACGTGCATGCATGAGTCTGGACTGATCCGGAAATTAAGACATTCTGACAACAGTAGGTATGGTTGTGCCTATCGGAGGAAGGGGTTGCCACTTTAGGAAGTGATACATCCTACTGTAGGGCCAGCACAGGGTATCTACGGGATAGGGAGCCGATCGATTGGGGGTATTATTTAGGGTACATCAAGTTCTGCTTGTTTAGGTGTCCGTTATTATCTTTTGGGTTAACATTCGTTATTGCTGTTGGGGATAAAATCCGTCACTAGAAGTACACCTAAGTCTACCATTATATTTCAGTTAGGATCATTCATATCTTATATACTAGTATTGGTGTAGAGAAAAGTATTTTAGAAGCATAATCTGTTCTATTCATCCTTCTTATCTTGTTCAGTTTGTTTTACCTATCATATGATATTGTTATCTCTCATCTAGTTTATATGTCTGTCATGATGCTTTTGCTTATTTATATGCTAATAGTAACCGGACTCGCCGGACTTCATGTCTGACCCGTTTTGTTCCCTTCTCTCTCTCTTCCGTTTCCCCCCATGTACTCAGGGTGGGAGTGCTCAGGCTTGTTTCAGAATCTCTCTCTTTTGTTTTTGCTTGGAGCTGCTTAGATGTACCGCTTTAACTACTTGTCAAGTTTGATATGGCTCTTTTTAGGGACTATGATTTCATATTTATATACTCTTATGGTTTTTAGTACAAGGCAGATATTTTAATTTGATGTAATGGGTTTTCATTATTTCAGACTTATGTTGTAATTGGATTTTGGACCACGATGTTTTCTATTTGAAAAATAAAATTTTAAATTCCACTGCTATTTTGTATCTGTCTTGTGATGTTTTTGTTTCTGTTTACCTATAACGCTTCACGGAACTTAATGCATTCTGATAAAGAGTGACATTAATGGATGTGGGGTGTCACATTTGGTATCAGAGCCGAATGAGGCCAAAATCGGATAAAAGATTTTGAAAATTGTTTTCAAAAGGCTTCAAAAAGAAAGTATTTTCAAAGAAAAGTCTATTTTTGAAAAACATATTCCCCAATGCCATATAAAATATCTCTCAATTCTCCGCTTAAATCCTTTTTCCTTTTCTTTTCAAACGAATCTGAAAAATCAAAATTTCATAGCGGGAATTAAAAGTTATGCCCAGTTTAAATTTCAGAATAGTCGCTATGGAAATTTAGCCCTTAAAAATGGAAATTTTGCAAACGGCCTCGGTTTTCGACGAAACCACTTTTGTTGGATCCGTGATGTCAAGTTATTGCTAGGTTTCAAAATTCGTAATTTTCTGAATCAATATGTGAGCGTGGTGAAAGAAAATGTGTTTTAACAGTTTGAGTCAATTTCGATCGACCAGAAAATGGTCATTTTTCAAACGGTCTCGGAATTTGATGAAATTAGTTTTGCTAGGACCGTATCGTTAATACGAAGCTAGAAATAGTTTTTTGGGAATTTTTTGAGTCCGTATGTGGCCCCGGTAAATTGAAATGCGCGTTCAAATTCAATATATAGGTTTATATTTTGATTTTGACGGAAACTGATCGTAACAGTCGAGTTGGCTAACATGACATATCCCATTAAGTTCGGAATGGGGGTAATTAGCTAGGGACAACAGGCGGGGGGTCCTGTTCTGAGATCGAAATTTAAAGTTACTTTTTGAAGGATAAAATAAATAAAATATATATTCTAACCACTCCCTCCTCTCTCTCCCCATTTCAGTCAACGCAGAAATCGAAAATTAGAAGAAAAAAAACACCGTGGCCTAGCGCGACAACCACCCACGGCCGCCGCCGATTGACGGCGCTTCCCCCCCTCGCCGACCCTCTCTTCTCCCCCCTTCCTCCTCGCGCTCGGCGCGATTCTCCTCTCCCCCTTCTCCGTTCTAACTCCAAGACCCCCCCCCAAACCCGCGATTTCAGTTAGCCCTAGCCCCCTTTTTTCTGCAACAACCGTCGCTGCCTAAAGACCACCTAGCCGCCGTTGGCCACTGCGCAGGCCCCCTCCGACGATGTGCAGGACGGTGCAATGGTGAAGGCATTGAACGGAGCGTGGGTTCAAGGAATTGCGAATACTGGAGGAAGATAATACGAAGGAGATTAGGAAAGGATTCACAGTGAGTAAATTTCAATTTTTTTATATGAAAACATTGTTTAAAAACTGATTTTTCTTTTTAAGTATACAATTAGAAAAAGAACTGATTTTTATTAGGTATATAATTAGAAAAAGTTCTAATTTTTATATAAGTAAATAGAGAATAAAGTTCTGATTTTTGTATATGTAAATAGTGAGAGGAAAGTTTAGATTTTTAATTCATGAAAGTTTATATTTTTAGAAGTTAAAGATTAGATTTTTAATTATAAAAAGGATAGGATTTTTATTCATGAAAAGATTTGATTTCTATATGTAAAAAGTTCTGATTTTCTTATGTAAAAAGAATCGATTTTTATATGAGTAGCGGATTAAAAATAGAATTTTTATAAAATAGAGAATATAAAAATATGATTTTTATATATGTAGCGAAATAAAAATCTGATTTTTATTATATATCTAGCGTTGAAATAAAAATGTGATTTTTATAGCGTTGGAATGAAAATGTGATTTTTAACATCGTCTGCGTGGAACAGATGACGATGGAACGAACCGAAATCAAAGCGAAATCCGAACCGTTTTGAAATAAAGAATGGTGGAGTGGATCTGTAACACCCCGTATGTTAAATAACTTGTTATAACATAAATCAGAGCAGAATTAAATTTAATATTCTGAATCAGGGGAAACGGGCTGTGCCATTGCGTTCGTCTCGGAAAAATACGCGAAATAGAGTCCGAGTTTTCGTAAATCGGAGTCCGTATGACCAAGTTATGGCCCGTCAAAGTTTCACAAAAAATCAAAAACGAAAACTGCTCATGTTTTGAGGCCCGGGATGAGTTTTGGGCTGTTTTTTTTTGGGCCCTAAATGGTTCCTACACTTGACTTCTTCCCCAAGGCATGCTTTAAAGGCTAGGATTGGTTCTAGGGTATATCCTATGGTCCTAAAACATCTAACTAATCTATATATACACCCTAATACCCCCCTTATCCTTACCAAAAATAGATCTAAGGCCATTATGCCACCACTTAGAAAATTGGAGAGCCTCCACTAAAAATCCTAAGAGGGTTTGCAAGCTAATCTACATCTTCTTCTACTTAATCATTGGGATTTGCTTCATTTAACTTGCTAATCTTGTTTTGGTGAGCTTCTATCCCCTTAATAATCAATTATTGAATTGATTATGATAAGATGTGATAAAGTATGGCTATGTTTGTGGATCCATATATTTATGCAAGCTTGATGTAGTGAATATTATGTGTTTTGCAAGTTATATGCCTTATGTCATGCAAGTTTCATAATATGTAATCATGATATTTTTATGCAAGTTGTTTCATGATGTTTATGATGCAAAACACTAAGTGAATATGGATCCATTATGCAAACATGTTATGCAAGTATGTGAGTACTTATGCAAGTCATGTATATGCTTATATGCATGTTTAACATCTTATGCAAGTATGTGAATGTTTATGCAAGTTATGTATATGTTGAAATGCAAGTTTAACATAATATGCAAGCCTATGCAAGTATGTGAATGTTTATGCAAGTTATGTATATGTTGAAATGCAAGTTTAACATAATATGCAAGCCTATGCAAGTATGTGAATGTTTATGCAAGTTATGTATATGTTGAAATGCAAGTTTAACATAATATGCAAGCCTATGCAAGTATGTGAATGTTTATGCAAGTTATGTATATGTTGAAATGCAAGTTTAACATGATATGCAAGCTTATGCAAGTATAAGAATGCTTATGCAAGTATGTGAGTGCTTATGCAAGTTAAGTATATGCTAAAATGCAAGTTCTACATGTTATGCAAATCACATGTATGATGATATGTAAGTTCATATGCAACATGTTATGCAAATCACATGTTTGATGATATGTAAGTTCATATGCAACATGTTATGTAAGACACATGTTTGATAATATGCAAGTTTGGGTTGAATATAGTTGGGTTAATACATGCTCATATATGCAAGTTGACATCCTCTTAACCCATGATAAAGTTATATGCTAAACCCATGTTATGTGTGGTAAATCTTCCCTTTATTATGTTATGTCATAATGACGATTTACGTGGGGAACGATGGGGTTAATTAATATGTTAATTAAAAGTATGTTGAAATGGGTATGATTAAGCATACCATAAAAAAAAAAATTAAGTGGGAATTTACCTATTGAGTTAGGTCTACCCCATGGGAATTTACCTATTGAGTTAGGTCTACCCATGTTATGAAACTTGATATTAATTAGGGATAATTAATATGGGGGTGATTAATTAGGTGTAATTAATCGACTAAGACACGAGGTTGGACTCATTTGTAGTGTAAAACTGCCCGGACCCGACCGGCTTAACCAGTTGCTACAAATGTCAGCCCAATGTGAGAGGTCTTAGCCATAAATTAAATACGTGATTAAGGTAAAGACACGAGGTTAGACTCTGTTATGACGTAAGACTGCCCGGACTCTACCGGCTTAACCAGGCGGTCATAACAGCCAGTCTAATGTGGGAGGTCTTTACGGGAGATCACGGTCTTAATTAATTAAGAAACACTTAACCATAATAGCATGTAGTGGGACATGAGGGGTTAAGTGGGTGCCTTGGGTGGCATGAGGAAATTTTGTGGGTGCCTTGGGTGGCATGAGGAAATCTAGTGGGTTGCCTTGGGTGGCAATAGAAAATACGATTAGAATACTTAACCAAGTGGAAACATGTAATTAAACATGATTAAAGGGTTAAGTGGGATACACTAGATATTTGACAAGCTTAAGTGGGTAGCTTGTGGGGGCCCATTTCAACCAATATCCCAAACGTATCTTTGTGGGCTCGACCCAAGTCGAGTGACGGGACACGCATATTGGGCTTGATTATAAGAGGCCAAAACGGGTTAGCGGTGGCAACGCAAGTCCAACGGGTTTCATATGCGTGTGTGGGCCCGGGCTGATAGATAAGCCGTTGTTGCATCGTGTAGATATAAAGCCGTGCACCGTTAGTATTGGGTAGCCACTTTAGGGGAGTGATACACCCCACTGTGGGACCAGCACGGGTATCTACGGTAGGGAGCCGATCGCTTGGGGAGTAGTGGGTACACCTAATGAAGATAGGGGCAGACGACACCTATGTAGGGGTACAAGAAACTACTGGGTAAGTATTACCGGGTACACCTAGTGGAGATAGGGGCAGACGGCACCTATGTAGTGGGCTAGGGGTACATGAAACTACTGGGGAAATTTTCTAAGTCCTTGGAAGGGATCAACCTTTAAGTAGGAATGACTGGTGTGGTGCAGTTAGTAATTATCCTTGGGTGGGTAGATGCGTCTTTACGGTTATCTTAGTTCGTCCTGTGTTCGTGGGTAACTTAGTGTAGTCATTATCCCCAAAGATACCATACCGAATTCATATCATACCCTAATTACTTTAATAATTGTATTATTAAGGAGATAGGGTTCACTCAGGCTTATGTCTGACCCCCGTTGTTTTTATCTTTTTCCTTCAGGTCCTCAGGTTGGGCCTAGAGCTAGTGGGCTTTGATCAGTTTGCTTTATCCATCTCTTGGAGCTTGGACCGTAGATGTAGAGCTCAGCTTATCTTATCTTTTCTGTTATGGCTATTTGTTATGAGTAGTGGGATTATGTACCTATTTTATTCAGGATGGATATTTTGTACTTGACTCTTGTTATGGTTTTATGATGTAACCAAACATGTTTTACTTTCCGCTGCTATGAGATGATGTTTTAAATTTTCAAGTATTACATTATATCTGTCTTGTTGTAATTTTACTGTTCTATACTCACTAAAAATACTCCACCGATGCTATGGCATTCCCTTAGTGAGTGACTATAGCGGGTGTGGGGTGTTACACGTGGTATCAGAGCAAAGGTTACCGGAACAGATAAAATTTTTAGAAAACTATTTTTCTAAAACATTTTTGGAAAAGATATTTTCAAAAACATGTCTTTTAAGAGAAAAGTTTTTGAAAGAAAAGCATAATCCCCAATAGCCATATCTATATCCTTCGAATTCTCCGTTTTGAATCTTTCCTTTTTCGTTTCAGCATGGCCGAGAATCTTAATCTTCCAGAGGGTGTGACGGTACCAGTATGGTATAGGAGATTGATGGAGGCTAGGGCCACCACTGCGGGTCCAGCAAGTATTCCTCCACCAACCGTAGCACCCGATCTTCCTCCTCCCCCTCCTCCTCGTACGGATACTTTTGCTAAGACTTGCAAGGAATTTAAAGCTATGGGAGGGAAACCTTTTCAAGGATCTGAAACCTTTGTGGAGGCTAGAGATTGGCTTAAAGAGGTGGAAGAGTTGATAGACATCTTTGAGATGGAAGAAGGGAAGAAAGTCAAGTTGGCTGCTTGGTTAATGAAGGGAGAGGCCTCATTCTGGTGGGAGGTCACTAATGGAGAACGCCCCGTTGACTCTTGGGCGGATTTTAGGCAAAGATTTGTGGCAAAGTTTCTCTCAAGGGCTGAGGAAAACTTGTATATGGAAAGATTCTTGACTCTGAAGCAAGGAAATCTTTCGGTGAAGGAATATGTCAATAAGTTTAATCAATTGGCAAGGTTTGGCCTAGACATGGTGAATACACCGGAGAAGAAGGCTTTGAGGTTCGTGAAAGGCTTGAATGAGCCTATGCATGGGTTGGCTATGACTCACATCCCTATGGGGGCCACCTTTGAGAAGCTAGTTGATATGGCACTCATGTATGAGGAAGAGAAGGGTCCTAGTGTTAGTAAGGCACCCGAGAAGAAGGGAGATCAAAAGAGACCTCAACAACAGCAAAGCAAAGGTGGGAAAGGCAACAGTGGCAAGGGCAAGAAGAAAAAGTGTTTCAATTGTGGGACACCTGGCCACCTAAGCAAGGATTGTCGCAAGAAGAAGAAGACCGGTTGCTTCCACTGTGGCGAAGCAGGGCACTTAGTGAAGGATTGCCCTAAGAAGGGGCAAAGGACGGGATCTACCTAAGGAGGACAGGTGCAAGCTCTTATGGCACCGAGTCAGGCTAGGGGGCAAGTACAGGCTCTCGCGGTTCCACCGATTCAGGAGAGAGGTAGAACTATTTCCGTTGAAAGTCTGGTTTTTCTATTTGACCATCTTGTCCGTACATTGTTTGATTCAGGCGCGTCGCATTCGTTTATTTCATCATCATTAGTTGAGTTACTGCACCTAGACACCAGTCTGGTAGATGATCCCTTGGTTGTTTCAAACCCAATTGGGGGCTCCACTTATTTGTCCATGATATGTTTGGGTTTGAAGATTTCTATACTTAGCATTGAGTTTAGATGTGATGCTTT
Organism: Allium sativum; assembly: GCA_030737875.1. Lineage (NCBI taxonomy): Eukaryota > Viridiplantae > Streptophyta > Magnoliopsida > Asparagales > Amaryllidaceae > Allium > Allium sativum. The sequence continues at coordinate 191,503,938 of CM060921.1, forward strand.
TGTATTGGGCTTCACGGGCTATGGGTTGATTTTGGGCATGGACTGGTTATCCAGTAATGGTGCCGTTCTTGATTGCGAAAGGAGAGTTGTTAGGCTGATGACCCGCTTGGGTAACACTCTCGAGATTTCTTGTAATCCCATGGATTCTGTTATGCTAAGTTACCTTGAATCGCTTGACGCTTCGGTCGAGGGTTTGCAATCTATAAGAGTGGTCCGGGAATATCCGGATGTGTTTGAGGAGGTGAAGGGCTTACCTCCGAAGCGGGAGATTGACTTCCGAATATATTTGGTGGATAATGCTAAACCGGTATCTTTACCAGTGCGCCACATGGCTCCTCGTGAGAGGAGGGAACTCCATAAGCAAGTAGGGGAGTTGCTTGAGAAGGGGTTCATAAGACGGAGCATATCGGAGTGGGGTGCTCCAGTAGTATTTGCTACGAAGGCGGATGGGTCCCTCAGACTTTGTGTAGACTATAGAGAACTCAACAAGCTCACAAAGAAGAATAGACACCCATTGCCGAGAATAGATGATCTTTTCGATCAGTTGGTTGGCGCTTCAGTATTTTCTCAGTTGGACTTGGCCACGGGGTTTCATCAGTTAAGGGTGGCTGAGGATAGCATAGACAAGACTGCCTTTAGGACTCCGGATGGTTTCTACGAGTGGCTGGTGATGCCATTTGGGTTGACGAACGCCCCTGCATACTTTGTTGATTTGATGAGTAGGGTGTTCAGGGAGTTCCTTAATAAATTCGTGGTGGTCTTTGTGGATGATATCTTAGTATTTTCTAAGAGTGAAGGAGAGCATGCCCTACATCTTGGGGAAGTGTTGAAGACTCTTCGAGCACATAGCCTTAAGGCTAAATTCTCTAAATGTCACTTCTGGAGGAAGGAAGTACGATTCTTGGGGCACGTGGTCTCCAAGGAAGGGATAGCTGTGGATCCCGCGAAGGTAGTATCAATTCAGGATTGGAAGGTTCCGAAGAATGCTATCGAAGTAAGAAGTTTCTTGGGGTTGGCGGGTTATTATAGGAAGTTTATTAAAGACTTCGCGAAGATATCAGCCCCATTAACCCGCTTAACAAAGAAGAATCTTGTTTTCACATGGGACGTAGATTGTGATGATGTGTTCCGACGGTTATAGAGAGCTTTAACCACCGCTCCAGTTTTAGTGTTGCCAGATGGGAGCAAGCCATTTGTTGTCTATACCGATGCCTGTGGGACAGGACTTGGCGCAGTCTTAATGCAAGAGGGAAGGGTAATAGCCTATGGTGGAAGGCAGTTGAGGGCACATGAGAAAAATTACCCTACCCATGATCTAGAGCTGGCTGCTATTGTTTTTGCGCTTAAGATTTGGCGCCATTATCTTCTTGGTGAGAGATTCGAGTTGTTCACTGACCATAAATCTTTGAAGTACTTGTTCTCTCAGAAAGATTTAAACTTAAGACAGCAAAGGTGGATGGAGTTCTTAGCATCTTATGATTTCGAGATAGCATATACCCCTGGCAAGGGTAACGTGGTGGCGGACGCCTTGAGTAGGAAAAGGTTGTCCTTGAGTCCATTGTTCGTGGAACGACGAGACTTGGAGTTTATCTCGATGTTTGATTTCAGACCTTCCGTTGACTATGTACCCGGTTTGCTAGCTTCTTTGGAAGTTAGACCTACTCTTTTGGGGCGGATTGGAGAAGCACAAAGGGGCGACCCACAGTTGGTTGAGTTAGTAGAAAAGCTCATAAGGGGGGAGTCGTCCAGCCATTTGAGTAGGTACACCCTAGACGATAAGGGGTACTTGCGTAGAGACGGTAGACTTTGTGTACCGCAAGACGAGGGTTTGAGGAAAGCTATTCTTGATGACGCACACCGTTCTAGGATGACCATTCATCCCGGTGGGGATAAGATGTACCAAGACATGAAGAGGGTTTTCTTCTGGGCCGGTATGAAGAAAGACGTGGCCGAATATGTCGCTCGATGTTTGGTGTGCCAGCAAGTGAAGGCGGAGCAAAGAAAACCAGGTGGGTTGCTTCACCCATTGGAGGTTCCGCAATGGAAGTGGGATAGCGTCTCGATGGATTTTATTGACGGGTTACCCAGGTCGAGGAAGGGTAATACAGGAATTTGGGTGGTGGTAGATAGACTTACTAAGAGCGCCCATTTCATACCTGTGAAGAGCAAGAGGACCGCTCCATGGCTAGCTTCGGTATATCTTCGAGAGATAGTTCGATTGCATGGGGTACCCTCTAGCATAGTTAGTGATCGAGATCCTATCTTCACTAGTGAGTTCTGGAGAAGTTTGCAAGAAGCAGTGGGGACTCAATTGTGTCTGAGCACCGCATATCATCCTCAGACAGACGGCCAGACTGAGAGGGTGAATCGTGTTCTAGAAGACCTTTTGAGGCTTTGTATCTTAGATTTTGGAGGTACATGGGAAGAGCATCTTCCATTGGTGGAGTTCGCATATAATAACAGCTTTCAGTCCAGTATTGGTATGGCTCCTTTCGAAGCTCTCTATGGAAGGCCTTGTCGATCACCTACATGTTGGTGGGAGTCTACGGATAAGATCTTGCTTGGGCCTGATATGGTTAGGGAGACTTCAGAGAAGATTGACTTGATTCGAAGAAGGATGAAAGCAGCGCAGGATAGGCAAAAATCTTATGCGGACAAGAGAAGGACGGATCTTGAGTTTGAGGTTGGGGACATGGTTTTTGTTAAGGTATCTCCATTGAGAAATGTCGTTCGCTTCGGATCCGTTGGGAAGTTAGCACCAAGGTTTGTTGGACCATTTCCTATCAAGGAAAGGATTGGACGGATGGCATATAGGGTGGAGTTGCCCGACAGACTTAGTGGTGTTCATGATGTATTCCATGTATCACATCTGAGGAAGTGCTTACATGAGACGGCAGAGGTGGTAGAGTCGAGCTTCCTTAGAGATGTAGAGGTAGAGCGTGATGCGACGATTCGACGAGCTCCTACTCGCATCCTTGGGTCAGAGACTAGGAAATTGAGGAATCGAGAGGTTCAGCTAGTCAAAGTGCAATGGGGAGAAGATGAGAGCAACGCGACTTGGGAGACAGAAGCGAAGATGCGTTCATTGTACCCATTTCTTTTTGAGGGTATGTCTTTACTTTCTCCTTTATCGCTTGTCTAGTACTTATCTTATCTTTGGTATGTCCTCTCGTTAGTACCTTTAACCTTTAGATAGGGTAAACCTATGATTGAAACATGTGTTTGAGACATGTTATGGTTGATGGATGCAAGTGGATGCAAGTGTTTGCTAGTGGTTGCTCGTGGATGCATATACACACACTCTAGGCACTAGATCGGCTCAGTCACTTCATATTGCATATTGCATAAAATTGTGTGTAGGAAAATATATTTATGGATGTATAATGGTTGTGTTATCACATGGATGATGCATTTTGATGAATGATTGTGCACTCATGTAGATATTGTATGTGTCGATAGGGTTTTCTCGCATACATAATGGATGCATGGCACTATCATGGTTTGCATATGTTCATACATTAGATAGGGAACATATACACACACTTTTTGCATATGTTCATACAGCATTAGAAACTTTAAGGACAATGGATGCTAGTGTTTGATGGTTGAGTAGATGGTTGTTTGGTTGGTAGGATACGTTCTTCTTGACTTAGAGATTTTGGGGACGAAATCCTTTAAGTAGGGGAGAATGTAACACCCCGTATGTTAAATAACTTGTTATAACATAAATCAGAGCAGAATTAAATTTAATATTCTGAATCAGGGGAAACGGGCTGTGCCATTGCGTTCGTCTCGGAAAAATACGCGAAATAGAGTCCGTGTTTTCGTAAATCGGAGTCCGTATGACCAAGTTATGGCCCGTCAAAGTTTCACGAAAAATCAAAAACTGCTCATGTTTTGAGGCCCGGGATGAGTTTTGGGCTGTTTTTTTTTGGGCCCTAAATGGTTCCTACACTTGACTTCTTCCCCAAGGCATGCTTTAAAGGCTAGGATTGGTTCTAGGGTATATCCTATGGTCCTAAAACATCTAACTAATCTATATATACACCCTAATACCCCCCTTATCCTTACCAAAAATAGATCTAAGGCCATTATGCCACCACTTAGAAAATTGGAGAGCCTCCACTAAAAATCCTAAGAGGGTTTGCAAGCTAATCTACATCTTCTTCTACTTAATCATTGGGATTTGCTTCATTTAACTTGCTAATCTTGTTTTGGTGAGCTTCTATCCCCTTAATAATCAATTATTGAATTGATTATGATAAGATGTGATAAAGTATGGCTATGTTTGTGGATCCATATATTTATGCAAGCTTGATGTAGTGAATATTATGTGTTTTGCAAGTTATATGCCTTATGTCATGCAAGTTTCATAATATGTAATCATGATATTTTTATGCAAGTTGTTTCATGATGTTTATGATGCAAAACACTAAGTGAATATGGATCCATTATGCAAACATGTTATGCAAGTATGTGAGTACTTATGCAAGTCATGTATATGCTTATATGCATGTTTAACATCTTATGCAAGTATGTGAATGTTTATGCAAGTTATGTATATGTTGAAATGCAAGTTTAACATAATATGCAAGCCTATGCAAGTATGTGAATGTTTATGCAAGTTATGTATATGTTGAAATGCAAGTTTAACATAATATGCAAGCCTATGCAAGTATGTGAATGTTTATGCAAGTTATGTATATGTTGAAATGCAAGTTTAACATAATATGCAAGCCTATGCAAGTATGTGAATGTTTATGCAAGTTATGTATATGTTGAAATGCAAGTTTAACATGATATGCAAGCTTATGCAAGTATAAGAATGCTTATGCAAGTATGTGAGTGCTTATGCAAGTTAAGTATATGCTAAAATGCAAGTTCTACATGTTATGCAAATCACATGTATGATGATATGTAAGTTCATATGCAACATGTTATGCAAATCACATGTTTGATGATATGTAAGTTCATATGCAACATGTTATGTAAGACACATGTTTGATAATATGCAAGTTTGGGTTGAATATAGTTGGGTTAATACATGCTCATATATGCAAGTTGACATCCTCTTAACCCATGATAAAGTTATATGTTAAACCCATGTTATGTGTGGTAAATCTTCCCTTTATTATGTTATGTCATAATGACGATTTACGTGGGGAACGATGGGGTTAATTAATATGTTAATTAAAAGTATGTTGAAATGGGTATGATTAAGCATACCATAAAAAAAAAAAATTAAGTGGGAATTTACCTATTGAGTTAGGTCTACCCCATGGGAATTTACCTATTGAGTTAGGTCTACCCATGTTATGAAACTTGATATTAATTAGGGATAATTAATATGGGGGTGATTAATTAGGTGTAATTAATCGACTAAGACACGAGGTTGGACTCATTTGTAGTGTAAAACTGCCCGGACCCGACCGGCTTAACCAGTTGCTACAAATGTCAGCCCAATGTGAGAGGTCTTAGCCATAAATTAAATACGTGATTAAGGTAAAGACACGAGGTTAGACTCTGTTATGACGTAAGACTGCCCGGACTCTACCGGCTTAACCAGGCGGTCATAACAGCCAGTCTAATGTGGGAGGTCTTTACGGGAGATCACGGTCTTAATTAATTAAGAAACACTTAACCATAATAGCATGTAGTGGGACATGAGGGGTTAAGTGGGTGCCTTGGGTGGCATGAGGAAATTTTGTGGGTGCCTTGGGTGGCATGAGGAAATCTAGTGGGTTGCCTTGGGTGGCAATAGAAAATACGATTAGAATACTTAACCAAGTGGAAACATGTAATTAAACATGATTAAAGGGTTAAGTGGGATACACTAGATATTTGACAAGCTTAAGTGGGTAGCTTGTGGGGGCCCATTTCAACCAATATCCCAAACGTATCTTTGTGGGCTCGACCCAAGTCGAGTGACGGGACACGCATATTGCGCTTGATTATAAGAGGCCAAAACGGGTTAGCGGTGGCAACGCAAGTCCAACGGGTTTCATATGCGTGTGTGGGCCCGGGCTGGTAGATAAGCCGTTGTTGCATCGTGTAGATATAAAGCCGTGCACCGTTAGTATTGGGTAGCCACTTTAGGGGAGTGATACACCCCACTGTGGGACCAGCACGGGTATCTACGGTAGGGAGCCGATCGCTTGGGGAGTAGTGGGTACACCTAATGAAGATAGGGGCAGACGGCACCTATGTAGGGGTACAAGAAACTACTGGGTAAGTATTACCGGGTACACCTAGTGGAGATAGGGGCAGACGGCACCTATGTAGTGGGCTAGGGGTACATGAAACTACTGGGGAAATTTTCTAAGTCCTTGGAAGGGATCAACCTTTAAGTAGGAATGACTGGTGTGGTGCAGTTAGTAATTATCCTTGGGTGGGTAGATGCGTCTTTACGGTTATCTTAGTTCGTCCTGTGTTCGTGGGTAACTTAGTGTAGTCATTATCCCCAAAGATACCATACCGAATTCATATCATACCCTAATTACTTTAATAATTGTATTATTAAGGAGATAGGGTTCACTCAGGCTTATGTCTGACCCCCGTTGTTTTTATCTTTTTCCTTCAGGTCCTCAGGTTGGGCCTAGAGCTAGTGGGCTTTGATCAGTTTGCTTTATCCATCTCTTGGAGCTTGGACCGTAGATGTAGAGCTCAGCTTATCTTATCTTTTCTGTTATGGCTATTTGTTATGAGTAGTGGGATTATGTACCTATTTTATTCAGGATGGATATTTTGTACTTGACTCTTGTTATGGTTTTATGATGTAACCAAACATGTTTTACTTTCCGCTGCTATGAGATGATGTTTTAAATTTTCAAGTATTACATTATATCTGTCTTGTTGTAATTTTACTGTTCTATACTCACTAAAAATACTCCACCGATGCTATGGCATTCCCTTAGTGAGTGACTATAGCGGGTGTGGGGTGTTACAGGATCCCAAAGGTGAGACCTTCTCACTTTAAAAAAATCTTGTTTTCTAGTTAAAGTTATATACTAGGATGCAGACGGTGCTTAGCAACACCCGACACCCGTCGTCCACAGACCATGGACGACTTGTATGATTTTGTTGTGTTGTGAAAATTGATTGAGATGTGGAATGAATGGAAATATATATATATTAATGTGTTGAAATAAATTAATTATCGTTAAAAATATAATTTTTAACGTGAATGTGAATAAATAAATATTCATTTACAAATCAGACGATTTGTTTATGTACACCCATTTGAAAGATATTTATTGGACGATAAATTTTACATGTCTCCCAACTGCACAAATAATATTCAGTGTTTGTTGATTTGAGACCCCACACGAGTGTTGGGATGAGATTTGGCGTACACTAATCCCAATTATTTAGTAGTATGTCGATCGATTGGTCGACAGACTGTGTAAGCGTTAATTATTTATATTTAATGTTTATGCAGTTGTGTAGTGCACTTTGGATGATGGTTGATTATTTATCATTGCTATTATATACATGCGTTGTATGGAATCCATATAAGTAACGTTATATGGTAATTGATTGGGCCTCATTCCAATTTGGAAAATAAAGAATATTATAAAATATAGATTCATGTGTTGAATAGAATAAATAGTCATGTGTTGACGATACTCATGTGTTGAGAATATTCATTTGTTGAAAAAAAAAATTCATGTGTTTAGTAAAATACTTTAACAATAAAATCTACATCTTTATCATATATAAAAGTAGAAATTAGCTGGAAACTAGTTAAAATGAGTGGTTTCCTGGGTATTGATCTGATGTTGGTTTCAGCCTTTGGGGTTAATACTTAGGGAATCGTTCTCTAACTAATTTACGGTTGGAGTCTGATTAAGAATTAAACGATATAAATCATAATTTTATAAAATATATTAAATAAAAAATAGTCGTGTGTTGACGATACTCATGTGTTGAGAATATTCATGTGTTGAAAGAAATATAGATTCATGTGTTGAATAGAGAAAATATTCATTTGTCGAATAGAATAACGAAGTTATTGAAATATATAAAGCCGTGTTGATTAGATTTGCGCCATTTTGACGCGAACGATACTTATATCGATTATATTCGTTTTTGTAATGAATAAAGAAAAGGATGTGATTTCAAAATCTAATATTTTGAAAATATTATCATATATATATTAATGATATGAAATATTCAATTTTGATTTAAAATTGAATATGAAGTTGAAATTGTTTTGAAAACGAATTTAAAACAATTTATAAAATACATTTAGAATTGAAATCGACAAATTATATATAATATATATATATTATATATATATTAAATGGCCTGAATAGAACGCGCTGCGCCGCGACAGTTCGCGAATTTCGACCATTGACTTTGAATTGACGTTGCGGGAGATCCGACCGTGGATTCTCCTGAAGACAGAACCGTTGGGTTCGTATCGAAAAGAGCTTTCCAATGAATATTAGAAATTTGAAATCTAATGGTTGGATTTGGAATTATGTCCAAATCAAATTTGGAAAAGGTCGTTGTAAGTGCAGTTCAGTGGCCGTTATTGAAAAACTGACTGTACGGGCCTTGACAAAATTATTAAAAATATTAATAATTTGTGTAAAATCATAATATATGAATTGGAAAGAACTGGGATGAAAAATTCCACATTTGAAAGGATAAAAATATATTTTTATCGAAATGAACTAGTTTTGAACTAGATTTGAAATGGTTTTGAAAATAATCAGAATTTCCAATATACGAATTGGAATGGATATGAATCGAAATTATCTTCGGAATATTTCGATGTTGGATTTCGTTATTATACAAATATGGTTGTGGAAATTTGAAAAATATATTTATATCATTATTTCCAATACGATATTTGTTGGTTTTAGAATTTGATATTGAATATAAGCCGATATATTTTCTATTCAGAGCCTTGTATTTAATATCAAATAGGATTTTGGGTTCGTCGTGAATGGTGTCTCAAATAACACTGTTCTTGAACCCAGTATAGAAAAGAATAAATCTTTTAATTAAGATTTAGCGAAATTGTCCAGTTAACTAGTATTTAATTGGAATTGAATTTAAATTGGTTTTTGGGGTTTATCGTGAGCGGTGTTTTGAATAACACCTGCTCTTTAACCCGATTAACAATGGAATGTGATTTTGGGTTTATCGTGAACCGTGTTTTAGATGATTGGTTCTTTAACCCAGTTAAAGACACAATATTGATTTTTGGGAAGATTAAAACTAAGTGGAGTTTTAATGAATCTTTTATTAGATTAAAGTGATCGAGAATGGAGTATCACCAGTTCTGCTCCAAAGCGATAGTTAAATCTTTAATTAGATTTGAACGTGAAATGGTAATTAATATTTACCGATAACACCGTGGTGTTAGATATGGAGTATTACCAGTTTTGCTCCATAGGATGAATAGGTTGGGGTTGGGATTGGGAAATAAAATAAATATTACTTCGGTGTGGTTCGCTAATCCCGTCTAGTTTGGAAAACCTTAACGTGGTTTGAAGTGATATCCAAAGGAAGATTTAAGAATAAATTTAGAAGAATTTATCTTTGATAAAATTAATGGGAACCTTTCCCTAAGAATGTGAATATTTGAATAAAAGATTATTCTGAATTGGAATGAGGTGTATGTTGTATTTGTGTAACACTTGTTTATTATATACGCGGGTTATTCGGAAAGGTCGGGTTTATACCCATTATGAATAACCGATTCGACGATAAGTCGAAGATAAAGACGGTGGTTGAAGACCAGAGGTCTTCACGTCGTTTGGATGATTATTGATGATCTTGATTGGGCTGTACACCCAAGAGGAGGGAATCAGTTGGTGATCGTCCAGACGTACTAGGAGATCGATGGATATACGAGGAATAAGGTTCCTTCGGTTTCGTTCAGACCCAGAACGAACTTGTAAATGGACCGTGTGTCTGACATTGGATTTTATTCTGTGTGATTGATTTCTATTAAATATATATTTGTTTGGCGGTGGAGAATTTATTTTCATGCTTAACGCCCTTCTTTGAGATGTACGAGCTTAGAGGCTATATATTGATAGATATCAGTCGCATGACATGAATTTCCTGTGTGGCATGCCTAAGTGGCAAATGATCAAGGCTTTTGTTGAAAAGAAAAGTCTTGTGGTTGATGATCAAAGCACGGCCTATGTGGCACAGCTTTGTGTATAGCGTTAATTCGCGAGCCTCACACCTCGGTATGAGTCAAAAACGGGATAGTGACTGCAGGGAGAGCACGACGTTTCTTTCTAGCTATGGATGATGTCAGTGACCTACTAGCCCTGACATTTATATACTTATACCTGTGTGGTTGTTGGATGCGAGACGCCTCGGATATAGGTCCTATAGGACCGGGAAATGTGTGTTCAGGAATAACTAATCCTCAAAAGTAAGAGAGGACCGACCCTGAAGATCCAGGATCACTGCGTGTGGTCCTGAGACATTTGCTAGAGTGTCTCGAATGGAAAGGAGCTTGCCCCTTGCTTCGACTCATGATGAAAATCTAATTTCCAATACGTGAAATTTCGGTTTTATTTATAGAGCCTAGTTTTGGCGACATAGTAGCATGGGATGCTATGCCGACTAGGATTGATACATTTATATTTGAAGTTGTTTTGACACTATACACTTATAATAGTATCAAATGATTTGTTTTAAACGTATCAAGCATTATTTGGCTATTATAAGGGAAAACCCTATCCTCCGGCTTGCGTTGCATTGTGTGATGGGGCCTGCGTCTTATAATAGCTTCATTCTTCTAAAAGGCATTGTGTTGTTTATTCTATGCACTAGTATTCTTGGGAGGAAACTCGTTCCGTGTTATATGGCATGGTCCCTTGAATTACTCTCTTTTAAAATAAAGTTTTAAATAACTGTTTTAGTTCTCACACCAGTCACATGACTGACCTCGAGTTTATTGTTTTAACCTAAACTCTGGGTGCCCTTATTTTCGACACGGGCAGCTAGTAGTTGGGTTTTGCAGATTTATATTCATAGGATCCTGGTTTACAGTTGGATACTCGGAAAGCTCTGTATCCGCGTATTTCTTTCAGTTGTGTGTTGTATTTTTTTTCCGCTGTAATGTATTTAAATGTAATTTAAATCTCTGATATTTTTCAAATGTGTAATATTGATTCATACTATGTGATATTCTTGTTTTCTGATGGAATTGTTGTAATAAACAATGAAATGTTCTTCTGTTTGCGTTCCGATGTGTGTTGTCCTCAAAGCAATTCGTTCTTTCCTTACCGAGGAAGTTACGGGTTCTTACAATTTATACCATTTAAAAACCATTCTTATAAATCCGATTTAACAAATTTCTTGATTCAAACCAACAGTGTATAAAATCAATTCCATATATATGATATATATTCACATTCGGTTACTTAAAATCGAATTCATTTCATATCAATTATAAACTCAAATTAAAATCAATTCACATTCATATCTTATAAAAGTTCAATATTTAAAACAATTCAAATCCGCATTCAGTTGATTTATAATCAAATTCATTTCATGTCCATTATAGGTTCAAATTCATTCCTTAAATTTGGAAATTCAAATTCAGAGAACAATTTCACAATTCAAGTTCATCTCTTATAAGTTTTTATCGATTCGAATTCAATTCATATCTTATATAAGTTCATTCTTTAAGTCAGGTATCGCTATATAAATTTAAATCTTTAAACTCGAATTCAAATTGCGAAGACCTTAACTTATCCACCCTTTAGTTTATTATTAAAGTTTATAAATATATAAAATTTTCTTTGAAATAGATGTAAATATAAGTTTATAAATTTCTAAAATTAAGTAGAAAATAGATTATAAGTATATACAAGAGTAAAATAATATAAAAATAAGTTTAAAATAATTATTTATTATAATATATATAATTTAAAGTTTAAAAATACTTATATGATTAAATTATATGATTTAAAATAAATAAAATTATAAGAAAATCTTAAGTCAGTACTTAAATCAATATTTACTCATAAAATCATTTTAAAACATATAATTTAAAATTTATAAAATTAAATTTAAAAATCTTTAAAATATATAAAAATATAAAATCTTAAATTATTATTTTTTAAAATCAAAATTTTAAAATCAGTTTACCTCGAAAACACGACCGACGGTGTCCGTATATAGTTTTCTACCTTATGGTCAAGTAATACGGATATTTATCATTTCAACCCGCAATTTATAATTTTACGGGTATATATCATTTCAACCCGCGATCTCAATTTTAGCAAAAATCGTTCAGGTCTATCATTTAACCCTATAAGGATCTTTTCCAAATCTAATATCCATTCGGGTATGTATCATTTCAACCCATAGTATTTTCCTAACTATGGCAATCAAAAGCATAGAAAAACAATATAAATTATCACATAGCATCAATATCATCACAACATAAGTCATATACCATCAGTGCACATATATGTCACATATACATCATCGTGCCATATATGAAATGTGTATACATATCAAATAAAACAATTTTCTACTAGCAATCTTATACATGTCACAACAGTTCATTTGTAATGAATCTAACATCCATTAAACAATGTAGGTCAAGTGTGACGGCCCGCCCTACACCAGCCGACGTTTCCCGGAAATGCCCTATGCCAATGCCCGGTTAGCACGGGACGATCATCAAAAGAAAAGGGTTTGAAACTATGAATCACCAAAGAACATGTAGTATATCTCACAGCGCATGGAATAAAATGTAATAATAACATAACTCGACATAAAACAGGCGAGACAGTGCATAAGCTGAAAACTAAACCATCATAGCAGCGGAATCCAAAATACAGCTTATGATCCGAACCATCATTATTACAACTTCAAAATACTGTCTCTAAAGCAAAATAGAAAAGGTACACTACTAATACCCAAAGTAGTGACCAACAACAACACAAGGAGAATATATGTAAATAGTACGTGGAAGCCTCCTGCTCGTCTCCGGACAGCTACTCGTGCATAACCACCTAACATGTCTCTAGTTTGCTCGTTTAGGAGCACCCAGAGTAATAATAAGAGACATAAAACTCTAGGTCAGACAAAAATCTGGTATGAGCGATAGCAGCAAAGTAAAACAATAACAGGTATAAATAACCATACCTGAACCTGGACCTACAACCAAAGAGTTAACACAACAAGATGTACAGTACTCTAAGGTAACACTAACATAAAGTGTAAAATGGGAATGTGCATGTCATAGTGATAGCAAACATCAAACATAAAAATCATCCTCACATCACTCATGCAGTGCGTAAAGCATACGATATCCACTACTTTGATCACCAAATCCATTGGGGCCATGACGGCAACTCCGTCGACTATTGCTATGACCATACTTCCCTGGTCTATAGTCAATAACCCTACCCATTCCACACATCCCTGGCTCTAGGTTAATGGGCCAATCAGTCCACACTTCCCTGGCTCTGGTTCGTCTACATGTCCCCCCTTTTCAACGGTGAACCAAAGTTATAGATATCGATAACCCCTTTGCACACGTCTCGCAGCAAAATCCAACTCTAGAAGTTAACTCGTTGGTTCTCATTTGGATCCTGAGTAATAACTTCCTACTTGGACTTCCTTTGCATCACGGGTTCTGGTTGGGTTGGAATTGATCTTCAAAAGAATCCACAATCGTCGTCGCGTAGTCAAAGTTCGAATCTGGCTCGGTTTGGAGTCATCATCTTGGTTCAGGTCGCGATCGTAGCCCCCGTCAGGGTCGGTTCGTGGCTCGTGACTCCCCGGTTCGTGACCCCTCCCCCCGCCCCGGCTCGTAAACACCCCTCGGTTCATGAGCATACCCCCTTCAGGAGTTGTGAGCATACAACGTTTCAGGAATCGAGAGCATACCCCCTTCAGGAATCGTGAGCATACCCCCTTTAGGAATCGTGAGTATAGTGACGATTCGTGAGCACGGTGGCGGTTCGTGAGCATCATTTTGGAGCGGTTCATGACCCCTACCCCTTTAAGAACCGAATTTCTGCAGTTTTTCCTACGAGCTAATTTGGCCAAACGATGACGTTTTCAACCATTCTAAGCTTACTACAACATCACAAAACATTCCAAACAATAACAACATATAGAATCAACCAAAAACATTAAAACATCATTCACATGAAATATTTTGGATCAAACATATCAAAAAAGCATGATTTCCCCCTTAATCCCCTTAACCATGTTTTAATTATAGGATTAGCAAACTTAATCCAAATTAACTCAAATTTTTACCAGTGACATAAAATAATATTTAATAATTTCTACATATTTTTCCAGATTTTTATAATGCATAATTTCGCTAATTATCACTGATCACCCCTAATTAGCCGTAATTAGTGAATAAAAGTGCAAATCACTCACCTTAGCCACAAATGAATTCTCAGATCTGAACCTTAACTGTTATGGCATGGATCTCTATGTATTGCAGTAGCCCCAACTCTAATTTGATGCTAATTTGATTTGATTTGATTTGGTGTAGATTTGGTTAATTATCGAGTAGAAAGTGATTGGAAGAGATTAGAATGAGATTTGGAAGGTGGAGGCCATTACTATGGTTCTCCAACTCATTTCAGCCCTCCCATAACCCTAATCCCGAAATGGGTTATAGGCCTAACCGCTAATCACCCCGTTAAGCCCAATTATGCTATTTTTGATCTTCCAAAGATTATTTCAGCAATATCTCCCAAATGGTAAGCCCGTTTGACTAATGTGACCACTCTACGGAAAGGTAAACCATCATCTGAATCCAATAGAAGTTGTTTCAGGTCAAAACTCCTTACCAATCAAAAGTTATAGGCGAAACAAGATTCACTAGGGGCAAAACGGTCATTTAGAATTCGTCAAAAATCATGAACATGGGGAATGACCCCAATAGTCATTTCCCAAAGTTACACAACCATAAGACTTCGTATGAAAATAAAATAAATATTCTATGATCCTCCGATACATAGAATGCAGGTCGTTACACTCTCCCCCCTTAAGAATTTCGCCTCCGAAATTCCTTAACTAATAAAACAACCATGGGTCCAGCATGCCTATCAA
Organism: Allium sativum; assembly: GCA_030737875.1. Lineage (NCBI taxonomy): Eukaryota > Viridiplantae > Streptophyta > Magnoliopsida > Asparagales > Amaryllidaceae > Allium > Allium sativum. The sequence continues at coordinate 191,519,010 of CM060921.1, forward strand.
CCATTTGCAACAATCAAACATACATAATAAACATAGCAAGCCTATTCTGGCAGGCAGAATAACTATATCGCAAATAAATCTTACCAGGTAAAGAGTTCTGGATATGACTTTCTTATGCTTTCCTCGGTTTCCCAAGTACAGTCGTTCTCATTATCGCCCCACTGGATCTTAACCAGTCTTACAGTCTTCCTCCGAAGTTGCTTCATATCATGTCCGACAATACGAATCGGTTTGCGGTTCCCAACTGCCTCGGCTTCTATTTCGATATCATCCAATTGATCTAGTGAAATAGATATATCTGAATCGTGCACGAACTTCCTTAACTGGGAAACATGAAATATGTTGTCCACTCCCGCCATCTTGTTTGGTAACCCAACTTTATAGCTAAATTCCCAACTTGTTCGAGAACTGGAAATGGACCAACAATCCTTGGTGCCAACTTACCTCTCCTGCCAAAACGAATCACACTTTTCAATGGAGAAATCTTGATGAATACCAAGTCGCCAACGGAGAATTTCAAATATCTTCGTCTTTTATCAGCATAACACTTCTGCCTAATTTGGGCAGCCTTCATTCGCTGTTGAATAACTTTGATCTTATCTGAAATTTCTCTTATTACATCTGGCCTAAGCACAAATTTCTCACAAGTTTCTAACCAACATGATGGTGAGTTGCACGGTCTTCCGTACAAAGCTTTCAAATGGAGCCATACCAATACTGGACTGATAACTATTATTATATGCGAATTCAACCAGATGAAAATGGTCATCCCATGAATCACCAAAATCCAATACACAAGCTCTCAAGAGATCCTCTAATACACGATTCACCCTCTCTATTTGACCGTCGGTTTGAGGTGGTACGCGGTATTGAGATGTAATTCTAACCCTAAAGCCTCTTGTTAGCTCTTCCAAAACACACTAGTAAATAATGGATCTCGGTCACTCACAGTACCTTTAGGTACTCCATGAAATCTTACACCTACTTCATATACAATTCTGCTAACTTAGTTGTCGTTATATTCAACTTGACCGGTATAAACCTTGCACTTTTGGTCAATCGATTCACAATCACCCAAATACTATCATGACCCGATCTAGTCCTTGGTAAACCGTCAATGAAATCAATTGAGACTTGTTCCCATTTCCATTCGGGAATTTCCAACGGTTGTAACAAACCACTAGGCTTCTTTTGCTTGGCTTTAACTAACTGGCAATTCATGCACTTGGATATAAACTTCCCAACGTCTCTCTTCATCCCTTCCCAATAGTAGGTCTGCTTCATGTCTCAATACATTTTATTACCACCGGGATGTATAGTCAGTTTTGAGTGATGACACTCTCTAAGAACTTCATCTCTCAATCCATTAACATTGGGTACAACTAGTCTCCCATTCTTTCGAAGCCATCCTTCTCGATCAAGTCCATACTTGTTAATTTCCTCATCATCGATACTCATCCCTATTTTGGAGATGATTTCCAATATATTAGGATTGTCCCTCTGAATGGAACCAATCCGCTCAATCAAAGTCGGCCTGATCGTCAAACTTGCTAACATCTCTAGATCTAGTTTACACTTAGGTCTGAAGTCATATCCCGCGATATATTCTAGTTTCTTCCATTTAAGAAACATAGCCCCCAAACTGGCATGTCTCCTACTCAATGCATCAGCTACCGCATTGCCCTTCCCGGGTGTATATGCGATATTGAAATCATATGAAGCCAAGAACTCTAACCAGCTCTGCTGACAAAGATTTAAATCCTTTTGAGAGAAAAGATATTTTAATGACTTATGATTGGTAAACAACTCGAATCTTTCTCTCAAGAGGTAATGTCTCCACATCTTCAACGCGAACACGATCACTACCAATTCCAAATCATGAGTAGGATATCTTTTTTCATGTGGTTTCAGTTGCCAACTAGCATAAGCTACAACCCTACCTCCTTGCATCAGTACATCTCCTAGTCCAGTACCACAGACATCCTGTATGTCGTCGTCTCTTCATTTCCTTTAGGAATAACTAACACTGGTGCGCACGTTAACTTCTCTCTTAGACTCTTAAATGCATTCTCACACCTTTCGTCCCAGATAAAAGCTTGATTCTTCTAGATCAACCGAGTTAACAATGCCGCTATCTTGGAGAAGTCTTGGATAAACTTACGATAGTAACCAGCTAACCCTAAGAAACTTCTCACGTCCGTTGCATTCTTGGGCGTAGACCAATCTTGTACCGTAGCCACCTTCGCAGGATCCACGACAATACCATTCTCTGAGACAACATGGCCCAAGAATCTCGCTTCCCTCCTCCAGAAGTGACACCTAGAAAATTTTGCTTTCAATTGGTGTTTCCTCAACACCTCCATCACTGTCCTCAAATGTTCCTTGTGTTCTTCCTCTGTCCTCGAGTAAACCAAGATATCTTCCACGAACACAAGGACAAACTTGTTTAATTGATCCCTGAAAACCCTATTCATAAGATCAATAAAATATGCGGGTGCATTGGTCAACCTGAATGGCATGGCCAACCACTCGTAGAATCCAGAAGGCTTCCAAATGCCGTTTTAGGTATAATCTCAACTGCTACTCGGAGCTGATGAAAACTTGTCGCGAGATCCAACAGGGAAAACGGTCTTCCTCCATTCATTTGATCAAACAAATCATATATCCGTGGAAGAGGATATATATTCTTCCTAGTCACCTTGTTCAACTCGCGGTAGTCTACACATAAGCAAAGGAAACCATCGACCTTAGTGGCAAATACAACTGGTGCTCCCCACTTGGAAACACTCCTTCTGACAAATGCCTTCTTCAAAAGATCGCCCACTTGCACCTTGAGCTCTCGCTGCTCCCTTGGCGCCATACGATGAAGTGGCATCACTATAGGTCTGGCATCTTTCACTAAATTAATCTGAAACTCAATCTCTCGGTGTAGTGGAAGTCCAGTCACTTCCTCGAAGATGTCCGGATACTCGCCAGCAATAGGCACATCTGATAACTCATCCTGTGGGATGTAGAGGGAATGTAGAAAACTAGCCATCACCTCATCACTAGGTAGGCAACCCAATACCACCCTCCGCCCATCGTTCGCTCTAATGGTCACCGAAGACCCCTCACAGTCTACCACCACCGCATATCTTTGTAGCCAATCGACTCCCAAAATAATGCTGAACCCAGTAAAGCCCAAAACAAAGCAATTACAAGCAAACATACATCCTTGACTCGATAAGACCAACTTACGGAAAATCATACTAAGGTTAGTCGAACCACCGATCGGGTTCGTCACAACTAAAGGTCTATCGACTATCTCGGGTTCCAATTCCAACCTATCTACTAGGTCACTAGATACGAAGGAATGAGAAGCCCCGGTATCAAACAATACTCGAATAGGAACATCATAAATAGAAAGCATACCATGAATAACGACACTCTTTCCCTTTTGTGCCGCAATTAGGGCATTTGACAAAGAAGGAACAGCGTTGATAGCTTATGCTTTCACGGTCTGCTTCTCCTTAGGGGATTATGGACATTTATCTTTGAAATGTCCGACTTGGTCACAGCTGAAGCACTTCTTTTCCCTTGGCTTTGCTTGACACTCCTTGGCATAATGACCCTTCTTGCCACAGCTATAGCACTCGATGTCTTTCATATTCTTCTTTTTCTGACCATCCTTGGTCTGATTCTGTTTCCTCTTATTCTGGGAATTGTTCTTGCCTCCACCGCTTGCCTGCGGCTTTGGCTCCTCTACAGATGTGACAACAACCTCGGTTTTTGACTTAGGGTAAAGGCTCTTAGACCTCAATGCCTTTCCCATAATAGATTCTAATGTCTCATCAATATGGTTTATGAGTCATTTCCCCAAGTACCCATCTAGGCCAGTTATGAACTTCTCGTTCTTCTTCTCGGCAGTATCGATGAGAGATAATCCATATTTCGATAAAATATCGAACTCAGCAATATATTCCAAGACTGCCCTACCATTCTTCCTAAGCTCCAAAAACTTCCTGAACAATTGTGATTTCTGAGCAGCTGGGATAAACTTATCACTAAATCGGGTCTTAAACTGATCCCAAGTGACTTGATCCTCGGGAGTTGCCGCTTTAATAGCATTCCACCAATTCATTGCCCGTCCCTAAAGCTGACGTGATGCTAGCTTCCTCTTCATTGCATCATCGATCCCCAAATCCTTGAAGATGCACTCATAACTATCCATCCAGTCTTGAACTTACGTTGCCGATTTCGTTTCGTGGAATGGCTTTCCGCCAAGATTAATATAATCCTTACTAAGCTTGGCGAAATCGGTCCTAGACGCTTGTGCTACCGTACCAACACCATTAGCAGCATTAGGAACTGCTCCCTGAACATCCCTAAGCATCTCTCGCATGAAGGTAGTAAACATTGTCCTCATATCAGGGACATTCCCATTGTTGACCCCTGAACCTGTACTCCTCGTATATCGGCTCATCGTTCAATCTGTAAAGAGAAAACGATTAACCATCTCCTTAATAGTGCCAGTGCAGTGCGACTTCATCATAGATATACTAATAGTATATATGTATAGTTTTTGAAAACCAAAATATCACAAATACACGCTCTCATATATGTATACTATCTCTCCCTGATGTCTCCCCCTAGGTTAACTACGCAACTTAGGCTCTGATACCAAGTGTGACGGCCCATCCTGCACCAGCTGACATTTCCCCCAAAATGCCCTGTGGCAATGCCCGACTAGCACGGGACGGTCATCAAAAGAAAAGGGTCTGAAACTATGAATCACCAAAGAACCTATAGTATATCTCACAACGCATGGAATAAAATATAATAATAACATAACCTGACATAAAACAGGTGAGACAGTGCATAAGCTGAAAACTAAACCATCATAGCAGCGGAATCCAAAATACAGTTTATGATCCAAACCATCATTATTACAACTTCAAAATAATGTCTCTAAAGCAAAATAGAAAAGGTACACTATTAATGCCCAAAGTAGTGACCAGCAATAACACAAGGAGAATATATGTAAATAGTACGTGGAAGTCTCCTGCTCGTCTTTGGACAGCTACTCGTGCATAACAAACTAACCTATCTCTAATCTGCTCATTTAGGACACCTAGAATAATAAGAAGAGACATAAAACTCTGGGTCAAACAAAAGTATAGCATGAGAGATAGCAGCAAAGTAAAACAATAACAGGTATAAATAACCATACCTGGACCTGCAACCAAAAAGTTAACACAACAAGATGTACAGTACTCTAAGGTAACACTAACATAAAGTGTAAAATGGGAGTGTGCATGTCATGGTGATAGCAAACATCAAACATAGCAATCATCCTCACATCACTCACTCAGTGCGTAAAGCATACGATATCCACCGCTTTGATCACCAAATCCATTGGGGCCATGACGACAACTCCGTCGACTATTGCTATGACCATACATCCCTGGTCTATAGTCAATAACCCTACCCAGTCCACACATCCCTGGCTTAAGGTTAATGGGCCAACCAGTCCACACTTCCCTGGCTCTGGTTCATTTACATGTCTCCCCTCTTCAACGGTGAACCAAAGTTATAGATATCGATAACCCCTTTGCACACGTCCCGCAGCAAAATCCAACTCTAGAAATTAACTCGTTGATTCCCATCTGGATCCTGAGTAATAACTTCCTACTTGGACTTCCTTTGCATCTCGGGTTCTGGTCGGGTCGGAATTTATCTTCAAAAGAATCCCAATCGTCATCGCGTAGTCAAAGTTCGAATCTAGTCCGGTTTGGAGTTATCCTCCTGGTTCGGGTCGTGGTCCTCGTCAGGGTCATTTCGTGGCTCGTGACCCCCCAGTTCGTGACCACCCCCCTCGGCTCGTGAACATCCCCCCGGTTCGTGAGCACCCCCCCTCCCCCGGTTTGTGAGCAACCCCCGGTTCGTGAGCACCCCACCTCCCGGTTCGTGAGCACCCCCTCCCCCCCGCGGTTCGTGAGCATACCCCCCTTAAGGAATCGTGAACATACCCCCCTTCAGGAATCATGAGCATAACCCCCTTCAGGAATCGTGAGCATACCCCCCTGCAGGAATCGTGAGCATAGTGACGGTTCGTGAGCATGGTGGCGGTTCGTGAGCATCATTTTGGGGTGGTTCGTGACCCCTACCCCCTTTAGGAACCGAATTTCTGCAGTTTTTCCTAGGAACTAATTTTGCCAAACGACGGCGTTTTCGACCATTCTAACCTTCCTACGACATCACAAAACATTCCAAATAGCAGTAACAACATATAGAATCAATTAAAAACGTTAATACATCATTCACATGAAATATTTTGGATCAAACATACCCAAAAAGCATGATTTTCCCCTTAATCCCCTTAACTATGTTTTAACTATAGGATTAGAAAACTTAGTCCAAATTAACTCAAATTTTTACCAGTGACATAAAATAATATTTAATAATTTCTACATATTTTTCCAGATTTTTATAATGTATAATTTCGCTAATTATCACTAATCACCCTTAATTTGCCGTAATTAGTGAATAAAAGTGCAAATCACCCACCTTAGCCACAAATGAAATCTTAGTTCTGAAACTTTACTGTTATGGCACAGAACTATATGTATTGCAGCAACCTCAACTCTAATTTGATGCTAATTTGACTTGATTTGGTGTAGACTTGGTTAATGATTGAGTAAGCGATTACGCTACTACAAAAGTGGGCATATTCGACACTATTCTTCTGTGGCCGTAGATCAAAAAAGCGTTGCCGTAGGCCCTTTTTTCAAATAGGCAACACCAGGGGGGCGTGGCATCCGCGGCCGTTGCATTAGCCATCTAATGCAACGCTTTTGTCCATCTACGGCCACGGAAAGAAAGCGTTGCCTTAAGTAACCAATGAAGGCACCCCAAGTGATCTACTAGCTGCATCATTTTCTTGCATGCGCGCGATTCGCTCTTGTTCATACTTCGTCAAAACTGATGGTTGTGAGAACTGCAAGCAGATTGGCATTATTACTCACCATCGATGATAAATTTAAGCTAGTTAACCAAATAGAGTTGACGTATAAACAGTTCTTGCTATTTTGACAGAATGCATGCACAAAGAACAAACAGTTACTTGAATTAGCTGCAGCCTTCATGGTCGGAATAAGATTTCATCCGGATTAATAAAACTGAAATGAAAACTGAAAAATACCTGAACATCAGCTTCATTCTCTCGGGTAACATCATCTTTACCTGTTTCATTTTCTACATTTAATTTCCTCCGGGTTCCTTTGTCCGTCACAGTAACATCTTCTTCATCATTATCCATATCAGGCTCCGACGATAGTTTGTTCTGACCCACTTGAGTTGGGTTGTTTTTCATCATTTTGTGTTGCTGCTGAAGTCTATGTGCAGTAGTATACTTGCGCTTTGCAACCGGCTTCTTAGCAGAACCTGGAACAATAAAAATAATAACGATGGCTTCCTTCAAAGTTCTGTACACACACACAGAGATATATATAAGAATGGATCTATATTACATATACATATATACCTTGAATTATGTTTTTCCTTGGCCGTATGATTACATGTGGCTGCAGTTGAATCAACGGCTCACTGTCTTTGTCAATGGTGTTGTCGATGTAAAAAACCACGTCTTCTTGCTTATTGCAGCCCTGTACGTACTCGTTTACGTCCTTGTCATTCAGTATTAGCTGCCAGCCACCCCTCGTTCCTTTTCTGATGTAGACTCCTCCTATTTCAGTGTAATGGAGACAATCTTTAACAAAGTCCATAAGCACACTGTAAGAAAACCGGTCTACATCATATTTTGTTACTACGAAGGATTCTCCGCCAACGTAACATGCCCTTCGAAACTGTCCACCATGTTGCAGTCGGATATTAATAAGTTCATCCATCCTGTACAAAATGAATACATTAGAACAAGGTACATGCATGTTAAAGTGGACAAAAAACAACAACTATAACATTTTGGTCTATAACCAATTTAGATGACAGTAAAGAACATAGCATTAAATCATAAAACATGCGAACATTGTAGATTGCAATATGAGAAAAGAGTGCCAAATACATTCATCAAAGATAATAATTTCCAGCTAAAAAAAAGTGCCAAATACATCATGAATTAGACCAAGTTAAAGCAATAAGAAAGAGGAATTTTTTGTCCTAACAAGACGGAACAGGATCAGGAACTTCTGCTTCTAGTTCTGTTTCTAGTTGTATTACGGGGACGTCATCCCTAATTCAACCCCCATCAACAATTTCTGGTTCTAGTTCACCACCTATGCCCATATCATGTGGTTGCGTATTGCTCATGTCTTCTTCCATTGCATTCTCATTTTCAGTATCACACCAATCTCTCGGCAATTTTTTAATAACGTAATGATTGTTCTTTTCAACTACATCTTCCACATAAAATACTTGCTGCACTTGCGAAGACAGGACATAAGGATCAGTTTTATGGCACTTGCTAAAATTTACTCGAGTAAGACCATATGAATCTTTTTCCTCTTGGTACCAGCAACACTTAAAAAGGACCACTGTGAAAGCTCCCCAATAATCAAGCTCAAAAATTTCTTCGATTGATCCGTAGTAATTGACATCACCCACTACTGGGTTTTGGTCTTTCGAACTTGCAAAGCTGGTGGTTTTGGCAGTCAAAAATACACCACTATTTTGTGTAGTACATCGAGAATCTCTAAATTTTGTGTGGAATCTATATCCATTTACTATATAACCGGTAAACTTCCTAGCTACTCGATTAGGACCTAATGCAAACACCTCTACATCTGTTGAAATCTTGTCCTTTTTCAGAACCTCTTCTTTAAGCCAATTCCAAAACTCTTCGAAATGTTCTCGTTCCCTCTTGTATCTTCTTCTATTTGCAAGACCATCCACAAAAGCTCGATGAACCCTAAATAATAATTACGGTCAAAAAACTACGAAATGCAGATGTTAATTTATAGTTAAGGAAAATGATATAGGAACTTAAGAACTTACTCGATCAAACTCTCAATTTCTTTATTACCGGAATTGAACAGAACATAGCGATGCGTTGCCTTCCAAACTGCATCTTTCAAATTGAACATCTTTCCATCTTTATTCTTCTTTGTTCCAATATGATATTCCAAATCTGTTTGACATCTTCCAAAATCAGTCGACGTGTTTTCTGTTTCTCCATCAACGCTTAAAAATCTTGAACAGAAGGTCACACACTCTTCTGCCAAGTAACCTTCTGCAATCGAACCTTCCGGTCTGTTTCTATTTCGCACATAAGATTTCAACTTTCCTAGATATCGCTCAATTGGATACATGCATCTAAGATGTTCAGGCCCACCGTATTCGATTTCTCTGCATAAATGAACAGGCAAGTGTACCATTATATCGAAAAAAGCCTATGGAAAAATCAATAGGAGTTTCTGGTGATGATGGGTTTGACAGTCCTAGATCACCCATGCCCAGGGTATCTTCGTAGTCATACGATGTAGGAAGAGATATAGGCATTATTTAACTACAAACAGAAATAGACATTTGAACATTCATATTGGATTTCTTTTATCCTCTAAATTTTGTTAACACCTTTGGAAATAGGCATTATTTACCAATACATCAATGGTTTGGCAAACATAAAAATACAGAACTTGCACAATTTCAACACATGCAAACATATAAATACAACACTTCAAGTATAAAAACCCTAATTTAAGGTAATCGGTATACCCAAATCACCCAGAGACTTTGAACGCAGATTAAAATAAGTTAGAGATGAAATCAACTAAATAAAACCTAAATGATGAAGCCCTAACTACCTGTAATTGTCCTAAACGATCCAAATTGGAGGTGTAAAGTTCGTAAAATAGGAGCAATCGAAGGTTTATAGTTTGTAACCTGAGGAAGAGTAGCAATCGGAGGCGTTCTTGGACGGATTTCGTGGAGAGAGAAACGGACAGAAGGAGGAGTACCGGAGAAATTTGTTTTGGGGGGAAGTATTTCGTGAATGGGGAAACTATCGCGCCAAATTTTCACTAAGCTGTAGTAAGGATCAGCTTGAACCGTTGGATTAATCAACATCTACGGTTATTTATTTGTTTAAACTGATAACGCGGATCGCTGACCTGGCATGTATTTATGTAATGCAACACTTTGAACTGGTGTTGCAAGGATCGGCAAGAACCGTTGGATTAATCAACATCTACGGTTATTTATTTGTTTAAACTGATAACGCGGATCGCTGACCTGGCATGTATTTATGTAATGCAACACTTTGAACTGGTGTTGCAAGTCACAGCACAAGAATTTCAACCGCAACACTGTGTTCACATCTAATGCAACAACAAATGAATGTTGTTGCAGAAGATCAAAGAATGCATAGCTTTCGCCACACTTTTCATGCAACGCACACTAATTAGTGTCGAATATGCCCACTTTTGTAGTAGTGTTAGGAAGAGATTAGAATGAGATTTGGAAGGTGGAGGCCATTACCATGGTTCAAGAAATGTTTATGGAAGCTAGAAAACTGAATGAAGATGGTTCTCCAACTCATTTCAGCCCTCCCATAACCCTAATCCGGAAATGGGATATGAGCCTAGCCGCCGTAAGCTCAATTGTGTTGTTTTTCATCTTCCAAACCTTATTTCAGCCATATCTCTCAAACGGTAAGTCCGTTGACTTATGTGACCACTCTACGGAAAGCTAAACCATCATTCCAATACAATGGAAGTGGTTTCAGGTCAAAACTCCTTACTAATCAAAAGTTATAGACGAAACAAGATTCGCTAGGGGTAAAACGGTCATTTAAAATTCGGTAAAAATCATGAACATGAGAAATGAACTCAATAGTCGTTTCCCAAAGTTACATGACCATACGACTCCATATGAAAATAAAATAAATATTCTATGATCCTCCGATACGTAGAATGTGGGTCGTTACATCAAGTGTGAGATAAACTCATCTTTCGTGACACAGAAATTGCAGACGGTAAACTGATGGACATAGAATGATCCGACGATATTCAGGCATGATTCAAAATGGTTTCAACTCGATGATCACTCAGTGCATATTTTATTTTATAAGAGGAGGCTAGGGAGTTTTAAATGGATCGGTACGGTTATTGGGTTCTGGGAATGGTTTTCGAACTCAACACCACACTCGACTCAAAAATAAATAATCTCGATTCAACAAAAATACAATACAATAATTCTTGCACAAATATTTTATAAATATTTTTGTATACATACACATACAAAAATTATAATAGATATATTTAAAAGTTCAACGCACACCACAATCACACAATGCAAATTAAAATTACAACATATATATATATATATATATATAATAAAATCAACACGACGCTAAACGCGCACACACATAACAAAACCGTATAAACTATATATATTTAAATTATATACACACCCAAAACTGTTTTATGTATATTATAAAATATATATGTATATATAAACACAAACCAATATGATATATATATATATATATATATGTGTATATTTAAACACACGCATACACTCTTATGCACAAGAGTTCGAGATGGGCGTGTGAAGGGCTACTGTGATGAAAAGGGGATGGGGGTGTGCAGGAGATGGGACATGGATCTGCTATGAGATCCTTGGTTTCACTGAGGCAAAATTAAGGGGTTGAGAATTAGAACAATGGGAAGAAAAAGTGTGGAGCCGAATATATGGGAATGGGAATGAACAAATGGGAAGAGTTGCCTTTTGAAATTTTCTTTATTTATTACACGGTATGGGAAATAGACAAACTTGAGAGTCGCACGACTTTTAATTGGAAAACGTGTGGTTTCAAATTCAAAAACAAACGAGCGCCATTAAAAATGGAAACCAAAAGAAATACGAGTCAAAAAGGCAACGAATGATTTCATAAGGAAATTAAATATAATTTTCTCCAAATCCGGAGAACCGAAATAAACGAATAAAAGGAGATGAACGATTTAAATTTTGAAAATAACGAATGCATAAGGAAAGGAATAATACTAATAAATGGACGTTGAACCTTAAAAATGTAAAAAATGTTTGCAAATAAAAGGAAACAATATAAAATTTTAATTCAAAGGAACGAACGGTTTTGGCAATATACATTTAACGAACAATTTTGCAAATCAAATAAATAATATATGATATCAAAGGAAAATGAATCTGACAAATAAAATTTGGCAATGTTTGCATCAACAACAATCAATACGAATGGCAGATCTACAAGAGAAATAATTTGAAATTAAATCAAAGAAATAATTCCATTAATATTGAAAGCAAGTTATATAATTATACGAGTTTTAAATATTTAAATAAAAGTTCAAGAATAAATTTCAAATTCAAATAAATGTCTCGATTAAAATTTCCTATAAATAAGATTCTAACATAGCAAATATTTATTTGTATTATTAAATTATATCCATATCAAAACAAAATCATTTGCTATATAAAATCCAAATAATTTAGTTTTAAATCATAAATCAAAATAGTTATTTCAATAAAATCTAAACAAATTAAGTTTTAAATGAACAAAATAAAATAGAAATCAAAATTTAAATTAAATCATTAAATAAAATACACTTAAAATTGAGGTTGTTACATACCGATTCAATACAGACGAAACAAAAAAAAAATCAAAATTTGTAAATCAGTAAAATCCTGAAACTAAGAAACCGAATCACAAAATCGTGAAACCTACTCCAATGGTGGCAATCCAAATTGTGTTCTTCAAGGTTGAAAGGTAGTAAGGCAGGCGCAGGACATAGGTTTCAGGAACGACGACGATTCCAGCGAAGTGTCTTTTTCTCCGGCGGTTAGTAATTCAATAATTTGATTATGTTTTAAATTTATTTATATGTATTTATATTGTCTGTAGAACTCATTCAATCATTCCCTAAAATTAAAATTTGTATTGTATATTTAAAATTTATTTGCCAAGCACGACAGTTTTAGTCTACTTGGAATTACAAATTCTTTTTTTGCAAATCCTGAATGTAGTTCTGTATAACCCATTCTCTGAAAATGGAAAACCTAGGTCTCCATTACAATTATTAGCAGTGTATGCTTTCATTAAGATGTTATTGCCTTCAATTGCTTCCTTTGAAATTATTAATTTATTTCAAGATTTTGAGAACTCGAAATCAATATTTCTTAAACTTCAACACATATATGCGCATAGCATAACTTAATTCAATATGTTTGTTGGGTCCAAGTAATCACAGAACAAAGGCTTAAGAATAAGAATTATTTACTTAGTTACAAAACATAATCAGTACTCATGAAGTTTTATATTCCAAATTTATTGCAATAAAATTTGCTTTTGAATTTTGGTACTTGATACACTTACATTTTTGAAATCCATTTGAGTACTAACTTTATTTGAAACTTATATACGATTGTGGGTAGTTACATATATAATCTTACAGTACTAACAATTATGCACATAGAAGTTTATTTTGATTATTCAAATAGTGAATTAATTGCTAGAAAATGAAGAGCAAATTGATTTCAACAATCATCAGTCCCAGGAATGATTGCTAACCTAAGAACAACTTACAACTGTAATTTGGATATTTAAAATGTTGAGAAAACTTGATTTTAGCAATTATCATTTTGATAATTTGGATATTTAAAATGCTGAGCAAAATTGATTTTAGCAATTATCATTTCCAGGGATAATTGTTGAGCAATTAATTTAGCAATGAAGAGCAACATCTACGTCGAATTGTTGAGCTGAGTTGAATTGCATATTCCTTTTTGCTCTTATTTTTGAAATTCAGATTTTTGGTTGTGTATTTTTTTAAAAAAAAAAAAAAATTGGTATGCTTTTATTAACTTACATAATAGTACATACAAGGTTAGGATATTGATCTGAATGAAACTAAAACAAACACATAAAATAAAACAGAAAGTATATAAAACTAAATACAAACATAATAACCTATGAAATAAACTAAAAAGGAACCCATTTTGAGGTCGCTTATTCTCTAGCCCAATAGTGCGATCCATCCCTGCACTACTGCTCTCGAAATCAATTGCTCCATGTTTTTTGTATGGATATTTCATGTTCTCTACATGAATTTCGGACATGAATGTTGGAATTTAAGAGGAGGATAACTAAATTTTTTTGCAAATACTTCTTACAATATTTCTTGCATAACTTACAACAAAATATGGCCACCCTTATATAGTAGACTAGACACCCTTACAAATACCAATAGACACCGTTTCAATAATAGACACTATACTAAACGAAAAGACATGACACTTAAAACAAAAGACATAACTCTTGACTCAAAAGACATAACAAATTACGAGACACAATAAATTGGGTTTAATTTCCAATATCCCCCCTTAAACCCAATTCTCCAGTAATTTTGAACTTTCTTCAAACTTTAAAGCTTCTGACAACATCTCGGCTTCGATTGATTTATATCTCACATGTTTCGGTAGAAGGATAGAAAATTTCTGAACTTTCTTTTTCATCTGCTCCTCTTCTTTTGCTTCTTCACCAGTAGGAACTTTAGGTTTTGCTTTAGCTGTTTGTTTTGATTTAGGCTCTTGCTTTTCATCAAAATATCCAGAATGGTAATTTCCTTTCCAGAAAAATGTAACATGACCAAATTTAATGGTCTCACTGCAAGCAAAAGTTCGCACACCATTTTTGACCAAGTATTCACCGGATGTCCTATCAATCTCAGGAGGAGTAACATTATACTTAGATGGAAGCTTCAATTCACCATCATATTGAAGCATACCAGCATATCGGATCTTTGGTACTCTGACCCGGTCAAACATGTTAAAATCTTCATATTCAAGTGCTTTGGCAAGCATAACCATTCGGTCTGCATGGAAATTGATAATTACAAATGCAGCACCATCAACAATATGTCTCACGGCTTTCAGAAGTTTGCAGCCTCCGCTGATTCCTTCTATGTAATCACCAGCAATTTCATCACTCTTCGTGGGTTCAAGTAAAGCATCATCCTTTGCTTTGTCACCTAACTTCCCTTCTTGAGATTTTTCAGATTTCTCCATTGCTATTCTCAGAGCTTCTTTCTTCTCATTCAACTCCTTATGAGCATCTTCCAACTTTTCTAAAGTTTTCAGCTCAGATTCTTTTGCTACCTCGATTTGAGCAATGGCAGCAGCGCTCAGTTCATTTAGCAGTTCCTCGGCTTCATGAACCTTGTTTGCAAACCCAATATCTTGTTTTTCCTTTGCTGCATCCAATACAACCTCCTCTTTTTCATTCTCTGCCGAAGTCACCTCATAAGCATGAATAATTGTTTCATTAACCTCCTCCGCTTCTTCTTCTTTATTCTCCATTAGTGCTTCATCAACATGATCTACAATGATCATTTGTATTGATTCCTCATCAGCAGCCTCATCTTCTTTATTTGCCATTGGAGCTTCCTCGTATGCGTACACCTCTTTCAACAAATTCCACGAATCCTTTGCGGATTTTTCTCCAATAATATGGTCGAAAGCTTCTTCATCGACGTTCTCACTCATTGCTGCTTGTGCACAACGATCTTTCCATCTCAACTTTGTGAATGCCTCACTCTCTTTCTCCGTCATATTTTTGACGTCTTTTGGCCATTCATAGCCACTTTCAACGATCTCCCAAAGCCCTTTAGAGATCAACTCTTCTTTCTTTTTATCACTCCACTCTTTGAAATTTTCTTTTGTGAGAACAAACGGTGAGAAAAATAGCATTGTCATAGTTTCAACCTGACGCTCCGATACCAATTGTTGGAATTTAAAAGGAGGAGGATAACTAAATTTTTTTGCAAATACTTCTTACAATATTTCTTGCATAACTTACAACAAAATATGGCCACCCTTATATAGTAGACTAGACACCCTTACAAATACCAATAGACACCGTTTCAATAATAGACACTACACTAAACGAAAAGACATGACACTTAAAACAAAAGACATAACTCTTGACTCAAAAGACATAACAAATTACGAGACACAATAAATTGGGTTTAATTTCCAATAATGAACAGTACCATTTCCATATTGCTGTTAAGGAATGTATCCAGCATACCATGATATACCCCATATACCAAGATATCAACACCCCATGATCTTGAATTAGTTGAACATGAACCAGTACAATTACAACCACGTTCTTTGTAATGATTTTTTCCCCTTCTTTTTCCCCGATAGAAACATCAAATATCAAAGGTGTGAATTGATCCATAACTACTTCCTATTCGAAGAGCCCATGAAAACAAATTCTATGCCATAGACTTACTTGCTCTTCCATTGATGGATTGAACAATGCCTTAATACTAACCCAATTAACCACATCTAAATATTTTTCCAATCCTCCTGCTTCACAAAATCATAAATTGGTACACCTAAGTTTGATCAGCAGTCAGAATAATGTATGCTGGCTTAACTGGAGTTCTTCGTCGGTCAATTGAATTACAGATGATTTAACAACGAACCCATGTTGCAATTTGAAACCCCAAAAGTCGAACTTGAAGTTGTATGCGACATCCAACAAAGTAATCCCCAAATCATATAAATTAAAACCAGAAATCGAGATTCTCACCACTGTAAATCGGATTAGAGGCAGCGTCATTTTTGTAGATCTGAGATTCACATGACTGGTTTGAGAAGATGGAAAAAAAATTCTCACCAAATCCCCATGATGTCTTGATCCATGATCTATGATGGATCGAACAAAATGAACGAACTTCCTGCTGCGATCTACCAAAAGGGCATTGTTGGGAAGGATTGGAAACCAAATATGATGAAGTGATGCCCCTGTTTCCCACGAATCTCGAATAGCAATTGAGAATGATTTTGGAATTTATCATAATCGGATGATTTAGAAAGCGTAAAAGGATGCCGATGATCCTAGTTAAATTGTGAAAAAACAAATCGGCTACGTAGGTTCACTATGCATGGAAAAATTACTTCTCAGGTTTGACTACCTGGAAATTAAGGTACTTTTTGGTTTAAAATATATTTTGAGTTTTGAGTTTTTAATATTGATGGCTAAACATAAGAAAAGTTAATGATGGATGAAGTGAAATGGTAATGGAAAGGACCACATAAAAGAGTGAGAGACGACGGAATGATATTATCTTGTTTCCTTGTGTTAATTCTTAAAATAAAAAACAAATAAAGGTTGTTTTCTATTTTGTGTGTAAACTTTGTTTTCTAAAATGATCGATTTTGACGTTATACATGTATCGTTCGTATTTTACTTTGGGCGAAAATTAAAAACCAAGAAACGTAAACCAAACACCACCTAATTTTTTCACGCACGGGTACTTTGGTTGTTGCTGAAACAAGCAAGAACCCTAATTATCACGTTCACTTTCCATTTGCCTACACAATCACAAACGCAAACGCAATCACAACTTTGAGATTCATTTCAGCCTCACAATCACAAACCCAATATCAACTTTAAGATTGAATTCAAAACCCTAACATGTTCAATGCAAAGATGAGATGAAGACGAGCTTCTTTTGAGATCGAATTCGAAGGCAATTGATGTTGGTGCTGCTCCTGGAGAAAATCAGATACCTAATGCTTTTAATTTGTGCGTTATTTTCTTAATCGAACGATGTAGGAGAGAGGTAAGGGTATTTGTGAAAAAATGAGTGGCTACTACTCAATTTTCTAAGTATTTTAATTTTTTTGGGGTTACTAACTAAAAAAAGGGGGTTGAAATAGAATTTGGTGTATTGATTTAAGTATTAATTTATGGTGTCAACATTTCATGTTAATTAATTACAATTAATTCGAAATTGCTAGTAATTAATAGTAAAAAATATAATGGCTAGTTAACGTACAATTAGTCGATAAATAACTATGTTTTTGTAAGAAGTTGTGGTTAAACGATTATATTCCAATCGATTATTTAAAAAAAAAAAATTGCTTTAAATTATCGTCGAAAATATTTTTGATAAATTATAACTAGTAGACTACACATTCATAATTATTTTGCTATTATAATAATCATTAATATGTGGTATTATTCGATGTTACTTTTGTAGTGTTTAAAAATGCGTAAACAAAAATTTGGACATGCTAAAAGAGTTAGAAAAAGAAGACTAGAGGAACTCACTAGCTCATAGAAAGGTGCTCTTAATAAATTTTTCATCGATAGCAATCCAGAAGAAGGTTCGTGTTTGAATGTGGATAATAACCCTATTATTGATGAAAATGTTGATAACACTGATGATAATATTTTAATGCGCGAACATGACAATGAAATTACAGGCGAAGAGGAAGCAAATATTGATTCATCGTCACGTGTGGAGAATGTTAGTGTAGTTTTAAATGACTCTAATACATTGAAAAAAATGATCAAAAATTGAAAGATTTGCTAGTTGAACGAGGTCATTTTCGAGTAATAAAGAATAATGATTGTGATTTTGCAAAAGACGCTATTAATAGACATTTTCCTCCGCATTATATGTTAGACATTTGCCTAACGAGGATAAACAAGGCAGAAAATGTTAGTATATTCAAGTTCGCTTGATAAAGTATTTTGCTTTTGCTGCAGGTTATTCACGAATCAAACGACGACCAGTCATCTTGCTACCGAAGGGATTAATGATTGACGCAATCTTAGTACCAAGCTGAAACAACACGCAAGTAGTAAAGATCATCTTTTGAATATGAGCAGTTAGATCGAGTTGAAAATAAGATTGAAAGTGAAAACAACCATGGACCAGAGTGCATTAGATCAAATAAATAAAGAAAAAGGACGTTGGAAGAAGGTGTTAGTAAGAATAATTGTTGTTGTGAAAACGCTTGCTTCCAATAATTTAGCATTTCGTTGAACAAATAAAAGGCTTTATGGAAAAAAATGGCCTTTTTTGTAAATTAATTGAAATGATAACAAAATTTGATCCAGTAATGCAGGAACATGTTCGACAAGTTGAACAAAAAGAAATTCATATACATTACCTTGGGCATAAAATTCAAAATGAACTAATACTTACCTTGGCAAATGAAATTCTTAAGAAAAGAAAAACCAAGTATTTTTCATTTATATTAGACTGCACTCTAGATATTAGTCCTGTTGAGCAAATGTCTTTTGTAATAAGATGTGCTAATGTTTCAACTAATCCTACAAAGATGAAAGAATTTTTTATTGAATTTTTGGAAGTAGATGACATCACTGGACATGAGCTTTTTAACAAACTTAATGAAGTATTGGAATATATTAAGGTTGATATCTACGATATGACAGGAAAGATTATGATAATGAATCAAACATGAAAAGAAAACACAAAAGGATGCAACGAAGACTATTAGAAATTGATCTGAGAGCTTTCTACACACCTTGTGGTTGTCATCATCTTAATCTTGTGTTTTATGATATGGCTAAACCATATTCAAAAGCATCAAACTTTTTTGGAATGATCCAACAGATATTTAATATACTTTCTTCATCTACATAGAGGTGACAAGTTTTAAAGATCATGTATGAGGTTGTACGGTTAAACCATTATCAAACACACGTAAGGAAGTCACATTGAAACAGTTAAATCTATAAGATATCAAAGTGTGAAGATAAGAGATGCTTTAGTTTCTTTATCAAATAGCACCAAGGATTCTGTGACGAAGAGTGAAGCTAGAAGTCTTGCAACAAATGAGATTGAAATTTTTTATTCGAACTGTACATTTGGTATGAAATTTAGAAAACTGTAAATATTGTTAGCAAAATTCTTCAGGCTGAAGATATGCAAATTGATGTTGCGATTACTAGATTACAAGATCTTATTGATTTTTTTTGAAGATTTCAAAAACATGGGTTTTGATTTTATGATGGTTGATGCTAAAGAGATAGCCCAAATATTGGATGTTGAACCAGTTTTTATTATTAAAAAAAAAAAATTTATTCATAAAAAGAAACAGTTTAATGAAGATGTGAATTATTAAAGAACTAATGCAACACCAGAAGAATCTTTCCAAATCAATTATTTTTTTGCAAATTGTGAGTAAAGCTCGTGTTTCATTAATGACTCGATTTGAGCAATTCAAAGAATACGACGAAAGATTTGGCTTTTTATTTAATTTTAAAAATTCACTTCATTAGATGATATGAGAAATTGAAGGGGCATTGCTTGAAATTTCAGGAATATTTTAGACATGATTTGCACTCTGATATTGATGGAAGAGAGTTATTCTCATAATTAAAAAGTACTTAAAATTATGTTATTAAAGGAAAAACAAAAGCAACCGAATTGTTGGATTTCATAAATTCTTGTTTAAAAGAATTGAATTTTCCTAATGTTTGGATTGTATATAGAATAATTTTGACTATACTAGTTACAGTTGTCTCGGCCGAAAGAAGTTTTTCAAAGCTAAAGTTGATAGTCTTTATCTTTGTTCCACTATATCATAAGAAAAGCAAAATAATTTGACACTTTTATCGATTGAATAAGATATGGTTAATGGACTTGAATATGATAATATTATTAGCAATTTTGAAAGTTAAAAGACTAGAAAAATGTTATTTAAGTACTTGGTATTTTTTGTTATATAACTTGGATTGTTATCACAAATAAAATTATTTGTTTTATTTATTTATATTTTCATTATTTTTAAACGGTATAAATTGTTTTGATGTTATACATAAGCATACGTAGAAGGATCTCTTTTTCGCTTTCCGCTTTAGGTATCAAAAGTCCCAGGACCTCTTGGAGGAATGCTACAAAAGAGACTTGGAGGAATGCTACAAAAGAGACTTGTCATTGAACATACATGCATGCACATACACATATACATGTATATGTGTGGGTGCATAGACCCATTAATAACTGTCCATTACTGGAATATAAAAGAAAGCATTAGTACGTGTCCAATGCAACTCACGTGTTTTTGAACCCACATTCAATAATTCAATTGCATATTCAATTGGATATCTGGCCACAATCAACAATGCTATTGCTAGCCAACTGCTTCACATAATGTGTCTCTAAACAGTAAATGCACCATACAAAGATGTACCTATGCTTCCCTATTTACATTTGCGTTCTCTCACAACCAATGCCTCAAAACAAGATGAGCATTCATCACATGTTTACAGTAACTTGCACAAACTAAAAGGCCATGCAATGTTTTTGTTCATTGACATGGGCATATTTCAAAGATTTTATGAATATTTCTGTGCCATATACGAACACACAATTTGCTGAAACCATTGATAAAACTGCCTCCTATTATCCTCTTTACCAGCAAGGATACAAACAGTAAATCAGTAAAGAAACAAACAGTGTAAAAAGAGCCTATCTTCCAACTATATATCTGTTCAACTACTTGACAGGATCTGTACATACTGGTGGTTGACACAAACCCAACGCTCCACATGTCAAATTTATTACATATTCTGTTTTAACTGTTAAAATAAATATAAACTTACAAGTCTTTTTGGTAGCTCAACTCTTTATCACTATTGCATATGTATGCACAATAATATAACTAGGCCTGGAAACTTCATATATTTAACACTGCTTCACGTCTAAAGTTTATGTCTCTTGAAAACATGTATTTTACTACATCTACTATGAACTTATTCTTGTTCAATGCATGTTCACTTCTGTTTCTCATTGCATTTTCCAGTGCTATCGATTTGAAGGAATCGATCAACAAAACGAATCCTTTATTTCCTGCGCTGATAGCTTTCGGTGACTCTATTTTTGACACCGGAAACAACAATCTGCTGCCTACACTTGCTAAGTGCGATTTCCCTCCTTACGGCCAGGATTTTATCGACCATGAAGCTACAGGAAGGTTTTGCAATGGAAAAGTTCCTTCTGATTTTCTAGGTAAGCATTCTTTTATTGTTACTTTTTTAGTCGCATTGATGATGTATTGCAATACTTGTGCTAATGACGACTGGTGACAGGAGTAAATTTTGATTGAAATGTAAAAGCTTTTTTTTAATGATCTCCTAAGCATATATATTAGTCAAAATTAACATTTGCATGTCCTCCAGTTTCAAAGTTGGGGATAAAAGAAGTATTACCAGCCTATCTCAGCCCAAGACTAACAAATGAAGACCTTGCGACTGGAGTTTGTTTCGCATCAGGCTCATCCGGATATGACCATATCACATCTGACATTCTGGCACGATCAAATGACCTGTCAAACTTGTTTCTGCTGTAATTTTATGTAGCACAAATATATCACTTTGCGTTTATTTCTTGTTTTTACAGTCAGTGATATCTCTTCAAGATCAGCTTGATCTGTTCAAGGAGTACATAGGCAAGCTGAAGGCAGCTACAAACACTGAAACAGCTGCAAATATTATAAAGGATAGTTTGTATGCAGTTTGCACAGGGACAAATGACTTTGCAAACACCTATTTTACCACTCCCATTCGCAAATCATTCTACGATGTTCCTTCCTATGCAAACCTTTTGCTTGATTCTGGTTCACAGTTTCTTCAGGTGAATCGTTTTGTTATCGAAAGCAAACCCGTTAACATTCCGACCAAAAAAAAACTAATTTTTTAGTTTTAAAAACAATATGTTATCAAAACTCCACATTTAAAAGAGAAACTTACATGTGGATTTACATCAGCTTCTTTTTTACATGCAATGGTATACAATCTTCTAATTTAATACGGGTAGTATTTTTTCGTAGAACAGTAACTACATTTTTACCTTGAAAAATACAGGATTTATACAATTTGGGTGCACGCAAAATTGCAGTAGTTGGGCTCCCTCCTCTAGGATGTCTTCCATCTCAGAGAACTCTTGCAGGAGGATTTCAAAGAGAATGTATATCATCGTATAATGATGCTGCAAAACTATACAATGAAAAACTAAAGAAGAAAGTGAAAGTGCTTCAGAACCAGTTGGCAGGTTCAACCATCATTTATGCAGACATATATGATAAGCTGCTTCATATTATTCAAAACCCATCCGAATATGGTAATTTTCCATCTTATAAGACAAAATATACCATACTTGGTTGAATAGTACACCAAAAGTTATGTAATATAACTGAATGATAAATCTTTAAGTTTCTCATAAAAATGTTAATTTCTTTTAGGGTTCAATGAATCAGCAAAGGGCTGTTGTGGAAGTGGAATGTTAGAAGCAGGCCCTTTATGCAACAGAAGATCAAGTGTCTGCGATGACGATAGGAAATATGTTTTCTGGGATAGTTTCCACCCTACAGAGAAAACATATGAAATTCTTGTAGATGAAATTATTAAGGAATACTTGCCATTATTATTATAAAGTGTCAACTTCCAAGTTGGTGATTCAAATATTCAGCCAAATTGGTCAAAATGACCGTGATGGATGTCTAATGAAACCAACAATATCATGTTAAGTGCATATTGAGTAAACTACAGAAATTTTTGGGAGTAGATCACGTGGACCCGATCCTCTCTATCCATTCATACCTCTCCAGTAAGCGACTGGCATCTAAGCAGTTACTTTGAAACAAAATCCATGATATAAGGTCAAATGTACTTAGTGAAAAAAAAAAGGTGGCAGTTGGTTTACCGGGTATTAATTTTGAAATTTAGTTCATATAAATGTACACATGATGCATGTATTTTATGGAAAACAAATGATATGAAAAACGAAATTAACGTACAAAATGGAAAACAACCTTTTTGTTTTGTTTCCGTGCGTGGGAAAATAACGAAAGGAATCCATCCTTCTTCCTTCCCTTCCCTCCTCGTATGCTTCATCTTTTTTCCATTCCATCCTCACTTTATTCTTCTCATATTTTGTAATCAGCGATGAAAACTCAAAACGAAAATTAGGAAACAAACCAAACAAGCCCAAAGTGTTTTAATTGGCAGCACATTAGAACAGAACAAGTACTGCAACAATCTATTGAAAATATCAAAAATTCAAGCTTGTATTTCATCAACTTGCAATTATGTTTCACATACATACAAAACCAAACAGTAATGAGTTAAAACAAAGGAAGCTACAATAAAACTAACCTAACCACGGCCTACCATTAACCAAAAAGTTTCTATTGTACTCATCTCTCACTAAGAACTCCACCAAGAACGGCTCAACAATCTTGCTCGGCGCAAAAAAATAATATCAACCGGTAGCGAATGAATCAGTATAGG
Source organism: Allium sativum (assembly GCA_030737875.1). Lineage (NCBI taxonomy): Eukaryota > Viridiplantae > Streptophyta > Magnoliopsida > Asparagales > Amaryllidaceae > Allium > Allium sativum. The sequence continues at coordinate 191,543,098 of CM060921.1, forward strand.
CTATAACCAAAGAACTGGCTAACGATAATAGCTACCCCCATCAATATCGCAAAAACAGAAGCTGCCCATGTCAGTTTTTCAGTAATTCTAGGAACCCTATCTTTCAAAGCATGACTACATGAACCTATAAACGCAGTATAACTCCCCATAGCAATGATAGTTCCAACAAGAAACATACCTAAAAAGGCAGCACCATCAACACGTGAAGGAAGAGCAAGGGCAGGCAAAATCATCAGCAGTGCATCCGGTTGAAGCCCATGCACAATACCAGTAGCAAACGTAGCAAATCCAATCTTCTTTTTCCCTTTTCCAGCTAAAGGTTCACTTATAGTGCCATCACATTCTCCACTTTGTAAAGCAACACAGGGCAATGGAATTTCAGACGCCTCTCTAATGCCCATGGCACCAATTACCAATAAGGTCATCCCTACAACTCTGGTTCCCCAGGTTCGAATCACTTCGATGTGTAACTGGTCTTTAAGAAGTAAGAATACAAGCCCGAATATCAGTTGACCTGCATCATGGCCACAACCCCATAGAGCTCCCACTATAGCACTCTCTATACGTGTTCGACCTATTGATAATGGAGCTAAGGCAGCTAGATGATCTGGACCTGACAGCGTGTGAAGACAGCCAGCAAAAAAACCAGTCCATGCACTGCTTAGTAACTCGGATTTGAAGAGTATACCACCTCCTGATGTTGCATGTGCTGGTTGTACTAGAATTGATTGTGTTACTGAAATGAGTAGGGCTGATAATAGAACAAATACTGTGGATTTGGATACCTGTAAAAAGTTTGTATAAACATACTGTCGATATTCAAGTAATCAAGATAATACATTACCAAACAATAAATGATAAATGCTTCTTGCATAAACATAACCAATACAACCAAAACTGCAGATGACTTAAGCATTTAATACTGTGTCATAGTCGATTTTAGCATTGGCCTAATAACACTAGTGTAATGGAGATGGGTAACATACCAAAGACCACTGAAATACATAGGGCTTCTTCTTGATGCTGGCCTCTTCTCCTTCTGTTCTTCTTTCTTACTTCCTTTCCTTCTTCTTCTTTTTTGGAGGGGTTTTGGGGGGGGGGGGGGATGTGTGTGTGTCGCGCCCCGGGGGGGGGGGGGGGGGGGGGATGGGATTGATTATTATGTATACTATCCAACACATGATAACTGCTCTACTTAACTGTCTGATCACTAAAACCAGTGGTCAATAATGGACAAATACTAACGCTTATGATAATTTGATGACAATTAATCACATCTACTGTTATTGTTAATACCTAAAATCTATGATTGCAATTGTGGCACCATGAAATGACGTCAATACTCCAACTGTTGATAAAGTGGAAACATCAACATTTGGCGTTTCATCCATTATTAAAATTACATGAATACCTCTTTAAATTTTCATATTTCTATACTATCTTTATATTATATGCATGCATGCATACATCGTGTGAGTCACACACTAGCGAAAAATAAAGGTAACAGTTAATAAGGTATTAAATACAAGCCACTGGAAATAAAAGGTATTAATTATATTATGCTCATTGGACATTGTCCAGGCAAATATAAAAAGGCAATAAATTATATATGATGTTGCCCTAAAAAATGTTTACTCTATAACTTTCTTGCAAGAAATGTGTTCTCCAGTACTTCGCTATCAACCATAAATGATAGGTAGATGGAGGTCATTCAGATAGCGGAGAGAAATTATCGTCAAAAACAAAAGATATATTTTTCAGGTTACAGCACAACTCCTATGATAAAAAGGATCATGTTGCCAAATCGAGCACTAGTGCATGCACTAAAACTGCACTCGTTCACTTGGTATATACTATGAAAGTGGTTAAGCTAAATACAAATGTATGCTTTATAAGTGCAGGGTGTTTTGTTGAGTTTTTGTTTAGATTGCATATGTTTTAAATAAGTGGCGCAGAAGACAAGGAAGCGAGAACTGTTTGTAGAGTAGAGAAGAAGCCAACCCTTGTGGAGCCACAGAAGCATTGCCTCCGCTTAATTATATGTAGATATATTATGTACATTGAATTTCTAAAAAAATAAAAAATAAAAAATAAAAAAAAAATCTGTTTGTTGTCATAAGAACACAGAAAAACAAAGGTAGATACCCAGTGCCAAAGGCTCCCGTACTCAAGCGCAAGAGGACTTCCCAGGTCAGTCTCCCGTCCCGTACTAAAACTGCACTCGTTCACTTGGTATATACTATGAAAGTGGTTAAGCTAAATACAAATATATGCTTTATAAGTGCAGGGTGTTTTTTTGAGTTTTTGTTTAGATTGCATATGTTTTAAATAAGTGGCGCAGAAGACAAGGAAGCGAGAACTGTTTGTGGAGTAGAGAAGAAGCCAACCCTTGCGGAGCCACAGAAGCATTGCCTCCGCTTAATTATATGTAGATATATTATGTACATTGAATTTCTTAATAAAAAAAAAAAAAAATCTGTTTGTTGTCGTAAGAACACAGAAAAACAAAGGTAGATACCCAGTGCCAAAGGCTCCCGTATTCAAGTGCAAGAGGACTTCCCAGGTCAGTCTCCCGTCCCGGTACTATTCTCACGGCTTTCCGGGCTCTATGGGTGGTCAATTAGTGCGCACAACATTTCCCTCACATATGTGAAGAGGCCGGGACTCGAACCTGCGCGCTCCAGATTACTAACAGGATAACCTTACCGTTGCGCCATGCACCACCTTAGGAACACAGAAAAACACATAAAGATAATTTCAAAATAAAATCTTCTGTTTTGCATCATCGTTATTTAATGTCTTGATTCTGATGCAAGTAAACAACTGCAACTTGAATCAAATAAAACTTCATTAATTTCATTCTGATTGAGAGAAATGAACATTTCTCAAGTGTTAGGGACATGTGTGTACATTCTTGAAAGCCGCATGTTTCAACAATTTACGTCCAGTCTATTGTAAGGTTTGATTTACCACTCCAAGGCACAGTCGATTGTCTTTTAAGGATTTTTTTTTTCATTCAAATCATGCAAAGTTGAATGAAAACGTTCTCTTGGGATGCAATGGAGATTACCTATGCAAATTATGATTACTTGCTCAGATTAAAAAGCACACTTAGGATGAACAAATGATGCTTTAATCAAGTGAAAAAGAACAAAAAATGAATTGATAGTAGTGCCATGTTCAGTTTTTTGTTTCTGCTGAAACCAAAACACCTTTTAGCGCCAACAAATGTATCTTATGATATCATAATTAATAATTCAAATGTGAAATCTTTTCATCAACATAAAATATCGTTTTTTTTAACAAACTATTGTTCTGCACTCCAGTAAGGATGTTGCTGGTTAGACCCTTAGGTCTTGATCAGGCTGGCCAAGTCCCATCCCGTGGGCATTGTCTCTGCATCTCATCTAAAGTTTTTTTAAAAAAATAAAAATAAAAAGAACTCTGCTTAGTCATGATCGAGAAATTTATGAAGATACTTCCAACACTCCCATTCACTGAATCATAGGTTTCTTCAAAATTTAATACCATCTTCATTTATTTTGGTTTGAAAAATCTAGTTTCTAAGATTTCCAAACATCGACTCAGAGTAGGTACAAAACTAGTCAAACACGTATATGATACGGCAATTAGGTAGACTTAAAAGCTAACTTGTAAGAGAAAGGTGTCTAATGGGTTATATTCAGGTCTATATATCTCATATTCAAGATGTGTAACATAACAGTATACTGCAATTTTGGTTGCAAATGAGTACTCTCAAATTGGTGTTGTTTTGTATAGTCCAAAATTTTACTCATTTTGTCGTTTGTAAAAGCATATTTTGTATATTTCAACAGCTCGCACATTTATTTATTAAATTTCTCTCAAAATTCAAACCAATTATTCTTCTTTTGAAAAACCTCTCATTTGAATCTTTTCAGAACATCTTCAGGTTTACTCATTAGAATTTTATAATCCATTTACCAGAAGTTTGATTTAACTTTATAGCACAATTTTTTTTGTTTGCGATAGTTTTAGTTCTTTTTCATACAATGATAGCTGCAATCCTTTTTTCGTGTTTTAGTTTCTTTTTCACATTTAGCAAATGGTGTGCTGCTGAAGTTTATTTTAAAAAAAATAAAAATAAAAATGAGTACTATGATTGTTTTCAAGATTATGCATTCAACAACGAACTCTCCTTACAGAAATTTCAACATGCCTAAACGTGGATAGACCAACAATTATAACAAGGACATAATGTATTTATATAATGTTGACCTCAATGTATACTTTCATGTGTGATTCACCAGATATTATGTACGTAAAATAAAGACGAATACCAAATCATCATGACTTAAAGTGAAATTCTGTTAGGATTCAAGTACCATGTTTATTACCCAATATGCAATGATTTCTTGAATGGAAAATTATAATATATATGTATACATGATTTCAATGCAAATGCAAATATCTACATCCAATTATCTTCTCCCTAAACCCACTAATTCCCTCACCCACTTAAAAAAAAATTAACTTTATCCCTAAATACAGTTACACCCACCATATTGTTGTCATACAAAGAAGAAAAGAAAAATGTAATTCATCTGTGACATCAATGTATTAGTTGCTTTAAATAAAAGATATTCTACAATTTTCACCTGAGTCTTGCAGTTTATATTCTCAATTTACATGATTCGATATTCCTGTATCTGCTTTTCTTCTTTTATTTTATTTTCCAACAAACTAAGCAACAATTTATGTCGATGAAGGAGGAAGAGACGGTAGATTTAGAAGTTGAGATTCTGATTTTATTTTAAATTTCAATTTTATGCAGTGGCATACAGAAGAAGCGTGCTTTTATTGGCATTCCAAAAGTGCTTTTGCCAACCATTAAACTTATAAAAGGTTTAAAAAAAAATTGTGCTGCTTCTCCTCGTGCCTTTGTTTTACAACCGCTTTTCACTGTTCAACGGCCAAACAGTTAAAAAAAAAAAAAAAAAAAAAAAAAAGAGTTTAAAGCTATACTCTATTGGTTATTCGTTGACGTTACTCAACATTCTTAACGATCTTGCACTGTTGTTGTGGCAAAATGTGGTGCAACACCCCATGACCTACTAGATCTAGAAACAGCATGTAATATGTGAAGGCTGAATAAAGAACAAATAATACTTTTTATAGTAGTTTGACGAATACTCCTTGCCTACGTCCACTTCAGTCTTTTTTATTAGTTGTTTTTCCTCTGGATTACAATGAATTCAATTAGATCCTACTGCAGTCTAGTGGATCTCGAATGTATAATGCAATTTCTAGAGATAAAGAAGGAGATAGCATGTAGATCAGAAAATGCTGCTCTCAAAGTTCAAAAGAGAAAAGCTCCTCTCTAGGTTAAGTTAGGTCCCTATTTATTGATGATTCCCACCTTAAATCCTCCAGTCAGGCCTAAAACATCCAATACTTCAAGATCTACACATCCAATAGGTAGAATAGGTTACACCAAGCAATCTGTGAAGGAAAAATCAAGTCTGCACCAAGCTAATCAGGTCGACACCGAACTTCTCGTTCATCCACCTTCAACTTTCTTCTTGTACCAGGTCCTCCTAACCAGTGTCTTGTTGAATCAAGTCTTCATTTCAGATCGGAGGTTTTCAAAAGAGGTCGGTACCAACCTGAATCGGATTAATACCAACCTGAATTGGGTCGGTACCAAACTTAATATTTACATCCAAAGCTTATTTTCTCTTCATGTTTAGGCTCACTTCATCCATCTACTGTTATTCCAAGTCTTAGTATCAGAACGCTGTCAACCAAATCAGGTCGGTAACAACTTGCTTTGACTCTACAGAGTTCCATCGGACTTTATGAGTTTCTTCGTATCATCATTCTAGATAGTTCTAATCATGTTGGAGTGAATCAAGTCAGTGAAAATCATGAGCTTCAGTTTGATATAAACTTGACTTGATGGCCGACCCAGGTGTTTTGTGTATTTGCTTCAAGTCATGACTCGGGGTTTTTCTGGGATTGCTGAGCTTCAAGTTTTTCTCTTCTCACTTGAAGTCTGATCCAAGATTTTTGTGTACCCGACCTAAGTTTACCTCCGTACCGACCTCAGGACATGACAAAAATGACTTTAAAAATTTCAATTGTTTCAGCTATTTTTTCTTTTTCTTTCCTTTTTATGATGTTTCCAAAGTCTTAACTCAACAACCAAACAATATAAACGTGACTTCAGAGCTATGCTTCCTCGCTTATTGGCAGCCGTAACTATCTATTTCTCTCAATCATTCTCTGCCACATTATTGTCAAAAATCTAAATATCTTACGATTAAACATCAATTCAGATCGAATCTATCTCTTTGCAATTCGATTTATATTTTGATCCAAATCTAGTTAAAACTGCAATTACAAAAACACTCGACTCGGATTAACATATACTTATTTGGATTAGCATTTCAATTATAATATTTTCAAAATAAAATAAAGATGAAATAAAAGGAAAATTTTAGTTAAAAATTCAGTTGTATGAGTTTAAACATCAAAACCAAATTTAAATAGGTACAAATCTTGAAATATGGATTCTTTGAATCTACAGTTTACAATATGAATCCGGTGTGGACTTGAAGTTTAAACTTTACGATTTAAAGCACAATTTGATAACCTTGCTCTGCCGTATGTTTATTTAATAACCAAACAGATCAAAATTCATGATACATTTGAATATTATTTGGTTGTTTGTTTGATAAAATAGAATAATATATTATAATAGTAATCATGTAAACAAATTTTATATGACAGACAATAGTTAAGCGAACCAGAAGTGATTTTCAGGATGTCGATAGTAACACTCTAGAAGAATTCAAGCAAGCAAAAGTAGCAACCCTCTTCATTTGGGGATTGCTAAATGGAAAAAACATTTTCGATCAGAAAACTAGTTTATATAGAGAAAATAAAAACTAACATGACAAATAGAAAAATAGTAATTGGTAAATCTTGTTTCATTTCCACAAAACGACTGAGTGATTTGTTTCCTGCAGGCTCAACTGGTGTATAATCCGAGCGTTGCACACAACAATATAGTTAACAAATAATAATTGTATTTTAGTTATTGTTAAAAATAATATGTTGTATACAACTTTTGAAAATTTTATTGTGATATATCAGTTACAAACTAAAATGATACTTAATTATCGCTAACTCTATATATATATATATATATATATATATATATATATATATATATGTATGTATGTATTAATGTATGTATGTATGTATATGTATGTATGTATGTATGTATGCGCTATTAATATCTTAACCGAAGATTTTTTTTTAATAATGTATATGTGAATAATTTATGTAATGGGAGATGTATTCATTATATGTATGAGTGAATAAACAACTTGATAATTCTTGTTGTATAGTTTTTGTATGTACATTCAACTCTCATTTTTTTGTAAAGATGCATAAATGAAGAAATGAATATTAAACAATTTAAGTTGTTTAAATATTTTATAATCAACACAATTAATTCAATTAAAGAGCTAAATGTAAAAAGGTTTTAAAAAAACTAAGACTGGTGTCTAAATACATATACTTATTAATCTAACCGAAATTATTATATTAATTAAATTCCAGCATAATAGGAATAAAACTAAAATTGTAAACGGCTCGTTTGAAGTTTAAACTCCATACAATGATCGAGCATTGTGGTACCACTCATCACAGAACCTCTCTAGATAAGCGCACCGAGGTCGCAAGAATGTCTTGCACCCCTACCAACACAGAACCAACCTACCACTTAACTTGACAATACTGAATTTGTCACCAACATTGTTGTGATCAACAATCACACCGAAGCATAAAATAATTAAAGGGTAAACCGTTCTAAATTGGTGATAAACATACCCTAATGAGTGCGATCCACATAGCTCTGCTACATATCCCATGTTTTAGTCATTTCCAGTTGATGAGGCCTAAGGCTACGTTACCATACTTTCTTCAGTATAATTCAGTTTGAATATTCATTGCCCTCCACTGGAAATGTTATTATAATATTCATCCATACAAGCCGTTCAAGAACAAAACGAAACGAAAACATTACCTCTACTACATCCATAGGATTTAGCAATAAGTAACCCTTGCACTCTAACTCCATCTTGTTTTCTTTATCTCCAATAGATACCACATTCGTCGCTCAGCTGGATCAAAATGATTTTCAGATAACTAGGTCCGGTCCCGGTTTCTTCGAAACAACTTTCGATAATTTCTGCCAAACTCAACCCCAGTTCTTTATGAAATAAACAGCCGACGATAAGAGCAGAGTTCACCTCCTAACCTTTTGTAGACGAATTTCCATATCTCTTGTCTCAGGAGAACAAAAACGAAGTTCATACGCACAATGGATTATTAACAAATATGACTGTGTTGTATAACTCATGTGTTTACAAATATGTACATTGTTTTATGCATTTTACTGCTGTTTCGTTGATTTTTTGGTTTTTTGTGTGATTTTTTATTGTTTTAACACCTAAATTTTTTGACGTGTACGTATTTTATTTAAATATGAATTTTTGTGATTTTTTTTAATGAATTTTTGAAAAATAAGGACCTAATTTATAGTAAGTTTTGGACTGGACCTGAGCCTAATTTTGAAACTTAATAGGTACCTAAGCCTTATTTTCACTTTCGGATAACTAGATCCGATTCTGATTTCTTCGAAACAACTTTCGATAATTTCTGGTAAACTCAACGCCGGTTCTTTAGGAAATAAACAGCCCAGGATAAGAGTGGAGTTCACCTCCTAACCGTTTGTATATGGGTTTCTTTATCACTTGTCCCAAGAGAACAAAACAAAGTTTCATGTACAGTGAATCATCAACAGAGATGACTGTATCATATAACTCATGTGTTTCCCCTATATATTTCCAAAGTAAGATTTTTGATCCAAATTTGATAGTCTATTTAACCATCAAATGCACTGTTATCACGGCGACCGACTAGTCGCGACTAGTCGCCGACTAGTCGACCAGTCGGTCGCCAGTCAGCGACTTGGACTCTCGACATGAATTTTGTTAATATGTCGGTCGACTAGTTGATTAGTCGGTCGACTAGTCGATTAGTCGGTCGACTAGTCGACTCGACTTAACAGACTGGTTTCAAATTGTTTCAATTTGGACCCAAAACCAAAAAAAAAAAAGCAGGTCTCCAATTCAAAATATGTATTCGATTCGAAGTTTTCAACAAAAAAAACACAGCAAATAGAAGAAGGCAGCGGTTTGAATAAACCCTAGCCTTGCTGATTGTGTCGCCGATGCTCTTCCTCGTGCCGCCGCAGCCCTTCTCCTCCCGCCGCTGCTCTCCAGTGCCACCTCCTCTCCCGCAATCGACTCAGACCTCTATTTTTCGTTGCTTTGTTTTTTTTTCTTCTGTTAAGTGTTTTCTACATTCGAACAGAAAAAAGTGTATAAAGTATGTCGATAGTTGTATTTTTAGCCTTAGTTCCTTTTTTTATTGCTTTTTATTTTATTTCCTGTTACTTTTATTTTGCACTGCCAAAACCATGATTATTAGTGGGGCTGCTGCTCCTTTTTTTATTTCCTGTATAAACACTGTATAATTCACTACTGCCGATGAATTTTTTTCCAGATGGTTATTACTTCATGTTTGAATTTTTATGCATATGTATTAGTTAGAAGTTTATAATTATATACATGTATGTATATATTTATTTATCGACTAGTCCACAAGTCGACTAGTTGGACCTTTGTCGACTCGACTCGACTTACCGCCGTGATAACCATGATCAAATGACACACAAAATAAACAAAAGTTCATTTCTCATAATAATCACCAAGACTCTTTTAATTAATTTCTTATTAATTAAATTTTGAATCTCTTATCTCAAAACATTCACATGCTTAATCCACTGATTCAAGTATGTATATCAAAACCAAATATGATGGCTTCTCATTTATAATTCTCTTTTAGTGGGTCACTAGTACCTAATCACTACATTTAACTTCTAAGACTTTATCTTTTTAAGTAATAAATCACTTATGGAAATATGATTAAATTCCAATATCACTCTCGATCTCAAACTAATATTATTCCTCAGATAAAAAATGAAGTCGTTCGAGTTAGGGTATTTAGTTACCTCTCAGATCTTGACATGACCCTACCATCGTCTCTGGAACAATATAAGTTTACCATCTCAATTTCAAATGTCTAACATAAGTTTACCAAATTCCGTATGCAATTCTTTACAAAATAAGTTCTAAAATCTCATCTCTCTTTGGAATACCTTTTTATGACACATGTTTACTAAATTTCTTTCCTTAAGAAAATTCCTTTGTCACAAATCAACTCATTAACCTTAAGCCCACTTTCAAATCCAAAATTAATTCAAAGCTTATTCCTAAGTTAAAAGAATTAACTTAGTTAATAAATTTATCTTATCTTGAATACATTTAATAAAACGATACCTTTACGTCCAAACCTCATAAATAAGTGAATTAACTTAGAATTTAAAAAGTAATTATCCGATCTAATCCTCGTTATTAAAATAATTAATTAGTTTAAATCCCTTATTTAAAAAAATAACTAACTTTAAAACATCGTTAATTAATAAATTAATTAACTTCAAATAATCATTTATAAAAATGAAATCAACTTAATCACTTTTAAAAATAAGATAATAATAATCTTAAATAATTAGTAATTAAATAATAATTTAAAAATTATTTATTCCTAACATAAATAAATAACTATATATTAATAAATAAATAAATAAATAATAGTTAATCTTTAAATAAATAATTTAAATAACCAAACATTCCTTATTCAATAATTAATTAATAATATAAAACCTTTATAAATAAATTAAATAAAGTTTTGAAACACTTTTTAAATAATTAATCTTAAACCTTAATCAAGTAATTTAATAATAATAATTTATTCTTTAATAAATCATTAAATAATAATTAAACTTTAATTAATATAATAATTATAATTAACTTCTTATTTAAACATAAGTATAAATTATACTTAAAACATCATTACTAAGAACTTACTAATCAAATATCATTAGGAAAAAATCTTAAGTTTTAAATCATTATTAATGAATAATAAATAACTTTGAAAACTTAATTAATAAAAAAAATCTTAATAATTAAATCCATGCAAAACATTTTGATTAATACTTAAATTAATTCTTCAAATCTTCCATAAGAACTTTTTTTAATATGGAATATTTAGCTATCAAACTAATTCCGTCTAGGAATTAAAACAACTAAAAACAACTTCAAATTTTGAGGCTTAACGATCACAAAGGTACTTAAATAAGTTTTTAATTTTCACACCTAAATGAGTACATGTCAATGTCACAAATAATATGGCCAAGGTACAAAGGTTCTGCCAATCAACAATTCACAATCAATAGTTAAATAACTATTTAATTCATACCAATTAATATTGATAGCAATCAATCACACAATTTAAACTATCACTTAGCAAACACAGAATGAGATCTTATTTGACTCAATAGATGTTTGTAATGATCTATACTATTTAAAATAACTTGATAGTATCTTATTTGGCCAAATAAACAACACAATTTAAATGTGTGATTTAAATAACGTTATTATTTAAATAACGTGATTTAAACCCTATCTGTTTAAATACGTCATAGATTTCTACTTACTCAAACTTGTAATTAAGCTACGCTAAGATGTAGTGTACACTGTAACGAACTCAATGCAAAAATCCATTTGTAAACCGAATTATATTTGAGCAACATATTGAGTGTCCAGATTAACACGTCATAAACATAATTTAATATGTATAAAAACTTGCAGTTTCTCGCCTTCACACCCAAAATGGGCCTAGCCCAAACACACGCACCCAACCATCTCCTTCATCATCTTCTTTTCTCATACCTTTCGAATACCATGTAACCCAATCCCGTGCATGCATTCCCTAACTCCATCCATCAATCACCAGAACCAAGATTACTATCACGCCTCTTGTCGCGAGCCCAATCATCTGCCACCATCGCCATATGTTCTGCAACCCCACCATGAAATCTGATCCTCAGAAATCCTACACATGTCCCATATTACTTGTTATGACCGAACACCTACCAAATTTTGCTAGAACATGTGTTATCTCTCCTTGAACTTGAATCCAACATCAAAGTTTCCAAACAATGGCACAAACCATTGTGAACACAAACCCTACCATGGCCACTGTGTATTTCCAAAAACAAGTTCAAACAACCGAAAACAGCCAGAACTACTCCAGATTGAAGGCGTGTACCAATTAGCTCGACCAAGCTTATTTCAAAAAAATTAAATCTAGTAGATGACTTGATTTTCATTTTCAAGTCTACTACTTTGTATCGTATATTGCATTTTGTTTTCAATGGTCTTTTTCTTTAATTAAAATGAATGAGCTGCCATTTCCATATGAAAAGAAAGAAGGAAGAGAGTAAGAAATGGCAAATGAGATTGCAAGAAGAAAACGGAAGTATAAGCTTATGTATATTTATATATTAAGGTAATGTAATTATAATAAAAATAAAATAAAATATAGAAAGACACATTTGCCCTCCATATTTTTGTCACCTTAACCAAAGTACACAGCATTTAATACTTATGTACCTAAGGTACTTAAATTCATTATCAACTTTCCACTTAACATCATTTCAAACTCACTTAAAATGTTAAACAAAGTTTATTTTATTAAATACAATATATTATAAAACTATTCTTATTATAAATGTTAAACATCAAATCATGCATTTTACAATATAAATATATATATTCTACTATATTATTACTTATAAAAATCAAATCATGATTTTTGAATAATAAAAATATCCATTTATATGCTAATTTGCTTATTTTATTACTAAACATCAAATCAAAATTTTATATAATATAAAATATATTATTAAAGTATTAAACTATTTTTATTAAGTAAATATATATGTAAAATCACATATTTTTAATACAAGTATTTAAATCTTATTATTATTATATCTAATAACATATATGATTTTATAAAATATAATCATGACCTTAAAATATTATTACATTATCATATATACATATAAATAGATTTCCAAATAATTTTATTTGTTTAGAATGCATATTAATATTTATAACAAAAACTAAGTTTTCTATTTTAATTTAACATAAATTTGAAAAGGCTATAAACCATTTAAAACCATTATTTGAAAGGTCACAAATAATTTTCTACCATTAACTAATAATTTAAAATGGAATTTTAAATTATTGAAAATACAAATTGAATATTTAAATTGTTTCGGGTTGTTACATTCTTCCACTCTAAAAGAATTTATTGTCAGAATTTCATCCCCATCCCATCTTTGAAAACAATACTCAAATTTAACAATCAATTTCACTTAACAACCACTTAAGCTCGTATGTTGAACACATAGCAATACCCGACTCGATCGAACCTCGAATACATAACTGTTCCGAACTAGTATCGCTCACCCAATATCACTAGTGCGGACTACGATCAGATTCCTCAATTAGAAACCTCTTTTCTCCTTGCATAGCCAAGTATTATATATAATATTTCAGTTCCATACGAGGAACTCTCACCAAGCATTCGCAGTTAAGAATAGAGTGACTGATCCTTATTCGGATCGATGTGGATCACCTTAAAGTCATATACTCGGATCTTGGATCCAAACAAAACTACGAACAAATTATCTAAGTATAACTTACGTACTCATTTTATTGGTTATTACTCTACCAATTTCTATTTTCAATCTCTGCAAATTTAACAAGTTATTTGAACTTAACTCCTCATAATTCTCAAACACTTGGCTTCAATTTCTATATTTAACTTAGAAATCTCGATTATCCAAAACCGTCAAAAATTTCATTTCATTTTAACTAATGAAACTACTACCTAATTTGTCCCTCTAGATACAAGACACACTTATCCTAGCACACACTATATAAATCCATATAATAATTCTCAACCAAAAATTTAAGAATTTAAACACCCAACTTTTATTTCAACATAATTTGAAATCATGTTTCACATATATACTCTAACTTAGCATACTATATCAATTTTTTCTTTTTCAGAACACTTTGAAATAAAATTCTCCTTTGATAGCAATTTCCGCTTAAAAACTCGAAAATGAACAACAATGATGTTGCGCAGTCATCACCGGAATTATTTCCCAATGACCAAAGTGGTTCAATGCTTTCATTTCATAAAATTCCCTTTCAAATATCAAAATTATCAAATATTACTTACTCAAAACCTTTGAAAACACATTTTCAAAACACCGGGATTCAATTCTCAAATTCTTAGTTTCAGTTTCATTTCTAATTTTAAACTCCACTCTATAATTTATTCTATACAAATTTAAATCCCAACTCACTTATAGTCAAATAATGAAACTAAATCCACAAGGAATTTACTTCAATGTCTATCAAAACTTATTATATACCCAACACGTGCAGAAGAAAACAGACTTTCCTCGTAAACTGATCGAGCAAAAAAAATCAACTAGCTAATGATAATAATTGAATATTATCATCCATATCAAACAAACATTTTTTAAATCTATATAATTATTTAGAAAAAATTCCTTTTTATATAAAATATATATTTTTGGTAAAATTATTTAATTTACCAAGTTTGTAAAACAATAATGCGTCGATTTGCCTTGTTCAAGTGTTTAGAAACCTCTATCAAATGAAATTCATAAGTCACTCAAGAGATAAACAAACACAATAAAAAATATTTTTATAATACTAACAAGTACGTGCACTCATACATATACGCTCAAACTAATAATAAGACATTTCATTACTTTATCTCTTACTGAGTTTACCCCCACAGAGCCAAGGTTCTCGTTCAACCATCATCTTTTATACTAAAATGCAACAATTGGATTTTTCGACCCTCAAAGTCGACACTAATACATCCACATTATTTACGTGTCGAATGTCCAAGTGCCGGAAAACAAATTCATTAAGGGTTAAAGAAAAAGAAGGTAGAATAGAATCTCACAATCGCAGCGAATAACATATAATAATCAAAAAATATTTTACAAAGTCATTTACAAAACTAATTAAATTAGAGTCACACTAGTACGATTTTACCCTAGGACAGTTATAGCAGCCCGTCCTTATACATTAGATATAGAGTACATAATATACAGCGGAATTCGGGAATAACTAACTATCGATGAAGCCTCCTGCTCCAAGCTCCTCCAAATGCATCCGTGAAAACTTGAACTACTTGATTGCTCATAAAAATTTGAGCATCCAAGTGTTTTTGAGAAAGAAAATAAAACTTCGGGTCAAACAAGCGTCTGGTGTGAGAAAACTCAAACAACTTTATTATTATATTTAAAAACCCTTTTGAAAACAAAAGGTATCTCGTAAGACCACGCCGCACATAAACACGGACGGGTACCTTACGATAAACAAAACACTTTATAGAAAAATCTCATAATATATAGTGTCTAAATACAAATACTTATTAAATTAGACGAAAATTTTACATTAATTGAATTTCAACACAATATGCATACAACTAAAACTGTAAAAAAGCTCGTATTGGAGCTTGGATTTCATACAATGACCGGGCATTAGGGTACCGCCCATCACAATACGTAGCTAAATAAGTGTACCGAAGTTGCAAGAACGTCTTACATTCCTGCCAATATAGAACCGACCTACCACTTAACTCGATAGTACCGAATATGTCACCATCATAGTTATGATCAGCAACCGCACCGAAACATAAAACAATCAAAGGGTAATTGTTCTAGATTGGTGATAAACATACCCTAAGGGTGCAACCCACATAGCCTTGTTGTGTATCCCCTATTTTAGTCATTTCCGGTTAATGAGGCCTGAGGCTACGTCACCTTAACTTTCTTCAACAGAAATCACTTTGGATGTTCATTGCTCTTCAATGACAAGTCGTTCAAGAACAAAACGAACCGAAGGCATTACCTCTACTACATCCATAGGATTTAACAAGTAACATTTGGACTCTAACTTTGTCTTGATTTCGTTATCTCCAATAGATGCCACATTCGTCGCTCAACTGGATCGAAGTGGTTTTCGGAAAGGGTGCATTTGGCATACGTTCCTGAAATGTTTGATAATCAGAACGGCATCCACTGATAGTTTGAAATATAAAGCGGATCCTTTTTTCATGCTTATGTGTTTTCCAAAGGAATTTTGGTGATGGGCAATAAAAAAAAATTCGAAAAATTGCAAGTATTACGAGAAGGATTCGGAAAAAAATGCATACATGTATACATATATTCAAAATATATGCATATATTCTGAAAGTGCTTTACATTGAAAATTTGGACCAATACTTGCATACATGTATGCATTTATTCTGAATAACTGCATACATGTATGCAGAAATGTTAGAATATAAACAGACATAGTAATATGTGCATATATGTATGCAATTTTTCTACATAGGCAGAAATGTAAAAACTATGATGGCTTAACAATATGTGCATATATGTATGTAGATTTTGATTTAATGCATCAAAAGATGCATTTTTTTCCCAGTTTCTGCATAGTGTATGCATTTATACTGCAGTTTGATGCTAAACTACAATATATGCATACATGTATGCATATATTTACAAATATGTGCATTGTTTTATGCATTTTACTGCTGTTTCGTTGTTTTTTTGGTGTGGTTTTTGATTGTTTTAACACCTGAATTATTTGACGTGTACATGTTTTATTTAAATATGAATTTTCATGGCTTTTTTTAATGAATTTTTGGAAAATATGGACCTAATTTATAATAAGTTTTGGACCGGACCTGAGCCTAATTTTGAAACTTAATAGGGACCTAAGCCTTATTTTCACTTTTGGATAACTAGATCCGATTCTGATTTCTTCGAAACAACTTTCGATAATTTCTGGTAAACTCAACGCCGGTTCTTTAGGAAATAAACAGCTCAGGATAAGAGTGGAGTTCACCTCCTAACCATTTGTATACGGGTTTCCTTATCGCTTGTCCCAAGAGAACAAAATGAAGTTTCATGTACAGTGAATCATTAACAGAGATGACTGTATCATATAACTCATGTGTTTCCCCTATATATTTCCAAAGTAAGATTTCTGATCCAAATTTGATAGTCTATTTAACCATCAAATGACACACAAAATAAACAAAAGTTCATTTCTCATAACAATCACCCAGACTCTTTTAATTAATTTCTTATTAATTAAATTTTGAATCTCTTATCTCAAAACATTCACATGCTTAATCCTCTGATTCAAGTATGTATATCAAAACCAAATATGATGGCTTCTCATTTATAATTCTCTTTTAGTAGGTCACTAGTACCCAATCACTACATTTAACTTCTAAGACTTTATCTTTTTAGGTAATAAATCACTTATGGAAATATGATTAAATTCCAATATCAGTCTCGATCTCAAACCAATATTATTCCTCAGATAAAAATGAAGTCGTTCGAGTTAGGGTATTTCGTTACCTCTCAGATCTTGACATGACCCCACCATCGTCTTTGGAACAATATAAGTTTACCATCTCAATTTCAAATGTCTAACATAAGTTGACCAAATTCCATATGCAATTCTTTACAAAAAAAGTTTTAAAATCTCATCTCTCTTTGGAATACCCTTCTAGTTTATGACACATGTTTACTAAATTTCTTTCCTTAAGAAAATTCCTTTGTCACAAATCAACTCATTAACCCTAAGCCCACTTTCAAATCCAAAATTAATTTAAAGCTTATTCTTAATTTAATTAAATTAACTATAACAACTGCTTCTCTTGAATACATTTAGTAAAATGATTCTTTTACGTCCAAACCCCATTATTAAATAAGTGGGTTAACTTTTAAATTACAATTTTAAAAGTAATTATTCAGTCTAAACCTCGTTATTAAAACAATTAATTAGTTTAAATACCTTATTTAAAATAATTAATTAACTTTAAAGCATCATTAATTAATAAGTTAATTAATTTAAAGTAATCATTTATAAAAATGAAATCAACTTATTCACTTTTAAAAATAAGGTAATAATAATTTTAAACAATTATTAATTAAATAATAATTAATCGTTAAATAATAATTTAACAATTATTTATCCTTAAAATAAATTTAACTATTTATTTAACCTTTAAAGAAATAATTATATAATAGCTAATCTTTAAAAAAAAAGATCCAAATATTAATTATATAATAATTAATTATTTATTTAAAACCTTTAAAAAATTAAATAAATTTTTAAAACACCTTTTAAGTAATTAATTAATCTTAAACCTTAATCAAATAATTTAATAATAATAATTTATTCTTTAATCAATCATTAATAATAATTAAACTTTAATTGATTATAATAATGATAATAAACTTCTTATTCAAAACTTAAGTATAAATTATACTTAAAACATCATTACTAAGAACTTACTAATCAAATATCATTAGAAAAAAATTGCAAGTTTTAAATCATTAGTAATGAATAATAAATAACTTTAAAAATTTGATTAATAAGAATCATCTTAATAATTAAATCCATGCAAAACATTTTAATTAATACTTAAATTAATTCTTCAAATCTTCCATAAGAACTTTTTAAATATTCTAGGAATTAAAACAATTGAAAAACGGTTTCAAATGTTGAGGCTTAACAATCACAATGGTACTTAAATAAATTACCACTAATTTTCATACCTAAATGGGTACAAATGTCAATTTCACAAATAATATGGCCTAGGTATAAAGGTTCTGACAATTAACGATTCACAATCAATAGTTAAATAACTATTTAATTCATATCAATTAATATTGATAGCAACTAATCACACAATTTAAATTATCACTTAGCAAGCACAGAACGGGGTCTTATTTTGCTCAGTAGGTGTCCACAATGATCAATACTATTCAGAATAACTAGATGGTATTTTATTTGACCAAATAAACAATACAAAATTTAAATGTGTGATTCAAACGACGTTATTATTAAGATAATGTTATTTAAAACCTGTTTGTTTAAAAAAAATGTTCTTTTAATTCAAATATAAAGAGAGAGAAAAGCTTTCGCTTTTGCTTCAACGGCGACTGGGTTTTAACCCATTTCTTTTCTTCGCTCTCTTCTTCTTCCCCTCCCGTCCTTCCTTCCTCTCGCCTCTCTTCCAACTCTTTCGTCTCTCTGTTTTAATCTCTAACCCAGCTTTTGATGTTGTAGCAAAGTATTTCTCTTCTTACCTTATCCAGATATGCTTGTAATTTCCTTTCCTTTGCCTTGATTATTGGTCGATCCTCGATCTACTCTCCCAGAGCTTCATTTGAAAACCCTATTTTTTCAACCCATCCCGTTGGGTTCGTCTCACCTAACCCTTTCATGTCTGCTGGCTTGCGCTTGTGAATTTGCGCGACTTCCAAATCTGCCTTCCCTCTTTCTGTCACTCGGTTACACTCATCTCTCACTGAAAGGAAAACCCTCTGCGGTTGTGGATCGGACTTAGTTCACCGTGTTGCTGAGTTCTGTTTGTTTACTGATGTTTGCTAGTGGGTTTGTTAGATTCTGGTTTGGTTGATAATTTGTCAATGTGTGTCAGTGTCTAGGTTCTGTGTTTGTGTCGATGGTGTTTAGACTTGAGGTGTTTTGCTTCAGTGTTGTGTTTTACCAGTGTTGTTTCTACATGAGTTAGTATTGGTCTAGTCGACAGTTTCGTGCTTTTTTCTTTGGTTGCTTGTCTGTTCAAGATGTTTGTTATGCCAAACTGGCCTCCTCTAGTCAACTGTTAGTGGTGAGTAGTTATGGTTATTGTATTCATGTTAGTTTGGCCTGTCGTTTTGGTCTTCGGTACTACCTGTTGTGGTGGTGTGTTCATGTTATTGTGCTTGCACCTATTGTCTGCAAAAAGGGTAATTTTTAGTGTGCAGTTGATGCTATGGGAAAGCATAGCGTCTTGTGAGACTGGTGATCGTGTTGTGTGACTGCTTTGGCAGCTGCAAGTGTGTTTGTGCCTTGTGTAATTTCTGCCTGCCTCGGCAGCAAGTCAGATTATTTGTAATCAGGTTTTGTTTGGTTTCATGTAATTGTTGTAAGGTTTTGTTTTTGCATTTTCCCAGTTTTGTAATTGCGCCATGCATGGTGTCTAATGTCTAAAACTGGAAAACATATGTAGCAAATAGGCAAACTGCCTATCTTCTGTATAATATTGTTCTCATTATTTGTTGTAATAAGAAAAGTGTTATTGACCACTATAAAAACCGGTTGTCTTGCCAAAAAAACATGTCTGTTTAAATACATCATAAATTTCTACTTACTCAAACTTGTAATTAAGCTACGCTAAGATGTTGTGTTTGTTGTAACGAACTCAAGCGAAAATCCATTCGTAAACCGGAGGATTATATTTTAGCAACATATCGAGTGCTTAAATTAACACATCATAAACATAATTTAATGTGTATAAAAACTTGCAGTTTCTCACCTTCACACTCAAAACGGGTCTGGCCCAAAGACACGCACCCGACCCACTCCTTCGTCATCATTTTCTCCCCTTTCTTCTGAATAACCTATAACCTAATCTCAGCGCGTGGTCGTGCATGCATCCCCTACCTCCATCCATCAATCACCAGAACCGAGATAATTGTCATGCCTCTTGTCGCAAGCCCGACCATCTGCCAACATCACCCTAAGCTCCGCACCCCCACCACGATCTGATCCTCTGAAATCCTACTTATGCCCCCATATTATACATGACACTTATTCACCAAATTTTGCTAAAACATGCATCTCCACTCCTTGAACTTGAATTCAACATCAAAATCTCTAAACAATGGCACAAACCATCATAAACACAATCCCTAGTTCTATAGTAATGGCCATGGCCACTGTGTATTTCCGAAAACAAGTTCGAACAGCCTAAAACTGGCAGAACTACTCCAGTTGAAGGTGCGTACCCATAAGCTCGACTGAGTTTATTTCAGAGATTTAAATCTAGTAGATGACTTGATTTATATTTTCGAGTATATTGCTTTATATTGCATACTACATTTTGTTTTCAACATTTTTTTTTATTAAAATGAATGAGCTGCCATTTTCATATGAAAAGAAGAAAGGAAGAGAGTAAGAAACGACAAATGAGATTGCAAGAAGAAGATGAAGTATAAGCTTATGTATATTTACATACGTACCAAAAGTAATGTAATTAAAATAAAAATGAAATTGAATCTAGAAAGACACATTTGCCCTCCATATTTTTTGTCAACTTAACCAAAGTACACAACATTTGATACTTATGTACCTAAGGTACTTAAATTCATTATCAACTTTCCACTTTTCTCTTTTCTAATGGCTAAACATCATTTCAAACTCTTTTACTTAAAACTTTAAACAAATTTTATTTTGTTAAATACCAATTCACCTTTAACGTATCATACAATATATTATAAAACTATTCTTATAATATAATTAAATATTAAACATCAAATCATGCATTTTATAATATAAATATATATATAGTCTAATGTATTATTACTTATAAAGATCAAATCATGATTATTGAATAATAAAAATATTCATTTATATAATAATTTGGTTATTTTTTTAATAAACATAAAATCAAAGTTTTATATAATACAAAATATATTTTTAAGCTATTTTTATTAAGTAAATATATATGTATTAAATCTTAAATCACATATAATATAAGTTAGTTAAATCTTATTATTATTATATCTAATAACATTATATGTATGATCTTATAAAATATAATCATAACCTTAAAATATTATTACATTATCATATATACATTTGAATAAATTACCAAATAATTTTATTTGGTTTAAAATGCATATTAATATTTATAACAAAAACTAAGTTTTCTATTTTAATTTAACATAAATTTGAAAAGGCTATTAGCCATTTAAAACCATTATTTGAAAGGTTACAAAAAAAATTCTATCATTAACTAATCATTTAAATGATTAAAAACACAAATTGCATATTTAAATAAATAAAATATTCATAAATCAAATTGATAAAATTCTGGATTGTTACATACGTATCTGTAAATGAGAGGAGCTTTTATTTATTACTTGGTTTTAGTTTTTAAACAATTTTATCTTTGTAGCCAACCATATACTTCATGTTGATGTAAGGGTCATACTTATAATTGTGATAGTTGCAAAACAATGTTATGTAGCATCAACGGGAGTTGTGATTTGGATATGGTTTATAATGTACTGAAATAGGGAATGCTAACATATTTTTTATCAACTAATTTGTGCGTTCACATCTTAATGTTGTAAAATACGAATTTGTCTTGTAGAAATTGCTAGAAATAAAATTACGTTATGCAATGAATAACTTTTTTTAGGATAAACGAATTGGAAATTAAAAAAGATATTATATTTAAGTATATGTTTATATTGCTTCATTAACTGAAAAAATTATATTTTTAATTGTATAAGAATACCGCATATATTGAAATTATCGTATTTGTAGGATTTATTAGATAGATTAATGAATGATAGTTAGACAAATATTTAAATAGTTTAAATTTAAGATTTACACAATTGATTAAATACATGGACCTGAGCGCAAAGTATTAAGTGAAAAATGCGAAGGGTTTCTTAAGTAATTGTAAAAACATTAAATTTAGATGATGAAGTTAATGAAATTTTGCATTTTAATATATGATATACTTGTGAATGAATTATTATAAAATAATTTTGTTATTGTCGTTAATCTACATAATTTGCATTATGGGATTTATATATTTTTGTATGTGAATGGATTTTTTACCAATTTATTGATGTGTCTGTTGTATGCATATTGAAATTTTGGAACATAAGTTAGCTAATTTTATCAATTAGTTTAAAGTTTGGATCAATCAATTATTCGAATACATGGGTCTTAATGTAAAATATTGGGAGAAAACCCATAAACAATTGTAAATAATTGTAGAATGTTTTAAAAGTAGACATTTGAATGGAAAATAGTGTAAGAGATTAGTAAATAATTCTAAAATGCCAGATATTAGAATTTAAAATGAAATATTTGAATTTGGAGAAAAGTAGGAAGAATGAAGATAGCTCCTAACATTAATGAGAGAGCTTAAAGTTCTTCTGCTATACTATTATTTAATAGATGACACCTAATTGTTCCAAAGCAACTAGAAAGAGATTCTTTAACCAAAAAGAATCCATTTCAAATGTAGGATACCGATCCATGTTTTGGAGAATTAAGCAATGGTTGTTATAATAATGGTAAATTTAATTCTCATTACTAGTCAATTTGTTACCATTTTGCAACAAAATCAGTAAATTTAGTCGTCTTCAAAGATAAAACATTAGTGACATTTTACAGAAAATGAGGGATAACGATAATTTAGCAATCCACTAATGATACATGGATATTCAAATAATATGTTGTATCACATGCATTTAGAAGCAAGAAAATGACTAGATATAGTCAGGATTTAGTTCATGTATTGTTATATACATTTCTTTTATTTCTCATTATTGTATTCTGTTAAATGACATAATGAAATATATGATGAAGTATCAAATCAAGTTTCTGACTTGTCTAGAATATCACAATTTATGATTGTTAATATTATGGTTACCAGTTTATCGATATCCGATATTTTGTATATCAAAAAATCAGCAGCGGTAAATAATTATAGCTTACTAGTAAAAATGATAGAGCACTGATATTTGCAAAATGGTAATGGTAACCATTATCATGTCATTTTCAACTACGCCATTTCAAATGCTATATAATTTTGTAGTTGTTCAATGCACGTATAGGTGACATATCTACAAAATCTGAACTTACTTCAATTTATACAGTATAATATATTTGATGCTTAAATTTAATTGTTAAAACAAATGTTTAAATGGTGAATAATTAAACTATGATCTACTATATATGGAAATTTTGTATTGTTTGAAATAGCGTAGCTCAAAATATAAAGGCTCTAAAATTGAGGTAACATTGAACCTGTGTGTGCATGTGTGTGTGAATGTTGATACATCCGTAAACAAAACATAATTCAAAGCATGTCCTTGCGCAAATAGTCTATCTATGTAAAGCGGGTCTCTATAATTATTTTATTGCACCAAATTTGTTTAGTGTTTCTTGTTTCATTGCTTTTAAAGAAATCATAAAAATATAAATATTAAAGTTAGGCAACTGGATAAAAAAGAACAAGTATAGAAACATCTGTACTTATTGGGAAATACTGTAAATATCCACTTAATAATTATAGACATATCTGCAAATATTCATTCGACAAATCAAAATTTGCAAACATAAAAAATCTGCATAAATGTCTGCAAATATTATATAAAATTGCAAACTTGTATGCAATTTTCCTTTGAAAGTGGCCAGTGTCTTTTGTGTTCGTGTTCCACTAACTTTTTTGTTTTTCTACAATAAATATGATGTTGAATATAAATTGAAATTAATTTTGAAATTTTGACACATTCAACAAAAATTGCATAAAATTGGTTGTAATTACATATATATCAGCAATATTTTGAATAATTGCAAATGTTTCTGCAAGTTTTCCTGAAGTTTGTTTTCGATTTCTTCATTTTCCATCCTCTCTTTTTTTTCAACATAAATATGAAGGCAAATATAAATTGAAATAAGTTTTGAAATTATGGAGCTTTTATGTTCTTTTTATGATTTTAAAGGAATAAAACCCTAATTTACATACTTTTTTTAACAAGAATGTTTTACGTATTTTGAAACTTAATAAAGGCCTTAGCTAAACTGTTCATACATACATACATATACATATATGCTAAGATCAGCAGTCTTTTTTTAATTTAGCACGATTTGTAGTCATTCGATATAAGTCATATGTTCATATTTAAATATTTGATCCATGTAACAGGATGGACAACGAACAAATATTTAAATAAGAAATTTCAAAAGGAAACTTGTGGCTAATATACTCTATGTAGGGCTATCAACGGATGTTATCGGATGCGGACAGTATCATATCCACATCCGCGGATGCAGACGGATATCGGATAATTATCCAATCCGCTAACGATCATTAAATTAAGAAATATGAATGGAAAATTTTGGTTTAATGTAAAGTTTTTTTTCGATATAATTAAAAATTAAAGTGCTAAATATAAATAAATATGATAATAATAAATAGTTTTGAACAATTAATATGTGTTTAGTGTGTATAAATAGACTTTCAAATTAACAAAATAATAAGTTAGTATATTTCAATATGCTAAAATATACATAATTTAAACTATAACAATAAAGAAAAGCGGACAGATAATTTTCAGATGCGGATGTGCTCATATCCGTATCGGCATCCGTTCTTCCAGATATCGAATAATTACCCATTTTCGAATGCGGATGGATTTCGAATTTTTCAGGTATTCATCGAACGCCCTAACTCTATGACACCCATGTTTTGCATCTGTTTAGCAACCTTAGCGTATCGTGAGATACACCATTTTAAATTTAACAACATTTTGTAAACACTCAATCAATCCATAGAGGACCGCCGATGTAAAATTCATGCACTCATTTATAGCATAATATGTTTGTTGTTTAAATTTAATGGTTCAAATAAACATTTGAATAGTGGTAAATAATTGGATTAAGATTTTGAAAATGCTACAAATATTGAAATAAACCCAAATTTTATATAAATAATGCTTTGTACGTGGATTGTGGATTGATACTAGGGTATTAAAGGGATGTCATAGAGCGCCCGTGGATGTTTTCTTCTAGCATTTTTTTTTAAAGAACAGTCAATTTGGAAGCATGAGTAGATTGGGCTATACAACTTCTCATAAAACCTATCAAAACCAAAAACTCTACCATTGGCTACTTAGGCTACCTTGCATCAATAATCACAAAATTGCAAAATCTGAAATAAAAAAAATACAACAAAATCCTAAAACGATACCTTTTTAATCACAAGAGCTTTCAAACCAGTAAATTTGCGAAAATGCGTAGGTGAGAAGTTGTCAGAATCCTTCTTCTGTTGTATGTTCGAAGCATGAATAGGATGAAGAGAGAATCGCTTTTGACTTGAAAGGTCCTCTTGTTTCCATAAGGAAGCTGTAATAATGGGTCTAAGAATGAGAGGAAGAGAGGTTCTTCTAGAATAGGAAGACGGTGAATAGAGATGAGAGAAGAGATGACATTGTGACGAAGAGATAAGCCTTTCCATTGAAATTTCAGGCAAATAAAGCTAAAAATATAATTGCAAAAAATACCTTTATGACTTGGATTTGGGTAGCTTTATGTACAAAAATATAATTGCAAAAAATATAATAACTTTATGTATGGCACTAATCACCGAATGACCTCGTTCATTCATATACTGTTCTGCCCACTTCGTGATGCAACTAATGATGGCTGATGGGTGCAAAATATACTATTCCTCCCTTTATTCCTTGTCTCTTACCCGAGATTGACATGCTAACAAGAGCATTCCGAGCATTGGGAATGCTTATGAAATTGGGGAGGATCCCCACTGAATTAGTCGAACTCGCACTCTAGCAATATGAGTTCGAGCGCGAGTTCGACGTTAAAGTGGGGATCTTCCCCACTTTTTTCTAAGTGGCGATTGATAAACGGGGAGCTGAATGTCGTTTAAGGCATAAACGGTATTCAGTTCACCGTTTAACAAAGATGATTTCATTTTACCGTTCAGTTTAATTTTATTTTTTTAATATTCTGCTACCATAATTTGGATTGAATTTCTTGTTTTGTTGACAACGTGTATGTTGTACGCTTGAGTGTATAGTTGCTTATTTTTTGGGTTTAATTTTTTTTTCCTCATAATTGCTTTAGTTTTACTTCTTAAATTTGATAAATAAGTAAAATTGTAAAGAAATTTAATTTTTTTTTATTCTTGGAAATTGTAAGAAAATTTAGTATGTCAAATTCTATGGAAAACAAATACGTTAACTTTTATGGGAATTAAATGCGTTAGATTATATGGTCATTAAATACGTTAGATTTTTATTAAATTACTTACGTTACATTCTATTGACACTAAATACAATAAATTCTATGGAAATTAAAAACAATAAATATGTTTACAGGTAGGTAAATTTTTTATATTCGATTGGTTAAATTTCTATGAAGTTTTTTTGTTATTTATTTAGGCATGTATTATATTAGGCTTTAGTTTGAAACTTGCTTAATTGATCATTTAGGCATCTACAAATCAGTTAATTAAGTTGCTTACTTTAGGTATACATGAAATAGAAATGAAAAACAAAATACGTTGTTTCGACTTCGAAAATAAAAACAAGCCTACAAACGAAATTTAAAACAAATTAGAAAACAAACATAATCATGCAAACTGTAAACAAAATAGGAAATTAAAGTTCGAAACAAATACTTCATAAAGGATCCCGATGAATTCTTCTATATTCCAGAACTTCCCTCTTCATCTAATACCTTTGATGTCGTGCTCTCATAATGTTATGTTTTTGGGCTAAAACATACTCCAAGACCTCCCCAGAAAGATGAGAAACATCTCTTGCTAGAAACTCGTTATCTTCCTTTTCACGTAAACGTCTTTCACGTGCCTTTTTCAATTCATTTCTCTCTCGGAGAGCTAGTGTTCTTTCTGCATCCTGTTGGAGTTCCAATTCAGATCTCTTTTGAAGAGCTTGTGTTCTTTCTGCATCCTGTTGAACTTGTAATTCTAAGACTCTTATTTTGTGCTCCTTCAGCCTCATTCTTTCATCTTTTCTTGATGTGGATGCCAATGAAAAATCACTAAGTAATGAAGTTATCCTTTCACCTTGGACAATCAAATCGGTTACTTCCTTGTTTTTCAACAATGAACGCTTACTGGCTTTTATTCCTTCGGGACGACTGTCAACTCCTCCGTACATCATCCCCGAATTTTGAGACAGTGGACTACTATTATTTCCATCACCTTCTACCGAAATGGGAGATCCACCCGAATTGGCTGGGGATGAATCCATGCATAGTCTTGAAGCTACGTTTCTCAAGTTTGATGCTTCAGTTTCTTCCTGGTCAACCTCACTCGGTTCAGATAGATTTACCTATCGACGCAGTAAGGAAAGAGCCTGGAAAGCTTCATGAGCAATAAATTCAATATTAAATGTATCACGATAAATTTTATTGTAATCTTCCATCAAGTCTCTGTGTGTTTGCCCACTCCTCGGTTTGTCTCCTCTTTGTGCTATTATACCTTTGTACTTGGTACACATTATTCAAATTATACCATGTCGTTTTTGTGCTATCAAATGATCGTTTGGTGATGCATTCAGGGTCCCCGTTGTATAGCTCGTTAACTCGTTTGAAGAAGAACTTCCCAGTGGACCGACACGATGGAACGACGGATGTTGTTACATACGCATTGGCTAACACCTTATAGTCATGGGCTTTCCACGTCTTGCCATCTTGTGAGCTTGCATCCACAGAATCCCCAGTTTGAGAATCCCTAGGCTTTCATTTGGTGTATACCTTTTTTGTCTTCCCTCTAATTCTCTCGTTTGAAACTGGATTTGTATCTTGTGTTGTTTCGGTAGGAATAAGCGTTGCCTGCGAATTAAACATGCTAGGGGTTGAAGGAAATTGATTTGGGTTGTACATGGTACCAAACTGTTGTGCGAAATTGATTTGGTTAAGGAATTGGCTTTGCTGTAGTGAGAACTGCATTGGATTTGATTGTGGAGTAAATTGCATTGGATTTGACTGTTGAGCTTCAGATTATGATAGCAAATTTGTAAAGTTTGTAAGACTATCATCATACAAGCCAGCATTATTGTTGTTGCTTGTGTCTCCCATTAGAAGTTGTTTTTGTATTTAGTGTAGATAGTTTTTTGTAACTGATGAATGATGCATATACTATACATGATATATATATAAACAATCTTGTTGCGTATTTTTATTTCGAAAACTAGGTAGTCTTATGTTATGAGTTTATTGTCTAGTATAGTATCAACTTCCCAGAAATTGTCCACTGCTTTTATCTCCAATGTGGTGGAATTGTCTAGTCTAGACATCCTTGTAAACAGTTGTCTTGGTCATTGATTTACGTGAAAACAGTTGCTCACTTTAACAACTTACGAGAAATAGTTGTCTAGTCTAGGCATGGCACAGCTTTTTCAACTTACAAGAAATAGTTGCCTCATTTATTGGTTGTTGTGATAGTGTAGGCATGGCATAGCACAATTTTATCAGTTTTTGTGAATGCATGACACAACTTTATCAATTTGTGTGAATGCATGATACAACTTTGTCGGTTTTTGTGAAAGCATGACACAGATTTATCGGTTCTTGTGATTGAATAATACAGTTTTATTGGTCCATGTGAAGGTCTGACACAACTTTATCGGTAAGTGTGAAAAGATTCTTCCCTTTATTGGTGCAACAACAATTTTTTGATTTAGATGATGTGTGCATTAAGTTTTTTTAGGCCTATATAACCTCGTATATATTTTCTCAGCTATTTATTTCACAATGACTTATGAAACACGGACATCATCGGATTTCCTTGTACTGATCAAAGCTTACATTCAGACAGATACACTTCGCATGGAAGAAGAAATTGATCAAGATATGTGGATGACTCTCAATGAAGCGTACAACAATCATTCAGACTGCAAAGTAAGGCAAAGTGTACTAGCAATGAGAAGTGCATTCACCTTGTTCACTGGAGATTGAAAGAGATATCGTAAAATAATGGACGCTGTGAAGGAGTAGGACATTTTCAAGCTGACGCGATCAACGTATGACTCACGGTACGTCCACGAGTACCATTCAAATTTCAAAGGGCATGAAGCTTTCGATTTATGGTACAACTATATGCTTCAATTTGAGTAAGCAGCCTAAGATAGTATGTTACCTTTGTTATTTGTTTACCTCTTTCTTTGTATTATGTAGTGTTTATTTGAATATTTGTATTCTGTAGTGTTTGTTTGAATCTATGTAAGCAATTAATGATCTGGAATATGGAAAATAAGGAGCATTTATAAAAACCGATACGATTGCATACAAATGAACATCTACCAAATCTAAAGGAATAACTGATAAGATAGCATACAACATTAACTCGTACCAAAATAAAAAGGGAAATACTACTGCAAGGAGATATAATAAGCCTAGTTTGGTCTGCCAAAATTCAATCCATTAAGTTGATCTTGCAGTCTGCTAACTTCAGTTTGCCAACCAACAGATTGAGTTTGCAACGTTGTTAGTTGGTACTACAATTCATTTGTGTAGTTAGCCGCTCTTTGTGAAAAAGATTCGTCAATCCACTCCCAATAGGGACACTCACTAGGGTAGGTATGGCATTTGAAATAACGTCGACCAATATGATTTCCTTTTATTATAACATCTTCAGCAGCTGCATATCCGCACTCACATATTTTAATTGGCGAATTTACTTCCTGTTCAAATTCTTGTTTAGTATTTACGTTGTGTTGGCATTCTGGAACATGTCTACGATGTCTACTATTCCTTTCTGCATGTCTTATTTGTACCCTTTCTTTCCTTTGAAGTTCTTCTTGTTCTCGTTCATGCTCTCTCAGATCTTCGTAGTGCCTTTCTTGCATTTCAATGTAGAAATCTATATCAGTTTCAGATGAAAGTAGGTTGGAAGGCCTAGGGTGATCCATTGGATTTTCATAGTCAAAGGATGATGGAAGTGAAAGGTGACTGTGATACTCCATTGTTGGATGAGCTGTATGGTTGCTTGAGTGTGTGTGTATATATATATATATATATATATAAGATGGTGTAAATAAAAAGTGAAAGTAAGTTACTTTATATAGACGGTAGCCGAGTACTACACAAACAACAAATGCAAACACATCATTACCAACTGATACGACAGTACATAACAGCTTTTAATAAGGAACAGAGTGCACTATAACCTACAGTGAACAGTAGGGTATAGTGACAAGTAGGATACAGCGATACACACTTCACAACGCAACCCTACGCTAATCGACAACAAACCAACGTACACAAAAGAAACTACCATAATTAAAACAGAACAGTGGAATACATCATTGATTGCCCTTCAAATGCCATAAATGCTCAACCAGATCGTCCTGTAGATTTTGATGTATTGATGTATCTCCCTGGAACTCTTCTTCTGTAACCTACTCAAGAAAAACTCAATAGTTGCTGGATTTCTATCAGCAACAACTGTAGCAGCATTATCAGGATCATACCCTAAATAAGATGGAAAAGAACCCCGTTCTTCTTCGGTGATCATATTGTGTAATATAATACATGCTCGCATCACATTACTTAATACTTGGGGCTTAAACATTTTAATGGGATTTTTACAATGGCAAACTGGGCTTGTAGCACCCCGAAAGCACGCTCAACATCCTTTCTTGCTGCCTCTTGTCTTTTTGCAAAATATTTTTCTTTCTTTGTTTTTGGATCTGAAATTGTTTGGACTACGGTACCCTAAGACGGATATTTACACCATCTGCTAAATAATACCCCAAGTCATATTTTTTTCCTTTAAGTGTGCAATTACACATCGGTGCCTTTCCATGTGCGAGATTTTTAAACAAATGTGATTGGTGTAACACATTTATATCGTTCATAGAACCAGGGCAGCCAAAGAAAGCATGCTAAAACCAGAGACCATGTGAGGCAACTACCTCCAGTATCATGGTCTCTTTGGGATAATGGCCGATAAATTGTCCATGCCAGGCCGTTGGACAATTTTTCCACTCCCAGTGCATACAGTCGAGACTACCCAACATTCCAGGAAAACCTCTTTTGTCCCCTAAACCTTTCAGTTTATTCACGTCGCTTTGTGTGGGTGCTCGCAAATATTCTTCCCCATATAATTCAATGAAAGCCACACAAAAATGTTCTAGAATTAAACTAATTGTACTCGAACCCATTCGAACTACTTCATCGAATGCATCAGGTGCAATCCCATACACTAAAACACTCCTATAATTTTTTGATAAGGAAAACATCTCAAGGTTCCAGCGCTATTTCGCTTTTGAACAAAATAATTATCATCAACACCGTTAAAAATACGTAAAAACGTATTCTTACTCATTCGGAATCGTCGACGAACA
This sequence comes from Allium sativum, assembly GCA_030737875.1. Lineage (NCBI taxonomy): Eukaryota > Viridiplantae > Streptophyta > Magnoliopsida > Asparagales > Amaryllidaceae > Allium > Allium sativum. Next base: position 191,575,184 of record CM060921.1, read on the forward strand.
TTTTCAAGACCATAGGTGCTTGGTGTGTTGAAATAGTCTTTTAATAATCTAGCGGTTCCTCCTGGATGGTCACGGAACTTCCTTTTGTCTACTCAGCCAAACACACTACCACCACGATTACCGCTCGAAGAACCTTCCATAACTAGTTGTCTTACACGTGACTGGTGAAAGGTAACGGATTGTATCATTAACTCTAATCCTTCCTCATCAGATGTGTTGTCCGAAGATAGTTGAATAGAATATCTCTGATTGTATTGCTCATCATCTTTGTCTGAATCAGTTGGACTTTGCTCTGTAACGTAATCAGTATCACTATCATAGCCCTTGCCCTTCAAATTCGCATTCTCAACCTCTTTGTAGTAATAACTTGTAGATATTGGTTGGTTTCTGTAATTTAACTCAAAGGATTATTATTTGTTATGAATGAAATGAAGAATGCTTTGCCTTATATATCCATTTTATATAGCCGTTTTTAAAATAGCTGTTTATTATAGTCGTTTAAATATAACCGTTAAATATAGGCGTTTATTATAATCGTTTAAATATAATCGTTAAACATAGCTGCTTAAATATAGTCATTTTTTACAGAGCCGTTAAATGTAGCCGTTTATAAAATAGCTGTTAATATTGGACATTAATTATCGAATTTCTTTGGACAAAGTTCTTAACCAAATTTCTTTGGACATTAATATTAAACATTATTATTAAACATTAGAATGTGTTACACCAATTAGAGTTCATAACTTAAACATTAAACATTATTTCATAACTTAAACTAATAATGTTTATTGAACATTATTTCATAACTTAGAATTCATAACTTAAACATTATTATTAAACAAATTTCAGTACTGGTTTGGTCAACATGTCACGATTTTTTTTTAAAGTTGTTTAAACGGAATTCTAAAATCCCTCCTTAAACAGCAAACAGTTTGTCGTTTAGGCCTTAAACGGCAAACTGTTTGTCGTTCAACAATATTTTATTATTTTTTAAATACACTGTAGGGTAAACCTGCAGTGAGAAGCCTGTAAATTCTTGTAACCTCATACAGGGTTGCAGGTAAGCATTTTTAAACAATATCCTCATTCCATATGCTTGAACACTCTTGTAACTTCATACATCGTTCATTAAAATACAAGCATTATATTACACTTGCTATAAGCTCTTGAACACTTCATTTTCTACAAGCATTATATTACATTTGCTATATTTGCTACAAACTCCTGTAACTTCATACATTATTATATTACATATAATGCTTGTAGCGACTTCATTACAATATAAGCACACATAATACATTACACACACCTACATGGCCAACTGCATTACACTACAAGGCTTTAACATTTATCAAACAATAAAATTACATATCCTCCAACCCCGGAACGTAACCTTTACTCTTTTTCTCTTTCCCTTTCCCAGTAATAAGCGACTTCATCTTGCTTACAAACCCCTTGCTCTTTGTTTTTGTTCGAACCATTAAATTAGAAAAATGGTACAAGTTAATTCACTAAAATCGAAAAACAAAACCATAAGTGTAACAACCCGTATTTCGATAACATGATTAAGACGAGAATCAAGGCAGAATTTAATTTTAAATTCTGAATCAAGTTAAACGGGCTATGCCATTGCGTTCGTCTCGGAAAAATACGCGAGATAGAGTCCGAGTTTTCGAAAATCGGAGTCCGTATGACCCGATTAAGGCCCAACGAAGTTTTCAGAAAATTTCTAAGTAAAAACAGATTTCAAATTCAAACTAGAACTTGGGAAATTGGGCCAGTTGGGCCAGGCGGGAAAATTCCCGCCACAGTACCCAAGTCGACAGCCCTGTCGACTTGGGAGTCGACTTGGTCTGACTAAGTCGACAGCCCTGTCGACTTGGCTGTCGACTTGGCTCAGACGAGCATTCTTGCCTGGTGCACCTATTCTCTATCTTGGCTAGGTTTTTGGGCCTGGTTTGAAATATGACGGTTCAGGTTGGTCCTAGGGTTAATCTAAGGGTCCTAACTAGCCTAATCTTCTATAAATAAACTCCTAAACCCCCCTAATCCCTTATTATTCACTCATGTAACTAAACTATGACAAAATTTCTACTCTCATGGCCTTCACTCAACTATCCTAGCCTCCACTTCATTTCTATGAAAGGTTTCATGATCATGAGAGTGTTAGAGAGTCCCTATGTTAGTATGAGAGCTTCTCGAGTTGATTTCAAGGCAAAAGCTTTGATCTTTGTTCATAAAGAGAGTGTTTTTGATGATTTGGAGGGTTCATCTTTGGGGTTTTGGGTAATGGCATGCATAGGCTTCATCACAAGTTTTAGCTTAATCGATTTAGGCCTTCATAGCAATGTAAGCCTTTCCCTACTCTTAGATATTAACTATGAAGTTAAGTGTTCATGTTGCAAATTTGGGTTTGGTCATTGAGTATGATTTATGCTATCATGTCATGCAAGTCTATGAAGTCATTAGCTTGATCTTATGAGCAAAAAGCCACAACCTTTATGTTGAAATGTTGCATTATGCAACATGAGAATCTTCATAATCATTATGTCAACTTGCATATGAAGTCATAATCCTTATATGATGATATATGCGAGTTTCTAGCCATCATTCCATGTCTTTTGTCACCATGACTCGCTTATGTACCAAGTCTGGGTTTATGCATGTTTTTGAGGCTTAAGAATGTAACATGCAAGCTAATGAACACATTTGTGCCTCATTTGCCACCATGATTAACTTGTGGCTTAATACCCATTTTTGTCATTCCTTTGCCAAGTCTCTTCTTTTAATCCATTACGTTGTTGCGAACGTATATGCGAGTTTAAAAGCGTTGGGTTATGTTATGGGTAATTTCTAATGACATGAAAATACAACTTGAAAACATGGCTTGAAATATAACATGGAAGTTGACATGTAAGTATGCATAAAAACATAAGCTTGGGAATTTACCTATTAAGTTAGGTCTACCCTTTGGGAATTTACCTATTAAGTTAGGTCTACCCAAATGCTTGAAAAAAACTTGTAACATGTTTTGGAAACATGATGAACATGACACTTAGATAATATAAGTGTGGTCAACTCGAGGTTGGGTTGAGTTTGCAACGTAAAACTACCCGGAACCGACCGGCCTAACTAGTAGTTGCAAACAATAGGACCCAATGTGAGAAGTTGGTCATGTTGTGCTTGAACCCGAGGTTAGACCAAGTTGTGGTGTAAAGCTACCCGGAACCGACCGGCTTAACTAGTAACCACAACAAAGTCTAATGTGAGAGGTTGGGGTGCATTAAGTAATTAATGCCACATGATAGGGTTAAGTTAATTTGATTAATGACTCTTAACCAAATATGACATGGATAAATGGGTTAAGTAAATTGGTTAGGCTAATGATACTTAACAAAACATGACAAGGTTGGGTAGGTTAAGTGATTTGATTTTCCTAATGACGCTTAACCATTTTTATACGACTAGTGGACGGGGATTGAGTTAACCAACACTTAATCAAACCAACATGATAAGTTGGCAAGGTTAAGTAAGTTTTCTTAATGACACTTAACCAAAAGATACAGTTAATGGATGGGGTTAAGATTAGACTCAACTAGTCTAAACACGATAATCGGATGGGGTTAAGTTAGCTTAGACTTAATTAATCCCACTTGGTAGTTTAAAGGGGGGTTAGGTTAAACACTTAACTAATATAACCCGTTAATTTGATATGGTTAAGTGACCTAAACTTAGCCAACATAACCCGTTAATTTGATATGGTTAAGTGACCCAAACTTAACCAATCTAACTCGTTAATTTGATGTGGTTAAGTGATCTATACTTAACCAATCTAACTCGTGAATTTATGGAGGCTAAGTTAACCCATACTCAACCAATATAACGTGAAGACATGATAAGGCTAAGTCACGAATCGCTTGAATACACTTGACCGGTTTGACTAAGCAATTTGATAGGGTCAAGTTAATATATACTTAACCAACTTGTAGGGCTAAGTCTTGAACTTAAATACTTAGCCAATCTTGACGTGATTCGTGGGCGGGTTAAGGCATGGACTTGAATGATAACACTTAACCCAATAAGACAAACCCTAGTTAGAGGAACTAGGTAGAGACTCGTGGTTAATCAAGGATAACGGGAAAGGAAGCTAAGTGGTAAACCTTAGTTAAGGGTAACTAAGTAATAATTCTTAACTAAGGACATAGGACTAATTCACAAAACGATGAGTAACCTGATACGGTAGGTCATCGCTTAGTATACGAGGGGGAGCAAGTTATCTGACTTGGATAAAAGCTCCAGCGCACTGGGTGCCGAAGTGGAAGCTTCGGGGGACGTGAGGATATTCTTGGGATCCCTCTGTGGGCTGCCAGGTAATTATACTAGGCCCATGAGAGGTTAAGGTCTGCGTTAGAAGGACCAAGAGTATGCCTTGGTTGCTATGCGAGCGACCTAAAGACTGGGATGGATTAGCGTGGAGTCGACGATTCTTGGTTTTTGCCCTGGATAGCACATCGCCGACTACCTACCATCTTTAGTCAATCGTGTACGTACGGAAAGGCAGGGAACCCCCAACAGACCATGTTCTTGCTATCGAGTCATGGGTGAGGTTGGCCCGTAGGAAAGTGGGCTATAGTGGGGCCGGGGAGTGGTTCTTATACATGATTTTTCTTGGATTGCCTTTCAGTAGTTGAGGGAGAGGTCACGTGGGACCATAGCCACGGGTACAAAAACTGACCTTGATATCTGCATCGGTAGACGATTTAAAGCTCCCGACCGAGTTCCGTATTTCTTGATTTGCCCTGGCACGGAACTCGGATGGCACATTGGGGAACATGTGCATCTAGACATGGAAAACGATTCACGATACATACGTGGGATCAAGGGCGCGATTGACGGGTGGCGTAATCCCTAGTGGTCCTAGGTGGCCAAGACCCAAACCGAGACACGGAAACGTTCATTAGGTAGCATAATCCCTAGCGGCCCTAGGTGGCATAAATCCTAAGTGGACGCGCGATAGTTCATGGTAGGGAAACACAACTAGATCAAGGGTTGCAGCCCAAAACAACTTCAAGGATAAAACGTTTACATGGGAAAGTCCATACGGCCTACGGCAAAGGACTGAACTTATTCGTGGAAAGAAACATACGAGTTGGGAAAACCTACATATGCTATATGTTAGGTTGACATGGACCATTCCATGACATTGGGCAAGGGACATTCATAGTTAACACATGGCGCGGGTTGGGATACTAGTACGAGAGGTGCAGAGCAAATATACATGTTAGAACCAGAGCGGATATACAGGATAGATGCCATTGGACGTTATACGCGATAGATATCTTGGGATATTATACTTGATAGAAACCTGACAATGTGATACCTTGTTTTATCTTGACATCGTAGTTTATCACGACACCCTAGTTTATCTGAGTTCAGTAGTCCATCCTGTTATTTTGATTTAGCTTATCTATCTTGTTATCATGCTTATGTTCATCTCAGTTTCTCATGTCAGTTAACTTTACTAGTTTTTATACTAATAGTAGATAGGGCTTACTCAGTCTTTTTGACTGACCCGTTTTGTTTCGCCTCTTTTCTTCCGTTTCCCCCCCAGGTTACAGGGAGAAAATACTGTTGTTTAGTTCGGACTTCTTCTGCTTGAAGGTCATCATGGATGGCTTGGATTTTTCTTGGCTATGGCTACTTTACTGTTTTTTTCTTGGGGAATAATTTATGAAAAAGTCTTTATGCTTCTTTATTATTGCAAGACAGGTTTTGATGTACTCTGATGTAAAAGGCTTTAGACCTTATTTATTCTTGTTATGAAAGTTTGATTTTACTTCCGCTATTTTATATATGTTCTGTCTTGTAATATTTCTGTGCATGTTTACCAATAATACTCCTCCAGACCTAGTGCATTCCCTTTGCGAGTGACCCTAGCGGAGGTGGGGTGTTACATTTGGTATCAGAGCAGAAGGTTACCAGACTGGGCAAAAGTTTTTAAAGACCTTCTGAAAACTATTTGAAAAATCGTTTATAAAGAAGCATTTTTCAAGAAAATTTTCTTTTAAAAGAAAAAGACTATTCCCCAAAGGCCATTAGCACTATCCTTGTTTCCTTGATTGAGTCTCTTTTCCTTTCGTTCCTCCATCTGTAGTCACAGTGGTTTTAACTGCGACTAGTCTTTTCTACCTACGAAAGTGCTTTCCATGCGATGGAGGTGGTTCTCGAGAGACCAGTGGCCGTGTTATAAGAAAGGATAATGGGAAAGAGAATAAAGGATACGAGTTTAAGGATGAACAACTTGTTGGCCTGACTTAATCCTCAAAGGAGGGAGAAAGATGAACAATGAAACCCATGACGAGAGAGTACCTTTGGCATGGTAAAACGGGACGGATAGTTAAGTATCATGGGACAAGGACAAGATCATCGGGAGGGCAGTAGTATACTCTCATTTCTAGAGTACCTCGGAAGGAGGGTAACGATCTTGTTAAAGGTTTAGCTTTTCTTCTCTATCATCCCGATAGGACTTTGGTTTGATCATCGTATCATTTAAGTCTGCTTCGATAGTAGAGTCTCTGCACCTTAAGTACTAGCGTAATAGAGAATCCCATTTTTGCCTCAAGTCCTGTGGAGAATCGGTCCATTTATTCATGACTTGCTTTGGATTTGAGAATGATATGCCTCGGTTATGGATGGATTCTAGGGATGAAGTGGTTATCCAGTAAGGGGTGCCACTCTCGGTTTTGATAGGAGGGTAGTTAGACTCTTGACTAGCCTTGGTAATACCCTCGAAGTCTCATGGAACCTTTTTGGGTTCGGTCATGATTAGTTACCTAGAATCCCTTGATACCTTTATTGGAAATTTGAAGCCCGATCGAGTGGTGTTCGCCGATAAGACGGATGGTTTATTTCACTTATGCATAGGTCATAAAGACCACCCTAGTAAGTGCGCTTGGTTGACATCCGTTTACTTTCAAGAGAAAGTTCTTCTACGTGGAATACCTTGTGGTACGAGGTCCGAGATTCACTAGTGAATTTTGGAAAGCTTGCATGAGATCATGAGTACGCAGTCATGTTTGCGTCAAGTATTCTAGGAAAAGGATAAGTGTGAGTGGAACGAGAGGCGACGAAGAAATGGGTTCCAGCTCATGTTATGGAAACAGGAAATAAGAAGCTACGAAATCGCGAAGTTAAAGGACGGACAAGGCACAATGGAATTGAGCTCAAGGAAATACGACTTTGATGGCCAAAGGCTAGATGCGCGCATAATATCTCTTTTTGGGAGTATATCCTTGATCCCTGTTTTCTGTAGAGCTTACTTGTAGGCTATCTTTTGTGAGCATCCTCTCGGTCCTGTTTTCTGTTACAAACCCCGTAAGGAGTTGTCTTGTTTATCTTCTCGACCCTGTTTCAGGGAATCCTAGGTGGGACCCTATGGATGTAAACATGTATTTGAAACATGTTATGATTGATATGGTTGCAAGTGGTTGTAAGTGGTTGCTCGTGGATGCGCGAATACACATTAGATACTAGCTCGACTCGGTCACATTTCATATTGCATATGCACGAGTATTTATACTTGTTTATGGATGAAATCGAATGTGTTATCATACGGTTGTTGCATATGAATGAATGATTGTGCACGCATATAGTATCTATATGACTAGGACTATTTGCATACATGTTGGATTCATGGCACTATACATATTCTTGCATTAGAAAGATTATTCAGGCCTGATCATTAGCATTAGCTAAGGAACATGTACACACACGTTTTGCATATATTCATACAGCATTAGAAATCATCTAAGGACAATGGTTGCTTGTGGATGATGTTTTGAGTAGATGGATGATGGATGGTAGGATATGTTCTTCCTAACTTGGAGATTTCGGGGACGAAATCCTAAAAGGTGGGGAGAATATAACAACCCGTATTTCGATAACATGATTAAGACGAGAATCAAGGCAGAATTTAATTTTAAATTCTGAATCAAGTTAAACGGGCTATGCCATTGCGTTCGTCTCGGAAAAATACGCGAGATAGAGTCCGAGTTTTCGAAAATCGGAGTCCGTATGACCCGATTAAGGCCCAACGAAGTTTTCAGAAAATTTCTAAGTAAAAACAGATTTCAAATTCAAACTGGAACTTGGGAAATTGGGCCAGTTGGGCCAGGCGGGAAAATTCCCGCCACAGTACCCAAGTCGACAGCCCTGTCGACTTGGGAGTCGACTTGGTCTGACCAAGTCGACAGCCCTGTCGACTTGGCTGTCGACTTGGCTCAGACGAGCATTCTTGCCTGGTGCACCTATTCTCTATCTTGGCTAGGTTTTTGGGCCTGGTTTGAAATCTGACGGTTCAGGTTGGTCCTAGGGTTAATCTAAGGGTCCTAACTAGCCTAATCTTCTATAAATAAACCCCTAAACCCCCCTAATCCCTTATTATTCACTCATGTAACTAAACTATGGCAAAATTTCTACTCTCATGGCCTCCACTCAACTATCCTAGCCTCCACTTCATTTCTATGAAAGGTTTCATGATCATGAGAGTGTTAGAGAGTCCCTATGTTAGTATGAGAGCTTCTCGAGTTGATTTCAAGGCAAAAGCTTTGATCTTTGTTCATAAAGAGAGTGTTTTTGTTGATTTGGAGGGTTCATCTTTGGGGTTTTGGGTAATGGCATGCATAGGCTTCATCACAAGTTTTAGCTTAATCGATTTAGGCCTTCATAGCAATGTAAGCCTTTCCCTACTCTTAGATATTAACTATGAAGTTAAGTGTTCATGTTGCAAATTTGGGTTTGGTCATTGAGTATGATTTATGCCATCATGTCATGCAAGTCTATGAAGTCATTAGCTTGATCTTATGAGCAAAAAGCCACAACCTTTATGTTGAAATGTTGCATTATGCAACATGAGAATCTTCATAATCATTATGTCAACTTGCATATGAAGTCATAATCCTTATATGATGATATATGCGAGTTTCTAGCCATCATTCCATGTCTTTTGTCACCATGACTCGCTTATGTACCAAATTTGGGTTTATGCATGTTTTTGAGGCTTAAGAATGTAACATGCAAGCTAATGAACACATTTGTGCCTCATTTGCCACCATGATTAACTTGTGGCTTAATACCCATTTTTGTCATTCCTTTGCCAAGTCTCTTCTTTTAATCCATTACGTTGTTGCGAACGTATATGCGAGTTTAAAAGCGTTGGGTTATGTTATGGGTAATTTCTAATGACATGAAAATACAACTTGAAAACATGGCTTGAAATATAACATGGAAGTTGACATGTAAGTATGCATAAAAACATAAGCTTGGGAATTTACCTATTAAGTTAGGTCTACCCTTTGGGAATTTACCTATTAAGTTAGGTCTACCCAAATGCTTGAAAAAAACTTGTAACATGTTTTGGAAACATGATGAACATGACACTTAGATAATATAAGTGTGGCCAACTCGAGGTTGGGTTGAGTTTGCAACGTAAAACTACCCGGAACCGACCGGCCTAACTAGTAGTTGCAAACAATAGGACCCAATGTGAGAAGTTGGTCATGTTGTGCTTGAACCCGAGGTTAGACCAAGTTGTGGTGTAAAGCTACCCGGAACCGACCGACTTAACTAGTAACCACAACAAAGTCTAATGTGAGAGGTTGGGGTGCATTAAGTAATTAATGCCACATGATAGGGTTAAGTTAATTTGATTAATGACTCTTAACCAAATATGACATGGATAAATGGGTTAAGTAAATTGGTTAGGCTAATGATACTTAACAAAACATGACAAGGTTGGGTAGGTTAAGTGATTTGATTTGCCTAATGACGCTTAACCATTTTTATACGACTAGTGGACGGGGATTGAGTTAACCAACACTTAATCAAACCAACATGATAAGTTGGCAAGGTTAAGTAAGTTTTCTTAATGACACTTAACCAAAAGATACAGTTAATGGATGGGGTTAAGATTAGACTCAACTAGTCTAAACACGATAATCGGATGGGGTTAAGTTAGCTTAGACTTAATTAATCCCACTTGGTAGTTTAAAGGGGGTTAGGTTAAACACTTAACTAATATAACCCGTTAATTTGATATGGTTAAGTGACCTAAACTTAGCCAACATAACCCGTTAATTTGATATGGTTAAGTGACCCAAACTTAACCAATCTAACTCGTTAATTTGATGTGGTTAAGTGATCTATACTTAACCAATCTAACTCGTGAATTTATGGAGGCTAAGTTAACCCATACTCAACCAATATAACGTGAAGACATGATAAGGCTAAGTCACGAATCGCTTGAATACACTTGACCGGTTTGACTAAGCAATTTGATAGGGTCAAGTTAATATATACTTAACCAACTTGTAGGGCTAAGTCTTGAACTTAAATACTTAGCCAATCTTGACGTGATTCGTGGGCGGGTTAAGGCATGGACTTGAATGATAACACTTAACCCAATAAGACAAACCCTAGTTAGAGGAACTAGGTAGAGACTCGTGGTTAATCAAGGATAACGGGAAAGGAAGCTAAGTGGTAAACCTTAGTTAAGGGTAACTAAGTAATAATTCTTAGCTAAGGACATAGGACTAATTCACAAAACGATGAGTAACCTGATACGGTAGGTCATCGCTTAGTATACGAGGGGGAGCAAGTTATCTGACTTGGATAAAAGCTCCAGCGCACTGGGTGCCGAAGTGGAAGCTTCGGGGGACGTGAGGATATTCTTGGGATCCCTTTGTGGGCTGCCAGGTAATTATACTAGGCCCATGAGAGGTTAAGGTCTGCGTTAGAAGGACCAAGAGTATGCCTTGGTTGCTATGCGAGCGACCTAAAGACTGGGATGGATTAGCGTGGAGTCGACGATTCTTGGTTTTTGCCCTGGATAGCACATCGCCGACTACCTACCATCTTTAGTCAATCGTGTACGTACGGAAAGGCAGGGAACCCCCAACAGACCATGTTCTTGCTATCGAGTCATGGGTGAGGTTGGCCCGTAGGAAAGTGGGCTATAGTGGGGCCGGGGAGTGGTTCTTATACATGATTTTTCTTGGATTGCCTTTCAGTAGTTGAGGGAGGGGTCACGTGGGACCATAGCCACGGGTACAAAAACTGACCTTGATATCTGCATCGGTAGACGATTTAAAGCTCCCGACCGAGTTCCGTATTTCTTGATTTGCCCTGGCACGGAACTCGGATGGCACATTGGGGAACATGTGCATCTAGACATGGAAAACGATTCACGATACATACGTGGGATCAAGGGCGCGATTGACGGGTGGCGTAATCCCTAGTGGTCCTAGGTGGCCAAGACCCAAACCGAGACACGGAAACGTTCATTAGGTAGCATAATCCCTAGCGGCCCTAGGTGGCATAAATCCTAAGTGGACGCGCGATAGTTCATGGTAGGGAAACACAACTAGATCAAGGGTTGCAGTCCAAAACAACTTCAAGGATAAAACGTTTACATGGGAAAGTCCATACGGCCTACGACAAAGGACTGAACTTATTCATGGAAAGAAACATACGAGTTGGGAAAACCTACATATGCTATATGTTAGGTTGACATGGACCATTCCATGACATTGGGCAAGGGACATTCATAGTTAACACATGGCGCGGGTTGGGATACTAGTACGAGAGGTGCAGAGCAAATATACATGTTAGAACCAGAGCGGATATACAGGATAGATGCCATTGGACGTTATACGCGATAGATATCTTGGGATATTATACTTGATAGAAACCTGACAATGTGATACCTTGTTTTATCTTGACATCGTAGTTTATCACGACACCCTAGTTTATCTGAGTTCAGTAGTCCATCCTGTTATTTTGATTTAGCTTATCTATCTTGTTATCATGCTTATGTTCATCTCAGTTTCTCATGTCAGTTAACTTTACTAGTTTTTATACTAATAGTAGATAGGGCTTACTCAGTCTTTTTGACTGACCCGTTTTGTTTCGCCTCTTTTCTTCCGTTTCCCCCCAGGTTACAGGGAGGAAATACTATTGTTTAGTTCGGACTTCTTCTGCTTGAAGGTCATCATGGATGGCTTGGATTTTTCTTGGCTATGGCTACTTTACTGTTTTTTTCTTGGGGAATAATTTATGAAAAAGTCTTTATGCTTCTTTATTATTGCAAGACAGGTTTTGATGTACTCTGATGTAAAAGGCTTTAGACCTTATTTATTCTTGTTATGAAAGTTTGATTTTACTTCCGCTATTTTATATATGTTCTGTCTTGTAATATTTCTGTGCATGTTTACCAATAATACTCCTCCAGACCTAGTGCATTCCCTTTGCGAGTGACCCTAGCGGAGGTGGGGTGTTACATTTGGTATCAGAGCAGAAGGTTACCAGACTGGGCAAAAGTTTTTAAAGACCTTCTGAAAACTATTTGAAAAATCGTTTATAAAGAAGCATTTTTCAAGAAAATTTTCTTTTAAAAGAAAAAGACTATTCTCCAAAGGCCATTAGCACTATCCTTGTTTCCTTGATTGAGTCTCTTTTCCTTTCGTTCCTCCATCTGTAGTCACAGTGGTTTTAACTGCGACTAGTCTTTTCTACCTACGAAAGTGCTTTCCATGCGATGGAGGTGGTTCTCGAGAGACCAGTGGCCGTGTTATAAGAAAGGATAATGGGAAAGAGAATAAAGGATACGAGTTTAAGGATGAACAACTTGTTGGCCTGACTTAATCCTCAAAGGAGGGAGAAAGATGAACAATGAAACCCATGACGAGAGAGTACCTTTGGCATGGTAAAACGGGACGGATAGTTAAGTATCATGGGACAAGGACAAGATCATCGGGAGGGCAGTAGTATGCTCTCATTTCTAGAGTACCTCGGAAGGAGGGTAACGATCTTGTTAAAGGTTTAGCTTTTCTTCTCTATCATCCCGATAGGACTTTGGTTTGATCATCGTATCATTTAAGTCTGCTTCGATAGTAGAGTCTCTGCACCTTAAGTACTAGCGTAATAGAGAATCCCATTTTTGCCTCAAGTCCTGTGGAGAATCGGTCCATTTATTCATGACTTGCTTTGGATTTGAGAATGATATGCCTCGGTTATGGATGGATTCTAGGGATGAAGTGGTTATCCAGTAAGGGGTGCCACTCTCGGTTTTGATAGGAGGGTAGTTAGACTCTTGACTAGCCTTGGTAATACCCTCGAAGTCTCATGGAACCTTTTTGGGTTCGGTCATGATTAGTTACCTAGAATCCCTTGATACCTTTATTGGAAATTTGAAGCCCGATCGAGTGGTGTTCGCCGATAAGACGGATGGTTTATTTCACTTATGCATAGGTCATAAAGACCACCCTAGTAAGTGCGCTTGGTTGACATCCGTTTACTTTCAAGAGAAAGTTCTTCTACGTGGAATACCTTGTGGTACGAGGTCCGAGATTCACTAGTGAATTTTGGAAAGCTTGCATGAGATCATGAGTACGCAGTCATGTTTGCGTCAAGTATTCTAGGAAAAGGATAAGTGTGAGTGGAACGAGAGGCGACGAAGAAATGGGTTCCAGCTCATGTTATGGAAACAGGAAATAAGAAGCTACGAAATCGCGAAGTTAAAGGACGGACAAGGCACAATGGAATTGAGCTCAAGGAAATACGACTTTGATGGCCAAAGGCTAGATGCGCGCATAATATCTCTTTTTGGGAATATATCCTTGATCCCTGTTTTCTGTAGAGCTTACTTGTAGGCTATCTTTTGTGAACATCCTCTCGGTCCTGTTTTCTGTTACAAACCCCGTAAGGAGTTGTCTTGTTTATCTTCTCGACCCTGTTTCAGGGAATCCTAGGTGGGACCCTATGGATGTAAACATGTATTTGAAACATGTTATGATTGATATGGTTGCAAGTGGTTGTAAGTGGTTGCTCGTGGATGCGCGAATACACATTAGATACTAGCTCGACTCGGTCACATTTCATATTGCATATGCACGAGTATTTATACTTGTTTATGGATGAAATCGAATGTGTTATCATACGGTTGTTGCATATGAATGAATGATTGTGCACGCATATAGTATCTATATGACTAGGACTATTTGCATACATGTTGGATTCATGGCACTATACATATTCTTGCATTAGAAAGATTATTCAGGCCTGATCATTAGAATTAGCTAAGGAACATGTACACACACGTTTTGCATATATTCATACAACATTAGAAATCATCTAAGGACAATGGTTGCTTGTGGATGATGTTTTGAGTAGATGGATGATGGATGGTAGGATATGTTCTTCCTAACTTGGAGATTTCGGGGACGAAATCCTAAAAGGTGGGGAGAATGTAACAACCCGTATTTCGATAACATGATTAAGACGAGAATCAAGGCAGAATTTAATTTTAAATTCTGAATCAAGTTAAACGGGCTATGCCATTGCGTTCGTCTCGGAAAAATACGCGAGATAGAGTCCGAGTTTTCGAAAATCGGAGTCCGTATGACCCGATTAAGGCCCAACGAAGTTTTCAGAAAATTTCTAAGTAAAAACAGATTTCAAATTCAAACTGGAACTTGGGAAATTGGGCCAGTTGGGCCAGGCGGGAAAATTCCCGCCATAGTACCCAAGTCGACAGCCCTGTCGACTTGGGAGTCGACTTGGTCTGACCAAGTCGACAGCCCTGTCGACTTGGCTGTCGACTTGGCTCAGACGAGCATTCTTGCCTGGTGCACCTATTCTCTATCTTGGCTAGGTTTTTGGGCCTGGTTTGAAATCTGACGGTTCAGGTTGGTCCTAGGGTTAATCTAAGGGTCCTAACTAGCCTAATCTTCTATAAATAAACCCCTAAACCCCCCTAATCCCTTATTATTCACTCATGTAACTAAACTATTGCAAAATTTCTACTCTCATGGCCTCCACTCAACTATCCTAGCCTCCACTTCATTTCTATGAAAGGTTTCATGATCATGAGAGTGTTAGAGAGTCCCTATGTTAGTATGAGAGCTTCTCGAGTTGATTTCAAGGCAAAAGCTTTGATCTTTGTTCATAAAGAGAGTGTTTTTGTTGATTTGGAGGGTTCATCTTTGGGGTTTTGGGTAATGGCATGCATAGGCTTCATCACAAGTTTTAGCTTAATCGATTTAGGCCTTCATAGCAATGTAAGCCTTTCCCTACTCTTAGATATTAACTATAAAGTTAAGTGTTCATGTTGCAAATTTGGGTTTGGTCATTGAGTATGATTTATGCTATCATGTCATGCAAGTCTATGAAGTCATTAGCTTGATCTTATGAGCAAAAAGCCACAACCTTTATGTTGAAATGTTGCATTATGCAACATGAGAATCTTCATAATCATTATGTCAACTTGCATATGAAGTCATAATCCTTATATGATGATATATGCGAGTTTCTAGCCATCATTCCATGTCTTTTGTCACCATGACTCGCTTATGTACCAAGTTTGGGTTTATGCATGTTTTTGAGGCTTAAGAATGTAACATGCAAGCTAATGAACACATTTGTGCCTCATTTGCCACCATGATTAACTTGTGGCTTAATACCCATTTTTGTCATTCCTTTGCCAAGTCTCTTCTTTTAATCCATTACGTTGTTGCGAACGTATATGCGAGTTTAAAAGCATTGGGTTATGTTATGGGTAATTTCTAATGACATGAAAATACAACTTGAAAACATGGCTTGAAATATAACATGGAAGTTGACATGTAAGTATGCATAAAAACATAAGCTTGGGAATTTACCTATTAAGTTAGGTCTACCCTTTGGGAATTTACCTATTAAGTTAGGTCTACCCAAATGCTTGAAAAAAACTTGTAACATGTTTTGGAAACATGATGAACATGACACTTAGATAATATAAGTGTGGCCAACTCGAGGTTGGGTTGAGTTTGCAACGTAAAACTACCCGGAACCGACCGACCTAACTAGTAGTTGCAAACAATAGGACCCAATGTGAGAAGTTGGTCATGTTGTGCTTGAACCCGAGGTTAGACCAAGTTGTGGTGTAAAGCTACCCGGAACCGACCGGCTTAACTAGTAACCACAACAAAGTCTAATGTGAGAGGTTGGGGTGCATTAAGTAATTAATGCCACATGATAGGGTTAAGTTAATTTGATTAATGACTCTTAACCAAATATGACATGGATAAATGGGTTAAGTAAATTGGTTAGGCTAATGATACTTAACAAAACATGACAAGGTTGGGTAGGTTAAGTGATTTGATTTTCCTAATGACGCTTAACCATTTTTATACGACTAGTGGACGGGGATTGAGTTAACCAACACTTAATCAAACCAACATGATAAGTTGGCAAGGTTAAGTAAGTTTTCTTAATGACACTTAACCAAAAGATACAGTTAATGGATGGGGTTAAGATTAGACTCAACTAGTCTAAACACGATAATCGGATGGGGTTAAGTTAGCTTAGACTTAATTAATCCCACTTGGTAGTTTAAAGGGGGTTAGGTTAAACACTTAACTAATATAACCCGTTAATTTGATATGGTTAAGTGACCTAAACTTAGCCAACATAACCCGTTAATTTGATATGGTTAAGTGACCCAAACTTAACCAATCTAACTCGTTAATTTGATGTGGTTAAGTGATCTATACTTAACCAATCTAACTCGTGAATTTATGGAGGCTAAGTTAACCCATACTAAACCAATATAACGTGAAGACATGATAAGGCTAAGTCACGAATCGCTTGAATACACTTGACCGGTTTGACTAAGCAATTTGATAGGGTCAAGTTAATATATACTTAACCAACTTGTAGGGCTAAGTCTTGAACTTAAATACTTAGCCAATCTTGACGTGATTCGTGGGCGGGTTAAGGCATGGACTTGAATGATAACACTTAACCCAATAAGAC
Organism: Allium sativum; assembly: GCA_030737875.1. Taxonomy (NCBI): domain Eukaryota; kingdom Viridiplantae; phylum Streptophyta; class Magnoliopsida; order Asparagales; family Amaryllidaceae; genus Allium; species Allium sativum. The sequence goes on from CM060921.1 coordinate 191,592,032, forward strand.
AAACCCTAGTTAGAGGAACTAGGTAGAGACTCGTGGTTAATCAAGGATAACGGGAAAGGAAGCTAAGTGGTAAACCTTAGTTAAGGGTAACTAAGTAATAATTCTTAGCTAAGGACATAGGACTAATTCACAAAACGATGAGTAACCTGATACGGTAGGTCATCGCTTAGTATACGAGGGGGAGAAGGTTATCTGACTTGGATAAAAGCTCCAGCGCACTGGGTGCCGAAGTGGAAGCTTCGGGGGACGTGAGGATATTCTTGGGATCCCTCTGTGGGCTGCCAGGTAATTATACTAGGCCCATGAGAGGTTAAGGTCTGCGTTAGAAGGACCAAGAGTATGCCTTGGTTGCTATGCGAGCGACCTAAAGACTGGGATGGATTAGCGTGGAGTCGACGATTCTTGGTTTTTGCCCTGGATAGCACATCGCCGACTACCTACCATCTTTAGTCAATCGTGTACGTACGGAAAGGCAGGGAACCCCCAACATACCATGTTCTTGCTATCGAGTCATGGGTGAGGTTGGCCCGTAGGAAAGTGGGCTATAGTGGGGCCGGGGAGTGGTTCTTATACATGATTTTTCTTGGATTGCCTTTCAGTAGTTGAGGGAGGAGTCACGTGGGACCATAGCCACGGGTACAAAAACAGACCTTGATATCTGCATCGGTAGACGATGTAAAGCTCCCGACCGAGTTCCGTATTTCTTGATTTGCCCTGGCACGGAACTCGGATGGCACATTGGGGAACATGTGCATCTAGACATGGAAAACGATTCACGATACATACGTGGGATCAAGGGCGCGATTGACGGGTGGCGTAATCCCTAGTGGTCCTAGGTGGCCAAGACCCAAACCGAGACACGGAAACGTTCATTAGGTAGCATAATCCCTAGCGGCCCTAGGTGGCATAAATCCTAAGTGGACGCGCGATAGTTCATGGTAGGGAAACACAACTAGATCAGGGGTTGCAGTCCAAAACAACTTCAAGGATAAAACGTTTACATGGGAAAGTCCGTACGGCCTACGGCAAAGGACTGAACTTATTCATGGAAAGAAACATACGAGTTGGGAAAACCTACATATGCTATATGTTAGGTTGACATGGACCATTCCATGACATTGGGCAAGGGACATTCATAGTTAACACATGGCGCGGGTTGGGATACTAGTACGAGAGGTGCAGAGCAAATATACATGTTAGAACCAGAGCGGATATACATGATAGATGCCATGGGACGTTATACGCGATAGATATCTTGGGATATTATACTTGATAGAAACCTGACAATGTGATACCTTGTTTTATCTTGACATCGTAGTTTATCACGACACCCTAGTTTATCTGAGTTCAGTAGTCCATCCTGTTATTTTGATTTAGCTTACCTATCTTGTTATCATGCTTATGTTCATCTCAGTTTCTCATGTCAGTTAACTTTACTAGTTTTTATACTACTAGTAGATAGGGCTTACTCAGTCTTTTTGACTGACCCGTTTTGTTTCACCTCTTTTCTTCCGTTTCCCCACCAGGTTACAGGGAGGAAATACTGTTGTTTAGTTCGGACTTCTTCTGCTTGAAGGTCATCATGGATGGCTTGGATTTTTCTTGGCTATGGCTACTTTACTGTATTTTTTCTTGGGGAATAATTTATGAAAAAGTCTTTATGCTTCTTTATTATTGCAAGACAGGTTTTGATGTACTCTGATGTAAAAGGCTTTAGACCTTATTTATTCTTGTTATGAAAGTTTGATTTTACTTCCGCTATTTTATATATGTTCTGTCTTGTAATATTTCTGTGCATGTTTACCAATAATACTCCTCCAAACCTAGTGCATTCCCTTTGCGAGTGACCCTAGCGGAGGTGGGGTGTTACAATAAGTGTTAGGGCATACCTGGACTAGAAGAAGAACCTGTTGGTACTTTAAACCTAACCCCATATTTATTTCTAATCACAGGTCTAGTAACCCATCGGTCTCAACCGGAGCTATCATCGTCTTCATTGTCGCCTTCATCTTCCTCACCCCCTTCCTCTTCATCTTCATCTACATCATGCTCCTCTTCGTCTTCTTCCTCCTTGTCCTCGTCTTCGTCTTCACCTTCGCCATCTTCTTCGTCTTGGTCTTCGTCTTCATTCTGGTCTTCGTCTCCATCTTCATTCTGGTCTTCGTTTTCGTCTTCCTCTTCATTCTGCAATTGGGTTATTGTTTTCCGCTTTTTGTTTGCTTTCGATCGACCTATTTTTTTGGAATGCAGTCCTAAGACGGATTCCTGAAAAACCTCTATATTCTTTACATTACAAAAATAAAAATGGATTAAATTTGATATACTTTCATGTACACATAAAAAAAGGTAAAGAATAATGAACCAATAACTTATGAAAACCTCTACAGTCGAATTTATTCTATTCAATCCTTCTTCGTAATACTTTGATTATTCCAGAGCCAAATGTCGCATACCCATATTCATCTCCCATAGACTATCGACAGAGTAGTGAGACGGAATAGGAGGTAGGTCAGGTAAATGCGAGATTGGTACCGGTTCTTTACGTGTCCAATGCATATGCCATCCAGGATCATCAGCCCAATCTCCTTGTTGAGGCGGTGGAAAAAACTGTGAAGCATAGTTGACTTCTGAGGAAAGAACAACGGGGGCTTGTATACCCATCTTCAATGCAGATGGCCCAAAGTAGTCGATATTACCAACACGAACTACGACATGGACTTCCAATATGTTTTGTGGTTTATATCCTGCCCTTGATAGATAAATTGTTGGCAATCATTTTGGTATAGCTCTTGTTGCATTTCCTCGTATGAACCATGCGTCTTTCTTATAGTCATATGCAGAGGAGGATCTGAAGGGATAACCTCAATACCAGATAATTGTCATAAGCACCTGTCGCTTAGAAATAACTCATAAAATTCTCCTGGGAGGACAAGAAGTGGCAAACGTTTCATAGACAAGTTACGTGCATGTACAACTTCATCAAAGGCAAGTGCAACTGAGTTGTTCCATGTATTCCAGTTTAAGTGACATGCCTGTCAATGATCTATATGATAACGGGTACTAGAAAAGAGATGCTCTGTTGTGTCATGTGTGTTGACTCTATTTCCTTTCTCCCATGCTTTCAATCTGGGGTAAGCAGTCTGCTTCACAGATTCTTTAACGATATAGCCACAAACGGTCGTATATTCAAAAAACCAATACTGCAAATTTAAACATTATATCATTATACAATTAAATAATCAATCAATTAAAATATACTAATGAAGTAGCATATCAAGTTAATATACCTGTAACAGCTCGATAAATCCAGTTAGATGCCCCCTACTCAACACGGCCAAATCCAAACGAATGTATAAGTATCCCAAAATTGCAGAACCCCAATCATATTGTTGAGCAAGCTCCAAATCATGTATAGCTTCCAAGTATCCAAGGCTTATAGTATCATTGGTAGTCGTAAAAAACAAAGTTCCCATCATATACAACACAAATATACGAGCAACATGATCAAGATTATTCAAATTGGCGGCAATGTAAGCGTCATCAAAATATTTCACCAGATGAGATATAGCAACATTGCCCTTTTAATATCTTTCTCCACAAGAAGCGGTAAAAGTTGGATTGCATCAACGAACACACTCCAATTCTCGGTATATGGTATACTCCGTGTATTCATTCCAACGGATATGGATGTCAACATAGTAAAATCCAATGGCGTCAAACCAATCTCAGCATTTGAAAATAAAAACGTATGCGTTATCGGCCACCATCGCTCGACTATAGCATGAATACATCTATTGTCAGAGTTTTTCAACTCAACATCCATGAATCTACCAAAAATTTGAAGTACATGGTGTCTAATTTGAGGATGAACGTTATTTTTTTTCCACTATTTCAACACGGTTGTGAAAGCACCATGACATCTCGTTCTATCACGATTCTATTAATAAATCCGAATTTATGTAAATTAGTCAAACATTATAAAAATATGAAGATTCAACATGTAGTTTAACAATATAAATCAGTTACCGTTGTCTCTTTCCCTTTGTTGTAAATGTGGTGGATGCCTTCTTGTAGCCGTGTGATGGACCTAAATGGAAAAGTAGTAAAATCATCTCGTCTACACCAACACCAATTCCACCCTCATTGCCTACGAAGGATTTTCGATTTCTCCTCCCAATTTTCCTTCTACGAACTACCGAGGTAGCCCCTACAATGTTAGGATCCTCCATCTTCAAATAAATATTAGCTTTAGCAAACCCTTATACCTCTTGAACACTTCTTTGCTTTTTTTGATTTGGTTTAGAATTGTGTGAGGATAGGAAGTGATAGAGATGTTTGGTGGGATTGTGTGAGGATTGGAAGTAGAAAGGATTGTTTTAATTTGAGTAAAAATTCTTTGAATTTGGAATTTTAGGAAAATAGGGTTTTAACCTCGGCCGCCATTTTTTTTCCTGAAGCTAGCTTTGGGTAAATGGCTCGGGTACATAAAAAAATTTAAAACTACTAAATGGAGAACTGAAAACCATTTAGGCATAAACGATTTTCTGTTCTCCATTTAGTAGTTGATTTTTAAATTTAAAAAAAATTGCGGAACCACCACTTCACTATTGGAATGTCCACGTGAATCCCCACTCAAATCCTCCTCAACCCACGCCCGAATCCACATGCTGCTGGGTATGCTCCAATAATCGCTAACAATAATATCTACGGTATCGATACTAATTGTAAGATGAAAATGACTATCGATACCATATAATTATCGTTGATACTCATAAACTGGTAAACCTTTGATTTATAATAATAAATTTATCGATACATAAAGTTATTAAAATTTTATAATATTAAAATTTTGATAATGATAAAAGGTTATAAATGTTTTACTAATCCTAACTGTATTAGTGCTTATACAAAAAATTTGACTAATTTTACTTGTCAAAGAAAAAATAATACACGTCACAAATTATTACCACATAAAGTAATAGTTTAGCTGAATTTCATTTTAAAGTTAATAAAGCGAAAAATGAAATATAATCATAAATAATACCATAAGCACTTAAGATCTAGTAAACCATCAAAAATTTGTGATCATGATTTTTTTAAATACTAAATCAATATAACTGTTAAATTCACTGTTATCATAGGGTTTGGCATTTCTTTACCGCGGTATTTACCGTTAATAGTGAACAGGGTCGGCCTTGAGTTTAAAGGGCCTTAGGCCAAAATTGGCCCCTAACCAGGGTGGCCCTGACCCTATGGAGGCCCAAGGTGAAAATTTTCTGATCAAAATACTAGAAGTAAAAGTTTTCTTCTCAGATATTTAAAACATGCAGCTAGTATGTTGCACGCATGACTTGAACTCCGGTCACTAGATTGGCACGCGAGTCACTCAACCACCAGGCCATTTAACTCATCAGTTTGCTTAGTATAAAGTATTTTATACATAAGAAAGTTTGAAAATATGAGGCCCCTCCTCGCCAGGGCCAGCCCTGCCCCTAACGTTAACACTCCCCAGGATTGCATTCAGGATCACCACGTGACAGCAATGCAACTCATCCACTGGACCAATGTTTCTTTTCGAAATAGCATACTGACATAGTTTTTATATATACAAAAAAAACTGAGGCCCTAGGCAGTCGCCTAGTGGGCCTATTCCCAGGGTTGGGCCTGATGGTGAATTCTTCATTATCATATCAATAATATTAATACATCAATATAGCTCGATACTGGTTATCGGTTTCTTGTATTGATATGGTAATGGTATGTTTATCGTTACCATAACAATTCCTTATGAAAATTTATCATGTAATGGCTTTATTTCTGGTCTTATCCATGAATATTTACCATACAATGATAGGTGGGCAAGATCGGTTAACGAACTTCACAAGATAACACCTTCGATTAACCACAAAATGGCTTAGGTTTGATTAGTAAGTATGCACTTAATATCAGTGACAAAAATTAAATGTGGTTGATCAATTTATACAATTGGATAATCAACTAGTATTGTTCACTGCTTATATTAATTGGTATCGTTAACCCATTAACTAATCATATTGAATAAATAATTGTATATTACAGCAAGTGTTTTTAACACTCAATAGTCAGTAGGCAGGAGGCATCACACTCGCAAACAAGTCAACATAGTTTAGTCGTACGTGAACTCTTACACATAGTTACAAATTTATAGTTCACACTTCATTTGTAGCACAATATATTCCAAACATTACATTATTAATTCAAAATTTTGAACCCTAAAGTTCACAGATAATATAGAAATACATTAATACGATTAGAACTGCAAAATCGAATCTAAAGGGTTGTTTGGATGATAATAAATAAGTTACTCTTTTGCTTATAGAAGGCAAAAGTTAAAAAATTAATATGGATAAACAAAATATACCAAATTTTGAAAGTCATTTTTCAACTTATTTAAAAGCAGTTTTTTGCTTTTTGACTTATATAAATTGACTTTGTATGTGAAAAATTCAAAAGAATTTGAATTTCAAATTTGAGACTTGAAATTTTAAATTTTCATGATTTCAAAAATTCAAATTTCAAATTAAATTAAAATTGTAAAAAAAAAACAAGTTTCAAGATTTCAGAATTTCTTATTTCATCTTTCGAATTTTCAAATTTTGAATTTTCGTATTTCAGATTTCAAATTTTCATATTTCAAATTTTAATTTTTAAATTTCAAAATTTTAAATGGAAAACTATCAAATATCAAAAATTCAAATTTTAGATTTTCATAATTCAAAGTTTAATTTTTTAAAATTTCAAAATTTATAATTTATAATTCACAATTTCCAAAATTTAAAATTTCAAAAATTCCAAAGTCCAAAATTTCAAATTTCAAAAATTTCATGTTTTTAAATTTTGAACTTTAAAATTTCAAATTTTTTAAATCGAATTTTTATAATTTAAATTCTAAAATTTCAAATTTGAATTTTTAAACCTTTATTTTTATTTTGACTTGTAAGTCAAAAAAATTCCAAATATACATTTTTTACTTTCTAAAAGCAAAAGGACTTTTGAAATAAGCAAAAGTCTTGCTTTTGTTTGCCAAACGGGCCCTAAGTTATGATGACAGTAAGTTGCTGCATAGTATTTAAGTCCCAAGGTGTTGTGGCATAACCTCAGGCTCTATTCTCTAGCTCTGTCCAAAGGTAAACATATGTAAGTTATCATATAATAATTCAAATGTGTACTAGCCTCTTGATTTCCACCACATTCTCATTTCTCTCTTTTCCCACTAACTCCCCCCCCCCAAACCTAACGTATTCAACTATAAATGAGTGTCAAGTGCAAAAAGGATATCATGGAAGAGTGTTGTCACACAAACACATAAACATACACACACAGACAGAACTGAACAAAGCATGAATTAAAACCGAACTAATGTGTGTGTATGATAGACTATATTACTCTTCATATCTTTGTACATTACTTCAAGGTAGTGCATTTGCTTAGACCATGTGGTGCTCACCTTGAAGTTTAGAGGGTTTAATTCTCGCAAACTACACTTTCCTATGAATTATCCAAAGCATACGTTGTGTGTTTGAAGCATGTTTCCCTCGAAGCTTACAAGCAAAGTTCGAATTTTACGTCTTTAATGCACGTACATACATACATTGATTACAAACGTACCAAACTAAACTAAGCATTTCCATTTCATACTTCATATGTGTGTGTGTGTGTGTTTTACAATTGAATTATATACTTTTATTGATTACTTAATCATCTAAACAAAAAAATATCACATTCAAGTTGCAAAAATTTAACTCTTAGTTTACCTTGTTATTTCCACGTTGTCTTTGTTGGAACTGGGCCAGCTAGCCATAAGTTATGGATCGGTATCAGATAAAAAGAGTCGTTATTAAGTCTATAAGGCCTAATTCATTTAAAACATTTTTGAATTGAAATTAAATAAAGACACATATTTCGTTTAAACATATAACTTGAATATTTTTTAATTTATTTTCAGCTTATGTAAAGTTATACATATGGATCACATATACATATGTTTATATGTATGCATTTGTAACATGATGTATTATGCAAGGTATAATATGTTAGATCTAGATTAACCCTAGAGGGGGGTGAATAGGGTTTATTGATTTTTAGCAGGATATTAAAAATTATCAGATCGCAGAATGCAGCAGAAATAAAAATACAGAAAGTAAATAACACACAGAGATTCCCAGCTTCGGCAAAAATCCTGCCTACTGCTGCATTCCTAAGGTTTCTACTAGGTGTTAAAAATAGATCCCGCTTACAGTCCCATGTAAACTCGCAGTGCCTGCTCCTGTTCTAACCCTACGTTCAAAACCCTAGACTGACTGATATCCCCTCGATCAGATTTCCGCTGATTACAACCCCGTAACCAGTAACCCTAGATTTTACAGACTTTAGTAAACTTCCAGTTAACACCCTAACTGGATACCCTAGTATTTTACAGACACTAGAAACTAATCAAATTGTTTTACAACACAAATTAAAAAACAAATAAAAAATAACACAATTTAAAACCCTAGCCCTTTAAAAAGAAAATCAAAACTCCCTTCATAGATAAGCAGGTCGACCCTCCATGTTGATCATGTGCATCATTTCCTCTTTTGGAATTAAAAATGGCGGAGTCCGATTAGAATTCTAGGGTTTCAGAAATCCTCAAATCAGATCGATGAACTAATGGTGTGATTCTCCTGATTTATCCAATGGTTCGAGGTGCTCTCTCGATCGATTAATAGGCAAATCGAATCTCTGTGAAATGTGAGTTTTCTGAAATTTCTTTAAACTTGAAATTTATGTTTTTGGATTCGATTCCCTCATGCCTGTGATGATAAGGTATTGTTTATATAGGATTATGAAATCCTAATAAAAATTTCTGATTTCGATTATGGATTTGATTTGTTTATTGTCGTGATTTCCTCTTTTAACTCTTCGATTGAATTTGAATTTTTCGGCATGGCCTAAAATAAATTTCTGAATTTATTCATCCCTGATTTGTTGCCTTGTATGAATTCTGATTTTAAAACAAATAATGGAAACAGATAATTTGTGGATTTGCCAAACATGTTACTTGATTTTATACTGCATTTCTCAGCATTGAACTTTCTGGAAATGGACTCGAAATGTTGCCTTGATTCCTTGATAAATCTGAATGGCACACATGACCAATTATAAATTTGGTAAAAATAAAAACCAGTAATTTGTTTCCTTGCAAGTCCACACTTGATTGACACTTGAATGAATTCATGCCGAATTTGCTTGATAAATTCCTTGCCAAAAAAAATTGATTGATTGATATTTGGAAATGTTCATGCGCATATAAATTTTTGCCATCTTTACACCATTTTGAAATTTGAACGTGGAACCATGTTGCTCACCACTTTGAATTGTTGCTGTGCTCATTTAACATTCATGGTGTAATGTACTTTGCTCCATTGTTCATCTTCGAGCTGTTGTACACCATTCCTGTACATACGCTGACTGCACTATTGAACTTGACCCCATGAATCTGAAAACTGCTCCTGTATGCTTGCTGAAACCTGAATGTACACTTCCACTTGTACACGTTCACATTTGTATAGCTTATTTGATCACTCATTATGAAAACTGATCTTTGAACTGTTGTGGCACTTGCTTTCGAACCATCCATGCCTCTCATACTTCATGCACTTGCTGTATTTACTTGATCACTTGAAACATATTCTATGTTCCACTGAAATGCTTCATGTATTATATTGTTTGTGCTACATGTATAACTCATGATACTTGTTAGAGATGAACTGTACACATACCTTTGTATCATTCATGTTTTGTCATACTTGACCATGCTGTATCATTCCCTTATTCTCTTGCTACTATCATGCTTGTAGCTGCACCAATGTGTTGTCTTGAGCCTGCTTGTTGAAAACCGTTGAACCATTTATTTACGCTGCATGATCATGCTTAGCCACTATTTTGCTTGAACCATGAACCATTCCACATGTGTATTTGTTGAAGAACTTGTTGCACTGATCATGCCCCTTCTCAGCTGCTTGCATATCACGCACTATCACTGCTATACTATCATTGTTACACCATGCTGCTTTTTGTTGACTGGTGAACCCAGATTTGCACATTGGCATCTAACCATGATTGTTGTGTTGCCTCCACATACCTTAATCACATGTGCATGCAAAGTTGTACACATGCTTGTTCATTTGCATGTATATGACCATCCATTTGATAGTTGACATGTTTACATTACACTATGTTTGCTTCACTGATCGTGCTGTTTAGCTTGTAGTTGCTTGTCTTGGGCAGATCTGAAATACTGCAGCTTGTAATGCTGTGTTGAACATTATTGACTTGACTTAGGCTATACATTAGCATCATACACCACTATTTGCAGTTGCACACTTGTCTGCTTGCAATTTCAATACTATATCCATTTTGATTTGTCATTTGGCTTGACCACATCGACACTCTTAACCTCTTTGAACGAAATGGCTTGACATGTTGACAACTTGTATGTTGCCATGTATATATTGCTGATTTTCATTTTTGACCACATTGCTTTGATCCTTGTATGCTGAGCACTTTTGAGTTGCACCATATTTGTGATCCTCGACCATTTAGCTATGTTGTGCACTGAGTCGAGATGGTCCATGTGGCTACTCCTCAGTTGCACACTGTATACTGATTGGTGAGGAAGTGCACATGTGTATATTTATACACGTGTGTATATGCAACCATTAGACAAGATTTCATGTCCCTGTACTATACATATACAAACTGACTAGACACAGATGAATTAGATCAAGTCATGAAAAATGATGAGAAACACACCAGAAAACTGAGGCAAATAAAATTTTAAAATTAAAATTTATATTCGTGTGTATTCAGTTTTATTTCTATTGCAGTGTGTGCGGTTCTGTGTATGATAGGTATAGATGACTAGACTAACAGTGAAGATGCTGTGAAGATTGAAGACTGAAGACAGAAGACAGAAGACAAAAAACAAAAAACAGTGTGTAGAAGTGTACATGAGTGAATGTGTGAGTGTTGTATTGAATATGAAAATGAATATAAATTGAAATGTATATCAGTGATGTATTGAAATAGTGGAGTTTAAAAATTTTGTATTGTTTGAATGTTTGAAATAAAATATTATATCTAAATAAAATGCTGTGAATATTTAAATTTATGTATAGTTGTATTTTATTTAAATATAAATATTATATTCCTGTCTATGATGTATATATGAAACAATACAGTAACAAAACACATTTGAAAAAAAAATTGTTTGTTATCATCAAATAAAAATCATATAATTGTGTATACAACACTGTTATATACAACAATCTCCCTCTTTTGATGATGACAAACAAATGTTAAGATTTTGAACCTAATAAATGTGTTTGACAGTGAAGCACTGAACTCCCCCTATTTGAAAGCTCCCCCTACAACCGAAACTCCCCGTATGATTGTGCATGAGTGAAAAATGAAAATTGAATGAATTTTCAAAGTTAAAAATAGTTATAAAGTATTCACTCATAAATCAAAATCTCAACCCGTTCTCCCCCTTTTGTGATCATCAAAAGGATACAGAAATTAAAATATAGATGAAAAATGACTAAAATATAATATCAGCTTTAGAGGAAGAACGGTCATCATAAATCTCAATCAGTCAAACAAAAATTCTAATATTCTGAGAACAGGTGGCATATTTCACATTTTAGAGAATGACGGATTTACGATGAATTTATTAAAAATGGAGAGAGTTAAAAAAATATGAATTTTTTCCAATTATTTTCCAATAAGATTTTCAAAAATAAAGCACAAAAACAGTGATGGATTTGGACTATAATTATATATTCAATTTAAGTGACGCAGTCATATAATCTCAAATCCCAATAGCTATCAATCAACAAATCATAATATTTCATAAGATTTTAACACATTTCACAAATTAGAAAATGGATTGATGGGAAGGTTTTTACACACCAAGGAGAATTTCATATAAAAATTTATTTATTGCAAATTATTTTCTTTTCTTTTTCTTTTGATTTAAGAGCACACTGACCACGCATAACCAGATCTTGGATTTTTAAATGAGATCAGTTGCAGCTTAAATATAAGTAATCTCATAACCGTGCATAACCAGAGCTTGGATTTTTAAATGAGGTTAGAGAAACACTTATGTATAAATTATATTTATCATTCCATTTTCAGCTCCAAAATAAAAAACTCCTTAATATATATATATATCTATATATATATATATATATAAACCAATATGAATGATAGAAATGTGATAGGTACAGAAATGGATTGTGAAATAAATTTCTAAATTAATTATATTATGAAATATGACCAATTGTACCGGGATCACTGAAAATTTTCAATTATCACTAATTCTGAATAATAACATAGTCCCATTTCTATCACAAATATTTCCACTGTTTATTCAAGATGATTTTAAAAAATATTAAACTCTCCACATTAATATAAAAAACATGATGGGTGGTAGAATGATGATAGATAATGAAGATGGTCATGAAATAATCGCCAATTCTAAGATATTATAATAACAGTTCAACCATCATGAAAATCCAAATAAAATCTCCTCTTGTTGTGAAATATATTGCAGTCACAATTCATCACAATTTCAAAATCTAATAATAATTTTGATGAATTATAAATACAGTTCAATTTGTTATTGGTTTCAATTTCTGAATGAGTAATCAATAAATAACTTTAAAATTGAAAAACAGTTACAAGAGGGATATGAAAATCTATACAAGACAATAGAGAGAAAAAATTGTACAAGGCAAAAAGAGTGTGTGGATCTATACAAGGTGAAGATTAGAATCTAAGTACAGTTGAGTGAGACAAATATAAGGCACTTCTGGTACAAATTGTGGTGTCTCTATTAATAAATTTTAATCACAAAGCCCAAACAGACAAAATTAACAAATTTGGCACATTTATTAGAGCTGCAGACAAGAACAAGCAGTTATTTGAAAAACAATATTAGACCAGAAACCAGATCATGAACAAGCAATTTCCAAAATATTTTCAAAACAATATTCGAGCAGCACAAGAAATGGTTTCAAATCTGACTTGTCAAGATGACGGTCACATAAGATGATTCATGATCCAATGATTAAAAATACCGTTTATTTGAAATCATTTGAGGAATATGAAACTCTCAAGATTCAGTGAATCAGTCACACCAGATTATTAATTTCAGATTCAAGATATGTGTGAGATTCAATAAATCTATAATTTCAACTGATTTTAAACAAACAAATATTTAAATCAAATAACCATGAAATAATAGAGAGATTTAAGACCATTTTTTTCAAAGAATTTTCAGAATTATCTCTGACAAGTATAATAGAAATTTCAGATCATTTACATCAAGTTTGATAGGTATTCATGATCCAAAAAATTAAAAACAATTTATTTGAAATCACTTGAATCAATGTCAAGTTTGAGATACAATGAATTATTCACACAAGAATGATAATTTCAAATTTAAGCAGTGTGTGATATTCAAAATATCAAAGATTTCAGATGATTTCAAACAAAACTAATTTCAACCATAATAATCATGAATAAAGATGAATTTCAAGATGTATCACTGACTCAAGACAATTTAAAATATTCAAGCTAATCTGAAATTATCACAACTGATAAATAACAGAGTGCTGTAATGAGTATAAATTTTCAAGAATTTCCAAAATGAATTAGAAGAGGCTCAAAAGAGAAAAGGTGTGTGAAATTCCACAAAACTTTCAGGTCTTCAAAATTTTAGAATTTGAATCAACAGTGTTCAAGATATGACCAAATACATCAACACTATTATGAGTTCAGAAATAAAAAAATAAACTTCAAAACAATTGCACATAATTACAGATTTAAATTCAAGATCTGGAATTGATTAAAACAAGAGAGTTTTATTCACATAAAGCAAATTTCCAGGAAATCAGGAATACTGCAACCGAAAGTTTAAGAAGCACAGAATAAGGAATAAAGTTATAGCAGTGACAAAACAAAAAACAAAAAAATAGAAGGGGTTGAAGGAGGGATAAATAAAGAAAATAAAAATAAAGAATATTTACAAAAATGAGTTCAGAGATCATACCTGAAGTCAATGTAAACCAGAATCTCTAACTCGCCAAGCTTTGCTAAGGAACTGTGGATATTCAATGATATGAAGCAGTTTGAATTCAGTTTCTCTTTTTAGCACAGTAGTTCCCCATCCACTTCTGGTACCTAACAATTTAGGGGATCGAGCGGTCTAACAAAATTAGTAAAACCACTTACAGTTGTATACGTATGTTTTGGTACCCAGACTTGTTTGTATAACAATCCATCAGAATTTACCTTTGTACCCTTAAGGACCCAAATTCGTTTAGTTTTTCTAAAATCATTTTTGTTTCTTTTTGTGGTCCAGGATTGTTTAAATGAATTATAACCAAACAAATTCTCATCTCGATTATGATTTAAAAATCCTTTGAAATTTTCAAAATTCAAATTTCCAAAGTGATTGCTTGTAAAATAACTTGAGGAATTTTTAAAATCACAAAAATTCAAATTTTCGAAACCATTAGTTTTCCCAAACCCGACACCATTTTTATTTCCTGAAAAGAGTTGGTTTTTCAACAACATATTTAAAGATTTTTTCCCCATTAGAAAATTTGATCAGAGTTAATTCAAGTTGTTGAATTTTAGATTTAAGGTCAGAATTCTCTTTCATTAGATTCAAACAATGATTAATGCTGATCTTTCTCCTCTTAGTAACGTTATGTTTCAAAAAAAAAATTCGTTTTCAAGTAGTTTGATTTTGGTATTGGACTCAAAGATTTCAGATTCAAATTTAATTTGTTTGTCAAATTCAAGTTTCTTGAGACTTTTAATCTCTTTTTCAAGCTCACTCAAAATCAGATCTGTTTTCAACAAACTATCATTTTCAGCAATTTCATGTTTGGAATTTTCGACAGTCTAAAAATTTTTAAATTCCTTTTATAAAGAATTGTTTGCATCTTTCAGCTCAATCTCGTTATCTTTTAGAATCAGAATTTCTTCTTCAAGCCTTTAAATGTTTTTATTGAGATAAACGAGATCAGATTTTAATTTCAAACAATTTTCACAATCAAAATTTTCTAATTTTATGACATTTGTAAATTCAGATTCCAAACAGTTAATTTTGCTATTCAACTCGTGATTTTTAGATTTTAAAGATTTGTTTTTACGACGGAGATTATCAATGATTTTTGTTAAATCAGTACACATATAATCAAATCTTCATATGAGAAGCTTTCAGTTTCATTGTCTGTTGAGTCTCCATCATCTGATCTACTTGAATTTTCATATGTTTCTTCTTCCGAGCATAGATCTGAATCTGAGTTGATCTTCTTGGGTTTTGAACTACTGTTGTTAGTTTTTCCATACATCGTATCGAGTGTATTCCATATTTCCTGTGCAGTTAAACAATGGGAGATAAGGCCATACTAGACATCATCAATATAAGAATATAAAATATGAATAGCACGAGAATTAGACCCAATATCTTTTCTACTAACCATATCATATCCATTAATAACAGTATCCCAACATTTAATATCAACAAATTTTAAATATAACTCCATTTCTAATATCCAATTTAGAAAATCTGTACCATTAAAAATAGATGGAATAGGACAGGACTGACTCTCAGAAGACTGACAACCAGGGATCACCATAACTCTAGAGTTAACAGAAAACCTTGGCTCCGATACCACTTGTTGGATCTAGACTAACCCTAGAGGGGGGTGAATAGGGTTTATTGATTTTTAGCAGGATATTAAAAATTATCTGATCACAGAATGCAGCAGAAATAAAAAACAGAAAGTAAATAACACACAGAGATACCCAGCTTCGGCAAAAATCCTGCCTACTGCTGCATTTCTAAGGTTTCTACTAGGTGTTAAAAACAGATCCCGCTTGCAATCCCATGTAAACTCGCAGTGATTGCTCTGTTCTAACCCAACGCTCAAAACCGTATACTGACCGATATCCCCTTGATCAGATTTCCCCTGATTACAACCCCGTAACCAGTAAACCTAGATTTTATAGACTATAGTAAATTGCCAGTTAACACCTTACTAGATACCCTAGTATTTTACAGACACTGGAAATTGATCGGATTTTTTTACAACACAAATTAAAAAACAAATAAAAAATAACACAATTTAAAACCCTAGCCCTTTAAAAAAAAATCAAAACTCCCTTCATAGATAAGCAGGCCGACCCTCCATGTTGATCGTATGCATCATTTCCTCTTTTCTGATCATTTCCTCTTTTGGAATTAAAAATGGCGGAGTCCGATTAGAATTCTAGGGTTTCAGAAATCCTCAAATCAGATCGATGAACTGATGTCGTGATTCTTCTGATTTCTCCAATGGTTCGAGTTGCTCTCTCGATCGATTAGTAGGCAGATCGAATCTCTGTGAAATGTGAGTTTTCTGAAATTTCTTTAAACTTGAAATTTATGATTTTGGATTTGATTTCCATATGCCTGTGATGATAAGATGTTGTTTATATAGGATTATGAAATCCTAAAAAAAAATCTCTGATTTCGATTATTGATTTGATCCATTTATTGTCGTGATTTCCTCTTTTAATTCTTCGATTGAATTTGAATTTTTCAGCATGGTCCGAAATAAATTTCTAAATTTATTCATCCGTGATTTGTTGCCTTGTATGAATTCGGATTTGGAAACAAATACTGGAAACAGATAATTTATGGATTTGCCAAACATGTTACTTGATTTTATACTGAATTTCTCGGCATTGAACTTTCTAGAAATAGACTCGAAATGTTGCCTTGATTCCTTGATAAATCTGAATGGCACACATAACCAATTATAAATTTGGTAAAAATAAAAACCAATAATTTGTTTCCTTGCAAGTCCACACTTGACTGACACTTGAATGAATTCATGCCGAATTTTCTCGATAAATTCCTTACCAAAAAAAAACTGATTGATTGATATTTGGATATGTTCATGCGTATATAAATGTTTGCCATCTTTACACCATTTTGCAATTTGAACATTGAACCATGTTGTTCACCACTTTGAACTGTTGTTGTGCTCATTTAACATTCATGGTGTAATGTACTTTGCTCCATTGTTCATCTTCGAGCTGCTGTACGCCATTTCCTGTATATACGCTGACTGCGCTATTGAACTTGATCCCATGAATCTGAAAACTGCTCTTGTATGCTTGCTGAAACCTGAATGTACACTTCCACTTGTATATGTTCACATTTGTATAACTTGTTTGATTACTCATTATGAAAACCGATCTTTGAACTGTTGTGGCACTTGCTTTCGAAACGTTCATGTCTCTCATACTTCATGCACTTGATGTATTTACTTGATCACTTGAAACATATTCTATGCTCCACTGAAATGCTTCATGTATTATATTGTTTGTGCTGCATGTATAACTCATGGTACTTGTGAGAGATGAACTGTACACATACCTTTGTATCATTCATGTTTTGTCATACTTGACCATACTGTAGCATTCCCTTATTCTCTTGCTACTATCATGCTTGTAGCTGCACCAATGTGTTGTCTTGAGCCTGCTTGTTGAAAACCGTTGAACCATTTATTTATGCTGCATGATCATGCTTAGCCACTGTTTTGATTGAACCATGAACCATTCCACATGTGTATTTGTTGAAGAAATTGTTGCACTGATCATGCCCCTTCTCGGCTGCTTGCATATCACACACTCTCACTGCTACACTATCATTGTTACATCATGCTGCTATTTGTTGACTAATGAACCCAGATTTGCACATTGGCATCTAACCATGATTGTTGTGCTGTCTCCACATACCTTAATCGCATGTGCATGCAAAGCTGTACACATGCTTGTTCATTTACATGTATATGACCATCCATTTGATAGTTGACATGTTTACATTACACCACGTTTGCTTCACTGATCATGCTGTTTAGCTTATAGTTGCTCATCTTGGGCAGATCTGAAATACTGCGGCTTGTAATGCTGTGTTGAACATTATTGACGTGACTTGGGCTATACATTTGCACCATGCACCACTATTTGCAGTTGCACAGTTGTCTGCTTGTAATTTCAATACTATATCCATTTTACTTTGTCATTTGGCTTGACCACATCGACACCCTTAACCTCTTTGAATAAAATGGCTCGACACGTTGACAACTTTTATGTTGCCATGTGTATGTTGCTGATTTTCACTTTTGACCACATTGCTTTGATCCTTGTATGCTGAGCACTTTTGAGTTGCACCATATTTGTGATCCTCGACCATTTAGCTATGTTGTGCACTGAATCGAGATGGTCCATGTGGCTACTCCTCAGTTGCACACTGTATACCAATTGGCGAGGCAATGCACACGTGTATATTTATACACGTGTATATATGCAGCCATCAAACAAGATTTCCTGTCCCTGTACTAACAAACTGACTAGACACAGATGATTCTGATCAAGTCATTAAAAATGATGAGAAACACACTAGAAAACTGAGGCAAATAAAATTTTAAAATTAAAATTTATATTCGCGTGTATTCGGTTTTATTTCTACTACAGTGTACTATGTGTGCATTTCTGTGTATGACAGGTGTAGATGACTGGACTGACAATGAAGATGTTGTGAAGACTAAAGACAGAAAACAAAAAACAGTGTGTAAAAGTGTACATGAGTGAATGCGTGAATGTTGTATTGAATATGAAAATGAATATAAATCAAAATGTATATCAGTGATGTATTCAAATAGTGGAGTTAAAAAAATGTACTGTTTGAATGTTCGAAATAAACTATTATATCTAAATAAAATACTATGAATATTTGAATTTCTATACAATCGTGTTTTATTTAAATATAAATATTATATTCATGTCTGTGATGTATATATGAAACAGTACAGTAACAAACACATTTGAAAAAAAAATGTTTGTTATCATAAAAAAAATCATATAAATGTGTATACAACACCGTTACATACAACATAGTATGTTCGTATATAAATGTCAGGGTTTACACCACAACGAACACATTAGCTCATCTTATATGTATTATATTTTGCCCACATATGTGTATATCTTTACAATTATTACATTGTATATAAATATTCAAGTAATATATATATATATATATATATATACTAGAAAATGTTACATATATATATTATGTTAAAGTATTAAAATAAACACACATATATTCATAACATACCATTTAATTATTTGTAGATAGACATACATATATCCAGATGTATTAAAGTAACATATATATATTTATATATGTAATTATTAAATGTAAAATATTTTATATAATTACAGAAAATTCAAAATAAATATATTTTTACTTTCATTCCAGGTCGAATATAAGACAATTCCAAAATTAAATATTTTTTTGTTATGTTAATTTATATAAAGAATTAATTAGTCAAATAATAATAAATAAATCATGAAAAATCAAGAATAGTATAAAATATCCTATTATTACATGGCTTTTGGCCTTATTATCAGAAGCTATTCAGATTGCCACTATTCGACGATTATCAAGGCTAAACAATTCAGAAACATCACTTGAAGACCTAGAGATCAAGTCCGGAAAGCACCATACAACGACTATTTTAACTCACTAGAACAGTGGTCGATAACTCTTCCAGTGAGGGATCAGCAAAATCAACATAGAGGGATCGATACAACTCAAGAAAAAAATCAGTAGAATTACACTACTTCACAATCAAATGATCGTAACTCTCAAACTACGATTCCAAACCAAAAGAAACTTCACAAAGCAACTCAACACATCAACAGGGGCCCTCTATATGAATTGATGTCCCCACAAGCTAATCTTAGGGATCGCTACCGATCCTTATAGGGGATCAAGCCCAATCCTTCGCTTAGTCATTATGGGTTAGGCCTCATAGACTCCCTCTACAGCAATCCTTTAATTTTCCCGGCACAACACTTGCATCGATATATACTCGTCGTCTAGACGAAAAATGGATCTTTTTGGGCATTTGATTACTATAGCATTTTCAATTCGGAGTCTTACTAATCCAAGCTCTTGAAGTTTGATAATTCACCAATAAAATGATCGAACCTTTAAAGTGGACATAGGAAAATCAATGTCGAACCACTATAAATCACTGTATCTCTTTTCTATTGCATTATTATAATATTCTTCCTTTTCCATTTATCTTATTATTACTTTTCCTTGAACATTTTTACTGTACAAATTTTTTGTGCCAACATTTAGGTGCTTTCCCTAAGAGTTGCAAAACTCAGTTTTTCCTATCATCCTACATTTAAGTTTCCAAATCCCTTCACATCTCTATGTGATTTACCTACGAAGCTTGAAGCAATGGTAAAGAAAAAAGTCTCAAGTCGTTGGACCTTCTAATGCTGATTACTAAGAGACATCGATCTATCAACAACCTTCTGATAATGCTGATCATAAAGCTCTTGCCACGATCGAGGTGACCATTTCATATTATCTTAATGCTCTAGTTACTAAAGCCCAAATGCACTCTCTTATGAAGAAACTAGACGAAATCCAAAGCCAGCTCAACCAGCAGATCAAACAAAACCTTGAGTTGATGCAACAGCTACAACAATATACTCAAAGGAATAGCAGTCGCCTTGAGGGAAGTAAGGGCAACCGTTTTTCTAATAACTATGTTTCTGAAAGTTTTTCACCTGACCCAGTAACACCTTGAAATTTGACATTAATTAAATTTGTTATTTAATTTGGTTCCAAAAAGGGAATTTAAGCAAATGGTGGAATTCTAACCATGAAACTTACACCACTACGTTTACAACGGAAATCTGGCCAAGTTTCATTTTTGGAACTTTGCGAACAGAGTTTGAACGAAAAAATATAAACGAAAAACAAATATGGATGGAAAATAATTAATTAAATATATATGTATGGTATATAATTTCCATAAATCATTCGCCCAGTCGAATAGAGGGGTCGACTGTTCATCCTTAAGGGGTGTTGATCGTTGTTCAAAGGGGGTGTCGACCTCTTCGGGTCTGGGAGGGTGAGTGATGGCTAGAATTATAGTTAATATAATTTTATATAGACAGACAAATCTTAAAATAATTAAATCTAGTGGTTACGAGTCATTTGAGCATTTATAGATAAAGGGCTAGAACCCTTATTCTTTTCTCATATTTTCTGGAGGAAGTAGCGAAACTCTTCCATTTTCATTTCTCCAATCTCTTCCAAACTTTCTAAAATAAACTAGTTTTCAAATCAAACAACAAGAATTGGATAGAATGAATCTAGATCTATGAACAAAGATTGGTTTTATATATTAGGTAAATTCTAGTCTTTATTTTCTTTCTCCTTTTCCAAGTCTTTTCTAGATCCACAAAATTTATTATGTATATATATATCCCCTTTTTATACATATTATAGATTTATAGGGATATGGGAATGAAAACCTGAAAGTTGTAATTCATATCTGGGATTTTGGAAATCTTTCAGGTGAATAAGAAAAGCTATACATTGTTTTGATATGAGATATATTTCATTGGTATAAATTTGATTTCATATACCTGAATTTGATGTTGATTTGTAGGCTTTTTAGTTATAATATCCTTATATTGCCTACAATTCTTTCTTATATTTTATGATTATTTTTTACACCTTAAATTTGGAAATTAGTCCTTAAATATTATCGAGATCTATATAGTTGTTTGTTCCAGATTTGCAGAATTGGATGCAATTGTAAGATTTGTGTAAATTACAATTATTTATTTCTAAATCTATCTGTGTTTTGGATTGTTTAGGGTTTTACATGAATTTTGTAAGTTAGTCATTTCGTCCTTTTTATATAAAAAGAGACAATGTCTGAAATTACATATAGGGTGTTTTTAGCCTTAAGGACAAAATGAAAAAAAAAAGATGTTCCATAAGGACAAGTGGGTAAAATTTTATTCAAAAGGACAATTTTTAGTGTAAATAGGGGAATTCAGTGGACCACTATAATTCCTTTATTTACACTAAAATTTGTCCTTATGGACAAAATTTTAGCCTTTTGTCCTAATGGAACAATTTTTTGTTCATTTTGTCCTTTAGGGTATTTTCATGCACAAAGAGTGCGAACAAAACATATATGAAGCGATGTATAATTCATGTATTTTGAACGTAGTTTACACTATATATTCAAAATAAATTATTACATGTTTCTTTTAATTTTGAATATGCCAATATTTTCAATTTTTAAATGTTTAGGCAAAGTTTACAGGAATTATAACAAATAATCTTTTATGGGATTTTGAATCTCAGCTAGTCAGAACATATATTGATTGTCGAGTCATTAACTTAGACTAGAATGTAAAACAACTAAATTTCAAAAAAAAATAGCAATATGTAAATATTACGGTACAATATATATATATATATATATATATATATATATATGGGGTTTTTACCCTCAAGGACAAAAGGAACATTAAATTTTTCCATAAGGACAAGGGGGCAAAATTTTATCCTTAAGGACAAAATTTAGTGTAAAGAGAGGAATTCAGGGGCCCGCTATAATTCATCCCTTTATACTAAAACTTGTCCTTATAGACAAAAAAATCCCCCCTTGTTCTTATGGAACAATTTATTGTTCATTTTGTCCTTCAGGATATTTTCCTGTATATATATATATATATATATAACAGGAAAATAGTGTGAAGGACAAAATTAACATGAAATTTATTTATAAGGACAAGGAGCAAAAAAATTAACCATAAGGACAAACTTTAGTGTAAAGTATAAAATGATAGTGGGCCCCTGAATTCCTCCATTTACACTAAATAGTGTCCTTGTAGTTTAAATTTTCAGGGATATAGTGTGAAGGACAAAAATACCAAAAAAATTGCCCAAAAGGACAAGAGGCAAAAAAATTTGCTCAAAAGGACAATTTGTAATGCAAAATGAAAAAACATGGAACCCCCCTGAATTTCACTATTTACACTAAAAGTTGTCCTTTTGGGCAAGTTTTTTGCCTCTTGTCCTTTTGGGCAAATTTTTTGGTGATTTTGTCCTTGTGGCAAAAATCCCCTTAAATTTTAGTCTCTTGTCCTTATGAATAAAAAAATTTGTTGACTTTGTCCTTGTGCCTAAAAACCCCTATATATAATTATATATAATTTATCCATCCAAAAATATATGTAAATAACGCTAGTATTATTATGAATTAGGTAAACGTTAGAATAGGTTTGGATTTGAATGTTCTCTATTAATGATGGGTATATGGTAATGTTTCCCATAATAAACGGAGAGTAAATGGTTGTAACCTTTGATTTATTAGTAGTAAACATGGAATTAACTGCAGTAATTACTAAGATTACAACTAACTTCAATAAGAATTAAGATTGTAACCATGAATTTTATGGGGAAATAAATGTGACAGCGAATGTCAAAAGGTTACAATTAAAATAAATAGGAAATAAGTAATTTAACTCCAATTGAGGAATATTAATATAATAAACATGCATATGTTATATGTGTGTGTGTGTGTATATATATAAGAACTAATATAATAAACAAAAATTAGTGTTGTAAATAGGAATGACAATAAGTAGAATTAATGAAATTAAATGGGGGTGATATAAATGACATCTGTGCAGTTCATGCCCTGCTATTACCCCGCCGTATCCCCGCTATATCGTATAGAGAATTTCTATTGCTACGCTATTTCCAAATAGCCTTTGAAATAGCCTTTTCACTTTAAACCCCGTTATATTCTGATATTCCTGATATATCCCATTATTTCGGCTATATTCCGCTATTGTCACTATATCTTATATAAATGAAATGAATTTAAAAATGAGATTTATACATTATAAAATTTATAGGATTAGTTTTTAATATAATTTTTTTAGCATATATTTCACAGAATATAAAATACAGTAATATTCTATTAAATTAAATCAAGCTAAATAAAACTCTACATTAATTTACACATATTTGCTTATGCGTTTATTTAAAATTAAGAATGTAATAATTATAATTAAGTTGAATATTAATTTTCCATTTGTTAATCATTTATATATGTGTAAAATCATTAAATACAAATTGTATATGATCTTTTAGACTCATCCGCTATATCTCGTTATTTCCTCGCTTTATCCCTGCTACAACTTTTTGCACTTCAGTCGCATTGGATCCGCTGAGCGCTTTAACTGCATAGAATAACATATATTTGAGTATCTATTTCCTTAGGAAAATTGATCGTTGTGGTTATTAATGGCATATGATAGTTAAGGTAATTAAATTAAATGGGAATTTGGGTAGATATTACCATAATAATACTAAGTCTAGTAATCATCTTAAAGTTTAAATCCTATGTTATAGGAATATCATTTCTATCTTATCTTTAATTTAATTATAGAATAATATCGCTAATTAATATAAAAATTAGATTTGGTAGGTTGATGACGCGAGGTCAGTTGAGTTATCCGATAAAAGTCTACACTTTCCGACAGTTGGATATACTTACAACTGGTGTATGATATCATTGATCATAGGCACTCATGGTAATTATTTGTGCATAGTGTGGATTGTTCCTATGGCTTACTTCAAGTGTTGAGGTCTTAAGTGGCTGTAAGTATCGCCTCCCTTCCGAAAAGAAGAAACCTAAAGGAACAATTTAATATTGTAGCCTACTTTGGAATTAATGTCTTGAGTAGTGAGATCCTCATATTGGGGTATTAAGTGATTGGATTCACCCTTTCCTTTCAAGGTAAGAATCCTTCCTTATCAAGTACTAAGTGATAAGATAACTCGCCTTCTTCAAAATAAAAGTATAAATGGCTAATTGGGCACGAAATAAGTAATCTATGTGAGGGGTCACGCTTCCTCGGTGTGGTAAGTGACTGGGTTAGAGTTCACCTTGGGATATAGTGTTAAACAACCATTATGAAAGTACCAAAGGTCTTCTTATTCTACGAGAAGAATTAAGTGATCAGGGATTATCTAATAAGATCAGCTAGATAGTAATGTGGGGGCCTACCAAGGAAAGATCTTAAATGATGAGTAGTAGTATTCCTATCATATTGGTGATAAGTCACTGGTTACCATCTCTTCCCTTATTCGAGGTTGGATTATGCGAATGACGGAAGCCTTATTTATGATTTAGGGGACTTAGTAGCTAGCGTCCTCTAATTTGAATTAGTGTGTTTGTAAACCACCTAGGCGTTAAGTGATCGTAAGGGATCTCTACCTTATATATTATATTATGAGTAGGTCATAAGTGGCTATAGAATTCGCATCTTTTGTTAGTAAGGTATTAAGTGGTCAGAAAGACTGCCTTTTAGTTATTATTTATTTGTTTGTATGGTAGTTTAAAGGATTTATATATGCGTAAAGGTTCTATCTCGGTATAAAATAATATCTTTCGGGAAGTGCTGCCTTAGGTATGGTAGTTAATCATTATGCCTAATTTTTTTGCGGATAGGTTAGAATCACTAACCTTGTTAGACATATACTGGATAAAATCAAACATGATGCATTTGTGTATTATTGATAGTTTTATGCATTGTCTACTCTTCAGGACTTATTATTTTGATCCCCCTCCTCATAACAACTCTCAAGTTTATCTTGGGAAAGATAGGTTTTTGGAAGTGTTCAAGTTTGGTTTTCCATTCTTGTTCTCTCATGCTCGCTATCGATATGGAGATTCACTGTTAGGGTAGTTGTCGTAGTCAATGCTTGTTATTTTATCTGGTTTCCGCTATGAGTTAGTTTATTGTACTTTGATTATGCTCGTGCTTAATTATTTGTAGGTACCAGAATTACATTATCCATTCTTAGATGGGTTTGATTTTCGATTTTTGGTGAAATTTGGGCTTAGAAAAGCATGGGATGTTACATTGGGTATCATAGCTTAGGTTTAGAAAATCAAAGGAATTAATAAACTAGGATTTAGAGATAGAATATATTTGAGCTTTCATTCTATTTTTCTTTTGATCTTTACGCTTGGCTTTAAATAAATTTAATGATGAAGTAATCGCGATCCCATTTAGTGAGAATGGATTTAAGTGATTATGAGTTGGAAATATTTTGTAGTTTGAGTTTCTTGCCAACCCCGATTTACCCCACGGTGTGCTTGGCAACCTTCTTGAGGAGCATGAGGGCAAAATATAGTGAATCCTACGGACTTGAGCTTTACGACTAAAAGAAAAGCTGTTATAACTGAGGCAGTGGTGATTTTGGTTTTGGTTTGGGTATTCCAGTTGAAAACATCTTCTTGGTTTTGAGTAAATGGAATACTCGTGTTAATACATCGTATTAGTTCAAAAATTTTCTAAGAAATTTATTCACTCGAAACCTTGGTATGGCAATCTGGATATTCTTGGTTTGAAATAAATAATTTAGGGGTTTTCAGTCTTATAGTCTGGAGAAAATTGAAATTTAAACTTGTTTTGAAAAAGAAAAGGGGTTTTGAAGATTTTAAACTAATTTTCTAACTTATTCATTTAATATATAAAAAAGATTTAGTTCTGAAAGAATTTCAAAAGAAATTCTCTCGAATGGACTAAGAAATTTTTTCTCTTAATCTAGGGTATTTTCACATAAATTTTTATTTTAACCCATCAGCCAGAAATGAAGATAAGTTCATATTAAATTTAATACGAGTTACTTGCTAGCTGAATTAATTTTTGGGTAATTATTTGTTTATAGGGCGCAACTGTTTTGGGAAGTAGCATAGTGGAGAAGATTTCTCGACTAGATGGATGGTGGGCATCAGTACGAGATAACCTGAGATGTTGGAAAGACGACATGATTTTAATTTTTCCTATTTAAACCGGCCCTTATGGGCTTAGGTTTAGACTACGCCCAGAGTTGGGCAAGCGGTCGACCCGGAGCGATCAACCGATTTTCCTTATTTCTTCACCTCCATACTCAAGCCACCAACCTCTATTTCTCCTTTAATCACCACCAAATTTCTAGCACATCAGACCTAGCCCCTCTACCACTCCAGATCTACATTTTTTCTTCCTGATTTCATCATTTCTCTATGTCACCACCTCGATCCTCCAATGTCATTACATGCCACCTCGGTCCTACACTTTAAGAGGCTGCGTAGTTAGATCATAGAGAGAGGAAGATAGCTTCTTTCATGGAAACGATAAACTATGAAATTCACCAAGGGCATCCGCTGAAGTTCATTGATTTCACTTCTTTTCTTCTTAAAGAGTTATTCATAGTGCGAGCCTAGCACCGATTCTACACTACACGACCTTTGAGCGCGAGTGCTATCACCCTATATTCGTCTCTTCGATGTCTAAATGGTAGTTGATTTTGATGAGGGCGTTAGCTTGACTAGATTGGAGTTAAAGTGAATCCCGATCGAGCTATCCGATCAGGTCATGGTGGGGATTTCAGAGAATTCTGTGGTCGAAGTAGTTTGGAGATCATCGAGATGACCAACCCTTGATTTCTCAAGCGTATCTTTGTTGGAGTGATTAACGTTTGGAACAACGGAAAATTGCGACTAGTTGCCTGTTTTATTGTGTGCATCAGCTTACACAACATTATTCCCAAGACAGGAAGCCGGGTGAAGATCTATTCTTTAGCGTGTAAGGCGACTTATGTGATCATTGGCAGCATCAACTGAGGTCGAGCACTGATCATCCACTTTGTTGAGCCTTCTATTAGCACTTCGAGAACCCACTTTACTTATAGTCGTCTCCTCAGTTGCTCGCTGCTCCTGCTGCAGTTCCACCATCTCTAGCTCCAGTTCGACAGCATAAGCCCCATCAGCAGTCAAGACTAGTAGGCTATGAGAGCCCCAAGCTTTTCACCCTTGTTACGTCTAGGCAGATCTCTGAGATGTCTGTAGGGAGCAGCACCGACATGAGATTTATTTGATGTGATCCTGGAGAGGGTATGGCGACAAAGCACATTCCAACCGTGGGGGTCGATATTCTCGCAGTTTGTAGGCGTAACTATTAGGACCAAATATAACTTCTCCTTTTCTAGCATTTTATTTATTTGCTTTATAATAGTTTATTTTTGTAACTGTTAGTGTTTGCACCTTATAAAAATCACACAATGATGCTATGAGATTTCTACATTTTGAAAAGAAAGTGTATGTCATTCGCGCTTATTTGTGATACGAATCAGAAGCGAAATCTCATATTCTTTATCAAACTTCTAGTTATTCTAGAGCTAGAATGAATAGATTTTTTGGGTAGTAAATTTTTGGGAAGGATGGTAATGCATTATTTTGTCATAGGTATTATTATTTTTTGCTTGTTCCTTTTAAAAGATAAATTTTATTTTCGGATACTGACATTTTCTATCAATGTCCAGTTTATGAAATCTGTATGACTTTGATCTGTGCATTTTTTCTGTATAACCGATTTCTGCTTATGCTGAAGTGCGACATAAATCATTTGAATTTTTCATACTTTTTCCAATGTCATTAAAAAGAAAAAGTTTTTTAAAATTTAAAATCTTTAAATTTAGTTTTGTTTTTAAAAAATGCGCATTTATGCGTTTTAAACGAACTTGTACAAAATAGACATGTATCCTAAGAAGCGAAAATTTATTTTTATGGAAATTGCAATTTTTGGGTCACATTTGAAGCATAGGAAAGATAACGGGTAGTTAGTTTTGCCGTTTTAGCAGTGCACTAGAAGCAGTAATGCGTTAAATACGTTAATGGTAACAAGGGAAAGCTGTTTTAGCTTTGGAAACGCTGTTTCCATACCCTGTTGACGATGTGCGTGAGTATTATTCGACTCGTTTACATTTTATAGCTCAATAATGAGTCTCCGTATGCAGTTTACATATGAAATTTTTGGAGAATCTTGGGTCTAACGAGGTAAAATTCCACTATAGACCGGAAATAGAAAATTTCAAAGAGGTAAAAACGTTAAATTCTCCTCTTAATTTTTTTTTTGTGGGCATAGGAGAAATTAATAGAAAGCGATTTTAGATGCATTATCATGTTGAATGATAGGATTTGGATGAAAAATTGGTTGCTTCGTATTTCTATTTGTAGTCATATTAAGGTTTTGAATGAAAAATGTTTTCCAATAGCTGCATACATATAGAATTGCTTATATATTCTAGGTTGTTTGCATTGGAAAGTAAAGTGCATACATATAGGAGGTTCTGACTTAAAATCATTATGCATACATATTTTTACAGTTGTAACTCATTGTGTACACTGTGAACATGCGCATGTTTGGTTGCAAAATTGGTTGTACATAAATTGGTTGTGCAGCTTACGATAATAAGGTTCCAGCACTATGACTTAGTTAATGGTAAAATTTTGGGATGAAATTTCTTTTAAGGAGGTGAAAATGTAACACCCCGAAATTTGGGGTTAGCTAAATTAGCTATTTAATTAGGTTTCGAGAATGAAATTTGACCATTAAACTTGTACCGTTGTATTCATTATGGAATTTTGACCAACTTTTCATGATTGGAACTTTGCGAATGGAGTAAGTATGAAAAAGATACGAATGAAAAATAACTAATCAAATATGTATATATTTGTGTGCATGTGTGTGTGTATATATATATATATACATATATATATATATATATGGTATATAATCATACCATACTCACACGCTCAACCCAGAAGTGGAGTTGATTGCTCCTTCTTAAGGGACATCGCCTGCCATGTCAACTGTCCCTCAAAGGGCGTATCAACCTCTTCGGGGCCTGGGAGGGTGAGTAGCGGCTAAGGTTTTAGTTAATAAAAATTTATATAAACCGAAGAACCCTAATATAACTAAACCTACCAGTTACGGGTCATTTGAATGTCTATAAATAAAGGGCTAGACCCCCTATTCTTTGCTCATATATTCTGGAGGTAGCAGCGTAGTTCTACTATTTTCATTTCTCGATTCCCATCTAAACTTTCTAAAATAAATTAGTTTCCAAATCAAACAAAAAGAATTGGAGGGAACGAGTACATACTTATTAACAAAGATTGGTCCTGTGTATTAGCTAAATTCTACTCTTTATTTTATTTCGGTTTTCCAATTCTTTTCCAGGTGTACTGAAGCACCCCGCACCCCTTAACATTCCCTAAAGTAGGGTCCAACTAAGAAATGTGAAGCATAATAGTTTTAAAGACATATATATATCACAGAGACTAAGATTTATATGACACAAAAAGTAAACACAAAGGAAATTATAATAATATAAAAACATTACATTTATTTTAAAATCTCATCATCAATCTGTCTTAGAACATAAATACCATATGTCTTATGAAAAACCACATCTCAATCATAATCAGAGTACATGGAAATGAATATCTCTCAAAATAGCCATCAATATAACCAACACGTGGAACAAAATGAAAAGTAACTAAATGAAGAATACATTTGTAGAAAAGATGAATTTCCAAGAAGTCTTCCAAGAAATCCACACTAATCACTTCCACCCTATGGGCCCGATGGCTCTCACATATTCATGGCTTATTAAACATCTCGATTTTCAAATCGCTTTTCTAAATGTCTTTCTTATCGAAGAGCTTTACATGAAACAATCTCCAAGATACACAAATTCAACATTTCCGGAACATGTATGTCTTCTTCATTGCTTCCTTTATGGTCTTAAACAAGCACCTAGAGCATAATATCATCACCTTATATATATTTTTTATGTCTTCAGTTTGTTGTCTCCAAGGCGGACACTTCTTTATTTATTCAGCAAGCAACGGGTGGTATCATTTATTTATTGGTATATATCGATGATATTTTTCTTACCGGATCGTCTTTCGCTTGTTTGCACTCTGTTTTATTCACGTTGTAAGGTAAGTTCGCCTTAAAAGGTCTTAGTCCTTTTTTTCAAGGATTTGAATCAACTCCTATTCCTAATGGTTTTTTTTTGTCGTAATGACATTATATTGAAGATTCACTAGATTGATAAAAAATGCAAAGGTGCCAGAATTGTCACAACTCCCTTCAGCACATTAGCTGATTTACATCCTATATGTAGGTCTCAATTACCAATCCTATCGGGTATCATAGTTTGGTTGGTGGTTTACAATATCTTTTGATAACTCGACTAAACAATGTGTTTGTTGTGAATAAAGTTTGTCAGTATATGCATGCTCCTACAACATAACATCTCCTTCTTATCAAATGTATTCTATGATAACTTTGTCACACTTCTACAGTTGTTATTCTTCTACAGCCCTCTCCTTCTTTTGATCTCAATTTGATAGCCTATACAAACTTTGATTGGGCTGGAGATTGGATAAACAGATGTTTGGCATGTGATTATTGTGTGTTCCTATGTCTAAATATCATTTCTTAGAGTGCTTTAAATAAAAGACGGTTTCCAGATCTAATACTGAAGCCGAGTATTGTGTCTTGCAATTTCTTCGGCTGAAATAATGTGGGTTGAATCTTTGCTGAAGGAACTTTGTGCTTCACTTTGTACTCCTCATGTGACAACCCACTTTTCTGGATGGTTATAAATTGACAATAAACCACACATGTCCAATTAAAACCATTCAAAATGATAGATTACCAATGGGTTTGTTCTAAAGAAATAGAATTCAAAAGAATGGATATAGAATCTCACGACTGAAGGATTAAAATATCATAAGTACACAAAACAATTCATGAAGTTGTTTACATCATAATCAGAATTTACAATTTCCATTACAAATAGAACTATACATTTTAGGCAGTAACAAATACTAATAGTAGATACAGTCTTCGAATTCATCTTCATCTTCATTAACAAGGATCTTCGATAATTGAAAATACTCGGACTAACCTGAGCATAATGTAAAACAAAACACTCGAGTCAAGATTAATATTCTTACGCATGTAAAATCAACTAAAATGAAATGTTTAGGTGACATACACAAGTAATTTAACACAAGAATATTCACAAGATCTCGCATATTTCATCTTATTAGTTGGTTTATTATAAATATTGATTTCACTATCATTTTTTGGAAATCAATTCAATATTCAAAAATTAGACTTTAAATCTTGATTCAACTTCAGATGTTGGCTTTAACTTAAATTTCAAATTTCCATATTTCAAGAAGATTCATTATTCAAAAACGTCAGTTCGTTTTAGATTTCATATCACACTTATCTCATTTAAATTTTTTACATTCAAATGATTTGGACTCGATTGCTCGTATTGGAAATAGATTCTAACTCAACTAGCTCTATAGCTAAAATAGTAAATTTAATATATATATACACACACATAGAATAGTTTAAATAAGATAGCAAATTTAATATAAAATATTTTGATTAGAATAATTATAAATAAGTAGTTAAATATACAATATTTTAATTTAAATATACAATATTTTATTTAAAATAATTATAAATTAAATAGATAAATATAACATAAAAGGTTTAAATTAAATTAATTATAGGATTAAATAGTCAGCATAAAATGATATTAATTCAAAAATTTATATAATCTAATCCAATCTGATTCAATTTGTCCCAATATCAAACATTTCTAAAACCTATATCCAAATTTCCACAAATTTCGTATACGGTTTGTGATGTTGGGAACTTTCAGATATGATAGCAGAGGTGATAAATAACGGAAATACCAAACATACAACAATCTACATAATTGCAATACATAAATCAAACACTATTATCGCATGTAATTATTAATTGTTGTTTCATGTGAACTATCAACCACCATTTCATGTAAATTCTGATTATTATTTCATGTGATTAAATTAACAATTCAAGAATTTGTCAACTAATAATTTAAATCATGTTCAACTAACAATTCATGAAATCACGATTAACAATTTAACAACTAAAATTCATGAAATTACGACTAACTAATCAAACCATTGCAAACAAATACTTCAAGTAGTTATCAACCAAACAAACACAATATCAATCAATATTTTCATCGTTTCATGTGATGTTAAATTCCAAGCATATGAATAATAATTGAAGAGATTCTCACCTTGCATGGTCATTCAAAATGTGAAATTGATAAGGCTGGCATAGATACAGAAGCAACACATGCACGATAGAAATCTACATGAACCCGAACAAAGTACAACAACCAAGCACCGGATCACAAGCTCGACACAACGTAGCACACTATCAACGATACAGGTCAACACAAAGCTCAACACTCTTTTTTTTTTGAAGTAAGTAGAAGAGGTACTAGCTCAAGACGGGTTAAAAAGCGGACTCAATCGGGTTTCGTGCGGACGTAGACACGTAAGAAATATGTGGTGGATAAGGGTATGTGGCTCTTTTTTTAGCAATAGGTAGCGGACATGAAAGAAAAGGGGAGAACGAAGCGGTGTCACTGTAGTCCAAAACGGAGAGGAGGTGGTGATTGCGGAATGCAATAGTCAGAGGTAATTGAAGTGAGTGGAGGCACGGGCTGCTGCGTCGGTGAGTGGATCAAGGGTTAGGCAGCTATGGGCAAGCTTGGCTAGCGGGGAAGAGAAGAGGGGAAGATGTTAATAGTGATGGGCGACGCGGTGGAGAGAGGAGGATGCATGGGTGAGGAGTTCCATTTTGAGGCATGGTTTCGTTTGCATAGGAGGTTTCTTTGCAAAATGAGAAATATAGATATTTGAAGATGAAAGAATAACTGAATAAGGGAGGAAGGGCTATCTTAATCCAACCTTACATTTTTTTTATGTGGAAGGATTCCAATTTAAGGAGAAGAGGAAGGGAAAAGAAGAGAAGGTGGAAGAAACGAGGTAGCATATGTGAATAGTGAAGGCTTTTGGAAATGTAATAACTTAAAATGGGTAACGCATGCACTAAATAAATGAACAAATGCAAGCATGGATTGAAGATATAAAACAGAATTTGAAAATATAGAGAGCTTTAAAATGAATGGCCACATCATGCATATTATTGTACCAAATCTTTTCTATTCACAAAGGGTGCACATGAAAATGAAGATGCAAAATGGTGGTTGTTATATAATGTCAATCAGATTTGCACATTTTTTATCTACAAAACCGTACATACGGTGGTCTGAATATCTGAATTTCACAAAACAAAAAATGACGTTCTCTTCAGAATACAATTTACTGTTTTTAGTTCAATTTCGCTCAAAATTTCCGGTAACATTTTATTTGTAGTGATTTATTAAATGTTTAATTAAATTAATGCAAATGGAACAAATTTGCGTAATTTTTTATGAAATTTATTCCTTAGCTATGTCTAGTAAGATATATCTCAAATATTAAATTTCGGAACTTTATTCACATTTCAAATTTTATTTTATTTATGCTATATCGGTTGCTGCTACCGCAAATCAGTCATCACTTTGTCGTTTTCGATATATTATTATTTAAATCACTTCTATATGAAAATAATAAACGTTAAGGGTCAACGGTTCATTATAAATCGATTTCATGTTTTATTTATGATAAATAAATTCTAAATTAAATTTATTGTATAATTCTTATTTTCAAATCGAACATGTCTTATATATCGTTGACACTCCGCTTCATGATAATTTTTTATTAAAAATCATATTGAATCGTTCATTATTATTAATTATCACATTTACTTCTATATTAAAGTTTTGACAAATCAAGGATTCATTAGTTAAATTTATTTATAATAGTTAAACGTTAATTATTCCAAATACACATACAATTTGATAATAATTTCCATTGTTATAATCACCATTTATTTTATTAGAAATTATTGTTTATTATAAATAAATTTAAAATCGTTCATTAATAAAATCAATAATTTTATTTTAAAACCATTTTAAATTCAATAATTTAATTTAATTTCAATAACTTAAGCGGTCGAAATTTACGAGATGTTACACCTCCAATTCTTTGGTGTGACAACCTTGGTGCTACATATTTGACTATAAATACTTTTTCATGGTTGTACTAAGCAAACAAAAATCGTGAATGAGTTCAATGTGGTCAGCTTGATGTTCGTTTTGTTTCTTCTATGGACCAATCTGCTGATATATTTACAAAATTTACAAGTAAAAGCCATTATTCTTTTCTTTGATCAAAGGTCACTATTCATGAACACCCGCTTCGATCGAAGGGAGTATAAGAGAACCATCTCAACTTCGATTTATTCTATTTTAATTGCTTATTCCTTTGTTGATATTTGCAAGTGTATCCCCTACATAATTGGTCTTTGTAAAAGATAAATGGTATATTTAAAATGTAAATATGCTCTCTGCTTTTAACAAAGGCTGGAAAAAACTCCTTTGTTATTATTTCATGCATAACATCCCTACTTATTACAACTGTTTTTATATATATAGGCTACGTTGTACCCGATCAGATTATTAATAAAGGATTCTTCCATTTATCAAATACAATTTTCAAATATTTAATATTATTTGCTACAAATTAATATTTGCATTATCATCAAAATTTTGATAGTAATGACAATGAATTCAATGCGAACACTGAAGAGATATTAGCTCCTTCAAACCAAATCAAAGTTTTATTTTCTCGTCGCGCTCTCATAAACATTGCTTAGAGTCTATTTATAACAACTTAGAATTTTGATGATTTAAATAACTTGTTTAATTGAAATTCTACTTTAGAATTTATTTTTTTGTTAATTATGAATAATAAAATGAATTTGTTCAACTTTTATATATAAATTAAAGTATGTACATCTAACTTGATTAATAAAATTTGAATGATCGGAATTAGTTTTAGAACGTTTTTGCTTTAAATTAATGTGAAATCAATTATAACTTAAATGTTATAATATCGATTTATAAAATGTAATATTCTTATACAAAATTGATCCTGTAAATTTTGTAATAAAAAGGCCAACTTTCGCTCGCCCCATTTAAGTCATTTATGCGAACGATTTATGGTAGTTCCAACCAATATAGAGAAACTAAACATAGCAGAGGAATAAATTTCATTGAAAAATACGTAAATTTGTTCAGTTAGCGTATTTAGTTAAATCTGAATAAATCGTTTTGAAAATATAAAAGTGTCCAAACTTACGTGTTTTCTACCTAAAAATACCATATCAATTCAAACAAGACGATATTTTTTGTTTCATGAAATTCTGATGATTATTGCTTCAAATCCTTAATTTCAACTGAAAAATACGTAAAATCAATTAACGTATATGTATATTGCTTTAACCTTTATTCCCCGCAATTTCCTCTTTTACCTATACTTATTTCCAAATAATACGTACATTAAATTTTGTAATTTCAGTAATGGAATATGAAAAATCTCAATACCCAAAAGTTTTTCATCGGTTCAAAATGAAAAATAGTGCTCACTTACTTACTCATGCAACTTCCTCTCTCTCTCTCCCATTCTATTCACTTAGATGTCTCTTCCTCGAATTTTCTTTGATCCATTCTTTAAAAGAAAATAAAAATAGATCATTATTTGTGTGTGTGTGTGTATTAATGCCATATATCGTATTTCAAATCAGTCCATTATTTGATTAAGATCATAAATCAATTTATTGTTGAATTAAGTTCGAGATACACATTTCGTATTTACAGAACAGTTCATTTACAAAACTACATTTGATTAAAAAATTCCTATATCTCAAATGTCACTACTTCAAAAAAATTATTTTAATAATTTTGGATTCAATAATTTTACTTCACACCAATTTCAACTTCGAACAATAAATTCTTAAATTCAATCCATTTCAAAATGGTATTCAATTTGGGCAATTGAATTTTATTCTTAAAGATTCAAATTACCTTCAAATCACCTTTGTAATAAAGTTTATATCAGTTGAATCTAAATTTCAATTTAATCAATTTAACTTCAAATCTTGCTTTTTATTTTTTCAAATTTACAATGTCCTTTAAATTAATTATTATCGAAGTACCTTACTAAGTTTCTTTATCGTACTAAACTCATTCATTAAATTAAAACCATTTTATAAAATCGAATTATCTTCATAAATTACATTTCAATTAAGACATTTAACAAATCAAGTTATCGTTAAATTTTTAATTCTCTTTAAACTTTTAAATACTTATATTTTATAAAAATTTATTTTTATATACTTTTAAATTTTAAACAATGTTTATACTATAGTAAAAGATTCGTAAATTTCCCCCTTTCTCAGGCTTTCGTATACTTGGTAATGGCGACTAGAAATTACCTTTCTTAACCTTACTCTTCTTCATTCCTCTTTCACTGCCAAACCACCACTTCTCTCCCTTATCATTTCTAGGTTTCACCACGCTTGAGTATATTATGTCTGCGCATCACACAAACGCTGCATTGCTCTAAGATCTACCCTTTGTTTTCTGATTATCCTCTAGGGATTGATTCGTGAGCGGATGTTGCCTGCTGACGAAGTCATATTTGGGTCGACTTTGATTTGATTTTGATGGTGAAGTTTAACATTTTTCTATGAGTTTCTTTCCCTACTATTTGCATCTCCCTGAGATTGGGTTTAATTAAAAACGTTTGGTTGGATTTACTTTTCGTCTGTTTGTCTGGAGTTTGGGGATGTTGGGAAACAATGGCTGACTCACATACTTTGTCGCTTTCTTGAAGACGATTCGGCGATCTGGTCGGTGGTGCAAAACCAGTTCGTACTTCCGCCGCCGCCTCTAGGATAAAACAGCCTCTCTAAACTGAATAACTGACTTGCTTTGCACAACAAATCAGTGCACATTTGCACTTTCGAATTTAACTGCTCGAAAATTTCTGAAAGAATATTTTTTTTAATGGCGGAGGAAGAGAAAACAGATTTTTTTCTGTAGCAGTCTCGTTTACAACTGAAGATAATATATAGATGGAGATTAGGGTTGATCGAAAATATTGGGCAGAGGAAGAAAAATAGGATCTGCTGAAAATACTAGGTCAAGAGTTTACCGCTTCATAAATAAAAGTCGGCTCAGAAATATTTTCTGTATTTTAAAAAATAGTTCGAAAAACGCAGTGTTTTCTAGACCAAAAATATAAGTGTCTACACCACATAGCCAAGGCCCAAGCCCAAGCCCAATCCTGAACTGAACCGTGCCGGGCCGGGTCGAGTCGAGTCGGTCGGTCGGTCGCACGCGCGTGTGTGGTGGTCACGATGCATGGTCTCCCTCCTCACAACAAAGCATGCATTAGGAGCCCAAGGCCCCAACATGACTTCTTAGAAACAAGTATAAATACTTGCATCTTTCTTATAATCCCATGATGTGGGACTATTCACAAATAGGAGCCATCATAAACTTATTTCATATTTTAAATAATTCATAAAATTTCCAATAGGGGAGACGGATGTGCTTCATCATCGGAGCAACACCTACTTGTCAGCTAATCAGTGCTAACTTTGCTATGGGATTTCGATGGCTATGGTAAGTGACGTGTTTTCTCTCTCATTTCATCTCCTCCTTGTGTAAAGGTCCTGTGTTATGGTTTCCTCATCATGGTAGGTGATGTATCATGATACTTTTATGTAATGGTCCTCATCTTAGCTATGCTGGTCACAGTAGTGTTTCCTGGGACTCAGGTGTGCTTGGCCAGTGGGTATTTTCCCCTTAGGACACTTAGCTTATGTTAGTTTATGCTTGGATTGTGTGTGTTTTTGGTGTTTTCTTGCCTACCATTACTTCCCGAGTCTATCAGTTTCTTATGTTATGGAAGTGTCGATTATGTCAGTTTATACTAGGTCCAGGGCTCTACCTCTAGATGTGTTAAATGTTCAATGTCAATTTCTTTCTTTTCGGGTGTTGAGGTTGGTGGGTCTGTTGTGCTTTTATTGAGAATTGGTTAGCTGTTTAATGTCAAATCTACTAAGCTACATGAGTTGGTGCTACTTTTATTTGCTCTGTGCTCTTTTCTATGTTAA
This sequence comes from Allium sativum, assembly GCA_030737875.1. Classification (NCBI taxonomy): domain Eukaryota; kingdom Viridiplantae; phylum Streptophyta; class Magnoliopsida; order Asparagales; family Amaryllidaceae; genus Allium; species Allium sativum. The sequence goes on from CM060921.1 coordinate 191,630,861, forward strand.
GTTAATTGATGTTTGGTGTTATTGTGCATTATGGTATTAGAGCATTCCCAGCAGTTTCTTACATTTGGAGCGTGGATGCGCTGTTTAAAGCGTGGATTCCCCCCACCGATCCAGCAGCGGGTGGGGGGACGCTGAAGGTTTTTTGTTTTTTTTACCCGTAAACGGTTTTCCGAAAACCGTTTATCGGTTAAACGGTTTTTAGAAAACCGTTTAACCCACAAAGGGTTTTCAAAAACCATTTATTAATTTCTTTTTCCTTCCCCTCTATATATTTTATAAAATGTGGTCGAATATTAAAACATAGTTAACGGGTATAAAATTAAATAAAAATTAAAATATAATATATATATATATATAGCCGTTATGGATTATTAGAATATAATATATATAAATAAATTTGTTACCGAATATTAAAATATAGTTTAACTAATAACCATTGTTGAATAGTAAAATATAGTTCAAATTTATAGCCTTTGCGAAATATTTATAATTTTATTTGAATTTATAGCCGTTGACGGGTATATTTTTATATAATATTCTTATATAGCCGTTGCAACTATGGATTGAAGAAGCTATCAAACCACTTTTGGTGTTCACATTTAAATCCACAACACAAAAATGTCTCATAATGTCCACAATGTCGATCCTGTTTACGAATCAGATTTGCAAATTGAACATTCAAATTCCTACGGCCAACATGGCCCGGATGATACCGACTTAGATTCTGACGAAGGCGATGAAATGTTGGGGCATACAAAATTTCTTCAGTTTTCTTCGGATAGCATGACCGATAGCGTTGAGTTAGAGATTATGATGCAAGCAGTTGTCGTTCAACAATTAAAGATTAACCAACATTTCCTAACGGAAGGATCATCTAGTGGTACTCGAGGAGGCAATGTGTACGGTTGTGCAGACATACGGAAGATGCGGGATCATAAAGGAGGTACTGCAAGATTACTTAAAGATTATTTCAACACCCCCTGTACGTATGGTCCTAAGACTTTTGACATCGTTTTCGTATGAGCAAGAATATGTTTATGTGCATTTTCAATGGAGTTGTTGAACACGATAAGTATTTCGTTCAAAAACGTAATAGTGCTGGTACCTTAGGATGTTCTCCTTACCAAAAAATTATAGGCGCATTACATGTAATAGCTTATGGAATAGCTCCATATGCGTTTGATGAGGTTGTCCGAATGGGTGAGAGTAATATTACCTTAAGCCTTGAAAGGTTTTTTTGTAGCCATAATTGAATTGTATGGCGAGGAGTATCTACTGCTCCAACGCAAAGCGATATCAACAAATTGAAAAGGTTAGGAGCCAAAAGAGGATTTCCCGACATGTTAGGCAGCCTAGACTGTATGCATTGGGAATGGAAAAATTGTCCTACAGCATGGCACGATCAATTTATTGGACATTACACTAAGGCGACAATGATATTGAAGCTGTTGCTTCACATGATCTATGGTTTTGGCATGCATTTTTTGGATGTCCTGGTTCAATGAACGATATTAATGTACTTCACTAATCACATTTGTTTAAGAGGCTTACACATGGAAAAGCACCTACATGTGATTTTAATATTGCAGGAAATACGTACAACATGGGGTATTGTTTAGCAGATGACATCTATCCTTCATGGGGTACGCTTGTCAAAACTATTCCAACTCCTGAAACAGAAAAAGAAAAATATTTTGCTAAAAGGCAAGAGGCAGCGAGAAAAGACGTAGAACGTGCATTCGGGGTTCTCCAAGCAAGGTTTTCCATTGTTAAAAACCTTGTTAAATTATTTAAGCCACAAGTTTTGAGCAACATTATGCGTGCTTGTATTATAATGCATAACATGATCACTGAAGAAAAAAGAGCAACATTTCCATCTTATTTTGGGATATGATCCAGATAACACCGCAACTATTGTTGCTGATAGAAATCCAGCGACTCTTGAGGTATTTCTTAGGCGCCTACATAAAATTAGGTCTAGAGAGGCACATAGTAAACTGCAGGACGACCTGGTTGAACATTTATGGCATCTGAAAGGGATTGCTTAGATATAGTGTATGCAGTTGTTGAACTATTGTAACGTTGTAGTACTCAATTATTGTATTGTTTTATGTACTTTAAATATATCGCATTTATATTTTCTATTGTAGCTAATATGCAAAATGCACATTTGATGAGGATGACCCAAACTGTATTTAACTCCTTAACTCTTTGTATTCACAATTCAAAAGAGGACGACTTAAAATCTATATAACTCCTTGACTCTTTAACCCTTTATATTCACAATTCAGAAGAGGATGACCCAAACTGTATTTTCACAATTCAGAAGAGGACGACCCACAATCTTTAACTCCTTAACTCTTTCTTTCCAGCACAACTTTTAACGTGATTGGAGCACGACTTTTAACGTGATTTGAGCACTACTTTTAATATGAGTGGAGCACGACTTTTAATGTGATTGGAGCACGACTTTTAATGTGAGTGGAGCATGACTTTCAATGTTCAGAGACTTTTCTTTTCAGTTGAATAACACATATAACATAGCCATGAATTGAAATTAAACTCTAAGGTTACATCCAAACTTTCCAAATACATAAACCAAACGATACACATTGAATACGACATACGACACATAATATAACGACATACTACTCAAACTGTATAATATGATTGTACCATAACCCGTACGCTTCGTAACCGACAAAGTTTAAATGGTGCTTAAAAGGGTAGAGTGAGTCGTACGTCGATCGTTTCTCTTGAAAAACATCATCCTTTTTTACCTCATCAATTACTTTGCGGTAATTCTTACAATCACTAGTAAATAAGCAGAAAGCACTTCTGGTTGCTAAGTTGGGTCTCTGTATTCTACAACTAGTATGATTGTTGTATTTTTCATTGAGGGTTGCCAAAAAATCTTAATTTATCTCTTCTTCCATATGTAGTATGTCTGCTTCAATGTAAGCCTGTATCAAAACAATGTAATCTGAAGCAGTCCATTTTTCGTTTGTCATTTTGAAGTGTGTATTCAAACTAAAATTCCAATGGTTTATATAGGCAAAGCATAGGCAAAGCAAAGCAAGGTAAAGTAAAGCATCACACCATTCAAGGGAATCATTTGTCTTCATAAATACAGGGTATGGTAGTTTACTTCATACTCACAAACAATTCCAATTCTAAACTCTCAACAATGGCTGATTCTAACAACAACAATTTCTCTGCCTATACCGATGATAACATTGGTAATTTTACTAGTTTATTATCTCAAGCTGAAGGCCCTTCAATGATTCCACCCCATTTCCTAACTCCCCAACAAAGTCAATATCTCCACCAATTAAACCGCGCTCAGCAATACAGTAACATGTATGGCCAACTTCCTCATACCAACAACTACTTTGGGTCACAATCCAGTGATCCTACTCAAAACGTACAACAAAAGGTGCCTTCTCCGACCCCAGTACCCGACAAAGGACAAACTAAGGCCAAACAGTCTTACATCAAGCGAAAAACAAAAGAAACTCACATTCAAAGTGGCATGGAAAAATCTGTAGCTAGTAGTAAAATATGGAAAGCAGCCGACTATAAAGTGCTAGCTAATGCATGGGTAAGCGCGTCTGTCGTTGCTTAAGGCCGTTCTGGTGGTAATTTTTTCTACCAGAGGGTTAATAATTTGTACAATGGAGATCCTGAATGTGTAACACGAAGATCAATTGAGAGCACACAGACTGCATGGTATAATTTGAATACTATGTGTACCAAGTACAAAAGGATAAAAGCACTAAGGGGGGATTTGCTTAGAAGCGGTCAAACATTTAGAGATTTAAAGTACGATTACGATAGCATCTATCGTGACACCTGTAAAACTGAATTCATTGCTCATGAAGCATTGGAAATTCTTTCTTTTTGTCCACGTTGGGCCAATATAGGCGAACCAGATGATGTATACCTTGGAGACACCGAAGGTTCTAACTTAAGAAATGTAGCTTCTAGACTTTCGGTGGATTCATCCCCGGGAAATACAATTGAATGTCCTATGGCTACAGACGAGGAAAGGAATAACGATACTCCTGTGACTCCTAATTCGGGAATGTTGTATGGTGGGGTTGAAATAAGGCCAGAAGGAATAAAATCAAGCAAAGATCACTATTGAGAAATAAGGAAACAAAAGATTTGGCAACGTTTAGTAAGAAACTAACTTCGTTGTTAAGTGATATATCCCTTGCATCTGTCTCCAACAAAGAAGACCGTGAAAAGCGTAAAGATAAGAAGCTGTAGATCATGGAGATGCAACTGCAACAATATGCCGCTAGAACTATAGCTCTCAACAAAAGAACTGATTATAAAGAAAAACGTGAAAGACTTTTGAAGGAAGAAAAAGAAGAGGAGTATATAGCAAGAGATGTATCTCAGTTGACTGGAGAGGCCCTTGAGTATGTTCTAGCAAAAAAGCGTAGTATTCTGAGGGCTCAAAAGAAACGATATCAGGAAGAAGAAGGGAGTTCTCAGTTCTAGGAGAATTCTATGATGCTATTTCTAGCTTGTTGTATCCTAGTTTCAGATTTCTATGTTAGCTAATGTTGCTATTTCTGTGTTGTTATTTCTAGCTTGTTGTATCCTAGTTTTAGTTTTCTATGTTGGTTGTACTGTTTTGTGGGTTATTAAAAAAATTTAACTAGTTTTAAGTAACTAATATATCTTTTTCTAATGCATATACGGTATTCAAACTTATTTTACATTCCTTTTAAATACGTATACATGTTTAAAACATATCTAAAAGGTAAATACAAATTTGTGGTAAGTACTTAATACATAAATATAAATCAAAACATTAAAAATCCAATTTGAAAACTAGAAATAGGTAGGTTTTAATTCTTTTAAAAAAATGGATTTTAAAGCTAGAAACTAAAACATTAAAGATGGATTTTAAAACATTAAAAACATTAAAAATCCAATGTTTAGAACTAGAACTAGAAAATTCAGAAAACTTAAAATGTTTAAAAAATTTTAAAACTCAAACAAAGTGCTTAAGGATGTGCATTTAAACAATGGACCATATCATATAAACGGTTTTCTGAAAACCCTTTATATGTTAAACGGTTTTCTGAAAACCATTTAACGTATAAACGGTTTTCATAAAACCATTTGTCCATCGCTGCTTCAAATAGGAAATGGCGAGCGTCGTCATTTCAATTCTCTCCCCACATCCCTTGCGCAACTACTGGAGAGCGTGAAAACGCTTTCCCTCACCATTTCCACTTCTCCTCACATTGTTGGGACTGCTCTTACAGTGAAAAATAACTGTGAACTATGTACTTTACTTTCTATGGTGTACTATAGTTCTTAATATCTTATGTCACTTCAGGATGAAGTATGAAATGTGTTATGCTATGCCTTTGGCATTTTACTCCCTGCGTGGAGTTTGAGATAGTAGTCTAGGTATTAGACCTGGTTCATGTACTATAATCTAGAATAGCGGCAGTGGACGATCCACTTTAAAAACCGAACTAGTAGTTAGGCATTCTGTCTAACTCCTGTATGTAATGTATTTATTATTTTTTATAGTAAAAAGTTTTACAGAATACTATAAAACTCGGCAGGCCTTGCCAAAAAAAGATTCATAATTTTTCTTATAAAATAATTCATATTATTTAAATTTTAAAAGTATTATAATTTAAAATATTAAAATTTTATTTTCAAAACATATCTTAACTTATATATTCAAAATTTATGATATATAATTTTATTTAAAAATATAAATTTAAAGCTTTATTAAGTTGTATAAAAATATAGGTTTTGTAACAACTTGGAAAATCAGAACCAATTAAAACTTTTTATTTTGGCAATTTTAATGAGTTTTGAATATTTAAAATGATTTATTTTAAATAATAACGAGTAAAAATTTATTTAAATCGAAGTTAGAATGAATAAATTTATTTTAATTATATAACGAGCCTGAAATGGCGCGGTAGTTTGAAAACTCGATTTCAAACTTCAAACGAATGTACAGAATTCAAAATAAATCGGATTTTAGTAAAGCCAGTAACATCTAAATCTCTTTAATTATATCATTCTAAAGAAGGCTAAAAATCCAGATTTCATAACGGGAATAAGAATTTAGGTTTGAAAATTCAGAATAGTCGCTATGGAATTTTATATAATATAAAACCCTTAAAAATAACGATTTTGCTAATGACCCCCGTTTTCGATGAAACCACTTTTGTTGAATCTGGAATGTCAAATTATTGTTATATTCCAATTTTCATAATTTTTGTAATGAATATGTGAGCGTGGTGGATTTAAACGTGTTTGGTATACTCTAGTTGAATTGGATCGACTGGAAAATGACTATTTTTCAAACGGTCTCCAAATTTGACGAAATTAGATTAGTTAGGACCGTATCATCAAAACATAGCTAGATTTATTTTTTTGGAATTTTTGGAGTTAGTGTGTGGCCTTGATAAATTAAAATTTACGTTGAAATCAATTTTGTGCGTTATACTAATTTATATTTTAATTTTAAAAAAAACTGATCGTAATAGTCGAATTGGCTTACGGAACATATCCCATTGTGTCGGAAATGGGGGTAATTAGCTAGGGATGATAGTCTGTGGGTTTAGTTTGGAGTTCGAATGAAAAAATAACTTTTCGAAGAATTAAATTAAATAAATATATATTGGTTAACTCTCCTTCCTCCTCTCCCATCGCTCAAATCATTAAGAGAGAAAAAAACTGATGTTTTCCCTCTTCAGCCGCTCCTCCTCCTGCCCGCCAACAGCAGCCGCCGCACCCCTCCTCCACCTCCTCCTCCTCTCCCTCCTCTTTCCCTCTTTAGATCTATAAACCCTACCTTTAAATCACCACCACCCTAGCCACCACGACCACCACCACAGCCGCCGCCACCCCTCAGCCGCCTCATCATGTCCAGTCAGGCCCGCTGCCGCACTCTAGCTACCTAGTTCCGGCCGTGGGCCCTGCCAAGTCCAAAAACCCTTTTTCTCCAAAAATCCCGTTTTGCATAAAACACCCTGTCGCTATTTTGCCAATAACTCTCAAACTGTGCGTTTCTAGCCAAAACTTCACAGTACCAAAGTCGAAGACCTCGTTTTTCTCTTCGATTTGAGCGTATCGAAGTCCTATTTTGGATTGTAGAGCTGTCCGGAAAACACGTCCGAAGATCGCGGATCTGCTGCAGTTTTTTCGTGATTTTCGACGAATTGGTGCAGTTTTGGAAGAAAGTCCACTAGGCAAAAGTTGTCCGGAATGACGCGTTTAGGCTAGTGAAAAAGTTTGGTGATGATTGGAGGTTGTATGCAAATTCTAGAGCCAAAGAAAGGAATTCAAGTGCGAGAGACAACGGAGTGCGATGACAAAATCTGCCAATTAAAGAATGACGAAGTGGATCCCAAAGGTGAGAACATCTCACTCTAATTTTATTTTCTAGTTAAAAATATATACTAGGATGCAGACAGTGCTTAGAAGCACTTGACACCTTTGTTTGAAACCATGGATGTTTGGTCGTTTGTTTTGATGGATTTATTTTTTTGGATTTGGTTTGGGACGTGGGTATGTGTATGACGCGAGCTAGTATTAGGCAAGGGATAATGCTAGACTTTATCCCGGTTCTAGTTTCGCGCCGTTATGCTGCCGAAATTTTCTAAAAATGTTAGAACAACAAAAATATCATTGTTATTGTATAAATGAACTATATAAAATATACATGTGTTGAAATAAATATTTTATAGTTAAAAATATAATTTTTAACAGGTATATGAATAAAATAAATATTCATTTACAAATCGGACGATTTGTTTATGTACACTCATTTGACTAATATGGATTGGGTACACATCGCCCAACTGCACAAATAATATTCAATATTTGTTGATTGAAATCCCACACGGGTATTGCGATGATATTTGACATACACTAATCCCAATTGTTTAGTTATATGTTAATCGATTAGTTGATAGACTGTTGTAAGCGTTAATTATTTATATTTAACGCTTATGCAGTTGTGTAATGCATTCTGGATGATGGTTGACTATGTTTGATAATTGTTGTGTACATGTGTGTATGAAATCCATATAAATAAAATTATATGGTAATTGACTGTGTCTGATTCCAATTCGGAAAGAACGAATATTTTAAATTAACGAATATTTTAAAATGGCGAATAATGAATATTTTAAAATAACTAATATTTTAAAATAATATTTAGTAATGGATCAAAATATGATTTTGATGTCCGATTTGGCATGGACACGAAAATATTGAAATATATGAAGCCGTGTTGATTAGATTAACGCCATTTTGACATGAACGATATTTATATCGATTTTATTCATTTTTATAATGAATATCGAAAAGGAAATGATTTCAAAATTTGATATTTTGAAAATATTATCATTTATATATTATAATGATAAAGAAAAATCAATTTTTATTTAAAATTGAAAATGAAGTTAGAATCGTTTTAAAATGAATTTATAAAATACGCTTTAAATAGAAATCGACTAAATATATAATATATATATATATATATATTTAACGGCCTAAATAGAACGCACCGCGGCAGTTCGCGAATTTCGACCATTGACTTCGAATTGACATTACGGGAGATCTGACCGTCTGATTCTCCTAAAATCGGAACGTTGGGTTCATATCGAAAAGAGCTTTTCAACGAATATAAGATATTTGAAATCTAACGGTTGGATTTGGAATTATGTCCAAATCAAATTTGGAAAAGGTCGTTGTTAGTGCAGTTCGATGACCGTTTATGGAAATCGACTGGAAGGGCCTTAATAAAATTATTAAAAATATTGATAATTTGTGTAAAATCATAATAAATGATTTGGAAAGAATTGGGATGAAAAATTCCATATTTGAAAAGATAAAAATATGTTTTTATCAAAATGAACTAGTTATATTAACTAGAATTATAATCCGATTATTTTTAAGTAAATAAATTGGATTGGGAATGGGTTTTAATATAACCAGAATTTACAATGTATGAATTGGAGTGGATTTGAATGGAAATCATCTTCGGAATATTTCGATATTGGATTTCGTGATTATACGGATATTGTTATGGAAATTTGGAAGATATATTTTATGTCGTTATTTCCGATGCGATATTTGTTGGTTTCAGAATTTGATATTGAATATAAGCCGATATAATTTCTATTTAGAGCCTTGTATTTGATATCAAATTGGATTTTGGGTTTGTCGTGAACGGTGTCTTAAATAACAATGTTCTTAAACCCCATCTGAAAAGAATAAATCTTTTAATTAAGATTATTAGAGTTTCCAGTTAATTAACATTTAATTGGAATAAAATGGGATGTGAATTGGGTTTATTGTGAATTGTGTTTTTAACGACATTCGTTCTTTAACCCGATTTACAGTGGAATGTGATTTGGAATTTATAAATCTTTTTATTAAGATTTATGAGAATTTTCCAGAGTAAAGTTTTCCAATTTAATATATTAAATTGGAATTGAATGGAATTCGATTTGGTAATAATCGAAGTGAGCTTCTGTGGAGGAAGACTGTTAATATATACGGAATTTAAAAGGCTTTGTCGTTATTCCATTTATATTATTAGTCGGATAAGGAAATTGATATCGATTATATATTGATCTGTTTTCCGTGAAGATTCCATAATTAATGGAATGTGATTTGGGTTTATTGTGAACTGTGTTTTAAATGACATTAGTTCTTTAACCCAGTTAAAGACAGGATTACATGTCTAACATAGTATTTCGAACTATATGGTTGATCTCTGCTAAATATATATCTGTTTGGTGGCAGAGAATTTATTCTCTTGCTTAACGCCCTTCTATAAGAAATACGAGCTTAGAGGTTATATATCGACATAAATCAATAGTACGGTATAGATTGTCGATGCGGCATGTTTGTGTTTCCAAAGTTAGATAATCATTAATATTGATTCTTGGGAAGATTAAAACTAAGTGGAGTTTTAATGAATCTTTAATTAGATTGAAAAGAGAATATGATAATTTAAATTATGAAATTTGGGAAATGATTGAGAGTGGAGTATCACCAGTTTTGCTTCAAGCGATAGTTAAATCTTTAATTATATTTAAACGTGAAATGGTAATTAATTTTACCGATAACACCACGGTGTTAGATATGGAGTATTACCAGTTTTGCTCCGTGGGATGATTAAGTTGGGATTGGGAAACTAAACAAATGATTACTTCGGTAAGGTGCGCTAATCCTGACTAGTTGGTAAACCTTAATTTGGTTTAGAATTGATATCCAAAGGGAGATTAAAGAATAAATTTAAAGAATTTATCTTTGATAAAATTAATGGGAACCTTTCCCAAAGAATATGAATATTTAAATAAAAGAATATTCAGAATTGGAATGAGGCGTATGTTATGTTTCTATAACACTTGTTTATTATATACACGAGTTATTCGGAAAGGCCGGGTTTATACACATTCTGAATAACTGATTCGACGATAAGTCGACGATGAAGACGGTGGTTGAAGACCGGAGGTCTTCACGTCGTTTGGATGATTACTGATGTCTTGATTGGGCGGTACACCCAAGACAAGGTAATAAGTGGTGATCGTCCAGACGTACTTGGAGATCGACCGGATATGCGAGGACCTCTCTCCTATATTGGACACGGGACGACGAATAAGGCGCCTCCGGTTTCGTTCAGATCCATAACGAACTATTAAATGGATGTGTATCTAACATTGGATTTTATTTCGTGTTGATTGATCTCTACTAAATATATATCTGTTTGGTGTCGGAGAATTTATTCTCTTGCTTAACACCTTTCTCTAAGACCTACGAGCTCAGAGGTTATATATCGATGGACATCAATTGCATGACGTGAATTTCAAGTGTGGCATGCTAAAATCCAAATGATCAAGGCTTCAATTGAAAAGCAGAGTCTTATGGTTGATGATCAAAGCATGACTTTAATATAGCATAGCTTTGTGTATAGCGTTAATTCGCGAGCCTCACACCTCGGTATGAGTAAAAAACGGGACAAGGGACAACAGGGAGTGCATGACATTTCTTTCTAGCTATGGGTGGTGTCATGGTATGGAGCCCAGACATTATATTTATTTTTACCTATGTGGATGATGGATAGCGAGGCGCCTCAGATATATCGGTTTCTACGGAGCCGATGGGTAGGTCCTATAGGACCGGGAAACGTGTGTTTAGGAATTGTCAATCCTCAAACGTAAGAGAGGACCGACCCTGCAAGATCCAGGGGTTGCCCAAAGTGTGCAGTCCTGAGGCATTTGCTAGAGTGTCTCGAAGTGGTTAGGAGTGCATCCCTTGCCTAAACTCATGATAGAAATCCAATTTCCAATATGTGACATTTCGATTTTAGTTGTAAACCTATATGGCGGCATAGTAGCATGGGATAATATGCCATCTATGATTGATACATTTATATTTGAAGTTGTTTTGACACTATACACTTATTATAGTATCAAATTATTTGTTTTAAATGTACCAAGCATGTTTGGCTATTATAAGGTAAAACTCTATCCTCCGGCTTGCGTTGCATTGTGTGATGGGACCTGAGTCTTATAATAGCTTCATTTTCGAAAAGCATGGCGTTGTTTATAAACTGTTTTATGCACTGGTATTCTTGGGAGGAAACCTGTTCCGTGTTATATGGCGTGGTCCCTTGATTTACTTTATTTTAAAGTAAAGTTTTAAATAACTGTTTTAGTTCTCACACCTGTCACATGACTGACCTGGAGTTTATTATTTTGACCTAAACTCTGGGTGCCCCTATTTTCCATATGGGCAGCTAGTAGTTTTGGTTTTCCAGATTTCTATTTTCCAATATCCTGGTTTACAGCTGGAGTTATATTCGAAACGCTCTGTATCCGTGTATTTCTTTAAGCTATGTTATGTATTATTTTTCCGCTGCTATGTATTTAAATGTAATTTAAACCTCTGATATTTTTCTGATGTATGTTATTTATTCATACTCTGTATATTCTTGTACTCTGATGCAAATTGTTGTAATAAGCAATGAAATGTTCTTCTGTTTGCATTCTGATTTGTCGTGTTCTCAACTCAATCCGTGCTTTCCTGTAAGGGCGAGTTTGGGTCGTGTTAAGTTTAAATGAAATTCTAAATTTAGTTTTTCAATATACTTTATTCAATCAGAACATAATTATAAATTCACAAAATAATTTTCAAAATAAACTAAAGGTATCTGTATATAATTTTCTACCTAGGCCAAGTAACATACATATATATATATATATATATATATATACCATTTCAACCTAGATCCGAATAAATTCAGTTTTAGGTTCCTAAATCTATACGGTGATATATATCATTTCAACCCATAATGATTTTACACGTCATTGTGGAACTTGAAGTGTAAGAAAAAAAACAAGTATAACATTTCAAATAACACAAATAAATCAACACATAGCATAACAATCAAATTCGTGTCAGATATGTCAAAAGTGTGTGTGTCACATGTTCATAAGTTGCAAAACAAATAAATTGGGTTTTCTTGAGCAGTCCAAAAATTTCGTATGTCATTTCAAATGATGTCAATTTACATGTTGAAATTATTAATCATGAGTGAGTATTCTAACCTTGCATGACAAAATAAAAGGGAGATGAAATGAGTTGATACAAATACGGATGCGGACACGAGCACAAGCAAACACTATCAAATCAAATAGCACCAAATGAATCGAATGACGATCCTGAACCCAATTACTTCATGGCAACTCAAAATCAATGCGAACAAAATTCAATCGAAATCCAATTACACCCAAATTCCTTTTTTTTTCTTCTATACTATGGCAAATACAAATCACGAAGAAGGAGCACATCCAGGTAAAAGGGTTCACACATCAACTTAATATACATATTTTATCTTATAAAAAAGTGCCAAACTTTGCAGAGAAACCTAACAACATATCTTGCTACCATACGGCTAGGGTATGGGAGTGTTATACGAAGTGATGTTGGGTCGTTGAACGGTGGCATGATGTCGGAGGGGAGGCCAGTTCGGAGGCAGTGGTCGTGTGTTATGGGTTATGTTTTTTTCCTATTGGAATACTGTACGGCTTTGAGCAAAGCAATAGGAAGGAGGTCGAGGCCGTTGGGATTGGATGTCGAGGAAGCAAGGAGGTGGTTGGAGGCACGGCTGGAGGCATTCCAGGTGAAGTAGGTGGTGGGTGGGGTTTTGGGAAGTTTTAGGGTTTGAGTTTCTAAAACCTAGGGAGCCGGAGATTGTCAAGGGTCCAGGAGCACGGTGGCGCGCGCGTGGTGGAAGGTGGGGTAGTATGGGCTGGTGCGATAGTGACCATGGAAGGGAAGGACGTGATGAGGAAGATGATAAATAGGTTTTTGAATGAGAGAAAAAGGTGAAAACAAAATGGGATCTATGCCCAAAAAAAAGAAAAGAGAGAGAGAGATTGGCACACACACACACACACACACACACACACACACACACATATATATATATATGAACTTAATGATTTGAATATAAATCAATATCGTAATTATTTGAGTTTGTGGTATTTTAAAATATGATTTATGACATCAAAACATTTGAACATAATTATTTGAATATTAATCGATGTTGTTATTATATTTATTAATGATTTTAAATATAAATGACCACGGTGTGAAATAAACGTTTGGTTTTTAAAGAGACCGATGCCAATATTGATACCACTTTAACAAATTTACTTGTGGTGGAGAATTTAGCATGAAGTAGGTTGGTTTGACAAACACAAATGGAATGAAGTAAAAGAACGATGATGGATAGCCTTGGCCTTCGGTTCATAATTAAAATGAATAAAATATGAGCTAAATAGATAGCACCTCTTGCCGGACACACATCTTCGATACCATATCTATTATTTTGTGATTTGATCGGGGCCCTTTGACTTTAGGAGTATTGTTCGGTGTGGGCGGTAGTTGCGGCTATGCATTACCATCGATCCGAGCGTGCAGCTAGTAGAATCCTACTCTAGGTATTGCCTCGTGTGCCTTATCATATCATGATCGAGCCCCCTCGGTTTTGATTTGTGTCATACCTATGGAGTGCCCTATTGTGCCACTAGTTTATGGTGTTGTATAAACTCCAACATTATAAATGGTGTAAGGATAAAAATGTACTCCCGTTTACGCTATTTTCAGTATTATATTTAACTATAGACACTATTATAATAACATATTGAATTATATAATATGTAGTTTAACGGATCCTTAAAGAATGAAATCCTAAACATTATTTAAGTTACTTATACATTTCATGTGAGCATTTCACTTGAGTTGATTTGCTATTGAGAATGTAAATTCTGACTCAAATGTTTTTTTTTTGACTTGGTACTCGAGTCAGACTAAGGAGTTCAACTTTGTCGATCCATCTTTTTGAGAGCTAGAGATCTATTGGAGATTCAGCTTATTATCTATTTGTTATTACTAACTTGATGAATTACTAATGTATCAATCTATTACTCTGATATTATATGTATTTCATTTTTGAGAATTTGTGTTTATTAGCTTCATGCACTACTAAGTTATTTACTCTGTTCCGAGTTATTCTGCTATTTTGTATCCGTGATCTGTCTGTGTTCCATTTTTTTATTTTATTAAGCACTATAGTTAAAATTATCTGCTATTTCGAACGATTTGAATTGGTTTTATTACCGACTTAAATGGTAAGAAAAAGGCGGCTTGTTACACGTGGTATCAAAGCTTTGGTTCAACAAAAATGTTAACTTATGGGGTTTAAAACTCATTAGAGATGAGGTAGCGATACACTAGAATGAGTACAATCAGTTGTAGAATCTTTCTTGAGAGAGCATATTTTGAAAAGTATAATAGTTTTTCAAATGGTTTTAAATAATTTTAAAGGATTTTTATTTAAATTTTGTTTTGAAATTCAACCTTTTCTAAGTGTTTCCCTTCTTTGAGTTCCTTTCTTTAGTTTCTTTTCAATTGGGATTTCCTGAATTCATACCCTGATCCTTGTTCTAAATTTATCTTAGGAAATTTATATAGATAATTTGCAAATTCTTTAGTATACTCTAGTCTATTCTAACTAGAATCTCCCTCTTTTATGGTCTCTGTTAATTATATTCTTTCACTGTTCAACTTTTTGCTCAGACTTTGACTTATGTTGACGTAATTGAATAAACAGTGAAAATGATTCTAAATATAATTCATGTTAAGAATTAATGAGAAATACAGAAATGTTAATAATTAGGACAAGAATTATTTAGTTTATTAATTTTGGAATAATAACGATTTTGAAAGTACAATGTGAATTTATAAAGATGACGTATTTAGAAATTTATAAGATTATCTATTTGTAAATAAAAGTAGTTTGTTGAATTCATATGAAATGGTTTTGAGAAAGCAAAATATATGATTTCATGATATGTCATATTAGTTATACTTCTTAAATATGATATCTTGAAATTATTAAATTTAATAAGTACGAGTCACTAGTTTCAATTCATAAAATGAAATAGTAGCATTAATTAGATTTTTGAATGTTTATTGAACTAAAGTTTTGCTTATGTGAATGTATAATAATTTATATAAAACATGGTGATTTCAAAATTTATTATATAATATAAACCTATAAGTATTAGATAGAGTTTATAAGTATGATTTTAAGTAACTCTAATTTATGAATTTGAAAAGCTAAAGGTATCATTATTATTTTAGTTAGTTTGGTTATTTAAAATGGAGTTTGATTGAGATAGATTGGAATAAATTTAAACTTACTTATATTAAACCTAGTAAAATTATATTGCTATGAATATGATTTTAAGATTTTGGATTAGATATAAACAAAAATTGTATATACATATAAATTTGAACTGGTAAGAATTCTTGTCAATTACAAGATTTGAAAAAATGGATTGTTAGAGTAAACTTCGATATAACTAAATTAAGACAAAATTAGTATGTGACATAAGAGTTATGCGCTAAACTAAATGTAATCCAATGCTAATTTACGGTAATACAATATATTTTATTTTGAAACACGTTTTGAAATATTATATAATGTACGTTCGCAAACTTTGAGTTAATTAGATTTATCGAAGAATAGAAGTTAAAATTTTAATAAATAAATAAGTGTGGGAGAGATCAACATTTTCCTACTCGATATTTGTAATAAATGATTTGAAATGTATTATTTATAATATATATAGGTTTGTAAAAGCTTTTAATTTAGTCAGCTTAAAAAGGGAAGATGTTTACAGTATTTACTTTACGTTAAAATTGGTCTATCGAATACTTAATGATTTGGATATACGTTTGATCATCGTATGTGTTAAATTCCATATATACCAGAAAGAATATAGAATCACACTCTAATCGCTTGGAAATGATTCTGGTTGTGACCGCGACATCATCGGCGCTTAATTCAGAGTTTCTAAAGTATGATGGATATATAGTGCCAATAGAGACATCGAGGGAATACTTTTTTTTGAGCATATCGAGTAAATACTTAAAACAATTTTGGAATGATTTGGGAAAATATTTGGACTTTTGATTTAAATATATTTCAAGAATTACATCTATGTAAGTTGACCAAAATGTATAACTTGATTTTGTATATATTATTGCTTTGTTTCTATTTCTTAGTATAATTCTTTTTCGAGGACGAAAATGTTTGAGTAAGTGAGATTGTAACAGCTTGAAATTATAATATTTTAAATAACTTGTTTAACTGATGTTACTACCATAGTTAATAATGAAATGGGCAGATGGTGAAGGGGTATCGGATGATCGCAAGCTCCTGAGAATCCTTCAGAAAGGAGGGACGAATGCTAGAAGAAGTCAAGGGCAGGGAGAAATGGTCCGAAAGCTGCACCAACCGAGACCTTACTAGGATAAAAAATCTATAGGATCTAACCAGCGGAATCTATCTGACAGCTTCAACCCGACAGGGGATTCTACTGCGAAAAGTCATCCTAATAAGAAACCAAGTAAGACAAAAGCGTGAAATCCGTCGCTTGAGGTCCAGAAGGACCTTCGGTATTAATCGGCCCAATACCAATGCATCAGGAGACTAAAACACCAAAAGCGCCAAGCCAGAGATACATAAAGATTATCTGGAACCAATCTTCGAAACACCCACTGCATAAATGTCGAGAGGTCGTTTTGATAAAACAACCGACAACTAGCCTAGAACAACCTTTTGGAGCATTAGGCTATACCTGGAAATCCCACCAAAAAGCAAACCGAAACCCTGGAAGGGATACAAGCTATCCACACTAGTATATTCAGCACAAACACCGACAGTGTTTCCGAACCGGCAGCTATCCACATACATAACGAGGGCAGGCTCCTCTAAGAGACTACAGCGAGGGCACATACATAACGAGGGCAGTTATCCACATACATAACCGACAGCTATCCACATACATAACGAGAGCATGCAACTGGGAGCTCAAAGTACCTTCCGAAGAGCTACAACGACAACAAGCACACATTAACCTCAAAGAGACTCTTGGCTGAACGAAACCTTCAATACTGAAGCTATAATTAATACCGCAAAGTGGCCAGAAGCAAAACATTCAGGACCAAGGGGAAAAGCGGTCGACAAAAGCTCTTGAAGGCCCAACGGCCCAAAGGCGGAAGGAACCCAAGTTCTCTATAAATAAGACCCCAGGGCTCATATTAAGGGGATCGATTTTCTTGTACTCTTCCTCTTAAAAAATCCGGTAAATGGGGATCAATTTAAGGATCTCTTCAATTCTGTTCATGTAAGCAAAGTTAAAGATTAATAAAGAGAAAATATACACATATGGTATTTACTATGAGTTTATCATATGGATTCTTAGTTATTATTGTTTCGATTTACTCTTTATTACCTGTATATGCTTGGAATCTTGCCTGAATCTACACCTGAAGTCGGAGGAAATGACCCCTCCCTGCCAACTTAAAACCTTCCTATAAGCTTAGGCATGATTCATGAGCTTAGATTTCCTGGTGAACTTGGTCTCGATACTCAGAAATAATCATTTGATCCAGACTTATGAAGGATAAGTGGACTATTTCCCTTTTAGGTCCATCCCCGTCGACCTGACTTCGGTGTTGACGAAAAATATTGTTTATATTTTGGTGCTAGAAAGAGTGCTCGAACCTCCGCTCCCTTGGTTAACCATTCCACATATCCACCTGTGCTATTCCGTCTCGGATTGGACTAAACCTTAAAGAGGCGAACATCATGGATAAAAGATCTTTACCAGTTACTAACGAGTTTCCCATGGTTGGAGCAAATATTAACGAGCCATGGACGATTGAAAGGTTCAAATTAGAAACCCTGCGTATCCAACAGAAAGAGAGGGATGTAGAACCTTATGACCCTGATCGATGGAGCCTTAACCCCTTCCACTTAGGATTGACTCCGATTTTTCCCTATACCGATCCTCGATGGAAAGATGTAACTACTTTCTCCACACCAAAGAAGCCATCCTCACACAAGCTAGAGGAACCATATTCGAACAAAGGGTTGAGAAAGCTTCCATCCCTCTTACCGATAAAAGGTCTGAAAGAGATATACCCCCATGCCAAAAGGCAATTAAAAGGAAGTGCAGGAATGAGGAAGGTACGACAAAATTAAGTAATAAAAGGGCCAAAATGCAACAATGAAAGAGGAATTTTGAGTCAAGGTTGCCAAAAGGTTGTAAGCTCACAACGTCGATAGAGGGTATCTACTTCCTAACTAGATACGAGCTGAACTTTTGGCCATCGTTAAAGAAGAAACCCAAGAACGAAGCTAAGAGAGAACGGTCGTATTGGTACTACCATATGGTAAACATACCTGAAACAAACCCTTGTAGAGTTCTAGAGGGAATGATCATCAAGTTCTTAAACCAAGGAAAATTACAAAGATACGTAGAGAATGCGTAAGGGCTTATGCCGCTAAAGCCTTCTAGAAAAGTTAAAGGAAAGGTTATATGCCCGATTGTGAAGAAGAAAATCCCCACAGTTTGAAATAACCAAGGACAAGTCAAGTCACAAATGGGTAAAAGAAAAGAAAACCCCTTGTCAGCACCAAATTGGTCCGATCAAGGCATCCCCCAAAGGGCGGGTGGTGTGTTAGTCTTCTTCCATGCCCAAATCAGAAGGGGCTAGGTTAAAGCATTAAAAGCGTAAGCTTCCGTTTCACACTAGAAATGGTCATGGCGGTCATCTAAAATTAGCGCCCTACCTTTGCTCGTAGAAGAGTGCGCCCTGCCTCTGCTAGAACTAAGCACGTCCTACCTCTACTCGCAGAAGAGCACGTCCTACCTCTGCTTGTGTTCCGCGTTCCTCGCAGAAGGGAATTCAAACCCTTATCATCGCCTACGATGGTCAGGATAAGGCATCCCTCAGAGGGGGTGGCATGTAAGCCTTTACCAGTACCTACGTTGGTCAGTGTAGAGCATCAAAAAAGTAAACCTTAGTTTGTGCCTACGATGGCCCCGTCTAAGTTTCTAAGACCTTATCATCGCCTACGATGGTCAGGATAAGGCACCTCCTAGAGGGAGGTTGGGTAAGTCCTTGGGCCCTGCTTGTGGATAAGCTAGCCAAGCACACCGAACGCACATGCCCATAGAATGGCCAACAAAGCACATACATCCTTTACTTTGACATTAAAACCTAGAGAGTGGCTCAGGAAGCACGTACAGCCTCTTCTTTGCAAATCAAATTCAGGTAGGATACCAAAACGTTAATGCCGGAAGGGATCTTCGGTCTTTAATCATTGAATACCCGAATCTGGGTTGATTCAGTTCCTGATAAATACCATAAGGAGTTTCCCGTCCTCTATCCATGAAAATACCTTAATTTGGGTTGATGCAGTTACACACAAATACCGGAAGAGGTTTCCGGTCTTCTATCTATGTCGACACCCGAATCTGGGTCGGGGAGGGCCTTCGCAAAGCACCGGGAGGGGGATCCCGGTCTTATCTCAACACCGAAATCAGATGGTTCAACTTTCCATAAAAACCGGAAGTGGGTTCCCGGCCTCCTACTATGAATAACCCGAATTTGAGTTGATTTGGCTTACATCAAACGCCGGAAGAGGAGCCCAGGTCTTGCACCAACACTGAAATTTGAATGACCGCTATTTGAAACGTATACGAAAGGTGATAACTGACCAGCAGAAAAAACTCCGAAACGGTTATCTCAAATTAGAACAACCATATATGTGCTCACGGATGATGGGCCACAAGCCAAAATTTGGAAGAAAATGGGAGGTTCATCATCAAAACGATTCTGGATAGAAGGGTTATCTCTTTCCTTACTCAGAGAAACTTTTAAAACCATTTATGTGCAAGAAATTATTATCCATGTTTAATATCTACAGCTATTTACACAATAGACATTGTCAATACGCAAGGTTCATTCATCAAAAATAGCATTCTCAACACCCTGATTATAGGCACAATTGTATGCCATCACTACAACTTTTTACTAAAAATAAGGGTCCTCTCCATCATCAAGCTAGGGAGGGTTGATGGCATGACGAAGCGCGATACCTAGTAATTTGTTAAGCTTTCGCACTGTCCTACTCGTTTCGTCTAAATGATCAGAAAGTTTAATGTGAAGTTTCAAGGCTCTGTTATAAGCCCTACACAATGCCCTAAGAGAACTGTTTTCCTTCTCTAGTCCGAAAACATCCATACGCAAATTATACCTTTCCTCTTGTAAATGTCTAATTTGATCAGCATACCTGGCAACAACGTCATGAGAATCCTTAATCAACTTAGTGTCATAAGTCCCTTTCATCTCGGCTACCACTCTTTTGCACCACTTAGAAATGGATGATTCCTTTAGCCCTGTGGGAGGGCTATTCAAGTAATAAAACTTCTGACGGATAGAAGTCTCGCGAGTGGTCACAACACCAGAGGATGAAGGTCCCGTCATGATAGGAATATTCTTGAAACAATATTCCCACATCTCGCACTTTGTAGTGGCATTGTTTATATCAATTTCCAAGTCAACATTACGTTGACATAAACGCCTCAATTCATCCTCAAACTCGATGGAAGATATGGTCTTTATGTATGCCTTCAATCCAATAATAGTCCTATCTCTCTCCCTTAGTTGTTCTCTCAAAGAATTCATTCTCTTAGTCAAATGTTTGAGGGATAAATTCTGATGTAAAATCTTTCTCTCTTGAGACATAGGAAGAATCTCTTTTGCCGGTGATGATCCACTCCGAGACAGGAGGATCTCACGACGATCAACCTACTCATAGGCACACAGGAAATTAGTTGCAATTTCATTTTTTTCGATTTGCAAGAATAAAACTCCTTTCCTTATACAACTTTGCGTGAGTTAAACCAAAACTAATCTATTATGGCATATAGATAAAAAGGGGATTACAAATAGATCACTTTTTCATACATTTATTGTTTACATAACATCTCAGCATGTTTAACCCTAAAACTCTTTAGTATCGCTTCACGATCTCCACTCAGAAAGTTTAAAGAGAGATGAGGGAATGTAGTGTAAACACTCTTAAGTTCCTCAAAAAAACGCTTTTCCCTGAAAGCGCGAGTAGGTGTTGTTCGAAACACCTTTTTCAGTCTACAAATCATACGTAATGTATCCTCATTATAAACAAAATTCTACCATAATGCAAATAAGCGTATTAGCTTTCAGAAGTAATAAAGGGGAACTCCGCACAAATGTTGCATAGATTGCTGGGTTAAGTTTACGAGTGTGCCTCTTACTCTACATAAAAACGATTTGAGTTCCTCTATTTGTTACCTAACTCTGCTTAAGGCAGGATGCAACTTTTATTTTGTCTATTATAATGATAGGAGATTAGTTATAGTCAAATATTCAGGGAAAGAGAAAAAAACTGCCAGAGCGAGAATTATACCCGAGGAGAAGGAACTTCAGAATCAACAGCTCTCTTCCCTCCTAAAATACCAGAAGGGCCATCTTCTTTAGGCACTGACGATTCAGAGTTGAGGACAATATGTTTATCTTGATGACCACTACCTCCGGAACCATCGCCGTCATCCTCCCCATTGTTGCCAACAAAAGTGAAAGTCTCCCCTCCTTCACTTAAATCATCTGGAAAATTATCAATATATAGAAGGTCCTCGACTTTGGATTCGCCCCTCTGCGGTATCTTAACGCCTTGTTCGCTGAACTTAATCCTTTCCATAACCCGATCCTTAATGAAAGGAGGAGATTTGGTGGTCCGGAGCTTAGGAAGACTTAGGAGGTTATCGGAAACAAGATGAAATAAGGCCTCTTCATAACAGTCAGACTTAATCTATGGAAGGTAGACTTGTAAGAAATTAAAAATCCTGTCTTTAGCTGCATGGATTATCTGAGCGGCTCGTGAAAGCTTCTCATCCTTCTTTTGAAGCTCATCGGCATGGGTTACTACATCTTCTGCTATCTGGTGTTCTAAGGCAACACCTTATCCGAGATTACGTCCCTAGCTTGCCTTTCTTTCTCTAAGGTGACCCGGTGTGTTCCAAGGAAGCCTTCAACCTCTCACATTCATCGCTCAAAATTGCGTTTACTTCTCGAAGCCAAACGATTTTGGTGGAAGTGGGAGAAGGGATTGGCTTAGACAAATGCCATTCCTTGATAATCTGGGAAATTAGAAACATTCGGTATACAGTCGCGACAAATGGAAAGTCCAAATTGAAAAGTATATATTGTACCTTAAGCTGTCGGGTGATCAAATGCTGGTAGAAATCCACCATGTTTGAAGAAGAGAAGGGTAATGAGATGTTAGAAAATTCTGGTTCAGAAAGGACGAGCTTCACACAATCAGTAAAATCCGTTGAAGGATCAAGAGGCCTCGAAGGGTCAACGGATTGAGAAGCTGGAATATGCGGCATGGCACCTGCACCATCTCCTGATGTACTCAGAAGGGATAACGTAGGAACACTACTTCTTGTTTCTCTACCGGAAGCACCCTCAGAAATCACAAAAGTAGAAAAATCAAGCTTTAGTCTCTAAGCCCGAGGATCGACAGGTAGCTTAGCCAACCTCTTAACAACAACAGCAGTAGAACGGTTCAAAACGTCAATAAGATTAGGAGCATCTGAAGTCGAAACTCATAGTCAAACGAAAAATAAAAGAAAGATTCAAGAACGCGAAACTTGGATACCAAAGAGACCTCGATAAGGAAACTAACGAATCAACGAAACATACCATGAAATAAGGGAGTAGAGGAAGCAAATAGTTCTGAGCACGACAACAAACACTTAGAGCCAGGAAGACGAATAGGCGGATTCCCTAGGACCTTCTGTCCGTTAGGGAGGAGACCATAGAGACATAACTTGGCCTTCGCTAATAGAGCAGACCGACCTGGCGGTTTTTCGAGTAGCTTCAAGATGAGCTCAAATACATGGGATTCGCTTTCAGTTAAAGACATTCTCCTAGAAGCAGGATCTAAAAAAAATATACAAAAAAATATTCACTCGCAAAAGGTTAAGAGGACTCACTATACTCAGCAAATTGGACGATGATGGATAGATTTGATCTTCAGGTTGTAACAAAAATCCCTAAAATAGGAGCTATACCATGATTAATAGAGATAACACACCTTATCAGAGACAATTCTTCGATACCATGTTTATTACGTTGGGATTTGATTAGGGCTCTTTGATTTTGGTATTGTTGTTCGAGGTTGGCGGTAGTTGCAACTACGCATTTCCATCGGTCCGGTCCTGCAATTGGTAGAATCCTACCCTGGATATTGCCTCGTGTGCCTTGTCATATTATCCTAAACAAGCCTTTATGATTTTGATTTGTGTTGAACCTATGAATTGCCTTCTGATACCTTTAGTTACGGTACTATATGGACTAAGACATTATAAATGGTTTAAGGGTAAAAATGTAATCTCGCTTATGCTATTTTTGATATTATTTTTAACTGAGACACTATTATAATAACGTATTGTATTATATAATATCTATTTTAAAGGATCCTTAAGAATGGATTCTCAAACTTTCCTTAAGTTTCTTGTGCATTTCCTGTGAGCATTTCACTTGAGTTTTTTACTACTGGGAATGTTATCTTGACTTGGGTGTTTTTTTTACTTGATGCTCGAGTCAGACTGAGGAGTTCAGCATTGATGATCCATCATTTGAGAGCTGGTGAGCTATTGGAGTTTTAGCTCATTATCCATCTGCTTTTACTAATTTGGTGAATTTCTAATGTACTAATCTGTTACTTTGATATTGTATATTAGATTTTGAGATTTTGTGTTTAGTAGCTTCATGAGCTACTAAGTTATTTTTTCCTCTACAAGTCATTCTGCTATTTTGATACTGTGATCTATCTGTGTTCTATGATTTGATTTTATTAAAACCCATAGTTAAAATAATCTTCTCTTTAAAATGATTTAAGTTGGTTTTACTACCAAATTACATGGTAAGAAAAAAGGGGATTGTTACATTATTTGATGGCTATGTAGATACGTAGGGATTTAGCTTAGGTGTTTTCTTGGGTTTCCCAAGTGGATGTTTATAACCAATGGATTATATTTCAAAGCGACCAATTTTTTTTAATGTTCAATGCATTAAGGCATGGTTGGTTCATTTTATGTTTATGCATTGATATTTGCTACCTCACAAGATATGCTACCGGTGTTATATGGATTAACATGCATATCCTTATTATATTTTATAATTAACTCATCAACATCATATCTAAATCAATAAGAAAATTTTATTTATATTGTTTACCATGTTTTCTTCTATCATTAACATTAAAAACAATTAGATTTGATGATTTGAGTTCACTCTTCTTTCAGTTAGCTCGGTTATGCAACTAAACTCATATGCTTTTATATTCTCTTGAATGTTTAAGGTGGCTTTTTAAAGCAGATTTTGCAGTTTAGTCAAACCGACCGTTATGAAGGTTTGCTTATTTTCACTTGTCAAAAACAAAACTTTCTGAAACCAAAAAAAGATTGCCCATTCTTCGTTGATGTTCTCTCCCCATAACCCTATTTTTCTCCGCATGAATATTTATTCTCGAAGCCTATTTTTCTCCCCATTTTTTCCTCGTATTTTCATTTCTCTATATTTCTTGTCCGTATTTATTCTTAAATCCAATCTCCCCTTTAAATACAGCTCTACCTCGCCATCCTAATCTTTAATCCACTACCGCAACATCCTGTCATCACTCTTTTTCTATCAGGTAAACTTCCATGTATCCATAGAAAATTATATTTGGTTATTAATGTTTTTGTTAAGTGCACTGAGATTCAAAATGCCGCATTTAGGATTCATAATATGCAGATTCCGTATTCTGCGTTTTTTGGTTCTTGCATATTTTATATGATTGAAATCTTAGTGAATGCGATAGGGTTTCAATTATGAATTTCCTTCAATAATTTGTGTACACCTTTCATTTTAAATCCACAACTAATTTTACTATTGAAGCTATTATTTCTTTCCTTTTCTCTTAAAACTCATTCATTGGGAATTTTTAGAAATAAAATCGGGTTGGCCTTATGTTATCTAGAATAATTTGGCAGATTCCAAAAGAAACTATGTTTAGGGAGAAACTAATTTTATTGATAGTTTTGAAGCGAAAATGAGACATATGTTTTTGTCAAAATTTGGAAGAGCTAAAACTATGGGAAGAGATTTAGATTGATTATCAATGCAAGAAGGATTTTGCTCCTGGTTAACAATGATGTATGCATAAATAAATAGATAAACTAAATTGAACAAATACTTGAGATGTAACTTTAATAATCTATGAAAACAACTAGTGAACAATTTTAATGTTAGTTGTCTTCAAATTCTTTCTCTCTTTGTTTAAGTATTTTGGACAAACTACACCTGGGTATGGATTTCTTTTGTTTTGAGTTCTAATATTGCATCAAATGGGGTCGTTGTTTTTCTCTCTATTAACATACCGACGAAGTGAATACCAAGTTGATAACGGAATGTATGCCTACTTTATATCAAAAAATAGGACAGAGGTACAAATACACTGATACTTACATCTGAAATTAAACTCAAGCAGAGTGACAGTGTTGTGATAAAACCAAATTAGTAGTAGATATACCTTTACAAAATTTAGGATTAGACTCAAAACAGATCATGCTCCTTTTAAATATCAATGTGCCATAGTATGATGAGATTTTTCTAATGCAATTGGATAACCTGGGTAAGAAACAGAAAATTTTCCATCATAGGTGTTGGTCCATTATATTCATTTTAGGGCAAGGGTAATTCATTTGGCATAGATCGATGGAGAGCACATGTGAAAGTAATCTGTGTATTATTGTGTTTATTGACAATTTTAGGCTCTTACCGCTAGTAATTTTATTGGTGAGAGCACTAGTAAACAAATTGGCAATCACCTTTTAAGTATGAAATATGCAAGTGCATTATATAAGTTGTCGGGGCTAGGGAATGTTCTTCCAATATGTAATTTGATAGTAATATGTTATAAACTTATATTCAGTTCATATAGTACTTAAGTATTATAATCGTTGAATTGTTGAAATTAATGAAAAAGGTTGTTGAATTATATCCAAGTGAAAATACAATAAAAATAAAGTGCTGCTTATTCTACCCGATTTGCTTGATCTTGTTAGGGATTGAGATGGCGGTGATGATGGTTTTGATGACAACAACCTTGTTTTAACTATCAGTGTTTAAAAGTATATACGGACACCATTCTCTAGAATATATTAATCAGAAAATATATGCATGTATTGATTATTGAATACTTTACAATTCAAATATTTAAGATTTCAAAGAAGAAGAATTCAAGATAGAAGACTCATGGGTAGCAAGAATTCAAGAGTTCGAGAAATAAAAAGTAATAAAGTCTAGATTTCTTATTAAAACTCTAAAATAGCACTGAATCCTTATTTCAATTTTTCTCACTATTTCTAATATTTCTTATCTTATTTTTAAATTGATTTCAGAATTACTTCCTTATTTCAAGTTTGTATTTCTTTGTTTTTAAATTTATTCTAACTCCTAATTTTAAAATATATCTTTTATATCTTAAAAAACTTTAACTACTAGTTCAAATATTTCTTATCTATATGATTGTTACTAATTTTATATTAAGTTTGAATATAGCTACTTAAGTTTTAATTCCCTTTACTTATATTTATATCTTCAGTTTTAAAGTATTTCTTATATTTATATTCATAGTTTAAAATCATTTAAAATAGTTTTTAAATCATTCTTATATATGTTCTTAATTTATTTCCATATTTATTTTTCAATATATATTTTTACTCTAAATAGACTATTTTAATATGTAGGAAAATAGTTTGTTTTAACTCAAGATTCACAGAATTTATTTGAACATTACATGCCTTAATTTGAAAATTTTACTTTTGCAAATTTTATGAAGGCATGTCGATATGGGTAATCCTCCATGTTGACATGGTGACGTTGGATTTCAAATTCAAATTTTAAAAAGAAGTGTATTTTGATTTCAAATCTTATCTGAAGTTTTTGATTGTTTGGAGACAATAAAAAGGCTTCTAAATTCAAGATTTAAAAGCTAATTTCATTATCTTCTTCCTCTTTTATCTTCCTTCCATTAAAACTCTTAATTTATTAAATTAAATACTTATACTCTGCTAAATTTAAAAGAGAATCACATCTCTTTCTAGTTTCATTCTCTACCATACTCTCTCAAAGATTCAAGTGCTACTCAAGAGTTATAGGGTTTCTATAATCAAATATCACAAGATCAAGTTCCATCGGGTCAATCTACAGAAACTGGAATTGAAAAGGTGTGGCGGTAGCTCGTTCAAAACGGTTGGGTGTGATTGTAGCATGGAAATCAATTGAGTCTCACTGTACTTCAGAAACAGGCAAGGTGTACCTCATGGCCATAAAATTGAGGATTGTAAAAAGGAAATTCGCATCAACCCTGAGTTGTGTAGGGCTAGATGTAGGGTGTAACTCTAAACCAGTATAAATTTTCGGTGTGTTCTTTCCTCTTATTGCTTTTTATTTATTATTATCTACATCTGTGTTTGATTGTGTGATCATCTCATAACTGTATTCGCATTTCATTCTGAATAACTCAAAATGGTTTCAAGAAATTTATAAAATTAATTAAACACTACTCACCTCCTTAGTGTTTAGATTTCCTTAAGATCCTTAATCCACATCCCCAATAACTAGTATTATAGCATTGGTTTTCAAAGTTTTGCATAATCAGAATTTTTGAAAATTTTAAATGGAAACCACACTGGTATTGTCAACACAAATATTTCTAGTTCATTTATAGAGGGTTAGTCCACTGTTAGACCACCACCGTTTAAAGATAGTAATTGTAACGACCCGGGGTTTTTGCGATCCTGGTTATCGGCACCAAACACGATGTCGACTAATCAAGCATCGGAAATACCAGATAGTCCATGAAAGAAATTAGAGGGTGAGGGTAGATAAGATAGAAACTTAGAATAGAAGAAGAAGAACATACAACATCAGAGTAAACACGAATCTCACAGCGGAACGAATAAATATATTTCATAACCTAACTTTGAAATATAATATGTACTTGAATATGCATATCATTTCCAAAGTACAACACTTACAACACAGCGGAAAAACCATAGCTATATAATTCTGAAGCCTCCTGCTCCAACTCTTCAAGTATCTGTAAATCCCGACTACTTGACTGCCCGTACAAATTAGGCACCCAAGAGTTTAGGGAAAACAAAATAAAATAAACTCCGGGTCAGTCATGAGACTGGTGTGAGTAAACTCAAATTATTTGTTTAACTTTAAAAATCCTTTCAAAAGAAAGAATAATCGTAAGACCGATTCACACATAAACATGGATGGTTTTTACCATACGATAACCCAAATCATTCTTTATATCAAGTCTCTTATGATATTACAATAATGTCTAAATACAAGTACTTAGCAATCTATTAGAAACGCTTGCATCTAACGTTCTACATATATAATATACAATCAAAACCACGGGCTCTTATTTGGGGAATGGATTCCAACTATGACAAGGTATGGATCCACCTTCCGCTCAGTGTACTCTAGAAGCGATACACTGGAGTTCAACAAGAACATCTTGTGACTTGGCCATACATGACCGACCACTCATTTCGCTTGAGTGTATCGAATATATTGTCATATTACAGTTGGTAAACCAATATAACCATTCCCGGGAGATATAGAATTGAAAGAAGTACAAATATGAATATTCTCTATATGGTGACAATATACCCTACTTAGTTGCGAACCACTTAGCCATGATGTCTGCCCGATTTTTCTCATTTCCCAGTTGATGAGGCTGGAGGTCATAACGTATCTTTCAACAGATTACTCATTCATTCACTTTGAATGCCACATCGTCATACCCGTCAAATCACAAATTGAT
Organism: Allium sativum; assembly: GCA_030737875.1. Taxonomy (NCBI): domain Eukaryota; kingdom Viridiplantae; phylum Streptophyta; class Magnoliopsida; order Asparagales; family Amaryllidaceae; genus Allium; species Allium sativum. The sequence continues at coordinate 191,660,235 of CM060921.1, forward strand.
TTCCCTAAAAATACCAGGGGTATAAGCTAAGAGAAACGAATTCCTCCGCCGCCAACGTAAATACGTTTGAAACGATCAGCTTACGTGATCTACCAGATATACTCTGTCAGACATTCGTCCATTCAAGTTGTCCTGGGACTGGACAAACCGAAGGCACTATTTCGTACATCCATCCTAGGAAATCTCTACCTAGGACTTATACAACAGCCCTTGCACTTTACTCTATCTTCAATTTGTCTTCGATCTATTTGATTCGAAATGCTAACGCCCATGCGGAGTGGTTCTTTAGATAAGAATCCAACCGGTCTCTCCGTATTGACGACGGAAAAATGGTCAAAAACTTCAATAGTCGGTGAGTTAACTATCAAAGAAAAACACGTGTGCAAACAACAATATTGTTTCCAGATGGAAATTATATCGATCAATCATCATTTATCTCCTAAATTAATTTATTCATTCTCCATTTCCTGTTTCTGTATATATACAGAAATTATTATTTTCTAAATTTAGAAAATATACGTTATTAATCATTGGAAAACATTTCCATCTCCTTTCCACGGATCACTGTCATTCCAGTATTCTTTACCATCTAACATTTTATTTTCTATGATTAGAAAATATCTCTGATTATATTTGGAAAACGTTTCCAAAACTCATTCCTTGGATTTAAACAGATGTTTAAATAAAACATCGCTATGCCAATTCAAACCATTACCTTTATTAACTATATTCACTTAACCAACCTTCACTATCAAACCTTACCATTCCTTAGTTAAGAAGGAAGTCAATTAAGTTGGGGTATAATTACCTCTCAGACCTTAACTGAACAACGTTTTAACTTCGAAATAGTCAAAGTTTATCTTTTAATTCTTTAACAAACTTCCTTACGTGACTCTCTTTCGAATAAATCTCTATTCGATAACACTTTCCTTCAAATAAACTATATTCGATAATCTCTCTTCTTCGAATAACCTATATTTGAATAACTCTATTCAATTAACATTATTCAATTAACTCTAATCGATTTACTCTTATCAGTTAGCTCTATTTGATTAACTCAATTCTATCAACTCTATTTGATTAACACATTTTGATTAACTCCTTTTTGATTAACCCTAATCGATTAACTCTGATCAATTAACTCCTATCAATTTACTCATATCAATTTACTCCTTTTGAATAAACTGTATTTGATTAACCCCTTTCTCTATTCGAATAAACTATATTCGATAACTCCTTTTAACTGTATTCGAATAATCTATATTTGATAATCTCCTTTTAACTCTATTCGAATAAACTAACATTCGATAACTCCTTTCGAATAACTAATATTCGATAACTCCTTCGAATACCTAATATTTGATATCTCCTTTCAAATAACCAATATTCGATAACTCCTTCAAATAACTAATATTCGATAACTCCTTCGAATAACTAGTATTCGATAACTCCTTCGAATAACTAGTATTCGATAACTCCTTCGAATAACTAGTATTCGATAACTCCTTCGAATAACTAGTATTCGATAACTCCTTCGAATAACTAGTATTCGATAACTCCTTCGAATAACTAGTATTCGATAACTCCTTCGAATAACTAGTATTCGATAACTCCTTCGAATAACTAATGTTCGATAACTCCTTCGAATAACTAATGTTCGATAACTCCTTCGAATAACTAATATTCGATAACTCCTTCGAATAACTAATGTTCGATAACTCCTTCGAATAACTAATGTTCGATAACTCCTTCGAATAACTAATATTCGATAACTCCTTCGAATAACTAATATTCAATAACTCCTTCGAATAACTAATATTCGATAACTCCTTCGAATAACTAATATTCGATAACTCCTTCGAATAACTAATATTTGATAACTCCTTTGAATAACTAATATTTGATAACTCCTCTTTCGATTAAACTATATTCGATTATCTTTCTTCAATTAACTCTATTTGATTACTCTAATCAATGAACTCTAATTCTAATCGATTAACTCTACTCTCGAATCGATTAACTCTATTTGATTAACTCTAACTGGTTAACTCTAACTGGTTAACTCTAATTGATTAAGTCTTATAACTCCTTTTGATTAACACATTTTGATTAACTCCTTTGATTAACTCTACGTCTATATATTCAATTTCAAATATCGATGTTGAAATTGATTCTTACTTCTCTATATAAGCCCTGACTTATATATTCTATTTATCCAATGATAAATATTTTATTTAATTTATAAAATATTTTATAAATTAATCTTCTCAATCTATTTAAAATCTTTGCTTTAAATCCATATCACGTTATACCCGTTTGCGAAGCATGGGTCTAAACTTTCCTGATGTAAAATTCTATTCGTTTGCCAAATTTTCCTTATATGACATTCTTTTCATTTCCCAATAAATTCCTTTTATAACTCTATTTATTTTCTACATAAATATCTCCTTTTATAACTCTATTTATTTAACAAATAAATATTCTTTTCCAATCCTATTTATTTAATAAATAAATATTTTCTTTTCAACTCTATTTGTAAATGTTTTACAAATATTCCCTTTCCAAATCTATTTGTAAATGGTATACAAATATATCCTTTTCATTTCTATTTGTAAATGGTTTACAAATATATCCTTTTCATTTCTATTAGTAAATGGTTTACAAATATATCCTTTCTATTTGTATTACAAATATTTCCCTTTTTATATTTGTTTTACAAATAATTCCCTTTATAAAATCCCTTGATTTTATAAATATTCCTTTATATAAAATCCTTTGATTTTATAAATATTCTATTTCAATATACAGTTTGAAATCTTCCTTCTATATAAAATCTTTCGATTTTATAAAATATTTTATTTCAATATAGTTGTTGAAATTTTCCTTTTTCATCCCAGAGTTTTCTTACAGTATTTAAAATACCAAACAACAGTGATCGATATCATTCAAACACACATAATCAACAACAGATTATAAATCACATCATATATCACAATATATGAAAAAAAGTAAAATAAATGTTGAGGAATCCAGTTGGATTCCTCCAACCTGTTTCCCTGCATCACAGAAGTTAAACAATAAAATTAACTCGATTTCATTTCAATATGAAATAATCTGCTAAACAGAATCAATATTAGATTAACGATTTATATATATCGTTATCTATAATTTCAACCAATACAAAATCAATTCAACCAAATAGTTGACACACAGCAATCAACAGATAATTATCAGTTCTAACAATATGTTGTAAAAATATAACTGTTTAGAGTTGGTGAGTTTTATTCACATTGGAGAACATCGTTAATAACGATAACCATCGCTCGATTTGATTCAGACGGACAATTTATTTTCTATAAATTGTAGCGGGCTTTGATTCACTCCCAGTCAGTTCCATTGGGTAGTCACCGTCCATACGATCACAACGGATCTGGCTGTTCGAAATTCTGATTCAGTATGTACAAGTTATGGTATTCAGAAGTAAATACACATTTATTTTAAATAAAACTTAAATAGATTCCATTTGGGGTTTACCCAAAGTTACGGCCCATACTCCTGCTCAGCCCATGCCCACTCCACCGCATCCTTTCTTCCCCGACTTCAGTACTCTCTGACGCACCAAAAATGGCCATTAACACAAATTAAATTTGATACCTCCCTTTCATCACTCAATAAAACTTCAAACAGGGAATGCCAGTATACTCCTCTTTCTCTCCTCTTCCAAACCATAACCACGACATAAAACTCGAAACCCCCATTTCAAATCCGTCGAACACCCCCTACAGTGAACTACCGACATCAGTAAGCACCATCCTCTCCAAATATCAGCATTCAAGTTCCATTCGGTCTCCTCGACCTCAAACTAACCATTAAAACACCAAACGATGCCTTAAACTCACGAATTCTTGAACCCTAAACCTATTGTGAGTCTTCGAGCATCCCAGAAATGTGCGTCGCACGCAATACAACTTACATAGAAATGAAGAGCTGAATTCCAGGATCTCTCGTATAATGATTTCAAAATTTTTATGAGTGCTGTATGATTTTAAAAATAACACTGAGGGTTGAAAATTAAAATGGATCTCGGTTTCTCTACTGAAGCAAAACGAAGTGATGACGATGCTTCTTGGGTATTTATAGATTGTAAGTCCTTCGTGATTAAGTAAACAGTACAATTGGTAGGTTAAATGAATGTTGGCTGAGTTTCCACGTTTTCATTTTGTATGGTTGAGAAAGGCTGATGCGTGGCTTTGTTTGGGCCTTAGGGAGAACGTTAGTGTATTTAGAGTTTGGTTTTTCAAAGTACCATGTTACCTAAATTCCATTCACGTATGGGCAGAAATCAAGATACCGTTGTATCGAGCACGGTTCCACGATCCCAAAAATATAATAATACCAGTAGATTAACTCATATTGTGAAACCCCAAAATCGTTGATTAAGGATGCAAAATACTCCAAATAAAAAGTTGCATATTAAATTAATTAAAAATTTCAGTAAAATTCTAAAAATTAAATTATCACTATATCTCAAAGGAATCTTGTTCAGATTCGAATCCGATACCTAGTTATATCAAATAAACCGTTACGGTCGATAAACGATTCTATAGCGATTACTTGAAAATTAGATTTGATCATAAATCAATATCTACACGACGGAATCTCGATTTTTCTCTTCCATTAGAAAAATATACTTCACCAGCTTTGAACGTTTCTTGTTTCACAGAAATCCGATTTAAAACAAACCTTGTATATTCAGTTGAAGTCCGAATCGCCAAATAGCAAACTGCCACGCCATTTCGAGCTCGATTATAATTATAATATAATTATACGTTCAAACTGTCGTTCAAATAATATATTCGTCATTCTAATTTAATTCTAAGCTGAATTAAATACTTTGAATTGTCCATTTCACATTATATTGTCAGTTCACTATTTCTGATTATTTCAGAAATTAATTATATTATTCTATTATTTATATTAATTAAATATTCACTATAATTTAATTAAACAACCATTTAATTCTCTATATCACTATTTAGATAATTAAATTAATTAGTTATTATAACGCTGAAAGTACGGGACATTACATTCTTTCCCCCTTAAAATAATTTCATCCTCGAAATTGCTAAGGTAGAAAACAAACCCCATTGACTGGTTAGAACTTATTTGTTTACTTCTTAATTTCAATTGAATACATTTAATTTCAATTTCAACTGAATACATTTAATTTCAATTAAAATATTAATTAATTCTTATCAATGAAAATTTTCAAAAATCATGAAAATTTTCTGACACCCGAAATTTTCGAAAAATTTCGCCAGCACCTCCTTTGTACTGGTCGATCGGTACAACTACAACTCGCCTCTCTGGGCCTTCTTCAACCCAAAAGAAAATCAAACAGCCAAGCGGCTTGCCAGTCAGGCTCATCAATCACCAAACTCATATGAAATATAAACTTGTACCTTTTTGTTGGGCATATCATTATATCACTTTCACTTGCTACCAACCCAGCATATACCGATACATTTCCAACTTGATCTCAAATCAATTCATTCCTAAACCAAATCATCTGTTTATACCCCAAACCAAATCCATTTGAAACTCAAGATCCATTCTTGATTTCAACTCTTAACTTACCAATTCAATATACTTAACCAAGTTAAGTTATCATTCAACATTTCATTAACTAATTAATTCCCTCTAATCAGTTACCTTTATCTCATAACTCAAATCTGATTTTTAATTCAAAAATAAATCCATTTACTTACCTGAGTCAAATTATATTCAAATTCCAATCTTACTCAATATCGTTCTATTTTCAATTAATTTCCACTTCACTGGCTTTCAATTCAATTCCAGCTTGATTTCACAAATTTCTATTTAAATTTGTAATTCAATAATCTTCCCCTAGGAATTTTAAACAGCTTTACCATATCGAAAATCAAACTTTCTTTTCAGGATTCAAACCACTTGCTTTCCTAAAATCAATTCAAAAACATTGTCTTTGGTAGTAATCTGTCACTTACAACTCGGAAATGAACACTGATGATGTGGCCAACATCATCAGAGTTGTTTCCCAGTGGCTGAAGTGAGTTTAATACTATAACATTTTTCAAAACCCATATTTAAACACTTTCATTTGAAATACATTTCAAAATAAAATTCAGAATGCTTGTAAAATAATTTAAAATCTCCCAGGATTTTAAAATTCTTGTATATTCAATTCAAATCCATTTACAAGCACCTTTACAATTTCCAGGATTTTAATTCCAATTCTGATTCAAATTTCAGATTCAATTCATCGGATTTCATATGTTTCTCTTATATGATTTCTGATTGGTTACTTACATCCATTTCAATTTATAATCTTACTCGATTATAATAACAACCAATATATCCAATATATTATAATTCCAATATATATAATTTCTCTATATCAAAATATACTTTGGGTAAAATTATTTTCATTTACCCTCCTTTCAAAACATATCGTGTCGACCCATCGTATTCGAGTGTTTATAAACTCTAACCGATACCGTGGATCAAACTGATTGACCAGAACCCATAAACAACTCAACCAATAAATCTCCATGGTATAAAATAATTTTATATCAAATAACAAATACATTCACTTGTATATATACACTTAACTCAATCTAGGGTATTACTAACCCCATCTCTACTGAGTTACGCCACAGAGCCAAGGTAATTACTTAATCTTAAGCTCCAATACCACTATAACGACCCGGGGTTTTTACGATCCTGGTTATCGACACCAAACACGATGTCGACTAATCAAGCATCGAAAATACCGGATAGTCCACGAATGAAATTAGAGGGTGAGGATAGATAAGATAGAAACTTAGAATAGAAGAAGAAGAACATACAACATCAGAGTAGACACGAATCTCACAGCGGAACGAATAAATATATTTCATAACATAACTTTGAAATATAAATCTGTACTTGAATATACATATCATTTCCAAAGTACAGCACTTACAACACAACGGAAAAACCATAGCTATATAATTCTGAAGCCTCCTACTCCAGTTCTTCAAGTATCTGTAAATCCCGACTACTTGACTGTAACAACCTGGAAATTTGAGCCAATTTAAAATTTTTATTTTGGCAATTTTAATGGATTTTGAATATTTAAAATGATTTATTTTAAATATTAACGATAGGAAATTTATTTTGAATAGAAATAGACATATATATTTATTTGAATCGTTGTTATAATAGAAATATTTTATTTTAAATATAAAAGGAATTAAAAATGGTGCCGTAGTTTGGAATTTTGATTTCGAATTTCAAATGAATGTACAGGATTCAAAGTAAACCGGATTTTAGTGAAACAAAAATATTAGAATCTGTTTGAGAATATCTTTCCAAGGAATCCGAAAAATTGAAATTTCATAACGGGAATAAAAAATTATGCCCAGTTGAAATTTCAGAATAGTCGCTATGGAATTTTGAGCCCTTAAAAATGGAAATTTTGCAAAAAACCTCGGTTTTCGACGAAACCACTTTTGTTGGATTCGGGATGTCGAATTTTTGCTAGATTCCAAAATTCGTAATTTTTCGAATTAATATGTGAGCGTTGCAAAGTAAAACGTGTTTTGATAGTTCCAGTCAATTTCGATCGACCAGAAAATGGCCATTTTTCAAACGGTCTCGGAATTTGATGAAATTAGTTTTGTTAGGACTGTACCGTCAATACGAAGCTAGAAAATATTTTTTTGGAAATTTTTAGAGTTAGCATGTAGCTCCGGTAAATTAAAATGTACGTTCAAATTGAATATATATATATATATATAGATTTATAGTTTAATTTTGGTGAAAACCTATCGTAACACCGAATTGGCTTTCGGGACATATCCCATTACGTTCGGGATGGGGGTATTTAGCTAGGAGCGACAGTCGTTGGGTTTGATTTGGAGTTCGTATCAATAAACTAGTATTTTTAGAATTTAAATAATAAAATAATAATTTTTTTTTATAAAGGCCAATCCAAAACCCTAGGCCCTATTATTCAACACAGCCGCCGCCACTTGATACGAACAGCCAAAAATCGCCCAAACCCTCTCCCTTTAATTGCGATTGATCCATTCAATGATTCCAATGACTTCTGAAGGCAATATTGAAGAGATTTTCACGCTCTCTAAATCTGTATGGCATTGATCATCAGTTGTGAAGTATCGATGTCGGATTTCATTCCTGAACGCAATTCGTTCGAGGCCGTTTCTGGCGCGGGTGGGCCCATCGAGCGGCGCGCCACCACAGGCGCAGGAAGAGGGTGAGGCGGCGCTTCATGTCGACGGGTCCGATCAATCTCCGGTGCTCAAGTGTGCGTGCAAATGGAAACCCTAAAATGGGAGCGATGGGTTTCTTTTGTGAAGCAGTAATACACGACGGAAGAGGAAGAGAATTAGAGGACCAGGTTTGCTTAAGTGTAATTAATTTTAATTGAAGTTAATTATTAAACTAAATATGTTATTTAATTTATACAATGTTTATATGACCATAACATGTTCAGACCAACTCAGAATTCAAAAAAACAGAGTGCTTTGGGATCGTGGAGCTGAGCACTACGCAGTGGAAAAAACCAGGACTAAAACAGGAGCTATTGGGATTTTTAAGAAAATTAAACCTCGGGTTTAATTTTATTAAAACAATCGTTATAAAAACGATTTCTGAAACCAATCAAGGTGAGAATTCTCTCACTATAAATTTTCTGTTTAGTTATTTATTGTATAACTGCATATATGAACTGCTCCTTGTCGTCCACAGACCATGGGCGACTTGTTTGTTTGATTGTGTTGTGCAAATTGATTGTGATTATATATATGAAGTAAATGAAATATTCATATGTTGAATAAATTGTTTGAACGATAAAATTCACATTTTATCGTATATATGAAGTAAATAAAATATTCATATGTTGAATAAATTGTTTGAACAATAAAAATAACATTTTTATTGTGTATATGAAGTAAATAAAATAGACAGTTGTCGAAATATATTTTTGTTCGCCAAAAATATCATTCTTATCATATGTATGAAGTGTTAAAAATAACCAAGTGTTGGAATAAATATTTGTTAGTTCAAAATATTATTTTTAACATGATAATGAAGTGAATAAAATAGTTATGCTAAAAAAAATTACTAGTTCATTAAAAATATGATTTTTAATGTATGTAGGCCATATAGAAAATATATACGCGTTGTATAAACTATATAGGCGTTATGTTAAAATATGTAAACGTTATATGGGAGTGTATACGTAGTATGAAAATATACATATATGTTGTATGAACATGTATATATATACGTTGTAAGAAAATATATAAGTGTTGTGGAATAATAATAAACATTTATTATTATTCAAGTAAGTGATTAGCGATATAATAACCTCATTGTTGATCGTCATGTAAGCGTAGATAGATTTGAATGCCAAACTAGAATTGGCAAAGCTAAGAAGTTAAATAAGAATTGGAATAATCAAACCAATAAGAGAATGAATGGTAAAGCGAACCAAATCAAATCAAATACTGAGCTAATTGAAATTTGATTAGAATTGCATACATGTACATGCATATATATTGAACAGGTCATAGCAAGGAGGCTAGAGAAGAAGAATAACAATTGTATGCTCGACAAATAGGTACATATTTATTGTTTTGTTTGGGTATGATGATTTTATGAGTCGATTGGCTAGCCGCTTGGCTGTTTCTTTTTCTTTTTGGATTGGAAAGGCTTGTATGGAGATTTCGGGATTTTCCCGGTGCTCACGTGCAGGGGAGGTTATGGCGAATTTTTTCGAAAATTTAGGGTGTTAGCCAAATTTTTGAAAAAATTAGAAAGTTCTTAGAAACCAAATAGTTGAAGAACTTGAGCCAGAATAGAAATTGAAATCATTTTCAAATGATTTATAAAATACGTTTTGAATTGAAATCGATGAAATATATATAATATATGGCCTGAATAAAATGCGCCGCGCCGCGATAGTTTGCGAATTTCGACCATAGACTTCAAATGGACGTTACGGGAGATCCGACCGTCGGATTCTCCTAAAACCATAACCATTGGGTTTGTATCGAAAAGAGCTTTCTACCGAATATGAGAAATTAGAAATATAATGGTTGGATTTGGAATTATGTCCAAATCAAATTTGGAAAAGGTCGCTATAAGTGCAATTCGACGACCGTTTATGGAAATCGGCTGTTCTGGCCTTGATAAAATTCTTAAAAATATTAATAATTTGTGTAAAATCAAAAGAAATGATTTGAAAAGAATTGGGATGAAAAATTCCATATTTGACAAGATAAAAATATATTTTTATCGAAATGAACTAGTTATTAACTCGAATTATAATCCGATTATTTTTAAAATAAATAAATTGGATTGAGAAATGGTTTTAAATAACCAGAATTTTCCAATGAATAAATTGGAATGTTTTGGAATGGAAATAATCTTCGGAATATTTCGATATTGGATTCCGTGATTATACGGATATAGTGATGGGAATTTGGAAGATATCGATATCGTTATTCCCAATATGATATTTGTTGGTTTCAGGATTTGATGTTGAGTATAAGTCGATACTATCTCCATTCAAAAACTTATACTTAATGTCAAATTGGATTGATTGATTGTTTGGATTGTGCTCGACCAGTTTATGAGCAAGATATGCTTTTACATTTAGCATTGGGTTGGGTAGAAATACTGGTAGGCTAACATCTTGTGAAACACCTCACGATTTGACTATGAGATGTGTAGAGATGTTGTTATGTTCATTTCAAATTTAATGAATGATTGTGAAATGATATTTTTCGTAAGTGAAAAGAATGTATTCCCGATTTTGGATAGGGAATGTTTTATAAAAATATTTTATAAAACAGAAAGGATTTCAGGGCTAAAACCCGATGATTTCGAAATGATTTGGAAATGTATTATGGTTTTACATTATAGATCATCACATATTTGATTAGTTGCTATTAATGATGAATCTATTTGGTGGCGGAGAATTTATTCTCTTGCTTAACACCCTTCTTTGAGACGTACGAGCTCAAAGGTTATGTGATTAATAGTGACTAATCATATGTGTGAATTGCTGATGTAAAGTACTATATTCTGAAAGTGCTTATGATTATTATGTTGTGAAATGGTTTTCCCCACTTCGGGATATAAAAATGATTTAGTATGTGGCTAAAGATTCTGCTAACCCGGACGACTAGAAGTATTTGTGAAATGGGCGGTGTATGCTTCCATGTGTGGGAGGTGCATCGTCGGTGTAGCTTGCTCCATAGTGGGAGGTGCACATATATATATCGAGTTGCTTAGGTGCGTGCCCATTGCCTTGTCTTGGGGGAGCCCGATATTTAGTTGCATACTTGTTTGTATGCATTGTTATGGTTTGGAATTCATATTTCCAAATGATTTGATTTAAGACCCTGAAGTGAAATCTATTTTGATATAAAGCTAGATATGTATTTCAAATGGCTTGAAATAGAAATCGGGAAATAAAGTCCAAAGGAATAATTTCTGTAAATTGAATTGGATTTGGTAAATCTAATTGTGCTGATTAATCTAAATAGGTAGATCGGGATATTGCATGTTGATTGATGCATAGTAGATCCATATATCTTTATTGATTGTTGTTTATACACTGGCATTCATGGGGGTAAACCCGTTCCGCATTAGCGATGTGGTCTTGTGATTTGCCTTATCATTTGTATAAGTTTATAATTGTTTAGAGTTTCTCACACCAGTCCCATGACTGACCTGTAGTTTGCTTTTCCCTTGCAAACTCGGGTGCCCCTATTTTCTACACGGGCAGCCGAGTAGTTTATGTTGCAGATATATGAGCAGGATTCTGGATTGAAGCATAAAGCCGTGTCCAGTGCGTTTATCGTTTTCCGCTGTGTTGTTTATTTATTTCCGCTGTGCATTGTATTACATTTATTGTAAATTTATTATCCATTGTGTATTATTTTCAATATACTCTGATATATTCTATACTTTGATGTAACATTATTATGATGTTTATAAAAGTCTTCTTTTATTTGTTCTGATGCGTTGTATGCCCAGAGTTAGCGTATGCGGGATTCGAACGGTCTTGGTCGATTTAGCGATCGATTAGGTCCGGGAAAAATCCGTGTCGTTACAGCTAGTATCAGAGCTTTGGTTAACTCAAATCTTTGGAGTACAACTCGTTAGAATAGAATAAAAGACTCATCAGAGGTAGGTTTAGTAATATCCTATTGAAGAATCCTCGTTAGAGATAGAATCAGCAGCATTCTAGAATGAGTGTCGCATTAGAGATAGGGTTAGTAATTCCCCAGAATGAGCGCCAAACTGAAAATTGAGTTGGTTTGTAAAACAACTTTCAGCTTCGTTCCTTTTCGGGGATGAAAAGTTTTAAGTGGGGGAGAATGCAACAACCCGGAAATCCGAGCCAATTTAAATTTTTTATTTTGGAAATTTTAATGGATTTTGAATATTTAAATTGATTTATTTTAAATATTAACGACAAGAAATTTATTTTGAATAGAAATAGACGTATATATTTATTTGAATCGTCGTTAGAATAGAAATATTTTATTTTAAATATAAAAGGAATTGAAAATGGCACGGTAGTTTGGAATTTTGATTTCGAATTTCAAATGAATGTACATGATTCAAAGTAAAACGGATTTTAGTGAAACCAAAAATATTAGAATCTATTTGAGAATATCTTTCCAAGGAATCCGAAAAATTGAAATTTCATAACGGGAATAAAAAGTTATGCCCAGTTGAAATTTCAGAATAGTCGCTATGCAATTTTGAGCCCTTAAAAATGGAAATTTTGCAAACAACCTCAGTTTTCAACGAAACCATTTTTGTTGGATCCGGGATGTCGAATTATTGCTAGATTCCAAAATTCGTAATTTTTCGAATCAATATGTGAGCGTGGTGAAGTAAAACGTGTTTTGACAGTTCCAGTCAATTTCGATCGACCGGAAAATGGCCATTTTTCAAACGGTCTCGGAATTTGATTAAATTAGTTTTGTTAGGACCGTATTGTCAATATGAAGCTAGAAAATATTTTTCGGGAATTTTTAGAGTTAGTATGTGGCCCCGGTAAATTAAAATGTACATTCAAATTGAAAAAATATATATAGATTTATAGTTTAATTTTGGTGAAAACCTATTGTAACAGCCGAATTGGCTTACGGGACATATCCCATTGCATTTGCAATAGGGGTATTTAGCTAGGGTGATAGTCGTTGTGTTTGATTTGAAGTTCATATCAATAAACTAGTATTTTTATAATTTAAATAATAATATAATAAAAAAATCATTTTCTATAAAGGCCAATCCAAAACCCTAGGCCCTATTATTCAACACTGCCGCCGCCACTTGATACGAACGGCCAAAAATCGCCCAAACCCTCTCCCCTTAATTGCGATTGATCCATTCAATGATTCCAATGACTTCTAAAGGCAATATTGAAGAGATTTTCAAGCTCTCTAAATCTGTATGGCATTGATCATCAATGGTGAAGTATCGACGTCGGATTTTATTCTTGAACGCACCTCGTTCGAGATCGTTTCTGGCGCGGGTGGGCCTATCGAGAGGCGCGCCATGCTCCGGTATGCGTGCAAATGGAAACCCTAAAATGGGAGCGATGGGTTTCTTTTGTGAAGCAGTAATACGCGACGGAAGAGGAAGAGAATCAGAGGGCCACGTTTTCTTAAGTGTAATTAATTTTAATTGAAGTTAATTATTAAACTAAATATGTTATTTAATTTATACAATGTTTATATGACCATAACATGTTCATACCAACTCAGAATTCAGAAAAACTGAGTGCGTTGGGATCGTGGAGCTGAGCACTACGCAGTGGAACAAACCAGGACTAAAACAGGAGTTGTTGGGATTTTTAATAAAATAAAACCTTGGGTTTAATTTTATTAAAACAATCGTTATAAAAACGATTTCTGGAACCAATCAAGGTGAGAATTCTCTCACTATAAATTTTCTGTACAATTAGTTATTGTATAACTGCATATATGAACTGCTTCTCGTCGTCCACAGACCATGGACGACTTGTTTGTTTGATCGTGTTGTGCAAATTGATTGTGATTGTATATATGAAGTAAATGAAATATTCATATGTTGAATAAATTGTTTGAACGATAAAATTCACATTTTATCGTACATATGAAGTAAATAAAATATTCATATGTTGAATAAATTGTTTGAACAATAAAAATAACATTTTTATTGTGTATATGAAGTAAGTAAAATAGACAGTTGTCAATATATATTTTTGTTCGCCAAAAATATCATTCTTATCATATGTATGAAGTGTTAAAAATAACCAAGTGTTGGAATAAATATTTGTTAGTTCAAAATATTATTTTTAACATGATAATGAAGTGAATAAAATAGTCATTCTAAAGAAAAATTACTAGTTCGTTAAAAATATGATTTTTAACGTATGTAGGCCATATAGAAAATATATACGCATTGTGTAAACTATATAGGCGTTGTGTGAAAATATGTAAACGTTATATGAGAATGTATACGTAGTATGAAAATATACATATATGTTGTATGAACATGTATATATATATATATATACGTTGTAAGAAAATATATAAGTGTTGTGGAATAATAATAATAAACATTTATTATTATTCAAGTAAGTGATTAGCGATATAATAACCTCATTGTTGATCGTCAAGTAAGCATAGATAGATTTGAATGCTAAACTAGAATTGGCAAAGCTAAGAAGTTAAATAAGAATTGGAATAATCAAACCAATAAGAGAATGAATTGTAAAGCGAACCAAATCGAATCAAATATTGAGCTGAATTGAAATTTGATTAGAATTGCATACATGTACATGCATATATATTGAACAGGTCATTGCAAGGAGGCTAGAGAAGAAGAATAAAATTGTATGCTCGACAAATAGGTACATATTTATTATTTTGTTTGGGTATGATGATTTTATGAGCCGATTGGATGTTTCTTTTTCTTTTTGGATTGGAAAGGCCTATATGGTAATTTCGGGATTTTCCAGGTGCTCCCGTGCAGGGGAGGTTATGGCGAAATTTTTCGAAAATTTAGGGTGTTAGCCAAATTTTTGAAAAAATTAGAAAGTTCTTAGAAACCGAAAAGTTTAAAAACTTGAGCCAGAATAGAAATTGAAATCGTTTTCAAACGATTTATAAAATACGTTTTGAATTGAAATCAACGAAGTATGTATATTATATATATTATGTGGCTTGAATAGAACGCGCCGCGCCGCGGCAGTTCGCGAATTTCGACCATATACTTCGAATGGACGTTACGGGAGATCCACCTAAAACTAGAACCATTGGGTTCGTATCGAAAAGTGCTTTCTAACAAATATGAGAAATTAGAAATCTAACGATTGGATTTGGAATTATGTCCAAATCAAATTTGGAAAAGGTCGCTATAAGTGCAGTTTGACGACCGTTTATGGAAATCGGTTGTACGGGCCTTGATAAAATTAGTAAAAATATTAATAATTTGTGTAAAATCAAAAGAAATGATTTGAAAAGAATTAGGATGAAAAATTCCATATTTGAAAAGATAAAAATATATTTTTATCGAAATGAACTAGTTTTTAACTCGAATTATAATTTGATTATTTTTAAATAAGTAAATTGGATTGAGAAATGGTTTTAAATAACCAGAATTTTCCAACGAATAAATTGGAATGGTTTGGAATGGAAATAATATTCGGAATATTTCAATATTGGATTCCGTGATTATACAGATATTGTGATGGGAATTTGGAAGATATCGATATCGTTATTCCCGATATGATATTTGTTGGTTTCAGGATTTGATGTTGAATATAAGTCGATACTATCTCCAATGAAAACCTTATATTTAATGTCAAATTGGATTGATTGATTGTTTGGATTGTGCTCGACCAGTTTATTGGGTAGAAATACTGGTAGGCTAACATCTTGTGAAACACTTCATGATTTGACTATGAGATGTGTAGCGATGTTGTTATGTTCATTTCAAATTTAATGAATGATTGTGAAATGATTTTTTTCTTAAGTGAAAAGAATGTATTCCCGATTTTGGATAGGGAATGTTTTATAAAAATGTTTTATAAAACAGAAAGGATTTCGAGGGCTAAAACCCGATGATTTCAAAATGATTTGGAAATGTATTATGGTTTTACATTGTAGTTCATCACATATTTGATTAGTTGCTATTAATGATTTATCTGTTTGGTGGCGGAGAATTTATTCTCTTGCTTAACACTCTTCTTTGATACGTACGAGCTTAAAGGTTATGTGATTAATAGTGACTAATCATATGCGTGAATTGCTGATGTGAAGTACTATATTTTGAAAGTACTAGTGATTATTATGTTGTGAAATGGTTTTCCCCACTTCGGGATATAAAAATGATTTAGTATGTGTCTAAAGATTCTGGTAACCCGGACGACTAAAAGTATGGGTGAAATGGGCGGTGCTTCCATGTGTGGGAGGTGCATCGTCGGTGTAGCCTGCTCCATAGCGGGAGGTGCATATATATATATATATATATATATATATATATATATATATATATATATATATATCGAGTTGCTTAGGTGTGTGCCCTTTGCCTTGTCTAGGGGGAGCCCGATATTTAGTTGCATACTTGTTTGTATGCATTGTTATGATTTGGAATTCATATTTCCAAACGATTTGATTTGAGATCCCAAAGTGAAATCTACTTTGATATAAAGCTAGATATGTATTTCAAATGACTTTAAATAGAAATCGGGAAATAAAGTCCAAAGGAATAATTTCTGTAAATTGAATTGGATTTGGAAAATCTAATTGTGGTGATTAATCTAAACGGGTAGATTGGGATATTGCATGTTGATTGATGCATAGTAGATCCATATATCTATATTGATTGTTGTTTTTACACTGGCATTTATGGGGGTAAACCCGTTTCGCGTTAGCGGCGTGGTCCTATGATTTGCCTTATCATTTATATAAGTTTATAACTGCTTAGAGTTTCTCACACTAGTCTCATGACTGACTTGTAGTTTGCTTTTCCCTTGCAAACTCGGGTACCCCTATTTTCCACACGGGCAGTCGAGTAGTTTATGTTGCAGATATATGAGCAGGATCCTGGATTGAATCTTAAAGCTGTGTCCAGTGCGTTTGTCGTCTTCCGCTGTGTTATTTATTTATTTCCACTGTGCATTGTATAACATTTATTGTAAATTTATTATCCGCTGTGTATTATTTTCAGTATACTCTGTTATATTCTGTACTTTGATGTAACATTGTTATGATGTTTATAAAAGTCTTCTGTTATTTGTTCTGATGCGTTGTATGCCCAGAGTTAGCGTATGCGGGATTCGAACGGTCTTGGTCGGTTTACACTATTATATGTCTATTTTCATATGCATCACCCTATGATCTAATTTAGCAAGTTTTAACTGTTAATTTCATGTCATTTCACATGCTTATGTTAGTTAGATCTCTTATTTTGATCATATGTTCAATTTGATGGTTTTAGGTATATTTACATCATTTTTGAGGTAATCGTCATATTCATGTTATTAGAAATGTTATAACATGTTTATGATTGTATTTGATGACTTTGGTTGAGTCGTTTTCACTGGATTCGTCGTTTGACGAATTTTTGGTCGAAATAAGAGTAGAACTGGAGATGTGCAGGAAGTGGATTGGGTCGGCCATAAGTAGGTCGGGTCGGTCTCAAATCCTGTCGTGGAGAACAAGTTAGAATGGGTCGATCAGTGGAGCTTCTCGGGTCGGGCAATGTCTGGTCGGTTCGATCCATTCAAGATGAGTCGGGTCGGTTCAGGAGTTGAGGTGATGAAAGGGCGACCAGATCAGGTTTGTCATGTTGGTGATCGGATCGGGTCGGTCACGTTGAGGTAGCCGGATCGGGTCGGTCATGTCCCAGAGGGGGGGGGGGGGTTGATTGGATCGGGTCGGTTGAGTTTGAAGTTAGGAAGGGACTGGGTCGGGTTGGCCTAATCTGGGTCGGGTCGGTCTGAAGGGCCTGTTCGGTTTTAGTAGCAGTTTTAAACGTTGTGGTTGATAGTGATGATGCAATGGTTTGTTTCCAATAGGGTCATTCTCTGAAAAAGTATGTTTTTCGGGTACAACTTGGATTTGAAGAAAAGAGCTTGAAAAAAAATTGAAGGCAACCCCCCGAACTTTAACCGCAACGCAGTGATATAATTGGCTCTGTGATGGTGCAACTTCGAGAAGAATTCAAGTGGGAATATTCGAAGTGTTGGAAGGTGTTCGTTGATCGGTATAAAAGAGCGAATGAGGTGACAACTCAAAGGTCATGAGTTGGTGGATAATGGTTGCTCGAGAAGGTTATTTGAGCTATGAAAAGTCATCGAGTTGGATGACTAGAGATGAGAAGGCCGAGAGATTATCGTTTTCGTAAGTTCTAGCAGGCTCAAAGCAAAGGTACGATTGGGGCACCCAAAAGACTGATTATAGGTCGAGTACCTTAGGTATCGTTGAATGGCCTAGTTGTTAAGGTTGGACATACATACATATCGTTGAAAGGCGTATGGGGTTTATGCTAGAGCTCGGGTTACCATTAGCCCTTGACATATGGCAAGGGTGGCTGTCATACGATTAACGATGGTTTCGAAGCAGGATTGGCGGTGATAGTCAGAGTCTGTCATAATTGATTAGTTGCTTTGTTTGAACCGTCTCATGTAGATTGTCCAACACGGAAGGAGATGTTCCTTGGGTGCTTATCTGATATTGGTTTAGTCCTCTGGGGCTTGTGCCTGAGGGGTGTTGAGTTTGATTAGGATGGTTTACATGAGATCTATAATGTGGATGTCATGAGTGCTTTGTCTTGATTGAATGGCTGTTCTGGTTTCCATGGATGTATGATTGAATTGTTAAAGTAAAGGCTATCACTATCCGATGTGGGGAAGATAAGGTTGAGTTCTTCTCTGGTGCTGTGAGTAGATTAGTATGTTTATCTATCCCTTCTCATATACTTTACTGTTGAAGTTTGTTAGCTGTTTTATCGCTCACTAAGACTGTTGTCTGACTCAAGGTTTTATGTTTCCCTCTTATTACCTTGGGATGTTCGTCCGATTGTTGGATAGGCAGACTAGGTAGCAGGTGACAGGTGATGCCTTTGTGGGTACGGTGATGCTGATCGATGGCGAGCAGGAGGCCGGCGTACTATCCTTACTACTATCTAATAATTGGATTTCTGCTGCTTGCAATTTCTTTGAGTATTGTAGTGAGGCAAATTGTACAAACACTATTGTTGTTATCCACCTGTATGGGAAATACTTTCTAATTGTTATGAAAGTTTAGTGTTTTCTACTTCGCTATCACTACCTATTGTATAATTTCTATTATATTTTATCCTTGCGCTGTGAGTTAACGACAGGTTTCGCTTATATATCATAACTTGATGATCGTCGATAGATGCCTGACACACCCTTCAGCGCATTATTTCTCTTGTGTAGTGCGGGGCTGTGGGCAATCGTCACAAAAATACTCAATGGCAAGATATTGTTTACGCCAAGCTAATGTAACACTAAAACAACCTAACCAGTACGGCAGTGGGAAATAAATTCGAGATGCAGAGGATTGAAAGAATGTAGAGAATTGAAGGAAGGACTCAATAAACGCAGTTGCCAAAAAGAACATCAAAATACTACACTATACTAGTAAGGAAACAACCCAAAAATACAATGGCATAATACAGATTTACCGTCCTTGCCAAAAACAAACTTCACTAATAAGTAACACAATCTAAGAAAATACCATACCCAGCAAAATATACCCATCACGCTATAATAAAATAAGTACAGCACACACACACACCCCAACCAATATTACCCTCAAACATAACACAACCATCATACAACTAGCACACATATGCTCAAAAAAACACCAAGTTGAATAACCCAATAACTTATAGACTGGCACCAACTTCTTCTAGCTCGTCTCGAGCAACAAAGCCAGATATGTAGAGAAAACAACCAAGGATAAGCTGTGTGGAGCACAGGCTTCAAGCAAAAAGACTCCAGCATCAAGTAAATGTCTGCTGAGAAGGAAGCCTAAGGAGTAGTAGGAACTATGACGAGGAAACCAACAGGGTAGCAGCCGATGTAAGCGCAAGGTAGAATCAAAGGGATGCTAATTAGGTTTACAAAAATGGGGATATCAGGAGGAAGCAGCCGAAACCTATGCGGATAAAGGGAGGGAGCAATGCTGATGGGATAACAAGATTAGGATGGATAAAGTGAAATCCTATGAATATGGATCCGACGGTAGAGCTGTTGAACCACAGTGATGAAAGATATTGTAGTGTTGAGGGAAAGGAGGAATAAAAGAGGGTGAAAGAGGATTGGAAGAGTGGGATAGTACAAAGGGGAGGACATATACAGATGGGAAAGAAGAGGAGAAGCCTTAGTCACCATGAGGAAAAGCGGAGCTCATTCCCTTTTGAATTTATTATTAAAAATTACTTCCTTATTTCAAATTTATATTCCTTAGTTTTTAAATTTATTTTAACTCTTGATTTTAAAATATATCCTTTATTTCTTAAATCAGTTTAACTCATGGTACAAATATTTCTTATCTATATGATTGTTATTAGTTTTGTATTAAGTTTGAATATAGTTACTTAAGTTTTAGTTCCCTTAACTTGTATTTGTATCGTCAGTTTTAAAGTATTTCTTATATTTATATTCATAGTTTTAAATCATTTTGTATAGTTTTTAAATCATTCTTATATATGTTTTAAAATCATTTTCATATATATTTTTAAATATATATTTTTACTTCAAATACTTTATTTTAATATATAGAAAAATAGTTTGTTTTAACTCAAGATTCAGCAGAATTTATTTAAACATTACATGCCTTAGCTTGAAAATTTTATTTTTCAAATTTTATGAAGGCGTGTCGACATGGGTAACCCTTAAAGTTGACATGGTGACCGTTGGATTTCAAATTTAAATTTTGAAAAGAAGCGTCTTTTGATTTCAAATGTTTTCTGAAAGGTTTTGATTGTTGGAAGACTATAAATAGGCTTCTAAATTCGAGATTTAATAATTAATTTCATTATCTTCTTCCTCCATTATCTTATCTCCATTAAAACTAATAACTTCATAAATTATATACTTATACTCTGCCGAATTTCAAAGAGAATCACACCATTCTCTTTCTAGTTTGATTCTCTACCATACTCTCCCAAAGATTCAAGTGCTACTCAAGAGTTATAGAGTTTCTGTGATTAAAAATCGCAAGATCAAGTTCTATTGACTCTAATTACCAAAAATGATATTGAAAAGGTGTGATCGTAGCCCGTTCAAATCGACTGGGCGTGATCGTAGCCGGAAATCAACTGAGTCTTACTATACTACGGAAACACGCGGGTGTACCTCCTAGCCTTGAAATCGAGGATTGTAAATTTGAAAAGAAATCGCATCAACTCAGAGTTGCGCGGGACTAGATGTAACTCCAAATCAGTATAAAATTTCGGTGTGTTCTTTCCTTTTACCACTTTTTATTTATTATTATCTGCATCTGTGTTTGATTATGTGATCATCTCATATTTGTGATTTGCATTTCATTCTGAATAACTCAAAAAGGTTTAAAGAAATTTATAAAATCCATTAAACAATATTCACATCCCCTCTAGTGTTTAGTTTGCCTTAAGATCCTTAATCTGCATTCCCCACAAATCTTTTTTAGAGAGGCATAAAACTTTGAACAATACTACAACATCCATTTTACAATGGGCACAGACTACCTGTTGTAATAGAATGCTATTGCAACGGTCACTTTCTGAACCATTGTAATAGATGCCTGGACAATACCCTTTTGCAACGGGCACAGATTGCCCATTGTAATAGAATGCTATTACAATGGTCGTTTCTGGACAGTTGTAACAAATATTCTTTACAACGCTCCTTTTACAACGGGTAAAAACTGCACATTGTAATAAAATGCTATTATAACGGTCATTTCAGGTCAGTTGTAATAAATGTCAAACGTTCAAAAATGCCGTTGTAATAGATGTCTATTTTACAACGGTCACAAAATGCCCATTGCAATAGGTGCCAATTTTCGACAGTCAATAATTCGTAATTACAACACTTCCGTAAAATTAGTATTGATTATGTTTTATTTAGTTAATCATGTATTACTATTTATTAACTATAATATTATATTACTAATTACTAATCATTAATAATATTTATTAATATTTATTAACTAATCATTAATATTATTATATTTAATAATTAATCCTTAATTATAATGATTAACAATAATATTATATTATTATAACATCATTGTAAAAGTAATAATATCTACAATGTCTACCCAAATAGTTGTAGAAAAAAGTTTTAAATAATTACGTTTTCTTTATATCATTGTATACATATTAGATTTCATTCAATGATGCACTACCAGCATTACTGAATTCAATGACGTTGCTTTTTGTGATGGAATTTTCCATCACTGAATTGCAGTGATTTCCTACGGATAAGCCATGGGTTTTATTTGTAGAATAAAATCTTGAAACTAACAAGTAACAACGACGGAAATCAATGTCATGACAAATCCATTGCTAAATTGCTATGGATTTGCTTTGGATAACTTAATCGTAGCAGAATTTGGCACCAAATTCAGTAAAAAAGTAGTATAAGATTTTCATAGCTAATCCATCGCAAATTAGCCATGGATCTGCGATGGAATTCAAAACTATAGCTGAATTTTGCTATAAAACATGGTGAGAAATATGACTAGTTGGAGGGAACAATTCTATGGCTAATCTATCGCAAATTAGCTGCGGATTTGCGATGGAATATAAGACAATGGCTAAATTTGGCTATAAAATATGGAGGAAAATTGGAATAATTGGAGCTTTGGATAATCACGGTATATCTTATTTGTTTTTTATTTTAAAATAAACATAAAAAATGATAGAAAAAAATTGAACTTAAATTAGTTTTTCTGCTAGTGATGTTATATAACTTGTGTTGTTGCCTTTAAATACCCGTTTTAACCAATGCCAATTTTACAATGATCATAAAATACATACTGTAATAAATGCCTGTTACCAGTCTTCAAAAATCAATAATTTTTAGTTACAGTATTTTCTTAAAATTAATATTCATTACTTTTAATATTTAATATTCAATCATTAATAATATTATATATGTGTTACTATTAGACCAACAGCGCCCACACCTGCGCTACCACCACCAACTCCCTGGAGAGGGAACGATCCCAGATCGAGCAATCGCGGGCTTATCATTAATTGATCCCACTCAACGGATCTCTTCAGTTTGACAAACTCTGGTTCGTAGTTCATGTTTTAGGCGACTTCTCGCCCCTCTTTGTTTTCCTGCATGTAATAAGAGTCGTCACATCAGCCCACACGCACGGAACTGGCTTGTGGTCTCCAGTCGTGTCCGGCAAACGACTACTGCATTTTCATGAATTAGCAATAAGCATGAGATCCGGCTCCCAACTGGATCCGTCCAGTAGATACAAATCCTCATGTGCTTTTCCTTGGTCGTCTTACTCCAGTAAGACCGTCTTGGAACTTTCATGGCATTTCCTTGGTCGTCTTACTCCGGTAAGGCCGTCTTGGAACCTTCATCGCTTTTCCTTGGTCGTCTTACTCCGGTAAGGCCGTCTTGGAACCCCTCTAACATCTCCTTGGATGGTTTACTCCGGTAAGGCCATTTAAGAAATATTCTTGCATTGTTTGTTTTATCTTATTGCAGGTACAAATTCCTGGTCTTCTTGGATTTCTCTGGCCTAAATACGATCCCGTGTGATCGTCGGTTTTCTGGCCTTAATACGATTCGGTGTGATCACCGCACTCTGGACTTGGATTTCTCAAATTATCCAGAACACATCTTCCTTCAACCAGCAAGATATGTTCTGGGTGGCAAACGTGTTGACACATTTTTTGGTAAAAGCTGTCACACATGGAATTCCTGAATGATAACATGCTCAAGCAATGGAAACAACATCAGAAGACAGGCAGCGATTTGGTCAAAGTCTCATCACAAACAAAGAAAGGCCTGAAACTCCTATCAAACGACCTTTTTTGGGCCCGAAAACAACGATTACGGAGCTAAGCTCTGTAAATTTTGTAGATCTCTGAGTTAGCTTTAGTTTGAGCTTCGGACTTACGGTTAGAAAGTTATGCCCGTTTCCGTAAACTGGTGTAATCTGGCAATTTCCTGGATAAAGCGACGAAGCAGCACACGATCGGAGTATAGATCACGCACCCTCGGATCGTCCCTCATCGGATCGCCCTCCTCAGACCACGACCCATCCGTGGTACACCTCACGATCCGACCCGATCGCCAGCACTTCACTCCAGCTTCACCATGCCGCTCACGATCAGACTCGGCTCGTGATAGCCATATCACGATCCGACCCATGACCACGATCCGACCCCATGACCGCGATCCGACCTTCAGACCTGCAGATACGCTCCTTGTGTTGACCTATTCTCATGCCATATCTTGCTCTTATTATCCTGGATCGGGTGCCACGTACCCCATCACGATCCGGTCAACCCAGAAGCTCTCCTACAGCTATAAATACACCATTTGAAGGCATTTTCAAGGACTTTTGGCTCTAACTCTTCATAGCTTCAACCATTTCTAAAGTGCAAGGACTTTGCACCTTCATACACTCAAATTCTTCTCTTTTCAATACAATTAACACACTGATTGTGTGCTTGCATGTAACTGATTCTTGTAATCTGTCAGTATAACAATAAGATTATAAAGTGGACGTAGGCTACATCTACAGCCAAACCACTATAAAAACTTTGTGTGTCTCCTCTTTATTTATTGTTTTCTGCATTCTGTGATCTGTGATCTACATTTGGGTGTTAGTGCCAATTTTTGGTCTAACAGTTACTAATTTCTAAATTTAACATTATATTACTAAAAACTAATAATTGATAATATTATATTATTTATTAATATTTAATAATTAATTTCGTTAGAAATGATTACTAAATATAATGTTATATTGCTAATTATTAATCATCGACCAATACTCTATTTTGTATACAATCGTTTCACCCACCTAATGAATTTTTGCTTCAACCGATCGAGGAGAAGCTGACATTGTACAACCATTGGGAAGTATCCAAACAAAAATATCATTCCGTTAATTTTCATTTCCCCGCCTTAATTTCTTCCTCAATTTTCATTCACTGCCAAAATTCTAGGGCCTGCCTTATAATGTAGATCTGGTTTTCCTAATTTCTTTTATTTCACAAAAATGAGATCTTTCTTCACAGCCGGTTTCTTATCCCTAAATATTCCAAAATAAATCTTCACCCTAAGCTTTGAATATTTGTTATCTGATGCTTCATCGTGGCTATTGATAAAGTCGAGGTCATCACTTATGTTGCTTCTAGATCTGAAACTTCGTAATTCTGGAAATTAAGCGAATCGCTGCTTACCGACGATGGAAAGATGATGTTATAAAACTGCCGTATTAGATTTTTGTGATGTGTTTAGCTTCATTGGTTTTTATTTTCGTCTATTGCCAGATATGATGCCTGACTTGTTGTTAGCACTATTGATTTCAGATCTCAGATCAAATGGCGATTCAAAGAAGATGCTACAGATGTTGTGAGAATTGTCGATTCCATTGTCAGGCATATTTAGTAATCATTTACTACCATTTGCATATTGATCATAGCTGCTGATGACCAGAGAGGCATCTAAATCATATGTGCGTTCTTCGCTCGTTTTTTACTTCTATAGATAATTTATTTCATGTTAGTACAATATATTACAACCTTGATACAATGCTTAATGATTTTTCCTCATTTCTGTGATGTAAAATTTATGAAGAAATAGTTTTATATTGCTGAATCAACATTACACTTAACATATGAATAAAACCATTCTTTTGCAAACTGCGTGAGGCTTGTAAAGTTCAGGTACTCAGTAACAACTGAAAAATAGCTTGCAATCTTTAATTGTTCGACAATGCGGTGCTTTTCGAGTGCATATATGTGGCCATGCAGGCTGTATAGGTTGGTGAGCAATGTAACTTTCCTTTGTTATGTGATTAATTTTGGCCTATAGTAATCTTGTTACGACATGGAATAATAAATTATAGTCTAGTTGGTGACATCCCTTTTCAGAAAGCCCCAAGATGAACATATTATCAAATGAAATTCATGTAATGATTTTAACTATTTGTATCAACATGAAATATTGAATAACACTAATACAGATATGAATTAATAGAAACTGAATGTAAAGTTTTGTATTCTATTATTGTAAAATGAACTGAATGTTATATTACATAGAAACATTGCTATATATAGCAATATGCAGCGGAAAAGTAATGGGCTGTGAGCCCAGGCCCATAGAGCTAATAATAATATAAAGTCCTCTCTTTTACATTATACTATCGGCTTTATTATCCACCCTCAATTTTATCTAGGGTTTGCTATTTCCCTTTTGCGCCGCCACTCTGATCAATCTTCATCTCGCCTCTGAATTTAATAAAATTCTTTGCTGAAAGCGGCTTTGTAAGAGCATCGGCCTTCTGAAATTGAGCTGGAACATGGTTCACATCTAATTTTCCAGAGGTTGTCTATTCACGAATGAAGTATAAATCGATTTTGATGTGCTTGGTGCGAGTGTGCTGGATAGGGTTAGCTGAGAGAGAAACAGTGCTTAGATTGTCACACCAAATCACTGGTCTTCTACCAGGAAGAAATCCTAACTCTCTGAGAAGGGAATTTATCCACATAACTTCTGTAGTGGTGCTTGCTAATGAGCGATACTCTGATTCAGTGCTAGAACGAGAGATGGTCAATTGCTTCTTTGAGCACCAGGAGACAGGATTTGAGCCCATGAATAACCAGTATCCAGATGTTGATCTACGGTCATCGGGATCTGATGCCCAGTCTGAATCACTGTAAGCTTGTATGTTTAATTTTTTGTTGCTTGTCAGTTTGATCCCGTTGATAGTGCCACTGAGGTAACGTAGAATCCTTTTTACGGCTGTCCAATGTTCATTTAGAGGTGCTTGCATGAACCGACAAACTTTATTCACACTATAGCAGATGTCTGGTCTAGTTACAGTTAAGTATTGTAGCGCACCAACTATACTTCTGTACTCAATGATGTTCTGTTTGGCTTCTCCTTTGTTTTTGGATAGTTTTAGATTACTGACCATAGGTGTTGGCATAGGTTTTGCCTTGTCCTTCTTGGCTCTAACAAGTAGTTCTGCAATGTACTTGATTTGAGATAACATAACTTCATTTTTAGAGTTCTGAACGACTTGAATTCTCAGAAAATAATTTAATCTTCCCAAGTCTTTGATAGAAAAAGTTTGATTTAAGTAATTCACTATCTTGTTGATCACTGTTTGGTTACTACCAGTGATTAAAATATCATCCACATAGACTAATATAAATGTAACATCAGAACCATCCCTTTTGATATGAAGAGAATTATCTGACTTGGCAGTAGTGAACCCTAATTTCTTGAATGTGTCCTTTAGTTTTTCATACTAGACTCTTGATGCCTGCTTTAACCCGTAAATGGCCTTGTTTAGTTTACAGATAAGGTTCATGTTTTGAGCAGTTTTATAACCATCTGGCTATTCCATATAAACATCTTCTTGTAGATCTCCATTTACGAATGCATTACAAACATCAAGTTGTCTTATGCACCAATGTTTGTGTAAGGATATGCATATAATTATTCTTATAGTAGTGTGTTTGACCACTGGGGAAAAGGTCTCTTTGAAATCAAAACCATATTCCTGTGTATATCCCTTTGCTACCAATCTGGCCTTGTGTTTCTGTATGCTGCCATCTGCTGCCCTCTTCAATCTATAGGTCCATTTGCACCCTATGACATTCTTATGATCTGGTGCAGTGACAAGGTTTCATGTTTTATTCTTAATTAGGGCTGCATATTCTTCATCCATAGCATTTTTTCAAACTTGACACTTTATGGCTTCCTTGAAGTTGGTAGGCTCTTTATCACTCATGATTGTAGTGAATATTTTTGGTTTGAAGATTCCATGTTTAGCTCTTGTTATCATATGATGCTTGTTCTGGTCATGTTTCTCATCATCACTGCTTGAACTTGTAGTGATGTTGCTGCTTTCATTAACTGCTTCCATGTTAGCATTTTCATTGTCATCAGTATTATAGTTGGCATCACCTTCCCCAATTATTGAGTTGTCTGGACTGTAGTCAGTTCTGGTGCTGGGTATACTTTCTGTGTCCTTCCCTCCATGAATCTCATGTTGTTTTTCATTGAACACCCTTTCTTCAACTAACTCTGGTGGTGATACAATATACCTGTCACTATAAACAATTCTTTTGGTAGTTTTAGTATCCTTTTCTGCAAAAGGAAATTTGTGTTCATCAAACACCACATGTCTAGAAATGTATAACCTCCCATCACTACTCAAGCACTTGTAGCCTTTCTGGTTTTCAGCATAACCAGGAAATGTACAGGCACTTGACCTAAAATTTAACTTGTGTTTATTGTATGGCCTTAAACAAGGAAAACATAGGCAACCAAAACTTTTTAATTCACGATAGTCTGGTTTCTCACCATACATCATTTCATATGGACTTTTGTAATTCAAGATTTTTGTGGGCATTCTATTTATTAAGTAAACTGATGTCATAAAAGCTTCTGACCAGAATTTTAATGGTACAGAGGATTGTGACATCAATGTAAGCCCAATTTCAACAATATTCCTATGTTTTCTTTGAACAATCCCATTTTGTTCTGATGTGTGTGGACAGGTCATTCTGTGTAATATTCCTTTATTCTTAAAGAATTTCTTAAGTGGCATGAACTCACCTCCACCATCAGTTTGCATAATTTTAACTGTGCAGTCTGTTTGCTTTTCAACAAGTGTTACACATTGTATTGTTGTTTCATATGCATCTGATTTATTTTTAAGTAGATATATCCATGTATACCTAGTGAATGCATCAACAAAGGAGAGATAATACCTGTATCCATGGTCTGTTTTGACTGGAGAGGGACCCCATAGGTCTGCAGCAATGAGTTCAAGTGGCTTGTTGTACTTTGTATCAGACCCAATAAAGGGCAGTTTATGGCTTTTGCCAATTTGGCAATGTTTGCATATATAATTATCAGGTACACACTTGCAATCAATTTTATTTTCATTAAAAATATGTTTAACAGTTTTAATATTTGGGTGTCCCAATTTACAATGTCATTCATCAAAGGTTTTATACATATCATTATTGGCAGTAACAGATTCAATATTATAGCATTGGGTTCCAATATCATTGGCATGTCTTGACTTCATGTTCTTGAATTTGTACAGCCCTTTTTCCAAACTACCCTGTAGTAATATATTTTTATTTAGTAAGTCTCTAACAAGGCAGTAATTTGGGTGAAACTCAAAGTATACCTGGTTATCATTAGCAAATTGTGAGACACTGATCAAGTTTTTCTTAATCTTAGGTACTCTAAGTAAATTGTTTAAATAGAGTTCCCTTTTTCCTTTGATGTAACCACACCCTACATGTGATATATTGACAGTTTCACCATTACCCATTAAAACAGAACATGTACCTGAGTAGCTTTTGTTGCCCAGATTTAGATTTTGTAAGTTGTTGGTGACATGGTTGGTGGCTCCTGAGTCTGGGTACCAGTCATCTAGGTTTATATCATCTGATTTGTTGCAATCATCATTAGTTGAACCTTGTGATTGCATTCTGGACCCTTTAACATTGTTTCTTTGTTGATCCATTTGAGTGACATTAACATTGGGTGTTCTCTGGTTTTGCTGATTTGTATTGAACTCTGTATTAAACCTGAAATAACATCTGCTTGCAACATGTCCAAATTTTTCACAAATTTGGCATTTAACCCTGTTATTATTGTTAAATCTGCCACCTCTGCCTCTTCCTCTTTGTCCTGTATTGCCTCTAAATGCTTGATTTTCTTGTTTGCTGTTTTGACTTGAATTCCCTTTTTGCTGACTTTTGTTTCTTGCCGTGGAGGCATAGTTAACAGAAAACTCTGACTGTGACGATCTTTTCTGTTCAACTCTTCCTTCATGTGCAAGAAGAGATGAATACACATATTGCAAGTCAGGTACTGTCTTTTGTGAAGCTATAAATGTCACAATAGATTCATAATCTTCATCTAATCCTCCAGTAATATAAAGAACTTGCTCACTTTCACTGATCATGTGTCCAGTTGAATTTAACTTGTCACACAGAGTCTTTACTTTAGATAGGTATTCACTCATGGGCATTTCATCTTTTCTGATGCACTGCAATTGTCTTCTATACAGCATTACCCTTGCTGTTGACTATGCACTGAAAACTTGTTCAATAGTATTCCATACTGCAAAAGATGTGTTGCATCCTATTACTCTTGATAACATATTTGCACTTATAGATGAAATTAACCATGACACAAGAAGACTGTCTTGTTTTTGAAACTTCAGGTAATCTTCATTACTAACCAAATTTCCATCTTTGTCATGGACCATAACAGGTGGGATCAGTACTGTCCCTTTGATGAAATCGAGAAGACCATAACCTTTTAACGCTGCCTCAACTTGGAATTTCCAAAGCATGTAATTATCCTCATCTAATGGTATGGTAATTATGTGGCTCTTGGGCTTAATTAGTTGAAGGCTTGGTGTTGGGGGGTATTGTTGGTGGTGGATTGGTGCCTGAGTTGGCCGAACTGAGTGCTGCTTCATTAGTTCCAGTCATCTTGGTGGTCAAGAAAGGCTCTTTCTGATGATGAGGTGAATCTTGGATGGCAAGTACACTGTTAATTGTCGATTGCAACCAGATTTTCTATCTGGAATGTTGCGTAATAGATAGGAAAGGGATTCTTGGATGGCAAATCACCAGCAATGGTGGTTTATGCAACCAGATCTCGCGCCAAATGATGACTTAAAAATCAGATGGCTGGAATTGCAGCCAAGAACGTAGAAAGTGATGAGAATACTCTGATTCTACCTCTTGGTGAGGCAATACTTAATCAGATATGACTGAAAAGAACAGATCCTAATCGGAGAGGGGTGTAATCTCCAGTGATGAAGATTTTCTGAGGAGATCAAATATAATTGCACTTTCTCTTCGAGTTTTTGATCTGAAGGTTAATGTCGTTAGGCTAGATGCTCTGATACCATAATAGAAACTGAATGTAAAGTTTTGTATTCTATTATTGTAAAATGAACTGAATGTTATATTACATAGAAACGTTGCTATATATATAACAATATGCAGCGGAAAAGTAATGGGCTGTGAGCCCAGGCCCATAGAGCTAATAATAATATAAAGCCCTCTCTTTTACATTATACTATCGGCTTTATTATGAATAACACTAATACAGATAGGAAATAACCATTAAAACATTTCCAAGTGAAGATATATTTACTTAACATCAGGCCTTGCATGTGATGACATTTATTGTACTTGTTTGAATATATTGTCATGGTAGGAACATCTGGGAATCTCAGAAAGAAATGTAGCTAACAATGTAGCAGTTGTAGCTGAACTCTCTTCAACTGGAAGTTTTCCATAATCTTTAGGAAAATTATTAAATCTTAATGAGGATTATTACTCCCTTATGGCCTCATGATACTGGAAGTTAAGAACTAAAAATAATATAGATAAGGGGGAGAGGAATGAAATGTTAAAGACTACTGCAGTTTAAATTAGTAAGAAAAAATAATTAAAGAGCTGAAGTGTAAAAAGAAGAGAAGTACATATAAGGGGGTCAATTTTGTTCATTCACCTTGCAACTAGTGCTATTTTATCCTTGAATTAATAATTCTCACGTAGTAGTTTTGTTTGCATTCACCTATGGTAGCACTTATCCCGCTAAATACTTGAGATGGTTAAAAACGTCTGCAAAGTAACTTACAAATTTCTTATAGCTTGAGCCAATTAGATGGTAGATGTTAAATATTTAAGCCTTTCTTATTGGTTGCAGGTCAAACAAGTGTGCACAAATTGTGAGATGAATATGGGGGAGTATTTTTTTGAAATCTGCAAAATTTATGACGATGATACTACGAAAGGGCAGTATCATTGTGATGACTATGGAATTTGTTGAGTTGGTGGGAAGGATAATTATTTCCATTGCAAAAAATGTGGATCCTTCTATTCAAAGGGTTTCATACGTATTGCACTAGCTAGACAGAATGGGTATAACAATTTTTTCTGATATGATATGCCTATTGTTTTATTTATTACTACATTAAAGTTTGAACATAGTGGTGATAATTTTGTATTCTCATTGTTTTTTGAAAAAATTAGGAGTTATCTATATGGAATCAACACAATTGTACAATCATTCTAGTTTCATCACCTATTATCTATATGGAATCAACACAATCTATATCCTGCTATCTTTAAGAAGATCACTACAAACAATCACTGCATCTACTGGCTAGGGCTATCAACAACGTAAGTGCACCATCACCCAGTAGTTGTTCCAGTTCCACCACCTATTAGTTTTCTTCTTTCGGTATTTATGCAGTCATATCAATTTTTTTTAAAACCATTAATTAGTTTTCTTAACACATTGTTTGACAGACTAGACAACATAACAGGTTCTAGTTTGACTATCTTTTGCACACTTTTTATTTTTATATGCTGTAAATTATGCATACAAGCTATTTGTTTTAACTTCCGTATGGTTTTATGAGTTATTTCAACTCAAGTTATGTCTTTATTAGTTGAAGTCAAGTGCTTAATGGATGCTTTTGTTGCAGCGGCCCTAAATATCCAATTATTTCAATAGGTTTAATTTTTTGCAGGAATTGACATAAGGCATTACCTGCAAATGGAGCTAAGTCCTCTTTAGATGGTTTGTTATAAAATTGATCGATCAATCACCGAAGATGAAGATATTGAGTGTGAAAGGTTGTGAGTGAGTGTAACTGAGTGTATGTAGTGAGGCAATATTTGTACAAATGAGTATTTTGTATGGTAGTTGTGTAACAGAAAGAAATGAAACTGTGTATTGTTCAAAGAGGCAATTAGGGAGAAGGACAAACTTTGCCGAAAAATTAGGCTGAAAGATACCAAGATTTATTTTTAGTCTGAAGGACAAACTTTAAACCAAAATTAAGCTGAAGGAAAATGCTAAATGTAATTGGCATTATATTAGTTTTTTACACTACACGAAAATGCTAGTTTTATCTAGCATTATTCAGTTTTACACTGAAGAAAATGCTAATTATATTTAGCATTGTCCTTTAGTCTATTTTTTTTCAAAGCTTGTCCTTCAGTTTAAAAATAAAACTAGACGTCCTTCAGACTAATTTTTTTCTAAAGTTTGTCCTTATGCCTGTTTTCCACTTGTTCAAAAGTGTAATAAAATATTTATTAAAATAAGAAATCCTGAGTTCAATATTTTAATTTTTGCAAAATTTTATATTACAACAATCAGAATTCTTTTCAAGTTTCAATATTTTATGGCAAAACCGACTTTTTACAACGAGCAATGCCTGTTGTAATAGGGTTTTCGCAACGAGCATTGCGACCGTTGTATTAGCCCTTGTTGTAATAGGTCCCATTTTACAACAGTCATTGCCCATTGTAAAAAGACTTTTTACAACGGGCAAAGACCGTTGTAAAAGGGGACCTATTACAACAAGGGCTAATACAACGGTCGCAATGCTCGTTGCGAAAACCCTATTACAATGAGCATTGCCTGTTATAAGAAGTCTGTTTTGTTGTAGTAAGATGATGAATTGTGTAAAAGCATAAGCATGTCATACAAATATTTGATCTTTTTTTTATACCATACTATTATCAAGTAGTTAGAAATAAAATATATTAACTGTTAAAAGACATATATGAAAATGTCTGTAAGGATAAAAATGTAAGGAACAAATGAATTAGCTACAAAGTAGTCTAACTAAATATGCATTATAGCTGCAGGATTACATACTCATAGCTATTTTTTTCATTATTTGTGTTTATATTTTGGAGAAAAATTTAGGAAGTATTATAATGCAGAAGAAAATTCTGTGTCATGATGAAATACCCAGAAGTTAACAAAGAAAGGTACTTAACAGATTCACTTACAAATAACATATCCTACAACAGAAGTACAAAGAAAGTGACAAAATTGATGAAGGTGTAAAAATGTTGCCTTCAACTAACAATATGTTATTTAATCAGATATATAAAAAAAATCTCCTTGAAAAAGAAAGAACACAAAATGCAGTATTAATTCTGAATGCATGATTAAGAAGTAGAAGAATCTGTAGATGACTTCATCTTTAAAATCATTAATAGCTAGCTTGACAAGTAAATGGTTTAATTATGTTTTCTTTTTTTTAAGCAATATATAAAAATGTTTGATTTCAGTAATTATACAACAAAAACATTTTTGTGCCATTCAGACATAGAATATTAGATATATTTGGATGACAGTTTCACAAATATCTAATGTTCTTGGTTTGAATGACATTAGATATATTTGTAGCATATTCTTGCTATCTTATACTTGTTATCAACTTTTTTTAGTCAACAACAAAAATATATCTTCCAATATTTGTTGATTAATTATAATATTTACGCTTGAATGACATTAAATTCAATTTAAAGCATACTCTTACTATTTTATCAATCTTCATATCAACTTATTTTCCCATACATAGAAATATAAACTCCAACAATCCATGTTTGTCCAATATTATTTATATTTGAATGACAATAAACACATTTTATAGTATACTCTTAATATTATACTCTTTCCACGATTATTATAATGACAGATGTACTACAAACATCCACTTCCATCCATGCTTGCTAAAGCTTCCTGATCCACCTAGTTTTAGGAAAAAAAATACTAAAATCTAGTCAAAACCAGACTTTCCCAAAATTGACCACGTTTTAGCATTGTTTTTGCCTGGTCCGCCCAGTTTTCAAACAAACTGGTAAATTCCATCCATAACTAAACTTTCCCAAAATCTCCCACGTTTCAGCTGTTGGAAATGAATGAGCAAGAGAAAGAGGAATTTGGGAAGAAGAAGAGATAGCAACATATAAGTCCCACATCATCAAAATATTAACACAATCTATCAATCTATCATAATATATTAGAAGCCAATAGACTTATATAAAATAAAAGGAAAAAGGATTATATGGGGATGTGGGGGCTTGACCATGACATAATAATACATTAAAATGTCAAAGATTGGGCCTTGGGGCTCTTCGGGTCTCTTGATTGAATACGGCCGACGGTTGCTGATTGGGCAAGTGCGCTGAAACGAGAAATTTTTCTCAGATTTTAAAGGTGTGTCTGTTCAGTTCAGAATTTGAAAGGCATGTCCGTTAGCTGAATGAGTAAAACCATCTGAATTCTTAGCGTATGCACATTAATAACCGGGTGGTTAAAGGGTCGCAACATTTCCAGTTCTGTCGATTACTGATGCATACGGATAGGCTCCTCCTCCTGCTTATAAATATATTGCCCAAAACAAGACGGAAATCACTTTTTCTGCTCACATTGCTTCTTCTTCTTCAAAGTAATCCTCTGATCTAGTTATATAACCAACTTCAGTTCATCAGAGCTCCATTTGCTAACACTACGCTACGAAATTGGTCCGTTTTATCCTGGAAAACAAATTGCAACTATGTCGATCAATGCATACGACGACAATATT
This sequence comes from Allium sativum, assembly GCA_030737875.1. Lineage (NCBI taxonomy): Eukaryota > Viridiplantae > Streptophyta > Magnoliopsida > Asparagales > Amaryllidaceae > Allium > Allium sativum. The sequence continues at coordinate 191,695,973 of CM060921.1, forward strand.
GTTTCAAGGAAACAAAATTTTTCTGGACTCGAACATTACTGAAACAGAATACTTTTTGTATATCTTCAGTCTGCTGCACAATCGGTTACACTTTCTGTGATTATCGTAAACACAGTTTACGTGACAATTATGGCTTAATTGAATAACACTGATTGTTGTTGCTATCTGTTTGTAATATAGTTGTGTATTTACAAAAGTTTTAATAATCTTAAAACAATATTTGTTGCAGACGACGAAAAACAGCAATAGTGATTCTGCACCGATTTAGACGGTTACAAACGATCAACCAGCGCCTTTGCTTTCAATAATGGCTTTGTCCCATGGAGAAAGGCCAGAGAAGTTCAACGGAATTAATTTCAAGCATTGGCAACAAAAAATGTTGTTTTATTTAACAACATTGAGCCTCGCCAAGTTTCTGACTGAAGATGCTCCTGTGATAGCCGAATTCTAACCTGATGCTACCAAAGTAGAGGCTCTTAATATCTGGCAAAACTCAAATTTCATGTGCAAAAACTATATTCTGAATGATCTGGATGATAGCCTCTACAATGTCTATTGTACTTTTGCAACATCCAAACAACTCCGGTTGGCTCTGGAAAAGAAGTACAAAACTGAAGATGCAGGCATGAAGAAATTCATTGTTGGAAAATTTCTTGACTAAAAAATGGTTGACTCAAAGTCAGTGATATGTCAAGCTCAAGAACTGCAACTTATCATCCGTCAACTAGAAGATGAAAAGATGACTCTTAGCGGTACTTTTCAAGTTGCCGCAACTATTGAGAAATTGCCTCCTTCTTGGAAGGACTTCAAAAATTACCTTAAGCACAAGCGTAAGGAAATGACAATGGAAGAGCTCATAGTTCAGCTAGCATTAAGGAAGATCACAGAAATTTTGAGAAAAATATTTCTTAGAATATTGCTGCTAAAGAAAATGTAATTGAGTCAGACAAGACTAACAAAAGAAAATTGGAGAATGCTCCTAAGAAATCAAAGAAATTTCTAGGTTCTTGCCATAACTGTGGAAAGAAGGGGCACAAAGCAGCCGAATGTTGTACACCTAAAAAGAAGAAGTTAGAACCAAATGCGGCTGATGTTTCAAAAGGCGTTTCTGATCTTGATTTATGTGCAGTAATATCAGAATGCAACCTTGTTGGTAACTCAAAGGAATGGTTTATAGACGCTGAAGCCACTCTACACATATGTGCTAACAAGTGGATGTTTACAGCCTATAAAACTGCAGCTAATGATGAACAACTTTTTATGGGCAATTCTTCTACTTCAAAGGTCGAAGGCAAAGGAAAAGTTGTGTTGAAACTGACTTCTGGAAAGGAACTGACTTTAATTGATGTTCTTTATGTTCCAGAAATTCGCAAGAACCTGATTTCAGGATCGTTGCTGAGAAAGCATGGCTTCAAATTGACCTTTGACGCTGATAAATTTGTTCTTTCCAAGAATGTAGTGTATGTTGGAAGAGGATATGTGTGTGATGGTTTGTTTAAAGCAAATGTAACCACTGTTGTACCATACACTGATATGAATAAAAGTGAATCTTTTGCTTATATTGTTGAATCTTCTAACATATGGCATTCTAGATTAGGGCATGTACACTGTAACGACCCGGAAATTTGGAACCAATTTAAAATTTTCAAATTTCATAAAGATCAGAATAATTTGGATTTGGGCAGGAATAAAATTGAAATAGTCCAAAAGAATGAATTTTGGGTTAAAAATAGTACATTTACAAAGGAAGTAGTAGCTAACGAACTCGGATTTTGATGCAATCGGTTTCATTGAACCTGGAATGATGAAATTAGGTAATCAACCAAGTTAAGTCAAATCTGACATCCATTAGATATGTTAAATTCATAAAAGATTCAAAATTTGAACTAAAAATGGACGATTTTGAGGATATCTGAGAACGGAATATCGCTAGATCGTGAGACCACCTCCGTTGGATGCGGAATAGTGAATTTTAGTAATTAGTGAAGTTTTGCATATAACGACATCCGTATGTGGAAAAGAAGAAATAAAAGGCCAAAATTTGAACTAAATTTTGACGGTAATTAGAATTTGATAATATGTTTAGGTTATTGGTAAGTGATTTGATGTCGTAAAGAAGATTAAACCATTAAAGATTCGATCTTTAGGTAAAATTTGGGTAGTCTCTTAGGTAGGTGATAAAAACTCACTTTATAAAGGGTTTTAATTAGTTAGTTTGAGAGATGCACATACGATGTTTGATTAAATGTCTCTTTGAAAATTTGGGGTGAATTTGTAATTATATTGGTGGTATATTGTTGCTAATGGTTTCTAAATAAATTCATGAAGTTGATTTGGTTTGAACGGTTGATTTAGTTGATCAACGGTTATGGATACTGTTTGGATATTAATTAATAAAATGGAACCCACTTATGATACTGACATCTGATCTTAAATAACTAATGATTTTAGTTACATTTTATTAGACACATGACATCTTATGTATGTTTATTGAATGTTTGTATATACCCAGATTCTCGGGTTATACAGGAGTTGAATGAGTCTCATTCCAAAATTTGGATTTTTAAATGATTATTTTAATAATGAAATAATGAAAGTAATTTGGGACAAATGAATAATGTTTTAAATAATAAATAGCTATTTTGGTTGAATATGCGAAAATCACGAGTAAGTCTGTCCCGGTTGTGAGATCCGAAAAGATAAATGGGGTGTTTAACAAGGTAAGGAATGCTGCAACCAATGCGCTAAACTTACCTGGCCAACGTTTATTTATCTAGGCGAGGATCGAAATGGATCGAAAGGAAAGCCCGTATGTTCATTTAACAATTTATTAACGTCAAATGTAAGGAAGATATTCATATTTGTATAATGAATCCGAATTAAAGATAAGTGAAACCCGGAGTTTTCCAATTAATTAAATAAAATTGGAACTAAATGGAAACTGTATTGGTTAACGGTTGAGATAAGTATTTATAGATAAAGACTTAGACTATTTGAGGAACTTGAAAGGCGCTAGCCAATATTCCGTTTACAGTGTTGGTTGTATATGGAGATTAGTATCAACTGTAAGCAGATATGATTTCCGGGAAGATTCCATTTTAAATGGAAGATGATTTTGAGTTTGTCGTAAACTGTGTTTTAAGTGACATTGGTTCTTTAACCCAGTTAAGGATAGAATTAATTTCCTAAGATTGAATAATCATTGAGTAATAACTTTTTAGATTAAAACTAAGTGGAGTTTTAATGAATCTTTAATTAGATTGAAATGAGAATAGGGTAATTAAATTTACCAAATTCAAGAAATGTTCGAGAATGGGGTACAACAAGTTTTACTCCATGCGATAGTTAAATCTTTAATTAGATTTAAAATGTTGAATGGTAATTGAATTTACCAGTAATAAAATGTGGGTTAGATATGGAGTACTACCAGTTTTGCTCCACAGGATAAATAGGTTGGGATTTGGGATAATAAAATGAATGATTACTTTGATAAGGCTCGTTAATCCCGACTAGATAATAAACCTTAATTTGGTTTAGATTGTGAAAAGATATTGTAAAATCTTTTACAATTGTTTCCGAAGAAAGATTTAAACGAGAAGGTTTAAATGAATTAAATCTTTGGTAAGATTTGTGGGAATAATTCCCAAATTAATGTTTGAATAAAGGAATATTCTGGATCAGAATGAGGCCATGAGATCCTGTATAACTATTGGTTTTAAAAGATGCGCTAATTATTTGGAAAGGCCGTGTTTTTACCCATTCTGAATAATTATATGACATGATGCTGATATCAAGATGACGATGAAGATGGTTGAAGACTGATATTCTTCAAAACGGATGGACAACTTGTCGATGCCTCGGGGTCGCTCCTCAAGAGGTTAAAGTGACGGCATTATCTGACGTACTTGAAGTGTATCGCATTGCAAGGACTTACACTCCCAGGCGGGGACGTGGAATCAAGTGCCTTCGGTTTCATTCCTATTCCCGAAATGGACTTGTTGATGGATTTCGTGTCTGACACAGTATTTTATAAATACAGACTGACATTTACTAAACATACTTCTGTTTGGTGGCAGAGAATTTATTCTCTTGCTTAACACCCTTCTTTGAGACGTACGAGCTCAAAGGTTGTATGTTGGTGGATAGCAGTTTGTGTTTTAAAGAATGATAGTGTGGCATGATAAGTGGAAATGATCAAGGCTTTTGTTGAAAAGCGGGACCTTGTGGTTGAAGATCAAAGCATGACTTAAATGCGCAACTTTGGGTATGACGTGACCTCGTGGACCTCACAACCCGGAATGAGCCAAAACAGGATTATAGACCGCAGGGGTAGGGACTTAACATTCCATCTAGCAAAAGGTAATGCCATGGTATGGAGCTCGGGCATTTACTTATGTGGTTTGTTGGATGAGGTGCCTCGAAATAGGTCAATACACCTAGATGACAGTCTACACACAGACTGAGGGACGTTATGTTCAGGCTGTTACTTTAATCCACAAAGTAGGGTGGACCGACCCTACCACTCTAAAAGAGCCAGACGGGATCCTAGAAACTAGCTGGGGTTTCCGAAACGAACTTGGAAGATCCTTAGCCCAGGCTCATTGATGGAAATCCAACTTTCAATATGAAATTCTTTACGATTTTTAAGTTGTATACCTACGTAGCCAACATAGTGGGATGGGGCACTATGCGAGCTATGATTCATAAGTTTATTTTCGAAAGGATTTTCACACCCAAGTCATTATAATAATATCAAATGTTTTTATTTTGAACTATATCAAGCATATTTTGCGATTATAAGGCAAACCCCTATCCTCTGGTATGCGCTTGCATTGTGTGATGGGACCTGGGGCATATACTCGTTCATTTTTTCTAAAAGTCATGTTTTCAAATCTGTTTTTATGTTTGCTACGTTTGGTTCTGGTTGCTATGGTTGTGCGCGTATCCTTGGGAGGAAACCTATTCCGCGACATGCGGTGTGGTCGTGAGATAACTTATTAAAAATAAGGCTAAGTATAAGATTAGTTAATAAAGTTTTCTCACACCAGTCTCATGACTGACTCTTAGTTTGTTTTTCCCTTGCAAACTTCCGGTGCCCACAATTTCCACATGGATAGTCTGTTAGTTTGTTTTTCAGTTATCGAGCTCAAGCTTGAAGACTTGGAGTTTCAGAGAGAGCTGGAGTTTCAATATGAAGGCCAAACGTACCCTATTATCGACATATTATATTAAGTCTACATGGAGTAATGGTATGTAAAATCAGATTTGTATTCAAAAATGTTTTCCGCTGCAATGATATATTCTTATTATATTTTATCTGTTCAACTGTGATCTTTGTATTCCGTTGTGTTTGCTCTGATAAATCTTAACGAAATGTACTTTTGCTTACCTTGAATCGACGTGGGTTCGGTTTTTGGTCAGTTTGAAGCGAGTGAAAGTGCGGGTCATCACATATACTTTGATACATTGTGAAAATTGATTAATCTAGAATTTATACCAAAATTCAATATAAATTCCAACTATAAATGTCAAATTTGTGCAGAAGTAAAATTTACAAGAACCTCGTTTCATCATGATGAATGAGAGATGATACCTCTAGACTTAATACATACTGATATATGCCATTTGAAAATGTGTCAAACTAGAGGTGGAAAAAAGTACTTTATCACATTCGTTGATGATTGTACCAGATAATGTCATGTATATCTCCTCAGAAGTAAGGATGAAGCATTCGAAATGTTTAAAAAGTATAAGGCAGAAGTTGAGAATCAACTCAACAAGAAAACAAAATCTTTAAGAAGTGATAGAAGAGGAGAATACGAGTCTCCATTTGAGGAACTCTGTGCTGAGCATGGAATTATGCACCAAAGTACAACCCCGTATTCACCTCAAACCAACGGTATAGACGAACGAAAAAATAAAACTCTTAAAGAAATAATGAATGCCTTACTAATTAGCTCTGGCTTGCCAAATAAATTTTGGGGAGAAGTTATTCTTTCGGCAAATCATATTCTAAATAAAATACCCCGAAAGAAAACATCTAAATCTCCTCATGAACTTTGGAAAAAAAGACCACCATCCTACAAATACCTAAAAGTGTGGGGGTGTCTTGCCAAAGTAGAGGTACCAAAACCAAAGAATGTCAAAATTGGACCAAAAACAATTGATTGTGTATTCATTGGATATGCACAAAACATTGTTGTGTATCAATTTTTGTTACACAAATCTAAAGTTGATGATATTCATGAAAATACCATCATTGAGTCGAGAAATGCTAGATTTTTCAAACATATACTTCCCTTGAAACATGGTACTGAAACTGATACACCTAAGAGACCAAGGGAAGATGAAGCTCCTTTTTCTCTTGAGGATGCTAAACAAAATAACACACAGCAAAGTAGTGCTGAGCAACTAGTGAAGGAATCAAGAAAAAGTAAAAGATCAAGGACTTTAAAAACCTTTGGACTGGACTTCTATACATTTATGTTAGAAGATGATCCATTGACATACAAACAAGCCATGTCTTCCAACGTTGCCCCTTATTGGAAAGAGGCAATTAACAATGAGATTGAATCCATTATGTATGATCATACATGGGAATTGTTGATTTACCTCGAGGATGTAAGACCTTAGGTAATAAATGGATATATAAAAAGAAATTGAAACCTGATGGTTCAATAGACAAGTACAAAGCTTGTCCGGTAGTCCAAGGATTTAGACAAAAGGAAGACCTGGACTATTTCGATACATATTCACCTGTAACGAGGATAACATCAATTAGAATGCTCAATGCAGTTGCATCCATGCATGACTTAGAAATACATCAAATGGATGTTAAAACTGCATTCTTGAATGGTGAACTAGAGGAAGAAATCTATATGAAATAACCTGAAGGATTTCTAAGCTCAGAAAATGAGAATAAAGTTTGCAAACTGGTAAAATCACTTTATGGCCTTAAGCAAGCTCCAAAGCAGTGGCATGAGAAGTTTGATAATACTATGTTATCAAATGGATTCACAATAAATGAATCAGATAAATGTGCGTACATAAAACACACACACATTGGATATGTCATTGTTTATCTTTATGTTGATGACCCGTTGATCCTAGGCAATAACAAGACCATAATAACATCTACAAAGGATATGTTATCCTCTAGATTCGATATGAAAGACATAGGACTGGCTGATGTGACATTGGGTGTAAAAACTCTGAGGGATATGAATTATCCCAATCACATTACATCACCAAAATACTTGAAAATTTTAAGCAATATAATGTAACTATTGCAAAATCACCAGTAGATATGAACCAAAATTGGTAAAGAACACGGGTGATGGTATCTACCAATTGGAATACTCTCGTATACTAGGAAGTATCATGTATATTATGAACTGCACTAGGCCTGATATCGCATATGCTGTAAGCAAACTAAGTAGATTTATCAGCAATCCTGGTAAGCATCATTGGAAAGCGATAATCAGAGTTCTAGGATATCTAAAGTATGCACAAAGTTATGGTCTATACTATGCAAACTATCCTTTAATAGTGGAAGGATACAATGGTGCAATTGATCATTGGATCAAATGATACAAAGTCTATAAGTGGATACGTGTTCACATTAGGAAATGGAGCAATTTCATGGAAATCATCCAATTGTATCGCTAGATCTAAGATGGAATCAGAGTTCATTGCACTAGATAAGACTGCAGAAGAAGCAGAATGGATTCGAAGCTTCTTGGAAGACATTCCTAATTGGAGCAAACCCATGCCTCCAATATGTATACATTGTGATAGTTAATCAACTATTGGAAGAGCTAATAGTACACTATACCATGGTAAATCTAGGCATATTCGTCGTAGACATAAAACGATAAGATAACTTCTCTCTAACGGGGTTATCACAATAGATTACATTCGATCTAAAGATAACTTAGCATATGCACTTACAAAAGGCTTCCCAAGAGAGAAAGTTTAAACCTTATCGATGGGAATGGGGCTAAGGCCTATAGACTAAAGGTTTTTCTAAAATGGAAACCCCACATAGTTGACTGGAGATCCCAAGATCTAGGTTCAAAGGGACAACGAAGTTTAAGAGAAACTTGATGGCACTGTTATACACAAACCATTCCTATGATAAGTCAGTGCATTATATGTTGAAGAAGGATAAGTATTTATACTTTTAATGATGTCAGTATTTTAGGAATTAGTGAATATCCTTTACAGAATCACCTACGTAAGTGCGAAGGCGCCGCTTCAAAGAGAATTATGAGGCCAATTTCTCTAAGCACTTATGAGACCAGGCAGGTGTTCAAGACAAAAATGAAAACATACAGAAAACGAAGGGTTATAAGAAACATTTATCATGTGTTATCTACTTTGGAATTACATAAAAGTCCTACAGTTCAAGGACAGTCTATGCCTACTGATTTTCCTGTGATTCAAATAGGTAATCACTAGGAAAGTTCAAGGCCCATGTGCTACTTTAACCGATGCGATAAATGGTTCGTCAAACTAAGATCGACTGCTCATTCATGTGGGGGATTGTTGGAAATGAATAAATAAGAGAAAGAGGAATTTGGGAAGAAGAAGAGATAGCAACATATAAGTCCCACATCGTCAAAATATTAACACAATCTCTCCTAATATATTAGAAGCCAATAGGACTATATAAAATAAAAGGAAAAGAGATTATATGGGGATGTGGGGGCTTGGCCATGACATAATAATACATTAAAATGTCAAAGATTGGGCCTTGGGGATCTTGATTGAATATGGCCGATGGTTGCTGATTGTGCTAGTGCGTTAAAACAAGAATTTTTTCTTAGAATTTTAAAGGTGTGTCTGTTCAGCCAGAATTCGAAAGGCATGTTTGTTAGCTGAACGAGTACAACTATTTGAATTCTTAGCGTACACACATTCATAACTGGGTGGTTAAAGAGTCGCAACCTTTCCAATTCTATCGGTAATTGATGCATACGAATAGGCACCTCCTCCTACCTATAAATATATTGCCCAAAACAAGACAGAAATCACTTTTTCTACTCGCATTGCTTCATCTTCTTCAAAGTAATCCTTTGATATAGTTTCTGGAATCAACTTCAGTTCGTCAAAGCTCCGTTTACTGGCACTACGCTATGGAGTTGGTCCGTTTTATCCTAGGAAACAAATTGAAACTATGTCGATCAGTGCATACGACAACAATATTGTTCCAAGGAAACAGAATATTTCTAGACTAGGACATTACTGAAACACAATACTTTCTGTATATCTTCAATTTGCTGTACAATCGATTATACTTTCTGTGATTATTGTAAACACAGTTTGATATGACAATTGTGGCTTAATTGAATGACACCGATTGTTGTTGTTGTCCGTTTGTAATACAATTGTATATTTACAAAAGTTCTAGCATCAGCTTGGTTAACCTCTTTTTCATCCAGGAAGCCTGAACCAATATAACCCATTTAGGTACGTCCTTACCATCGATCCAAAGCGCTGAAGCGCTTTCTGTTCATTGATTATTGTTTATCCACATTGAGGTCCTAATAATTCAGTTTTAATTGATATGATATTTGGTTCTCCTTTTTCAGTTTCAAAAATTGAATACAGTATCTTTTCCTGCTATTTCAGTGAAGTTGATTAAGATTATATAAATTAAAAATAAAATGTATATACTATAGGATAATTTAATATTCTTTCTGTAAAATCAACTTATCTTTCAAGATCAAGAATTTGATTTAAGTGTTTGCTAAAGGCGTGGACAAGGAATATGTTCTTTTGTTGGCTATTAGAGCTTCTAGGATTGAGAATCAGGATGCTGCATGGTTTGCATGCTTATATATCCTAAGTATGTAGAAAATTATTTTAATTGCTACCGAAAAGTCTCTAATTATTTTTGTTTTTGCTTGACTAGCTAGAGCTGGTATAACATAATTGCATTTTCTTTCATTCAGTCATGTCAATAAAAGAATTGCCTTGACGTATATTGAGTATGATGGAAGATGGTATCGTGCAAGTAAGGGTGTTCCTGAGCAAGTATTTTGAAATGACAGCTTTATTGTAAAAGTGATAAAGCCATACATATATAATATTTTACTTATAATGGTTCATTTTTGGAACAGGTACGAGCTCTGTGCAAATGCAGAGAAGTTAGAAATAAGGTTCACTATGTCATTGACAAATATGCTGAACGCAGGCTTCGACATTGGTTGTTACTAGATAGATTGATTACTTTAACGTTAAGATTCTGAATAATTACTTACTGAGATGAATCATGAATCTATTTTGCTAGTTATAATACAGGAAGTTCTAGAGAAGAAAAACAATAGCCATGTAGAAACTATTCGTAGAGCTCTTAACCTTGGTGTTTATGTAAAGAAAATCACTAGTAAATAAAATTTTGTAATTTTTAATAAGTTCATGATGTTATTACATTATTCGATCATTTGTGATATGTATTTCCAAATTTGGTTAGGTGAGCAACTGGCTATTGCAAAGCAAACTGGGATAAGACTTGGAATGAGAACAAATAATTATCCATCTTCATGTTTGCTTGGAGGTGGCCATAACAAAGATGCCTCTTCTTTTCCCCTTGTTGGTGAATCAATCGAGAAAGCTGATGTCCTTATTGTAAAAACGGAAGCTCCGATACCAATTTGAAGAAGCTAATATAAAGAGGAATTATTATTATGGAGGAGGAGGAGGATACACAACAAATTTTGTTTTACTTTATAATTCAACTTTCATTACAACACTCTTTTTCTCACTCCCTATCTTACTCACTTTTCACGTTTTTCTCTTACACTTTTCACTCTTTCTCTTTTTTTTTTCTCTCTTTCACTTTCTCTTACAACGCACAAAATGACCATCCATATTTATATAGTGGTTTACATGACCTTACAACTCCAATAGACACATTTTCATCAATAGACATGACCCTTCATAAACAGACACGACTTTTCATGAATAGACATGACTCTTGACGAACGGACATGACACTTGACAAACAGACACGACTCTTCATGAACAGACATGACTTTTCACTTTAACGGACATGACTCTTCATTTCAACCGACACGACTCTTCGGTTGAACGGACTTGACTTTTGACTCTAAAGACACTACCTTTTCACTAATTGACATAACCATTCACCTTTTTAATTTCCCACTAATCTTTCATTTAATGTTTACCCAACAAAACTCCCCCGTAAACTTAAATGCTTCATTCCTCCAAGGGGGTTTGTATACGTCATCAACCAAATTAGCATACAGAGGCGTTTCCTCCTTAGCAGCATCTTTTTCAACATACTCCTTGTACTCTTCCAATGTGGTTGCACCAATGCACCTTAGTTGCCAGCTAGCCAACATTGGTTTGAACAAATTGACAGCGTCCATACTTCCCTCAGTCCTTCCTGCTTCAAGCACCAAATGTATCTTATAATGAACAATACCACTTTCCCATCTGAATCCTCCACTTCTTTTAGCGTATATTTCGGCCTCTCCTCAAATTCTCTTCTATATTTCACACCAACCACCAATGCTCTTTATTTCTCTTCCTTCGACTTCTGAAGCTCTAGCTCCTCTTGCAATCTTTTACAATCATCATCATATTGCAGTTTCAAAGATTTGATTTGAATCTCATGCTTTCTCCTCAACAATGAAGGTTTCTCTCTCATCTCATTTTCAGCATGAAGCTCCAATCGCTGCATCTCTTCTTTGTGATGAGCTCAAAAGTTTGCCTCATTTTGTTCATAATTTTTTTGACCTTTGCTGAGCATTGCAACATGCTCCTCGTTAACTTGCAACAAAGCATGTTGTATGTCCTGCTTTTGTTCTAAAATCGTTGCCTCGCATTTCGTTTTCTTCTCTTTTATGAGTATATTAGCCTTCTCTTTTCATCGAGCTTTTTCTCATCTTCTACTCCTAACATTTCAGCTTCAGCATCGCTCTCCTCAACCTTTTATTTTTCGCTTTTGTCCTCCTCAACCTCTTCTGTATCTTTCTCTCTTGCTTCTGAGACAGCCACCTTTTCTTTTACTTCTGGTTCTTTGTCTTTAGCGGTTTTCTTTCCCATCAGCTCCGCTTTGAATCTTTCGATCTCTTCTTCATCAATTTCCTCTTCGTCTTCTCCTTTGTAATCCTTTGCATACACCTCTTTCAGTGAATTACACGAATCTTTTGCCCTTTTTTCCTCCAAGAATATGGTTTTCAGCTTCTTGGTCGACGTTCTCACACATCACAACACGAGCTTGGAAATCTTTCCATCTCAAACTTTTAAATTCCATACTCTCTTTCTCCGTCATGTTTTTAACATCTTTTGGCCACTCATAGTCATTCTCAACAATCTCCCAAAGTCCTTTGGAGATTAACTCTTCTTTCTTTTCATTACTCCATTGTTCAAAATTCCTTTTTGTGAGAACATACGACATACGGAATAGAAATTCCATAATTTCGACCTAGCTCTGATACCAATTTGTAAAAATGGAAGCTCCGATACCAATTTGAAGAAGCTAATATGAAGAGGAATTATTATTATGGAGGAGGAGGATACACAACAAATTTTGTTTTACTTTATAATTCAACTTTCATTAAACACTCTTTTTTCTCACTCCCTATCTTACTCACTTTTCACGTTTTTCTCTTACACTTTTCACTCTTTCACTTTTTTTTCTCTTTCACTTTCTTTTACAACACACAAAATGACCATTCATATTTATATAGTGGTTTACATGACCTTACAACTCCAATAGACACCTTTTCATCAATAGACATGACCCTTCATAAATAGACACGACTTTTCACGAATAGACACGACTCTTGAGGAATGGACATGACACTTGACAAACAGACATGACTCTTCATGAACAGACATGACTTTTCACTTTAACGGACACGACTCTTCATTTCAACTGACACGACTCTTCGGTTGAACGGACATGACTTTTGATTCTAAACACACTACCTTTTCACTAACTGACATAACCATTCATCTTTTTAATTTCCCACTAATCTTTCATTTAATGTTTACCCAACATTTATTAGAGTTTTCCCTGGTAATTAGCTTCACAAAATATATTTGCTAGCTTGGGACCTTTGGTTACTTTTTTGTATCCTAATCCATCATAGTTGTAAATGAATAGAGCACAAATGTTAGATAGTGAAGATTTTACTAGAAAGGTAGCACGTGTTTCGAATGGCTGGAGAGGGTGTGAATGACGTCCCTACTCTAAAGAAAGCGGTATTGGACTTGTTGTAGCTGACGCTGTAGATACTACTAGAAGTGCATCTGATATTGTGGTGATTGAATCTGAACTTAGAGTTGTTAGCAGTGTGAATAGGATTTTGTTCACATCCTTTTTAGGGATGTGAACAAAACACTCCACCCTGATCGGTGGAAATCAGGAGATCCATATGGACCTCCCTGATTTCCACCAATGGGGACCGAGTGTTTTGTTCACATCCCTTAAAAGATGTGAACAAAATCGCACTCTAGCAGTGTTGTCTTTATTAGCACAGTCGTTTACTCGTTTTTCAAAGAATGAAGACTAACACAATTAGTAATATGCATACCACTTAAGACGTTTCTTAATGGTTAATGGACATATTGCAATGGATAACACGTGTCTTGTAGGTGACATATTGCAATGGATAACCAAAAATCGTCATCTCTTCCCTCCACTTATCTTCTTCACTGCATCACCACCAAATTGATTCATCAAAACTTAGCTCAGCGAAATAAAATTTTAACATTTCAATACAAACTCCGGCCTGTCCATGGCCATTCTCAATCTGCAGCTCCCTTATTCACGTAGTCTGCTGTCCTCTTCTTCCAAATCTTCTAGTTTACAATCAAAACCTCAAGCCAGAAGAAAGATTTCCTGCATTGGATGGGTAAGCATAAGCTATATGCACTCTACACAAACTTTTTCAACCCTTTACCGAAACATTCAACGTTTATTGGTGAATCATTCCTTTAATGGTTTAGGACCCAGAAGGAGTGCTAGGGGCACCAAAGGGTGGCCACATAGCTCGTCTTGAGTTCAAGAAACGCCTTGAGAAAGATGCAGGTGCTAGAGAAGCTTTTGAAAGGCAGATAAAGGAAGAGGATGAGCGGCGCAGGGCTATAAGAGAAGTATTTATCATTATTCCTTATACGTCGATTAATTCTAGCTTCTGTTTACGCTGAATATATAAAATGTTATATGTACTTGTATGTAATTCAGGCACGGGTGATACCAGATACGAAAGAGGGGCTAGTGGAGTATTTTCTTGATACCGAAGCCAGGGAGTTTGAGTTTGAGGTTTCCAGGTTGAGACCCAGGTATTCCATTATTTAATTTTCTTATGTAAGAACCTTAATTATGCAATGGTTTATCTTCATCCATTCGTTTTAAGTTTTTTTGTCATAGTACATGTATGAATGCTTTTGTACAAGAACTGTCTTGATTTATTTATTGTGCATGTATATATATTGGCAGATTAAACAAGGAATTCTTCGACCACTTAAAGCTTGAACTCGGGCAACTCAAATTTGCAGTATCTAAAACACCGGTTAGTTAATTCATTGGGGACAACATGACCTGAATTCACTTTGCTTAGAATGTTGCATATTCACAGGAGGTGGAGGATAGAATTATTGAGTTGGAAGCAATGCAGAATGTCTTAACAGAATTAACAGGTTCATATTCTCAAACATCAAATAGCAGCTTATATGTATATATCCAAAAGAATTGCTCCTTTTTTTCTAGTATTATTATTTTGCACTTGCGATGTTGTAGAAGCATACGACAAAATGGAAACTGACTTGGTCTCAACAAAGGATAGGCTTATGAAAATCTTGCAGTCGAAGGATAGGAAAACAACTGTATGATACATATTTGTAGTTGTATTATATAGGACTCATTTAAATGCAATAACGAATTGTTCTTTGATTGTATGTGCGCAGTTACTGGACATGGTTGAGAAGAATGAGCTGACTAGGCCGGTGTTGGCTCTTCTAGATGAGAATATAGCAAGTGCTGTAAAGAATGATCAGGTTAGAAGATTTGTAATCTGGAGTATGCAGTAACCATATATGATACCCTTTTTTGGAATTGTGTTACTGCCAAAGCACTAAGTTGTGCCTTACATTGTTTATATTCAAATTTGAATTTGCAGAAGGAAGCTGCAGCTTTTATGGAGAATGTTCGTTCAATGATGCTGAAGTATATTACTGTCTAATACCAAAGGAGTGATCTTCTTCTCATGCGTTCTGCTTTTGCTCAGGCTGTAAAGGCTATTCGGTAACTAATAATTCAAGGTTTTTGTAAGAGATTTGGTTCCCAAGCTTAATCAATTAATTGAGAGATATATTGCAGCGTTTATTTCTCAATCTAGTAATACAAGTCAATGTCAACAACATTGATGATCAGTCAAATAGTCATATACAGACTTTACTTGTTGATTTACAACAGTAAACTGCAACCTATGCAAATGGCATATAAATTTATGCTCATGAAGGGGTGGAGGAAAAATAAAAAATAAAAAATCAATTATCTATAATTCGTAAAGCATTTTCTGTTTAATATGTGTTAAACATATATAATTCGTAAAACAAACAGTTCATGCGTAAAGAATGTGTCAACACACACACACACACACACACACACACACACACACACACACACACACATATATATATATATATATATATATATATATATATATGATCGTTCAATGACACCTCAAATAGTGAGCACCCCATTTGCCCCTCTATATAAACCAAGCATTTATGTTATAATAAGTGAGTGGGAGGTGAGAGAATGAGTGGAGGAAGAGAGAAACGAAATATGTTGTGGAAATAAGGGGGCATTTAGGGATGCTGCACTATTTGGGGTGCTATTGAACGCTTGCCATATATATATATATATATATATATATATATATATATATATATATATATATATATATATAGTGAGCGCTCAATGGCACCACGAAACCTTAACATCCCAAAATCCCCCCGGTATAGCCCCGCATTTATATTAAAATAAGTGAGTGAAGGATGACTGAATGAGTGGAGTGAGATAGAGGGTGAAACACTTGACGGAAAATAGGAAGGCCAAAGGGGTGCTCCACTGTTTCGGGTGTCATTGAACCTGCCTATACACACACACACACTCTCACACACTCTCACGCTTACGTCTTTGATACTAAATCTTAATATAACCTACAAAATATCATATAACTATTGAGTTTCAGTACTCAAACGCTTCTCCACGTACCTATGTTTTATTGTGTGATGACGCCACTTGACAAAACTTCGAACATGCTTGTGTCTCGATTGAACATCCCTTTATCGTCTCCCAGCGAGTGTATATACATGGCTCTAACAATACTTGCTTGTAACAAAAGGAATTCTCAATGTTACGTGCTACCAATCACATATAATACCACATTATACACAATATTTCTTGTGACATGGGATCTATCTACTTCACACATTCACAATGGGGGTGACACCTAATAATCTCCACTTGGCGAGCATTTCCTAAAAACTTCTTGACAAGCATGTTGAAGAAGCTATGTTGTTAGGCTATGCTGCTTTCACTTCTTTCCTTCTCCCGCAATGTCCGTTATCGTATGTGTGTTCATTGTATCTAATAGGGGTCAACAGTGGAAGTCTTCTATGTCAGCATCTCGATTGAACACCCTTAAATTGCCTCCCTTCGAGTATATAGTTTGACTTTGGATACGCCTCTTGCTTTGTATCTCCCATCATCCTTCATCTCGGATGTCCACTTGCAACCTATCACCCAACTTCTTTAAAAATGCAGTACCAAATCCCAAGTCTTTATCTTTCTCAACAACTCTAACACCTCTTCTTAGCGAACATCCATTTTAAGCTGTCAATCTACTTCATAGTTTCTTCAAGATCAAATGGCTCATTATGAACCACATGTAGGGCATACTCAAATTGACTAGTAAGACCAAAATTTGCATATTGCTTATCAATATACCTCTCGGATAACCTACCAGTCCTATGATTGGCCTATAACGGTTCAACTTCACATAGACTCATTTAAGTTCGATCGACTTAGAACTGAACTTCTTCTAGTCTTATGCACATCACCCACACTAGAAGGAACCAATGGACTACTCTATGGTCTCTTATTAACTGCATGTACATCTCTCATCGCAACAACTCCACTATTAGATTGAAATATAAAAACCTCTGCCAACTCCCAAGGCTTATCGACCTCATCTGATGAGGTAAGTAACTCCTCCTTAGAGTATCTCCAAAAATTTCCTGATTTAAAATTACCTTCTTTCCGATTACAAAATGTAAACCAATATTCCCTTCAATAGAAAACGAGTTCAGGCGTCTGTTGAACAAGTGTCTGAAAAAAATCAAGCAGCCATTGAATATGCGCTTGAAAAAAAATAATCAAGCATCCATTGAACAAGCGCCTGAAAATTTGTCAATATTTTATTCAATTTTAACTGTGGGAAGAACGAAATGGGACAGCGTTTGAACAGGCGCCCTGGGATAGGGCGCTTGTTCAAACAACGCCTCATTTTTAGGTGTTATTTGAACATGCGTCCCATCCCGGCTGCCTGTTCAAATGTTGCCCCGGCTGATTACGTTTTTATAATCAAATTTACTGGATTCGTAACCAATTACAAAATATATATTCTGCTGAAGATGAAAATTGGTGTATGTATTGCAATAATATTCACACTCTATTGAAGATGCTCTTAAGGGTTAACGTTGCAGACTAATAAAAAGTTACATGTCTGAAATGCACAACTTTATATCAAAAAGATTCCAAATGTGATATCCTTTGATGTTATTCGTGTATCCCATAATATGTCATTTCCCTCTAACTTATAATCACCTGTATGGTAAGCATACTCTGAACAATCAAAAATATGGAAGCAACTAAGATACATTACTTTATCTTAACAGCCTCCCCCTCGCATCCTATTTGAGTATTTTGAAAGCACTGTTTTGCGTGCATGACCCAGTCCATAACCTTCGGCTCTGATACCACTATTATGTAACGACGGTCGGAACAAAGCTTTTCCTCCTCCTGCATAGGGCACCCACATATGAGTTGACACACACATCCTTGTAACAATAGAAATCCCTGATGTTACGTGTCTACCAACTCATGTTTGTACTCCACTCCTCTGATTATTTGGTGATATGAGACTTTATATTCAAACCTTCATTCCCCCTTAACAACATGCGAGACAATCCTAATAGAAACTCCTTGAAAATGAATTCGTCATTATTAGATCTAAGAACCTCCAACCTAGAACTAGATTGAAATAAATATCCATGAAAAGAATATAGTTATCAGGTAGATTTTGACAATGAGGTATTACCAGCTGAATATTCTATCATGGAAGGAAGAAGATGAAAGAATGAGTGTTAAATTACTCTATAGCTAGTTATAAGAGAAATTTTCATCTTCAAAATTAGCGTGGAAACTGCTGTTAAAGAACTTGGACTAAGCTAGAAAATCCCTATCAAAAAAAGCACTTACTAATGGTCTGATTATGCTGAAGATATTTTTCACTATAAAGATGAGAGACAATGCTTCAGTGAAGGAGCATCTTAGTTTCTTTGATGATCACGTGTTGAAGATGAAGACTGTGAAGTTGAAGGTGGATTATTTTTACTCCAAAACTCAAGATAAAAGGGCTTGAAAATAATGCTTAATCACTTTCACCTCCTCCTATTTCTTCCCTTCACCGCCTGATCATTTTCAATTTTGTTTTTCCTTCATAGTTTATGTATTCTTTATTTCCTTTTTCAGTTGTGTACATTCTATGCTCTAACAGCTTGGTACTAGGAACCCTGTTTACTATCCTATTTCAATTGTTATTGCCATGCAATTGTTACAGTTCTTTGATATACCTCCGATCTTTATGTTACTACCTTTTATATAGTGTTAAAAATTAGTTAAGAGTAAGAGAATTTTATTTTTAGCTGGTTTAACTGCATAGGACAACTATTTGAAAATGCTTTTATGCTATATACTTTTTTCTATCCATGTATACGTTGTTCACGTGGCAACAGATATGTTAAAATCAATTACAAATTTGTCGTAAGAAACAAGAACATTTTTAAAACGTTAGCAATACCGTTGCAAACTCACGCAATCGGTAGTAAAGCGAAAGAAGTAAAACATTACCATATTGTGGTGTTCGAGTCCAACGATAACTGTTTCCTTGAAACAATATTGCTTCCCCTACGACACTGAAGAAATTTGAGCAATTATTCCCTAAGATAAAACGGGCTGATCTCTACAATGGAGCGTTTACAATTGCAGAGCATCGATGAACTCAGGGTGATTTTTAAGAACAAATCTACAGAGAAGAAGAATAGAATTTTTGGTGAGTAACTGGGTTCTAGTAGCCAATCCTTATATAGCAGCGGGGGGTGCCTATCTGGGCAGATGCGACTGTCCATACGGGCGTGCTGAAGTGAAACGGTCGCATCCAGTGACTATTCAAGCGAACATATATTTCCGCTTAAAAATATCTGTTTCAGCGCAATGAGCAGTCGGCGGCTCATCCTGTCACGAGACCCCAAGAGCCCCAAGGCCCTATCTGTAACATCCCAGATTTTTTAGCAATTTAATAGTTATTTTATTTAATTATTTAAATAGCAGTTTAGTAATTTAAATGATCCGAATTTGAAATATTTTGAATATTTAATTAATATAAATATCGGAATAATAAATTTAATTTCTGAAATGATCGGAAATGGTTGTGTTGGCAATATTGAGTGAATTGGACAATTTAATCGATTTAATTCAGTTTAGAATTTGAATTAATACAACGATTTATTAATTAGACGATGATTGAACGTATTAATTGTAATAATTTAAATCGAGCTCGTAACATCGCAGCAGTTCGTAATATTTAGTTTTGTACTTCAACCGAGTTTACATGATTTGTTATTAGTCTGATTTCTTCGAAACAAGAAACGTTGGAATCTATTGAGCTATATTTTTCTAATGGAAGTGAAAAATTGAGATTTCGTCTGATAAATTGTAAGTTATGTCCAAATCAAGTTTCCAAAAAATCTCTATGGAAACGTTTATAAACCATAACGATTTATTAATTATAACAAAATATCTGTTTCGAATTTAGACAAGATTTTTGAGAAGTATACTTAATTTAATTTATAGATTTTTTCTGTAAATTTTATTTTGGAAAATAAGCAATTTTTCATTCTATGTATTTTGCACCCTAAATCCCCATTTTGAGATTTTCCAGAATAAGTTAATATGTCTATTTTAATTATATTTCTGTGATCGTGACACATTGTTGTGTACGACGACATTTTTGTTTTTGTGCATAGCGGTTCGTAAATGAACGGAGTTATGTGTAACAGGTTACCGATTTTTTTTTTAATTTTAGGAAAAACAAAAAGGTGGGATAATCAGCTATGTATAAGGATAACAAATGTACGAATATGTTATGAACTCTGAATATTAGGAAAGTAAGTAAACATGCAGACGCTGAAAAACAGAATTTCATGGAATAGAAATAAAATAAGAAATGTGTATATATGTGGAGTACATGTTGATAGTTTAGGAAAAGCAACAAACTATCATTCCAACACAAATTTAAGCCAGCTTTCCTTGCATACTAAACTGAAAGAAAATTATATGTTTTATTACGTCTAAATAGTATTTGGCTGGTTAATAGCATTGAGATATCAAGTGAAAGGTGCAGGACATATATTCCCTTAGGAGTTTAGTACGGTGTACAAATGAACTGGACATAAATAAATAAAAATAACATTATATCACCATGAAGTGTGTATTGTAAAATCCTAGTTGCAGCTGGCTTATAATATTGAACTAATTAGAGGGTTAATTATGAATGCATATAGTTAGTTTAGTTTTTATGTACTCAGGAAATTACAATTACAACTTATGTGTTGAAGAAGATTCACTAATATATAAATTGAGTAATTTCAGTTAGTCATATACCCAATTTCTTGGCTGCGAAGGAACTGAGCTGACCCCATTTCAAAAAGCAAAAGAAGAAAAAATGTACACCCATCACGCAAGCAACAGTATTGTGTTTTCAAAATCACAGCTGAGCTATATTATTCCGAAAATCAAAACACATCTCTTTGCGTGTAGGCATAACCTATATACGGCTACCCCTAGTGCGCAAGTATGGAAAAAACATTGATCTTCTCTTTTTCATTTCATCTATATATAACGCACACTTCGGCTATCTCTCTACTTTCAGCAAAGCTTCAATCCGAAGCCTTTAATGGAAATACATTTATTCAAAATAAAAACAAACAAAACAAAAAGGGATGCACATATATGATGGAGCAGCAAATTTTATATAAAGGGAAGAATTTGGAAATATAGGGAGGTACGTGGTCTTCTAAATCACGGCATGGGGACAGGAGCTCGCGCGAGCTATTTTAATTTTGGGAAAGAGGTCGCCGATGGAAATACTTCAAGAGCTTGCGACAAATTTTACTAGAGCAGAAACATTTTGGGAGGACCTTTGATCTTGTTGGGGAAGATTACGGTTCCAGAAATCATACTAGGAAGAGGCGTGTGTCTTCACGTGAAGGGAGGCGGGTACAAAAAGGCACATAGATGGAGATTATTTTGAAGTGTTCAGTGGAGCTGGTGATTGCTGCCTGTAGCGTGTGACGACCGCCCATAACCCCCACACTATACAAGAGAAATAATGCGCTGAAAGGTGTGCAAGGCAGCTATGGATGATCACCAGAGTAGGTAAACGTAAGCGAAACCTATCGTAAACTCACAGCGCAAGGATAAAATATAATAAAACATATACAACAGGTACTAATAGTGAAGCAGAAGCACTGGACTTTCATACAATCAGAAAGTAATATCCCATACAAGAGGATAACAACGGCAGTATTTGTACAATTTGCCTCACTACAACACTCATGGAAATAACACACAGTGGAAACAAATACTAAATAGTAGTAAAGATAGTACGCCAGCCTCCTGCTCGCCTCCGAACAGCAACGCCGTCCTCACTTAAGCTACCTGTCACCTGCTACTTAGTCTGCCCATCCAACAATCGGATGAACAGCCTAAGGTAATAAGAGGAAATATAAAACCTTGAGTCAGACAACAATCTTAGTGAGCGATAAAACAGCTAACAAACTTCAACAATAAAATATATGAGAAGGGATAGATACGCATACTAATCTACCCACGACACCAGAGAAGAACTCAACCTTATCTTCCCCACATCAAACAGTGATAGCCTTTACTATAAACAATTCAATCATTCATTCAAGGAAACCAGAACATCCATTCAATCACGGAAAGCACTCATAACATCCAGATTACATAAGTCTCACACAGACAACCCTAATCGAGTTTGACATTCCCCAAGCACTCTCCCCAGAGACCTAAACCAATATCAGTTAAGCACTCAAAGAACATCTCCCTCGACTTTAGATAATCCATGCGAGATAGTAAAAATAGAACAACCAATCATCCATGACTGACTCTGACTATCACCGCCAATCCTGCTTTGAAACCACCGTTAATCATATGACGGCCAACCTTGCCATATGTCAAGGGCTAATGGTATCCCCAGTTCTAGCATAAACTCCATATGTCCAACCTTGACAACTAGGCCTTTTAACGATACCTAAGGTACTCGACCAGCAACCTTCCGGTCTATTGGGTGCCCCCATCGTACCCCTGCTTTGAGCCTGGTAGAACTTATGACAACGATGACTTCTCGACCTTCGCATCTCTAGTCATCCAACCTTGATGACATTTCATAGCTCAAGCAACCTTCTCGAGCAACCATTATCCACCAATCCATGACCTTTGAGTTGTTACTTCATTCGATGTTCTACTCCAATCAACGAACACCTTTCAACACTTCGAACCTTCCTACTTGAATTTAGTTCGAGGTCACACCATTGTTGACTCAAAAACAAGCTTCGTTTGGTCGATACTGCATTTTATAGCATCTACAGCCTTTTCGCTATGAAAAACAGGCCAAAATGCCAAAATAGCCTTCTACAACACTTCTGAAATGCTATCATATCCCCTAGTTCAATTTTGCATCAATCCGTCACTGATCCATCACCGATCCGTCACTGGCCGACCTATCACTAATCCGTCATTGACCGACCCATCACAAATCCGTCTGATCCATCCCTTACAGATCCATGACCGATCCATCACAAATCCGTCACTGATCATTCCGTCACAGATCCATCACAAATCTGACCGATCCATCATAAAATCGACCGATCCATCCCTCCATGACCGATCCATCACAAATCCGTCACTGATCATTCCATCACAGATCCATCACAGATCGCTACAACAAACGCTACAACATGGAACTGACCAAAACGGAAACGGAGCAAGTCTGATTTTGAGCTAAATTAAACGCGCGTTTAATTTAGTTCAAAAATAAAATTCAGAAATAAAGACTGATGGAGTGGAACCCAATGTGAGAACTCTCTCACTAAAATATTTGTACAGTTATTTAATTTATTTTATAACTGTAAATATATAGAAATTGCCAGTATTGATTTTTATCTGTTGTATGTGACATTGCTTGAGTTCAACACACGAAAGATTCACGACTCATTTGCACAAGAATCGTTGTTTGAATATACGACACTCGTATTTCAAACAATGTGGATACACTTTGTGGTTGATGATTGTTTACAGTTTAATGTTATCATTATTAAACTGTGATTATAAATATTTATAAATAATAAATAAATTCACATGGACTGTGATGTAAACCAACATGGGTATTGAAACGATAATTTACACATCGCCCAATTATTTTTTGATGGTTGAAAACCCCACTCGGGTATTGGGATGATATTTGACATACATTAATCCCAATATTTAGTTGTATGTCAATCGATGGATTGACAGACTGTGGTGAGCATTATTTATTTATTTATTTTAATGTTTATATAGTTGTAGAATGCACTCTGGATGATGTTGGAATGTTTAATGATTATTTATCATTATTGTGGAATACATGCAATGTATGAAATTCATATAAATAAAATTATATGGTAATTGATTGAGTCTGATTCCAGTTTAGAAATAACGAATATTTTAAAATAATATTCAGTGAAGAACTAAATTATGATTTTGATGTCCGATTTTGGATGGACACGAAAATATTGGAATATATGAAGCCGAGTTAAGTAGCTAAATGCCATTTTAACTTGAATGGATTTATAAATCGATTTTATTCATTATTCATCTTATAATGAATACGAAAAGGAAATGGTTATCAAAATCGGATATTTTGAAAATATTATCATTTTAATATTATAATGATATGGAATATTCAATTTTGATTTAAATTTAAAATGAAGTGGAAATCGTTTTAAAATGGATTTATAAATATTTTATAAAAATTTGTTTTGAATGGAAATCGATGAAATATATAATATTATATATATAAATGGTTTGACAGCGAACGTTCACGAATTTCAACCATTGACTTCAAATTGATGTTACGGAAGATCCGACCGTCGGATTCTCCTAAAATCGGAACCATTGGGTTTGTATCGAAAAGATCTTTCCAATGAATATAAGAGATTTAAATTTGAACAGCTGGATTTCAAATTATGTCCAAATCAATTTTAGAAAAGGTCGCTATGGATGCAGTTCAATGGCCGATATTGGAAACCGACTGTAAGGTCCTTAATAAAGTTATTAAAAATATGGAAAAATTGTGTAAAATCATAGTTAATAATTTGGAAATATTTTGGATTAATAATTCCAAATTTGAAAAGATAAAGGATATTTTTATCGAAATGAACTAGTTATTATAATAATCCAGTGGTTTTTAAATAAGTAAACTGGATTGGTAAAGGGTTTTAATATAACTAGAATATTCCAACGAATAAATTGGAATGAGTTTAAATGGAAATTATCTTCAGTTATTTTCGATATTGGATTCCATGATTATACGGATATTGTTGAGGAATTTGGAAGATATAAATATCGTTATTCCCAATACGATATTTGTTGGTTTCAGAATTTGATATTGAATATAAGCCGTTATAATTTCTATTCAGAGCCTTGTATTTGATATCAAATTGGATCTTGGGTTTATCATGAATGGTGTCTTAAATAACACTTGTCTTAAATCCCGTTGAGAAAAGAAAAAATCTTTTAATTAAGATTTAGAGATGTTTACCAATTAATTAATATTTAATTGTAAATGAATTAAAATTGGATTTTGGGTTTGTCGTGAATGGTGTCTTAAATAACACCGTTCTTAAACCACATTGAGAAAAGAATAAATCTTTTAATTAAGATTTAGAGAACTTTACCAATTAATTAATATTTAATTGGAATTGAATTAAAATTGGATTTTGGGTTTGTCGTGAATGGTGTCTTAAATAACACCGTTCTTAAACCCCGTTGAGAAAGGAATAAATCTTTCAATTAAGATTTAGAGAAGTTTACCAATTAATTAATATTTGATTGGAATTGAATGGAAGTTGGATTTTGGGTTGATTATGAACGATGTTTTAAACAACATTAATTCTTTAACCCAGTTAACGGTGAAGATATGATTTGGAATTTATAAATCTTTTTATCAAGATTTAATGGAAATTTTCCAAAGTAAAGTTTCCCAATTTAATATATTAAATTGCAATTAAATGGAATTCAATTTGGTAAATCGAGATGAGTTGCTGAAAAGGAAGACCGTTACTATTTATGGAATTTAAAAGGCTTGGCCGTTATTCTGTTTATAGTATTAGTCGGATACGGGAATTTATATCAATTATATACTGTTGTGATTTCCGTGTAAATTCCATTTTGATGGAAGATGATTTTGGGTTTATCGTGAGTGATGTTTTAAAAGACACTGGTTCTTTAACCCATGTTAAGACAGGATTTATTTCCTAAATTTGAATAATCGTTAAATAATGATTTTTTCAGATTAAAACTAAGTGGGGTTTTAATAAATCTTTAATTAGATTGAAATGTTAATGTGGTAATTAAATTTGCCAAATTTGAGAAATGTTCGAAAATGGAGTATCACAATTTTTACTTCATGCGATAGTTAAATCTTTAATTAGATTTCAACGTAGAATGGTAATTGAATTTACCAATAACATATTGGGTGTTAGATATGGAGTACCACTAGTTTTGCTCCATGGGATAAATAGGTTGGGATTGGAAAAATAAAATAAATGATTACTTAAGTAACGTTCGATAATCCCGACTAGTTTGATAAACCTTAATTTGGTTTCAAATTTCGAAAAGATAATACAAAATCTTTTGAAATGGTTTCCAAGTGAAGATTTAAACAAGAGGTTAAATGAATTAAATCTTAGATATGGTTTATGGGAATAATTCCCAATGTAAAGAATATTTGAATAAATGAATATTCTGGATTGGAATGAGGTGTATGATGTGTTTTTATAGCACTTGAATATAAGATACGCGAGTTATTCAGAAATGTCGGGTTCAGCCCATTCTGAATAATTGATTTGACAATTAAAAGTCAAACATATTAAAGGCGGTGGTTGAAGACCAGGGATCTTCACATCAAATGGATTACAACTGATGCCCTGGATTGGTTAGCTCCCAGGAAGGGGTTATAGTGGTAGTTATCCGGACGTACTTATTGATTGTTCGGATATGCGAGAGCCTCTCTCCTGTATTGGACATATGGGACGAGGAATAAGGTGCCTCCGGTTTCGTTCAGACCCAGAATGGACTTGCAAATGGATGGTATGTCTGATGTTGTATTCCTTTATGTTGTATTCGTTGATCTTGGCTAAATATATATCTGTTTGGTGACGGAGAATTTATTCTCTTGCTTAACACCCTTCTCTGAGACATACGAGCTTAGAGGTTATATATTGGCAGAAATCAGCGGTATGGTATGGATTGACAATGTGACATGCTGAGATGCATGGATTAAGGCTTTTGTTGAAAAGCTGAGCCTTGTGGATGATGATCAATGATAGCTTTAATTAGCATAGCTTTGTGTAGCGTTAATTCGCGAGCCTCACATACCGGTATGATAGTGAACTGATGGTCAGGTTAGTATGCTTTTGAGATGAGGATAGACACCTTTAGTGTTGTCACGGATTCGGTCGACCGAGATGAGCTGAATGTGGTCGTTCCACGCTCAGAGGGATAGGGCACCCCCCGATTCTCAGACGGATAACGTAAGTGGTGTTTTCTCTAGTTGGGACGTAAGCCGTGGTGATACTTGATTTCGAGAAAGGCAAATGTGCATTACAGTGTTTTCCAATACCCTGGACGTAAGCCGTTGAGTATTGCACTACGCGATCAATCTTTCGAATCAACAGCCATCATGATGGAAATCCAAACTTCCATTACGACATTTTGCGGTTTTAGTTGTAAACCTATGTATGGCAACATAATATATGGTACCTATGTCGTCTATGATTGATACATTTATATTTGAAGTTGATTTCTTTACTTATAATAATAAAAGATAAATTTCGCGTACCAAGCATATTTGGCATTATAAGGTAAAACTCCATCCTCCGGCTTGCGTTGCATTGTGTAATGAGACCTGAGTCTTATAATGACTTCATTTTTTTGAGTCAAGGAATTTTGATTTATGTCAAAGTAATGCGCGATGATCAACAAAAAGGCGACGTTCATTGATAAGGAGCTTCATATGATATTAGTTTTTAGAAATTGATTATTTGGTATGATAATAGTGTTCATTATTGTTAAAGTCTATCCTCAAATAATCAATGTTTATATATATACACTTATGTATATGTATGCACATAAATTGTGCAAACTGGGCTATACCGGTCGACCGCCCAAAACAGACCGGTCGACCGTTTTTACCTTGTTTGCATAATGAATGTGCACACATATACATATAACGTATATATATTTAAATTCCTGTGTACTGGTCCTTTTTGACTTGTTGACCGTTTTTAAACAGAAGCAACTATTTGAATAGTCACTTTCATTCATCCAAGGGTTGCTTCTCCTTCATTTCATCAATAATCATATCTATTGATTGTAACTCTTTACTAAAGGTTACAACTAATTATCTCCTATATAAACACTTTGAAATCATCAATTCTAATCACCAATTCTTTCTATCTATTCTCTATATTTTTGTTTTCATTCTTAAACTCTCAAGCACTCAAAAGCTCATATTCTTCACAATATCGTTCTTGAATCCTAGAATTTATATATTATTCTTTTGATTCAAACATGATGTCATTTTCCAAATCTTCACAAACACAAATTCTATTTGAGGATAAGATTATAGGAAGGTTGTACAAGAATTGACAAATTTGTGTTATTGAGAACACACATTGTCAAATTACAAGTCTATTCGTCTTGTTTGAAGTCCTCCGTGTTGTTAGAGGCAAGTATTGAAGTCCTCCGTGTTGTAAGAGGCAAGTTGTGAAGTCCTCGTGTTGATAGGGGCGTGAAATCCCGTTCGGCTGCTCGGGTATTGTGAACCTGTTTCCTCCAGGTTAAGTGAGGTTGTTGATTAGTGAAATTCCAGATAGAAGTCTGGGATTGGACGTAGGATGGTGCTCCGAACCAGTATAAAAATCTCTGGTGTGATTTTTCTTTTACTGCATTTACACATCTGTGATATCTTATTCTACTTTATATTTATTTGCATAACTATTGTATTAGACAAGTAGTTGTGTGTTATTCCATATTACACGATCCGAGTGTACTATATTATACTTGGCAAGTACATGAACACATTTTCATTTGGTATCAGAGCACGGTCATCTTATAACCGTAACACAGTTATTTGATATATTCTTGTAATATGGCAAATAACCCAAGTTCTAGCACTCAAAACACTACTTACACGGAAGGTCACTCAACACAAAGACCTCCATATTTCAATGGACTTAACTATAGCTATTGGGCACCATGAATGTCATTCTTTATGCAATCAACAAATTATGATGCATGGAATGCTACCCAAACAGAGATAGTTAATCCAACAACTGATCATTCAGAATGGATACAGGCTCAGAAAACAGCAGCAGCTATAAATGCAAATGCAATAAATATGTTGTTTTGTGCATTAGATCAAAATGAATATAACCGTGTTAGTATATGTACCACCGCATACCAAATTTGGCAAACGCTAAAAACCACTCATGAAGGTACTAACAAGGTTAAACAAGCCAAAATAGCCATGCTGAAAAAGTCAGTTTCAAAATTTTAAAATGAAGCCGAATGAAACAATCAATGATATGTATTCACGGTTTCAAACTATTCATCATGCACTTATTGGTTTAGGATAAAAATATTCAGATTTTGATGTAGTCTCGACAGTCCTACATTATCTGACTAGTGAATGGGAAGGAAAAGTATCAGCAATTGAAGAAGCTAATGACCTTTCTGTCATGAAGCCAGATGAATTGATAGGAAATCTAATGTCCTATGAAGCAAATTTGCAGGCTAGAAAAGAACAGAAAGAAGAAAAGAAAAATGTAGCATTTTATGTTGGAAAAGATGAAGATATATCAGATTCTGAAGATGAAGACTTAGCTTTTATGGCAAAAGGTTTCAAAAAGTTTTTGAAACAACGAAAAGATAGTCGATATAACAAGAGAAAACCTGGTTCAAATAAACCTTCATCATCAGTTATAGAATGTCAACTGCCATTAAAAAGGGAACATGCACAAAGATTGTCCGGAACAAAAGAAGAAGTCAGAAAATGACAAATTCAAATACAAGAAGGATAAATCAAAGAAACAAGCTTTCTCAGTCACATGGGATGATTCAGACTCGTCTTCATCGAAAAGTGAAAGTGATTAAGAAGATGAACAAGCAAATGTTTGTTTCATGGCTATAGAAGATGAGGTACAAATTCCCACATTTGATGAAGTTCTTGATATTAATGCTGAATTGATAGTTAAATTTAAAAATATGAAACGTCAATGGAAAGAAGCCAAAGCAGATTTAAGTAGAGCAGAGTTTGAATGAGATATGTTAAAGGATGAAAAGGGAAATATTAGAAGAAGAACTTGAAAAAGTTCAAGAATCATCATCTAATATTGATTCTCAATTATCTCTTTTGAGTCAAGAAATTGAAACTCAAAAAGAGAAAAATGACGCTCTCACTATTGAAAATCATGAGCTTAAGGCAAAAGTCAAAATTATGGACCTAGAAAAAGCTAGTTTACAAACTAAGTTAGATAATATTACTCAAAATGTTTCTAACTTCAATAAAGGTCGAGAAAATTTAACAAAGATCATTGAAAGTTCATAATCTACTTCAAATAAACATGGCTTGGGATATAAGAAATAAGAAACCCAGAAACATCTTGGTTTCAAAAGGAAAAATGAAAAACAAAATAAAGCTAAGAAAAAACTTAGTTTGTTACATTCCAAACCAAAACCAATTGTGAAGTTTCAAAAGAAAAATATCAAAATTATCAAGATATGGGTTCCTAAAACAAATAATAATTTGATTAGGAACAAATATATTCAGCATTTTATGAATACTGTGCATTATAATTCTAATTATGTATATAAAGGGGATACCGGACCCGTATGGGTTTGGACTCCTAAGACCTAAATCTTAGGACCCTATAAAAAAGTGGGTACCATGGACTTAATATTATTTTTTGCAGGTCCCACTTAAGAAAAAAGGGAAGTGGATATTGGACAGTGGTTGCTCGAAGCATATGACTGGAGACAAGAGCTTATTGACAAATATTACTTACTCAGATGGTGGCTCCGTCGCTTTTGGAGATAATTCAAAACTATATCACTGGCAAAGGCGATGTGAGCAATTGAGGTACATCTAACTTACCTACTATTACTAATGTCATGCTAGTTAGAAATTTGAAACACAATCTACTTAGTATTAGCCAGTTATGTGACAAGGGTTTTACCACATCCTTTTCCAATAACAAGTGTAGTATCTTAGATAAAGATCATAAGTTAGTTTTCGGAGGATATAGAGATAGAAATATTTATATTCTGAATATGAATGTCAATCATAATTCAGATATGTGTCTTGTAGCAAATGAGAATGATCCATGGCTATGGCACGAACGTTTCTGTCACATAAACTTCAGAACTATTTATAAGCTATCCAAAAATGATCTAGTTAGAGGACTACCCAAAATGAGTTTTACGATTGATAACATTTGTGATGCATGTCAATTAGGAAAATTGACTAAATCACCATTTAAATCCAAGAAATTCATATCAACATTACAACCACTTGAGCTACTACATATGGATTTATTCGGACCAACACAGGTTCAGTCAATAAATCATAGTCGATATGTGTTTGTAATTGTTGATGATTACTTTCATTATACTTGGATGATTTTCTTGAAAAACAAAAGTGACACTTTCGAACATTTCAAATCTTTCGTCAAGAGAATTCAAAAATCGAAAGGGCTTAAAGTTAAGAATATAAGAAGTGATCATGACGGAGAATTCGAAAATAATGAATTTGAACATATTTGTACAAAGAAAGGTATATATCATAATTTTTCGTTTCCTAGAACTCCACAACAAAACGGAGTTGTAGAACGGAAAAACCGGACTTTACAAGAATGTGCAAGAACATTATTAAATGGAACTACTCTACCAAAACATTTTTGGACGGAAGCTGTTGCAACTGTGTGTTATGTTTTGAATCGTGTATCCATTCGACCTCTCACCAAGAATACATCTTATGAATTATTTAATCAAAGAAAGCCAAATATCTCATACTTTAAAGTTTTCTGTTCTAAGAGCTTTATTTTAAATATGAAAGACCATCTCAGAAAATTTGATCCAAAATCTGATGAAGGTATATTTATCGGTTATTCGGAACGAAGCAAGGCCTATCGTATATTTAATAAAAGAACCAAAACTATTGAAGAATCACTTCATGTTTCTTTCCATGAATTCTATATACCATCTCATAACATATTAGATGATGATGATATTATAGTCACTAAAAATCCGATCATCACAAATGTTGATTCTGACTCAGAAATTATTGAGAATATTCCTCAACCAGTTGTGATACTTTCTCCACCAAGATTACAATCTCCTCCAAGTATACTAAGAGATCATCCGGCTCAAAATGTAATTGGAGAAGTAACATCACAAATTAGAACAAGGAGTCAACTCAACCAAATGGGTCATGTTGCGTTTCTTTCAAATATCGAACCTAAGAATTTAAAAAAGCTGCTACTGATGATTACTGGATCATTGCCATGCAGGAAGAACTAAATCAGTTCGAGCACAATGATGTCTGGGAACTTGTTTCAAGACCAAATGATCAGTCAGTTATTGGTACAAAATAAGTCTATAAGAATAAGGCCGATGAACAAGGAAATATAACTAGAAATAAAGAAAAATTAGTACCACAAGGATATAATCAGGAAGAAGGTATCGATTACGAAGAAACTTTTGCACCAGTTGCACCACTAGAAGCTATCAGAATCTTATTATCCTTTGCTTGTCATCATAATTTCAAACTTTATCAGATGGATGTCAAAAGTGCTTTTCTAAATGGATTTATCAAAGAGAATGTATATGTCGAACAACCTCCCTTGTTCGTACATGAAAAACATCCTGATTACGTATACAAACTTAGGAAAGCTTTGTACGGTTTAAAACAAGCACCTCGTGCTTGGTATGAACGATTACGCAGCTATCTTACTGATTCAGGATTTCAAATTGGTAAAGTCGATCAGACTTTATTCATTAAACATTCTCGAAAAGATATATTGGTTATCCAGATATATGTAGTCAATATTATCTTTGGTTCAACCAACGATAAACTCTGCAAAGAATTTGCAGATATTATGACCAAAGAGTTTGAAATGTCTCATATGGGAGAACTATCATATTTTCTTGGTCTTCAAATCAAGCAACTTTCCAACGGTATTTTTATTAATCAAGAAAAATATTGTGGAAATCTTATCAAACGCTTCGGTTTAGAAAATACGTCTGGTAAACCTACTCCTATGAGTACAACTACACATCTTGAAAAAGATGAACATGGTAAGAGTGTTGACCAGAAATTATATCGAAGCATGATTGGTTCTGTTCTTTATCTTACTGCAAGTCCAGATATAATGATGAGTGTTTGTCTATGTGCATGATTTCAAGCAAATCCTAAGGAATCACACTTACTAGCAGTAAAACGTAAAATTCGTTATCTTAATAATAGAAAAGACTTTGGTCTCTTCTACCCAAAAGATTGTCCATTCGAATTAGTATCTTATAGTGATGTTGATTTCAGAGGCTCTCGTACGGATAGAATGAGTACAAGTGGTACGTGCCATTTTATTGGAAAATCACTTGTCTCTTGGTTTAGTAAGAAACAAAATTGCGTTTCACTATCGACATGTGAAGCTGAGTATGTATCAGCAGCTCTTGCTTGTACTCAAGTACTATACATGCAACAAACACTTTGTGATTTTGATATTCATTTATCAAATTCTATTATATACTGTGATAACACCCGTGCGATAAACTTATCAAATAATTCAGTAAATCATTCTCGAACTAAGCATATTGATATCCATCATCATTTCTTGAGAGACAATATTGAAAAAGGAAACATATGTCTCGAATATGTCCAGACTGATCATCAACTAACGGACATTTTTACTAAGCCTCTACTTGAATCAAGTTTTATTTCTTTACGTAGAGAGCTTGGCTTGATCTCTAGAACTGAACTTGATATGTAAACTCTAAAGTTATATACATATGAATTATTAAGTTCTTTTCTTATCCGGTGCTTTTAATTTTCAAAATTTTAGCTATTATGTAGCTACTTCTATTTTTGGTAAGAGAATATGAGCTATTCATCTTTGTATGGTAACTATTCCTTGAATGTTTTCAACCACTACTCTATATATAGACAACTCTATATATATGTATCATTCATTCTCTTTCTGCATCTCCTCAACTCCGAGTCTATATTTTAAAGTTTTCAATACATCAATATGGCTCATATCTACGATGAATGTGCACAAAGGTCACACATTTCATTTACAAGTTCTCAACCTGTGGAATACTATTCTCCTGAAACACCGAAAAGCAGACCAAAATGCACTCATACCCCTGGAAATATGCCTATGTCTAAACGTGTAAAGAAAGCACTGTTTTGCTCGCCTCGAACTAGAGAAAAGATAAATGAGATTCATCACTATTAGAAGCATCAAATGGATCTTCAGAGACAACTCCATTACGAGCAAAAACTTACTTCCGATCGATTATCACTTTTAGAACGCATGGCTTCATTTTTCTATGGCACAAACAAACCTGGAGTTTATGAACCTATGCTGCATGCTCCTTCATCTTCAAAAAGTCCTAAATCTTGGGATCGTGACTACAATCGTAATGAAGGTGCAAAATGGTCACCATGGACATCTCGAATCAACGAGGTTAAGGAAGAGTCAACCGAGCATAATTCGGCAACATCTCATTAGTTTTGTTTTCAAATATATTATGATTATATTTAAGTTTTTCTATGATTATAACATATATGTACTTCCTTTTTGAATGAGTTCAATAAAGTTCATACCGCTCAAAACCAGAAGAAGAGCAAAAAGTTAGAAAACCAAAAATCTGGAAAAACCAGTCGACCGGTAGGAATGGACCAGTCGACCGTTTTGCTCTCTGGATAAAAACGGTCGACCGGTCATTTCGCACCAGTCGACCGGATGAGGCCTCTTCTGTTTTTATTTTTCAAACATGACCAGTCGACCGGTCAAATATCACCAGTCGACCGTTTTTGTCTCTTGATGAAAACGGTCGACCGGTAGATATTGACCAGTGGACCGGTTTCGATCTGAAGGGTTTTTATACTCATCTATATGGTCAATTTTTACCTATCTCTTCATTTTTAACTTTACCTTTTCCCTCTCCAAAAGCTCTAAAACCCTTGGACTTCAAAATTCCAATACTCCTTCATGGATCCTCCACAAAAGAAGATGAAGAAAGCTTCCTCCTCGTCTATCGAACTCCAACCAATAGATAGTTCGATTAAGAAATGGCTTGTTGATCCGGTTGCTATCAAGAGATGGAATCAAATGAAGGATTTTAACATACACCCTGGTTTGTTTATCAAATTTCCTGATTTCTCAAACTATCGTGTTCAAAGATTGGCTAGAAATGCTCATATTGAATCTCTACTTGATTTTGATCATAATAATGTTGAAATTTATCACGTTATGATCAAGCTTTTCTATGCTAACCTTAATCTTGACAAATACAAACCGGAAAATCCTTCTCAATGTCTATGGTCAGTTGTATGTGGACAACAAGTTTTTATTTCTTGTGAAAGAATGGAAAATGTTCTTGGTTCGGAATTCAAAGGAGAAAAATTTTCAAGTAATTTTTGTACGGTTCATGTCCGAAATCAAATAAGTCATGAATTTATTAAGGATGATAAGGACAGCACAAAATCGATTAATTTACGTCCTACGGATAGAGTTCTTCACCATACCTTAATGCATTCTCATTTATATCGGATTGGAAATTTCGACGCTGTTTACAAAGAAAATTTCAAAGCTTTATATGCAATTTATGGGGGGATTCGCATAAACTGGATTGAAATGATCTTCGATGAAATCTTACAAGTCATTGAGTTGAATAGGCAGCATCTTTTCTATAATGAATATATTATGCGACTCATACTTGATTGTGGAATCAATCCTCCTCCGTCAACCATTTCAAAGCCAAAATGCATAAATAAAGCTTCAATCAAGCGAATGAAACTTCCTGAACCTTATTTTAATATCATTCCTTTCGAACAATGGAAGGAACAAGGACACCAAGGAACCTCGTCACAACCTTCTCGTCCAAAACCCAAAGAGGTGAAACTTCTAGGCTCGACTTCCTCCACAAAAGAAAGTCTTGAAACCATTGCTCAAAATCAATTTCTACTTGAAGCTCGACTTAAGCGTATGGACACAAAAATGGATAAGCATTTTAACAAACTTAAGTCGTTCTTCGCGTCTATATGGGAGGCAATATCTTGTGGAACATACTCTTATTCCATGCAAGCACAGGACCCCGGCAAACGTCCATCTCCTCCATCCTTTACTTGGACATCTTCAGAGGAGGGCACTGACTCCGACACTAGTCACGGACGAGGTCGAGGTATATCTCAAATGGTTGAAGTTGAAGAAGAGGAAGAAGAAGAAGGTGAGGAAACAAAATCCGAGTAGTTAGCTTATTTGATCGTTTTATGAACTTATGCTTTTATTATTTCCAGACTTAATCCGACACTTGTGCCTAAATGGTGTCGTTGTTTTTTATTTCGAACCCAGACCTATGTATGCTTGTACTCTATGCTCTATGTTATATGTTGTATGTTGCTTTAATCTCTGCTAGTATTGCTTTCAATGTTTATGTGCTTATTTAGTCCTTTTTCTCGATGACAAAGGGGGAGAAATATGATACTAAATTATATATATAAGGAAAAGTTGTACTGACATTGTGTATGCAGGAATAACAGTTATTATATAGGCACAAATTCAGGGGGAGATTCAGAGATATATTGTTATCAATCAAAAAGGGGGAGAATGTTGAGTCAAGGAATTTTGATTTATGTCAAAGTAATGCGTGATGATCAACAAAAAGGCGACGTTCATTGACAAGGAGCTTCATATGGTATTAGTCTTTAGAAATTGATTATTTGGTACGATAATAGTGTTAATTATTGTTAAAATCTATCCTTAAATAATCAGTGCTTATATATATACACTTATGTATATGTATGCACATAAATTGTGCAAACTGGGCTATACCGGTCGATCGCCCAAAACAGACCGGTTGACCGTTTTTACCCAGTTTGCACAATGAACGTGCGCATATATACATATAACGTATATATATTTAAATTCCTGTCTATTGGTCCTTTTTGACTTGTCGACCGTTTTTAAACAGAAGCAACTATTTGAATAGCCACTTCCATTCATCCAAGGGTTGCTTCTCCTTCCTTTCATCAATAATCATATCTATTGATTGTAACTCTTTACCAATGGTTACAACTAATTATCTCCTATATAAACACTTTGAAATCATCAATTCTAATCACCAATTCTTTCTATCTATTCTCTATATTGTTGATTTCATTCTTGAACTCTCAAGCACTCAAACGCTCATATTCTTCACAATATTGTTCTTGAATCCTCGAATTTAGATATTATTCTTTTGATTCAAACACGATATCATCTTCCAAATCTTCACAAACACAAATTCTATTTGAGGATAATATTATAGGAAGGTTGTACAAGAATTGACAAATTTGTGTTATTGAGAACACACATTGTCAAATTACAAGTCTACTCGTCTTGTATGAAGTCCTTCGTGTTGTTAAAGGCAATTATTGAAGTCCTCTGTGTTGTAAGAGGCAAGTTGTGAAGTACTCGTGTTGATAGAGGCGTGGAATCCCGTTCGGCTGCTCGGGTGTTGTGAACCTGTTTCCTCCGGGTTAAGTGAGGTTGTTGATTAGTGAAATTCCAGATAAAAGTCTGGGACTGGACGTAGGACGGTGCTCCGAACCAGTATAAAAATATCTGATGTGATTTTTCCTTTACTGCATTTACTCGTCTATGATATTTTATTCTACTTTATATTTATTTGCATAACTATTGTATTAGACAAGTAGTTGTGTGTTTTTCCATATTACACGATCCGAGTGTACTATATTATACTTGGTAAGTACATGCACACATTTTCACATTTTTCTTTATTTAGCATTGTGAGTTTCGTTTATGGTATTCATGGGAGGAAATCCGTTCCGTGTCATATGGCATGATCCCATGATTTACCTAACTTTAAAATAAAGATTAATAACTGTTTTAGTTCTCACACCAATCCCATGACTGACTCGGTGTTTATTGTTTCTACCTAAACTCTGGGTGCCCATATTTTCCACACGGGGAGCTGGTAGTTTTGGTTTTCGCAGATATTTCTTCTCCCAGGATCCTGGATTACAGCTGGAGCTGTATTCGAAAAGCTTTATATTAGTGTATTTCTTTCAGTTGTGTTGTTGATGTGTTTTCCGCTATACATTGTATATATACATTTTAAATTTCCACTGCTATGTATTTTAATCTCTAATATTTTCTGCTGTATATTATTTGAACTCTGATATATTCTTGTAGTCTGATGTAAATTGTTGTAATAGAAATGAAATGTTTTATTGTTTGTGTTCTGATGCGTCATGTTCTCAAAGAAATCCGAGCTTCGAATGGTCTCTGTCGGTTTAGCGATCGATTCGGATGGAGCTAAACTTGGGTCGTGTCATCGTAACGTCGCAGCAGTTCGTAATATTGAGTTTTGAACTTCGACTGAATATACATGATTCTTTATTAGCCGGATTTCTTCGAAATAAGAAACGTTGGAATCTACTCAACTATATTTTTCTAATGGAAGCGAAAAATCAAGATTTCGTCTGATAGATTGTAAGTTATGTCTAAATCAAGTTCCCATGTAACACCCCGTAATTTTATAACATTAAATTTCACAAATTAAAGTATACTTAGTTTTTAGAAGAAGAATTAAGTGAAATGGGTTGCGCTATTATGTTCGTCTCAAAATTTTGGGTCAAGATAGACATTTGGTTTGCATAAAATGGATAACTTATGAAGAAGTTATAAAGCCTTGAAGTTTGCATGCATATGGGAGAAATATATAAATATATATATAAATGTTCAAAAAAAGTTCAAAACGGTGATTCAGGAGGGGGAATAGCCGAACCTCACCATTTTTGGAGTGGTCGACTAGGGGTCGATCCAGGGTGTTTGGCTGTCAACCCGTGGCCCGATTCACCCTAAGGGTTGATTTGGCATCTGAGTGGTCCTGATGGTTCAGGTTATCCCTTGGTTAATCCGACGGCTCTTATTAAATTAAACTTCTATAAAAACACTCCTAAACCCTAACCCTAATCACATTAATTCATAACAAGAGCCGCCATGCCGTCAATGGAGAACCTAGAGTAGCCGCCATACATTTTCAGCCCTAAAACAAGATAGAAGCTTGAATCAAAATAAAATCAAATCTAAATAACGATTAGTCTACATCAAAGACGAGCAATTCAGTTTCAGGATACAGATCCCAAAAAGACAAGACTATTCTTTTTAATTGTGAGTATGATAGCTTTCACAAAATAATTAATTAATTTAATTATGATAAGATATAATTGGGATTATGAGAATATGATTTTGAATCATGTGATGTAAATTATATGTATGTTTGTGGTGTTGAATCATATGTTAGTCTTATGCAAGTTGGATCATATGTTAGTTCTTATGTGAATCTTATGCAAGTTGAATCATATATCTTATGCAAGTTTGTGATGATTGGATCAAATATTCATGTATGAATCTTGTGCTAGTTTGGGTTACTAAAATATATGTGAGACATGTATATGCATATGCTAGTTTATGTGACATTAACCTTTATGTCTAGATCCATATGCAAGTTTACATCTTTATGTTTAGACCCATATGCTAGTTTACATATTTATGTATAGATCTATATGCAAGTTTACATCTTTATGTTTAGATCAATATGCAAGTTTACATCTTTATGTTTAGATCCATATACAAGTTCACACCTTTATGTTTGGATCTATAGCAGTACATAAGTTATGCAAGTTTATGCCCATTACCTATGCTAGTTTTGTATCATATGCTAGTTTGAATGAAATTCATATGCAAGTTATTGGCTATGTAATCTTATGTCATGATCCTTAGATCTATTTTATGTGATGTTATTTTTCTTTTTATAAGTTAGACTATTTGTGAGTCTAACATATGTCATATGAAAACATACGAATAGCGTGGGGTGATGGGATAATATTGAATATACACAAATTGTGAATTGGCATAAAATGGCCTTAAAAGGCAAATAATTAATTTGAGACATTAATTGGCATAATTGGTATTTATGGACATAATTTTAAGATACAATTATGGACATAAATAAATTTGGAATTTATTGACAAATTTGAATAGGGATATTAATCCAATTTGGTGTTAAATAAAGATGTGTAATAATTAACAGCCTAAGACACGAGGTTAGACTCTTTTGTGGTGTAAGACTGCCCGTACCCGCCCGGAAAATCCAGCAGCCACAATTGCCAGTCTAATGTGAGAGGTCAAAGGCACGAATTAAATGCATAACAATTGTAAAGACACGAGGTTAGGCTCATTTGCGGTATAAGACTGCCCGGACCCGCCCGGAAAATCCAGCAACCGCAAATGTCATCCTAATGTGGGAGGTCTTTACAAGGTTACGGTTCTAATGAATTAAGTAACACTTAACCAGATAAGCATGTGGTGGGACATGGGGGGTTAAGTGGGTGCCTTGGGTGGCATGTGAAATTAAGTGGGTGCCTTGGGTGGCATGTGAAATACTATTAGATGCACTTAACCAAGATTGAAACATGTAAGAAGACATGAATAAGAATGGGGTTAAGTGAGGAAACCTTAGTGGGGACCAAGCATAGGTGGAAGGCTTGTGTCAAGCATGGGGGCCCTTTTCAAACCAGTAACCCATTAAGTATCTTTGTGAGCTCGACCCAAGTCGAGGACGGGACACGCTTACTAGATTTGATTGTAAGAGGTCAAAACAGGTTCGCGGTGGCAACGCAAGTCCAACGGGGTCATATGCATGCGTGGGCCCGGGCTGATAGGTAAGACGTTGTTGCATCGTGTAGATATAAGCCGTGCATCTTTGGTGGTATCGGGTTGCCACTTTAGGGAGTGATACACCCCACTGTGGGACCAGTACGGGTATCTACGAGTTAGGGAGATGATCGAATGAGGGTAGTGGGTACAACTAGTGGAGATAGGGGCAGACGACACCTATGAAGGCAGCTAGGGGTACACGAAACTACCATTATCATTATTAAGTTCTGTAGGTGGGATCAACTTTTAGGCTGACTAGTGGTGGTGCAGTATAGTAATTATCCTACAGTGATTAGGAACGAGATTAACGCCAGAACATTCCTTTTATTTGCTTTGTCATGCCCACTTGTTTCATGGTCATATCTTATCTTACTAGTTTATGCCTTATCCTAGTTACTTTAATAATTATATTGTTAAAGTTATTATACTCGCCAGACTTTATGTCTGACCCCCTTGTTTTCGCCTCTTTTCTTCCTTTCCCCTCTCCGGGTTCTCAGGGTGGGACTAGTACTAGTAGAGCTTGATCTCGGATCTCTTTCTCTCTCTTTTGGAAGTGCTTGGATTGCTGAAAGTAAAGTTCAGCTCATCTCTTTTATGGCTACTTGTGTTGGGGTTTATGCTTTTTTATTTTATGTACTCTAAAACAATTTATCAAGATGGATATTAAGTGTACTTGGTTTATGAAGTTGTTGTAATCAAACTATTTCTCCGCTGCAATAAAAGTTGTTTTAATTTTTTCAAGTACCATTATTTATATCTGTCTTGTTATATTCTGTTCTATACACTAAATACGCTCCATGGAAGTTAATGCATTCCCTTTGTGAGTGACATTAATGGACGTGGGGTGTTACACGTGGTATCAGAGCTGAAGGTTACCTGACCAGATATGAATTTTGAAAAACTATTTTTCAAAAAGCATTTTATAAAGAAATACTTTCAAAAGTATGTTTTAAGGAAAGTATTTTCAAGAGAAAAGTTTGTTTTAAAAACAT
Source organism: Allium sativum (assembly GCA_030737875.1). Taxonomy (NCBI): domain Eukaryota; kingdom Viridiplantae; phylum Streptophyta; class Magnoliopsida; order Asparagales; family Amaryllidaceae; genus Allium; species Allium sativum. The sequence goes on from CM060921.1 coordinate 191,737,645, forward strand.
AACCCCCAAGAGCCATATATCTTTCTTTCGAATTCTCCATTTTGAATCTCTTCATTTTCTTTTCAGCATGTCTGGAATTCCCGAGATACCCGAAGGGATACCGATACCAGGATGGTTTAGAAGGTATCTGGAAGCTAGGGCCAATGTCGCAGGCCCAGCAAATGCACCTTCTCCTCCTCCTCCCCGTGTTGATGCTTTTGCAAAGATATGCAAAGATTTTAGGGCAATGAGCGGGAAACCTTTTCACGGATCAGAGACGTTTGTTGTAGCTCAAAATTGGCTTAAGGAGGTGGAAGATCTATTTGGTATTTTCGAAGTAGAAGATGGAAGGAAGGTCCAATTGGCTGGTTGGTTCATGAAAGACGAAGCCTCGTTTTGGTGGGAGGTCATGAACGGAGAGCTTCCGGTGGAGACACAGATGGATTTCAAGCGTAGGTTCGAAATGAAGTTTCTCTCACGAGCAGAAGAGAATTTATATATGGAAAGATTCTTGGCGTTGAAGCAAGGGGATTTATCAGTAAAGGAGTACGTCAACAAGTTCAATCAGTTGGCAAGATTTGGCATGGAATTGGTAAACACACCTGAGAAGAAGGCCCTGAGGTTCGTTAAAGGTTTGAATGAGCCGCTACATGGGTTGCCGATGACCCACATTCCGATGGGAGCTACCTTTGAGAAGCTGGTTGACATGGCGCTTATGCATGAGGAAGAGAAAGGTGCGAATGCTAATAAGGCACTGGAGAAGAAAGGAGATCAGAAGAAGCCACAACAGCAAAACAAGAAAGGCAGGAAGAACAATAATGGAAAAGGAAAGAAGAAGTGCTTTAATTGTGGGGCATCAGGCCTTCTGAGCAAAGACTGTAGGAAAAAGTAGAAGACTGGCTGTTTCCATTGTGGAGAGGCAGGTTATCTAGTTAAGGACTGCCTAAGGAAACAGGGGCAAGGGCAAAGAACTTCTGGAGGACAGCTTCAGGCTCTCATGGCACCAGGGCAGGCGAGGGGGTAGATTCAGGCTCTCATGGCACCAGGACAGGAGAGAGGTAGAAACATTTCCATCGAAAGTTTAGTTTTTCTGTTTGATCATCCTGTTTGTACTTTGTTTGACTCTGGCGCTTCACACTCGTTTGTATCTGCTTCGTTAGTTGAAACACTGCACCTAAATACTAGTCTAGTTACGGATCCCATAGTAGTCTCAAATCCTATTAGTGGTTCGGCTCATCTTTCTATGATTTGTCGGGATTTGAGAGTATCTATCTTGGGCGTTGGGTTTGAATGCAATGCCTTTGTTCTTGGCTTCATGGGCTATGGCTTGATTCTAGGTATGGATTGGCTAACTGGATACGGTGCCATCCTAGATTGTGAAAGAAGGGTAGTTAGATTGTTGACTCGTTGTGGAAAGACCCTTGATATTTCTTGTGAACCTAGAGGTCCGGTAATGCTTAGCTACCTAGAATACCTAGACGCATCCAACGATGATTTGAAATCTGTTCCTATGGTCCGTGAATATAGTGTCGTCTTCGATAAAGTTTGAGGTTTACCCCCGAGGCGCGAGATAGACTTTCAAATATATCTAGTAGATAATGCAAAGATAGTTGCATTACCAGTGCGCCACATGGCTCCGAGAGAGAGAGAAGAGAACTCAGTAAGCAAGTGAAAGAATTGCTTGAGAAGGGTTCATAAGAAGAAGTATTTCGGAGTGGGGTTCTCCAGTTGTTTTTGCTACAAAAGCTGATGGTTCACTTAGATTGTGCGTGGACTATAGAGAGCTGAATAAGCTAATAAAGAAGAACAAACAACCATTGCCGAGGATAGATGATTTATTCGATCAGTTGGTGGGTGCTTCAGTTTTCTCGCAACTGGATTTAGCTACAGGGTTTCATCAGCTAAGGATGGCTGAAGATAGCATCAATAAGACTGCCTTTAGAACTCCTAACGGTTTCTTTGAGTGGATCGTCATGCCTTTTGGTTTGACGAATGCACCCGCATACTTTGTTGACTTAATGAGTAGGGTGTTTAGGGAGTTTCTAAACAAGTTTGTGGTAGTCTTTGTAGGCGATATTCTGTTTTTCTCTAAAAATGAAGAAGAGCATGCCCTACATCTTAGGGAAGTCTTAGAGACCCTACGAGCGCATTAGCTAAAAGCTAAGTTCTCCAAGTGCTATTTTTGGAGAAAAGAAGTGAGGTTCTTAAGACACGTGGTCTATAAGGAAGGGATAGCTGTGGATCCCCCCAAGGTGGTGGCATTCCAAGATTGGAAAACTCCTAAGAACGCAACAGAAGTAAGAAGCATTTTAGGGCAGGCTGGCTATTATAGAAAGTTCATTAGGGACTTCGCGAAGATATCAGCCCCTCTCACTCGATTAACAAAGAAGAATTTGACTTTTACTTGGGATGTTGACTGTGACGATGCTTTCCAATGTCTGAAGAGGGCTTTAACGACATCTCCAGTTTTAGTTTTGCCAGACGGGAGTAAGACATTCAACGTATATACCGATGCTTGCGGGACAGGGCTTGGCGCAGTTTTAATGCAAGAAGGAAGGGTGATATGCTATGGTGGAAGACAGTTGAAAGCCCACGAGAAAAATTACCCTACCTACGACTTAGAGTTGGCGGCCATAGTTTTTGCGCTTAATTCATGGCGTCACTATTTGCTTGGCAAGAGGTTTGAGTTGTATACAGACCATAAGTCGCTAAAGTACTTATTCTCTCAAAAGTACCTAAACTTGAGGCAATAGATATGGATGGAGCATCCTGCGATTTTGAGATCGCATATACCCCTGGCAAGGGTAACGTTGTAGCCGACGCCTTAAGTAGAAAGAAGTTAATTTTAAGTCCTTTGTTCGTAGAGCGGCAGAGTTTGAAGTATATATCTTCCTTTGACCTCAGACCCTCTGTCGATTATGTACTCGGATTATTGGCATCGTCAGAGGTGCAACCTACACTTTTGGTCGAGATGGAGAGGCACAACGAAATGACCCACAGTTGGTTGAGATAGTAGGCAAGCTTATAGGAAGGGAGTCCTCGAGTCATCTTGATAGATATGCTATAGATAAGAGAGGTTGGCTACGTAGAGATGGAAGACTTTGCGTACCACAAGACGAGAGTTTGAATAAGGCAATTCTTGAAGACTCACACCGCTTTAAGATGACCATACATTCCGGTGGTGATAAGATGGATAGGGATATGAAGCGAGTTTTCTTTTGGGCAGGAATAAAGAAGGACGTGGCCGAGTTCGTTGCTAGATGCTTAGTGTGCCAACAAGTTAAGGCAGAGCAAAAGAAGCTTGGAGGTTTGCACCATCCCTTAGTGATTCCGCTTTGGAAATGGGAAAGCGTTTCCATGGATTTTGTAGATGGGTTACCAAGATCAAGGAAGGGTAATACGGGGATTTGGGTAATTGTAGATAGACTTACCAAAAATGCCCATTTTATTCCTGTTAAAAGTAGAAGGACCGCCGCGTGGTTAGCATCTGTTTACCTTCGAGAGATTGTTCGTTTGCACGGCGTACCCTCTAGAATTGTGAGCGATAGAGATCCCATTTTCACAAGCGAATTTTGGAAAAGCTTACAAGAGGCGGTTGGAATGCAATTATGCTTAAGTGCCGCTTATCATCCTCAGACGGACGGCCAGATCGAGAGAGTAAATCGGGTTCTTGAAGACCTTCTGAGACTATGCACCTAGACTTTGGAGGAACTTGGGAAGAACACCTTCCACTAGTGGAGTTCGCCTATAATAATAGTTTTCAGGCTAGCATTGGCATGGAACCTTTTGAGACTCTTTATGGACGACCGTGCCGATCACCTACATGTTGGTGGGAATCCACTGATAAGGTTTTGCTTGGACCCGACATGATTAGGGAGACTTCGGAGACGATAGACCTGATTTGATGGCGAATGAAGACGGCGCAGGACCGACAGAAGTCATATGCTGATAGGAGACGAACCGATCTTGAATTCAATATTGGGGACATGGTTTTTGTTAAGGTGTCACCGTTAAGAAACGTAGTCCGTTTTGGATCAGTAGGGAAGTAGGCACCGAGGTTCGTAGGACCCTTTCCAATTACAGAGAGGATTGGACAGACAGCGTATAGAGTAAAGTTACTAGAGAAACTCAGCGGAGTTCATGACGTGTTTCACGTTTCGCATTTGCATAAGTGTTTACACGATACGGCGGAAGTGGTAGAGCCAAGCACGCTCAAAGAAGTGGAAGTAGAGCGCAATGCCACGATCAGACGAGCTCCTACACGCATTCTCGGATCGGAGGTCAAAAAGCTTCGCAATAAAGAGGTCAAGTTGGTCAAAGTGCAATGGGGAGAGGATCAAAGAGACGCGACTTGGGAGACGGAAGACAAAATGCATACGCTGTACCCTTTCCATTTTGAGGGTATGTTTTAATTTCTCCTTTTTCTACCGCTTTGTTGACACTTGTCCTATCTTTTAGTATTATCTTTGCGATGACATCTTCGATCTTTAGTTAGGAAGAACCCTGTGGTTGCAAACATGTGTTTGAGACGTGTTATGTTTGGTGGATGCAAATGGATGCAAGTGGTTGCTAGTGGTTGCTCGTGGATGCATGTACACACACATTAGACACTAGATCGGCTCAATCACCTTCATGTTGCGTATAAATGCATGTGCATATCTAAATTAATGGATGTATAATGGTTGTGTTATCATATAGATGCTACATTTTGATGAATGGTTGTGCACACATGTAGAAATAATATGTATCGATAGGATTCTTTCGCATACGTAATGGACGCATGGCACTATCATGATTTGCATTAAGGAGGTCAACTGAATCAGTGGACCGCCTGATGTTTGCATTAGATAAGGAACATATACACACATTTTTGCATAAGTTCATATAGCATTAGAAATTTCTTTAAGGACAATGAATGCTTGTGGATGATGGTTGAGTAGATGGATGATTGGTTGCTAGGATACATTCTTCTTAACTTAGAGATTTCGGGGACGAAATCCTTTATAGAGGGGAGAATATAACACCCCATAATTTTATAACATTAAAATTCACAAATTAAAGTATGCTTAATTTTTAGAAGAAGAATTAAGTGAAATGGGTTGCGCTATTATGTTCGTCTCAAAATTTTGGGTCAAGATAGACATTTGGTTTGCGTAAAATGGATAACTTATGAAGAAATTATTAAGCCTTGAAGTTTGTATGCATATGAGATATATATATATATAATCAAAAAAGTTCAAAACAACGAATCGGGAGGGAGAATAGCCGAACCGCACCATTTTTGGAGTCGATCCGAGCCTCGCTGGTCGACTAGGGGTCGATCCAGGGTGTTTGGCTGTCAACCCGTGGCCCGATTCGCCCTAAGGGATGATGTGGCATCTGAGTGGTCCTGATGGTTTTGGTTATCCCTAGGTTAATCCAACGGCTCTTATTAAATTAAACTTCTATAAAAACACTCCTAAACCCCTAACCCTAATCACATTAATTCATAACAAGAGCCGTCATGCCGTCAATGGAGAAACCTAGAGTAGCCGCCATACACTTTCAACCCTATAGCAAGATAGAAGCCTGAATCAAAATCAAATCAAATCTAAATAACGATTAGTCTACATCAAAGGCGAGCAATTCAGTTTCAGAATACAGATCCCAAAAAGACAAGACTATTCTTTTTAATTGTGAGTATGATAGCTTTCACAAAATAATTAATTAATTTAATTATGATAAGATATAATTGGGATTATGAGAATATGATTTTGAATCATGTGATGTAAATTATATGTATGTTTGTGGTGTTGAATCATATGTTAGTCTTATGCTAGCTGGATCATATGTTAGTTCTTATGTGAATCTTATGCAAGTTGAATCATATATCTTATGCAAGTTTGTGATGATTGAATCGTATATTCATGTATGAATCTTTTGCAAGTTTGAGTTGTTAAAATATATATGAGACATGTATATGCATATGCTAGTTTATGTGACATTAGCCTTTATGTCTAGATCCATATGCAAGTTTACATCTTTATGTTTAGACCCATATGCAAGTTTACATTTTATGTTTAGATCTATATGCAAGTTTACATCTTTATGTTTAGATCTATATGCAAGTTTACATCTTTATGTTTAGATCCATATGCAAGTTCACACCTTTATGTTTGGATCTATAGTAGTACATAAGTTATGCAAGTTAATGCCTATTACGTATGCTAGTTTTGTATCATATGCTAGCTTGAATGAAATTCATATGCAAGTTATTGGCTATGTAATCTTATGTCATGATCCTTAGATCTATTTTATGTGTTATGTGATGTTGTTTTTCTTTTTATAAGTTAGACTATTTACGAGTCTAGCATATGTCATATGAAAACGTACGAATAGCGTGGGGATGATGGGATAATATTGAATATACATAAATTGTGAATTGGCATAAAATGGCCTTAGAAGACATATAATTAATTTGAGACATTAATTGGCATAATTGGTATTTATGGACATAATTTTAAGAGACAATTATGGATATAAATAAATTTGGAATTTATTGACAAATTTGAATAGGGATATTAATCCAATTTGGGGTTAAATAAAGATGTGTAATAATTAACCGCCTAAGACACGAGGTTAGACTCTTTTGTGGTGTAAGACTGCCCGGACCCGCCCAACAAATCCAGCTGCCACAAATGCCAGTCTAATGTGAGAGGTCAAAGACACGAATTATAAGCGTAACAATTGTAAAGACACGAGGTTAGGCTCGTTTGCGGTATAAGACTGCCCGGACCCGCCCGGCAAATCCAGCAACCGCAAATGTCAGCCTAATGTGGGAGGTCTTTACAAGGTTACGGTTCTAATGAATTAAGTAACACTTAACCAGATAAACATGTGGTGGGACATGGGGGGTTAAGTGGGTGCCTTGGGTGGCATGTGAAATTAAGTGGGTGCCTTGGGTGGCATGTGAAATACGATTAGATGCACTTAACCAAGATTGAAACATGTAAGAAGACATGAATAAGAATGGTGTTAAGTGAGGAAACCTTAGTGGGGACCAAGCATAGGTGGAAGGCTTGTGTCAAGCATGGGGGCCCTTTTCAAACCAGTAACCCATTAAGTATCTTTGTGAGCTCGACCCAAGTCGAGGATGGGACACGCTTACTGGATTTGATTGTAAGAGGTCAAAACGGGTTAGCGGTGGCAACACAAGTCCAACGGGGTCATGTGCGTGCGTGGGCCCAGGCTAGTAGGTAAGACGTTGTTGCATCGTGTAGATATAAGCCGTGCATCTTTGGTGGTATCGGGTTGCCACTTTGGGGAGTGATACACCCCATTGTGGGATGAGCACAGATATCTACGTGTTAGAGCCGATCGAATGGGGGTAGTGGGTACAACTAGTGGAGATAGGGGCAGACGACACCTATGAAGGCAACTAGGGGTACACAAAACTACCATTATCATTATTAAGTTCTGCAGACGGGATAAACTTTTAGTGTGACTAGTGGTGGTGCAGTATAGTAATTATCCTATAGTGATTCGGAACGAGATTAACGCCAGAATATTCCTTTTATTTGCTTTGTCATGCCCACTTGTTTCATGGTCATATCTTATCATACCGGTTTATGCCTTATGCTAGTTACTTTAATAATTATATTGTTAAAGTTATTGTACTCGCTAGACTTTATGTCTGACCCCCTTGTTTTCGCCTCTTTTCTTCCTTTCCCCACCCCAGGTTCTCAGGGTGGGACTCGTACTAGTGAAGCTTGATCTCGATCTCTTTTTTTTGGAAGTGCTTAGATTGCTGAAAGTAAAGTTCATCTCGTCTCTTTTATGGCTACTTGTGTTGGGGTTTATGCTTTTTATTTTATGTACTCTGAAACAGTTTATCAAGATGGATATTAAGTGTACTTGATTTATGAAGTTGTTGTAATCAAACTATTTCTCCGCTGCAATAAAAGTTGTTTTAAAATTTTAAAGTACCATTATTTATATCTGTCTTGTTATATTCTGTTCTATACACTAAATACGCTCCATGGAAGTTAATGCATTCCCTTTGTGAGTGACATTAATGGACGTGGGGTGTTACATTCCAGAAAATCGCTATAGAAACGTTTATAAACCATAACGATTTATTAATTATAGCAAAATATTTGTTTCGAATTTAGACAAGATTTTTGAGATGTATACTTAATTTATAGAATTTTTCTGTAATTTTTATTTTGGAAAATGATCAATTTTTCATTCAACATATTTTGCACCCTAAATCACCATTTTGAGATATTGCATAATAAGTTAATTTGTCCATTTATTATATTTCTATAATCATGGCATGTTGTTGTGTACGACGGCATTTTTATTTTTGTGCATAGCGGTCCATAAATGAACGGAGTTATGTGTAACCGGTTACTAGATTTTTATTTTATTTTAGGAAAAACAAAAAGGTGGGATAATCAGCTGTGTATAACGATAACAAATGTATGAATATGTCATGAAATCTGAATATTAGAAAAGTAAGTAAACATGCAGACCTGCAAAATAGAATCGCATGGAATAGAAATAAAATAAGAAATGTGTATATATGTGGAGCACATGTTGATAGTTTAGGAAAAGCAATAAACCACAGTTCCAACATAAAATTAAATCAGCTTTACATACATACTAAACTGAAAGAAAATTATATGTCTTATCACGTCTAAATAGTATTTGGTTGGTTAATAGCATTGGGATATCAAGTCAAAGGTGCAAGGACATATATTCCTTTGGAAGTTTAGTACGGTGTACAAATGAACTGGACATAAATAAAAAAACGTTATATCGCCAAGAAGTGTGTACTGTAAAATCCCAGTTGCAGTTAGTTAGTCTAGTTTTTTACGTACACAGGAAATTACAATTACATAGTTAGTCCAGTTTTTTACGTACACAGGAAATTACAATTACATTTTGTGTGTTGAAGAATATTCAATAATATATAAATTGAGTAATTTCAATTAGTCATATACCCAATTTCTTGGCTGTAAAGGAACTGAGCTGACCCCATTTCAAAAAGCAGAAGAAAAAAAACGTACACCCATCATGCAAGCAACAGTAGTGCATTTTCAAAATCACAGCTGAGCTATTCTATTCTGAAAATCAAAACACATCTCTTCGCGCGTCGGCCTAACCTATATACGGCTACCCCTAGTGTGTACGTATGGAAAAAATGTTGATCTTATCTTTTTCCTTTCATCTATATATAACGCACACTTGGGCTATCTCACTACTTTCAGCAAAGCTTCAGTCTGAAGGTTTTAATGGCAATACATTTATTAAAAATAAAAACAAACAAAACTAAAAGGGAAGCACATATATGATGTAGCAGCAAATTTCATATAAAGGGAAGAAGCTGGAAATTTAGGGGTATGTGGTCTTCTAAATCACGACATGGGGACAGAAGCTCGCACGAGCTGTTTTAATTTTGGGAAAGATCTCGCCGATGGAAATACTTCGGGAGCTTGCGAAATTTTTTATTAGAGCAGAAACATTTTGGGAGGACCTTTGATCTGGTTGGGGAAGATTACGGTTCCAGAAATCATACTAGGAAGAGGCGCGTGTCTTCACGTGAAGGGAGGCGGGTACAAAAAGGCACAACGATGGAGATTATTTTAAAGGGTTCAGTGGAGCTAGGTGAGTAAACTCACTACCTCTGTCTAGTTATGTAAATTTAAAAACGTTATTTATTATTGACAAATAATAATTGAATGTCGTGTAATGGTTGTTTGGATGATTTACAAATAAATTGGTTGATAGTTACATATACATATATATATATATATATATATGAAGTCATTGGTTAAATACTGGTTTAATAATTTCATATTAATATGAAATTAGTGTTATTTATTTTGATTAACATCTGTGGATGCAGGGATCCAACTGGATTCCTCAATAATTATATTGTTGTTTTTCATATATATTGCATTATATAATGTGACAAATAATCGGTGATTGATTATTGTGTGTTTTGGGATGTTGAATAACATTTACCTAAAATAATTGGTATTTAAATATCGTAAAGATATATTAGAAAAGAATTCGAGTTTTAAAAAGGGAAGTCTATCTTTATTTTTTTTTAAATAATAGGATTGAATATTTGATTGGGCTAGAATACAATAACTTGTTTTAATTATATTAAAACAAACAGTTTGATTTAAAAACGATATTTAGAGATAAAAGGGAATAATTATTATTGAATAATTTGGGATATAAGAATGAATAATAAAAGGGGAAATTGGTAATCATTGGAAAGAAAACGATGAAATTATTTCAATGTTCGAAATGTAAACAAGATTGAAATAAATCTGTAAGGATTTATAACTAGAATTAGACTGTGTCGAATATTATAAAAATAATTTATCTTCATAAGTTTTATATAATGAAATGCAGAAGTTGACGAGATAATTTATATTGGGATTTATTATTGATATGAAATCGAGATTAAGTTATAACTTATAAAATGAGTTTATGAAATGAAATAGGAAGTATGGATTTATAAATAACAAGATAAATGGAATTTTAAACTGAAATAGTATTTATTATTTAAATCAAGATTTGATTTAATAAAATGAGTTCATATTTCTATAAAGAAAAATCTTCACATATTAAAGTGAATAATGGATTAAAAGCAAACGGTTTGCAAATTGAGATGGTGATAAAAGGAAATTGGTGAATATTGGAAGTGATAAATTCAAAAGTGAATATAGAAATTGGGTTGACCTGAAATAGTGAGTTTATTCCAAAGTTTGGTACGTTAATCGAATATTGATTATTCGTAAGAGAGTTATAAGTTGAAATTCGATTTTATTAAATCCAGGAAAGTAATATTTACTTTTTGTTTTTAGATGAAGATTATTTAATTAATTAATTAAATATCATTATTTATTCAAAATAAGGAATCAAAGTTATATTTTTAAAGTTAATTAATTTGGGAAACAGGGATTATAATGCTATCGTTATAATCAATATTTTTGTAAAAGAAGTGGATTCGTAAACCGAATTCAAGAGCTGCGTAAGAAATGATGTGATAAGAAATTAAAGAATGGAGTTAAAGAAATTAGAAACTGACTAGAGACTAGTTAATTTGAACGGCTTTTTGGGGAAATAAATTTTTTATTTGGCGGGTATAATGATGTGGCATTCAAAGTAAATGAAGGTGTGATCTGTCAAAAGATACGTTATGACCTCAAGCCTCTTCAATCGGGAAATGAAAAAAATTGGACAGACAGCATGGCTAAGTGGGTCACACCCAATTAGGGTATATTGTGACCATCTAGAGAATATTCATATTTGTTACTTCTTTCATTTCTATATCTCCCGAGAACGGTTATGTTGGTATATCAACCATAAGGTGACAATATATTCAGAACATTCAAGCAAAATGAATGGCCGGTCTTGTGTGCCTGAGTTGCAAAATGTTCTTGTTGAACTCCAGTGTATCCCCTCTAGAGTACACTGATCGAAAGGTGGTTCCATATCTTGTCATAGCTGGAAATTCATTACCCAATAAGAGCCTGCTGTTTTTGATTGTATATTATATATGTAGAGCATGAGATGTAAGCGTTCTACTAGATTGCTATTTACTTGATTTAGACATTATTATAATATCATAATAATATTGTTTTAAAATAATGTTTTGGGTTATCGTAAAGTAAAAACCATTCGTATTTTTACGTGGATCGGTCTTACGATTATCTTTTCGTTTGGAAAGGATTTTGAAAAGTTAAACTAAATGGTTCCCATGACTGACCCAGAGTTTATTTTGTTTTGTTTTCCCTAACTCTTGAGTGCAAAAATTTGTACGGGCAATCAAGTAATCAAGATTTTACAGATATACTTGGAGGAGCTCGAAACAGGAGGATTCAGAGTTAGATATATATAGAGTTATTTTCGCTATGATATATATGTGATGTACTCTGATAATGTGTGTAAGTATAAACACAGTTTTGTATTTCAAAGGTTATGTTATATAATATATTTTATTCATTCCGCTGTGAGATTCGTATTTACTCTGATTCTATTCAGTTGTGTTCTTCTTCTTTTTCTATTCTAACTTTCTTTCTTTTTATTTCTCATCCTCTAACTTCTTTCTATTAAGGATCTGGTATTTCCGATTCTTGTTTTCGGGGTCGAAAATTCCTTTTCGTTACACTATCTTTGACAATTAACTATTTATATGAAGGCCCAAAGACTACATAGCCCCATCCAATCATGTCTTCATGCACCCACTCACTTTGGTTGTTTGATATAACATATTGAGCTTTAGTTTATATGGAGAGATGAAAAGAAAATTTTCCCAATGTGGGACTTTTGTTTCCTTTGTAATTCTCCAACAACACCTAGCCTCTTCTTTTCCTCATTCATTTCAAACAATCCCCCACCTGAATGAGAGATTCCTTAATTTTGTTCTTAAATTTTGCGAAACATTTACCGTATCGGTAAAAGTAGCACAGTAGCCTTGAACTTTTCCTAGTGTTTTATCGTTGGAACCTACTGGCGAATCAGTGGACTATATTGTCTTTAAACTGTAATCCTTTTGTATAAGTCTATAAAGATAACACACATTAAGTGTTTCTAAACCCCTTGGTTCTCTGTTTGTGTTCGTTTTTGCCATGAACACCTGCTTGGTTTCATGAGTGTTTACAGAATTCGACCTTACAATTCTTCATGAAGAGGCGCCTTCACACCCATGCAGGTGATTCTATAAAGAGTATCCCGCAATACTCCACGTGGGTTTTTTTACAACACCACAGTATAAACATCATTAAAAGCTAAGCTTATCCTATATATTCTCCGACGGGTTGTGCACTGACTTATCATAGGAATGGTTTTTCTAACAGTGTTGACAAGTTTATCTTAAACTTAATTGTCCCTTTGAACCTAGATCTTGCGATCTCCAATCAACTAGGTTGGTTTTCGTTTTGGAAAAACTTTTAGTTTATAGGCTTAAGCCCATTCCCATTGATCACATTTCAAAATATTTGTTTCCAGATATTTTCTACTTCTTGAAATCAAACATTTCATTATTATTTTATGAAATCATCTTTCAAAACCGTTCATTAAAATTCACGTTCTCAATTTAAACGAATCAAATATTATCACTAAACCAAAGCGTTACAAATAGCGTTGCTGCAATGGCTCATTTTTTCCCAAAATAGCTTTTAACTTTCCAAACTTGGTATATTCAATCAAAATCTCTTTCAAATAATTTATTATGATTTATCATAATTTATTCCTATTTTCATTAATTAAAATAGCTCTTTTCTTAAAAATCCGTTTACGGGTCATAACAGCACTACGCTGTTTTTATTCAAAATTGATTTGGACATATCTCCAAATCTAACAGTTGGAATTCAAAACTGAACATATCATTCAAAGGCTCTCTTCATTTCTAACCAAAAGTTTTTTGTTTGGGGAAAATCCGACGGTCGGATCTCCCAGTACGTCAGTTTTAAGTCAATGATCGAAATTCGTGAACTATCACTGCGCAACTAGTTCTATTAAAACCAAACGTCGATTATAATCAAAAATCGAATCGAATTCCATTCTAAATTGTTTATTAACTATATAATAACTTTTAAAAATTATATTGAATAATATACCACTTCAAATTCAAATATTTCCATTTAATGGATACTATAATATAATTTTATTATTAAAATAATATTATTTTTCAAACTTCATTATTTTAAATCCAAATTTTCATGACGTTCATTATAAAAATAAATAAGAGAATTTTGAAGAATAAATCTTGTTAGAACGATTTCCAGATACCCTTATCGAACTTCACTTTCTCAAATTACTATTCATTTTTAAATAAAAATTTAAACAGGCCATAACTTGTCTTTAATTTCTCCAAAACCATTTGTTTTTTTGGCAAATGTTCATCGTTTTGATTTAAACTTTACATCCATGAAAAATCGATTATCAAATTTGGATTTTTTATTTTTTGCCCCAATATTTTATTATTAAAATATTCAATTAATTCCCAATTTGGAATAAAACTCAATCAACTACCACATTATCCAACTTATATAGGTTCATCATGTTATTTATATTCAAACAACATTTAGCAATCATTAACTAACATAACGTGGCATAGTTCATAATATATAAGCATTAAATAATTAACGCCTATAGGTATTCATCAATCAACATATTAACCGCAAGACATATTCATCAACAAACATAAGCATTCAATACCCAGTGGGGTTTATACCCATATCCAATAACCAATACTAAATTAATTTCCCATTCTATGACCATTTAAGACTCAATCCCATCTCAATGTCAACATATTAAGTTTTGTGTGTCGTATACTTAAAGTGACCATATAAACTTCACTTAAAAATCACATCTTTTTCATATCAAACATTGTCAAACCATATCATGAACTCATATTATCAAGAAAATGTCATTATATAACTCAATCAAGTTCTCAAACGCAATAAATATTTAACTACCGCATTTCCAGTTTAAATGTTCTCACCTAGTACTCCACTCCTCCTAACTTTAGTCGTAGGATGTTCTAACAATTCTGGATGATTTCGGTAGCCACCCGGAATCATTGGGAATTTCTGAAAACTAGACGGGTAGTGGTTCAATGCTACGGGGTTTTATAAACTAATGGGCGAATAAGTGGGTATATAATTGGTTCGAGGATCAAACAGGACGGGGTTTCTTGGTAAGGGGAGCTCGGGTTTGGAGTGGGGTCCACAGCTGGGCTGGATGGCGGACTAGAGGGGTCCCCGCGGAGCTAGGGGTGGCGGCTTTGGTGGAGTTGGTTGGCCTTTATGGTGAAGAGGAGGTAAAGTAGGGTTTTTAGCAGAGCTTTGGGCTTTGGTAGAAGAAGGGGACCATGGATGCTAAAGTGGCGATCAGGTGGTAGGCCAGGCAGCGTGGGGAGGCGTTGGTCGTAGGGGAGGTCGACGGGTGGAGCAAGAGAGGGGAGAGGAAGAGAGAACAAAAAAGAAAATGAAAGGAAGTAAAGTGGAAAAAGGAAGAAGGTCTCTTATTTATTGACCTAGAAATGGTTTGGATCACTGAGGTGTTGGCGTAGGATGGAAGGGGAGAAAATACACATTTGTAGCTTCATTGCATGATGTTAGACCAAAAATTGGTTCTAACACCCAAATTAATTATGATTGCAATGAAATAGAATCAAAAAGCAACAAAGAACACGCGATTTATAGTGGTTCGGCGTTAACGAGCCTACGTCCACTTTGTTTTCTTTTAATTGATGATTTGAATACAAATACAGCAATGATTCTCACTCAACTTCACAATCACAATGCATAAACTCACTCAAATCTCTCAAAAATAGACTTTAAGAGACGATTTTGATCTGAATGTAGCTATGAAATTCGGCTATGAAGGAATTTAGAACCGAGAATTTGCCAAAAGCTCCTTTCAAATGCCTATAGATGGTGTATTTATAGGTGAAAAATCTCTTCGAAGTGGCTCCGGTTCGGAATTGCGTGGCACACATCCCTTAACAGTCGGGTTCGGAGACTTCCAGATGGTGACAGCGCATTGATTTGGTAGGAGATCATGGGAGAAATGGTCATGCTTGGTCTGAGTCTTCAGAAAGTGTGTGCAACAACGGTCTCAAGCTCAGAAAAAAGGGGTTCGGATCGGCTGCCTCCGATCCGATCCGATGAAGCCACCTGCTTTATGATGTTGCTGTCATACTCCTCCGATCCGATCCGATGAGGCCATTTGTTGTTTTCTGATGTTGCTGACGTATCTCTCCGATCCGAACCGATGAGGCTACTCGCTATCTAATGTTGCTGACGTATCACCGATCTGAACCGATGTGATTTCTGCGTCTTTGATCTCTACTTTTTTTCTTGTGCTATCTCCTTCCGATCCGAACCGATTGGTTGCTTTCTCACTGTTTGCTCTTTGTGTAGCCTAGTTCACAAAGTAGGCTAACATTTTGCCCCCTCGGAGTACACTCTTATTTAAGATAAAGTGTGCTTCGAAGCAGTTTACAAAACATCCTTTGGATTAGAACCATTGAATGATCACCTCCAACTTCTTGTATTGTCGTGTCGCTTCATAAAATCATGGCTTTTGCTGCTTATTTATATCCATAATCCATATGAATTAATTTCTTCATTTTCAAACAACTTTGAGAGCTTTTATTTAATGTCCAGTGATTCCTCCAGGTAAGCTTTTTCTTTACTTTTCTTTGAGTTTAACTCGAATGCCAAGTTGTTGTGTTCAATCCCATTTAGTTCAGACCCGATCCGAATGGACTTTTCTCCTGCATTGCTTCACATTGGATTAATCATGCAAGAATATTTTCATAATCTTAATTTCCGGTCCTAACAGGGCAAAAAAAACAAAGAGGGTAAGCACCACCGGTCCAAACAGTTTTTCTTTTACCTATTGTTAACAAATGGACGGGCCTGGTCAATCAATGCGGGCTTTTATTCCGGTCTAAGCGGAATCAAAGGCCTGGAATACAAAGGGCCACCTAGAATCTATATAAATTCACTACTCCTCTTCTTCCATTTCTCTTCCTTTTACTGTTCTCGTTCTCTGGCTCGTACATCAAAACCCTACCTCTTAAAAACTTCGAAATTCTCGTTTTAATCCCCGAATCAAACACATAGGTAGTTTTATAATCTTGAATCTCATCTTTATAATTGCTTTTAGCTTAGATTCACGGTTACCTTGAACAATTCCAGCGAGGTATTTAATGGATTTTGTCACCTCCTCCACTCCGCCATCGTCGTTAATGGCGTTAACTCCATCTCGAGGCAACGGTGGAGGGGGTTAAGATCCTTCGTTGAGTATTTGAATGCATCGGTACTCGATTTCAGTTGGGACTTTCGACATAGGATCGAGCTTGACCCCAAAGAGGAGGAAGAGGGAGAGGAGAAGTACAGGGGATCGGTTCGGGTGACAAGATGGAGACGAAAATGGGGCTCAATTGACCGGATCAGGTCGGACTTGCAAGCCAAGAGAAGAACAAGTCTTACTTGACCGGATCGGATGGGAATGTGAAACAAAGGAGGGGAGAAGCATGGTTGCTCAATTCGATCCGGACCGTCCAAATACTCACCTCCGAACCGACCCGACTCTGATCACTGGGCATCAACTTTTGTCCCAGGCTAGCACAAGGCTTTCTCCCCGATCCGACCCTAATGCGTGAATCCGAACCGAACCGAAAAACAACCCAAGATTGTACATAAGACCTTACTTAGCTGGTCAAACCAATTCTTGGTATAATCTTCAACTTAATGGACAGTTAGGATAGTGCCTTGCGGACATAAACAAATATCAAGAACTGTTCTGAACATTACTGCTTCCTTGGACCTTTACATTATGATTTCATGTATTTGCTCTGCAATTTTGTTACATGTAGCACAAACTTTAGTTCACATACACACGCGGGGGACACGGGCAACTTTACTCAAATTCTTGCTATTGTTTCTTCAATAGTCTAGTGATCATGGCCGAGAGACGTTCATCTAGGTTAGCAAAGAAGACGGAAGTTGCGGAAACTTCTGAGAGAGTTACCATTGATGACATATCTTCTTCTTCAGACCTTGAATGGGATGACGAGGGCCCAGATTATGAAGTAGGAGCGCATAACAACGAAACGCCTTCCGATAGCGAAGTTTCTCTGGGCTATGAAGAGGAAGGAGGGATAGGAGATAATCGAGCTCCTGATGAATTTGAGTCTGCCATTATCTTGGAATCACCCATAGACTCTGTTCAATTGACGATTGATGACGACAGACTTGTTCGCATATGTATAAAGCACGGGATACTAAAAAGGGATACCCTGGTTCCATCGAAAACTGACCATCCTCACAATCCCCAAAAGAATTTATGGCAATTACCCGATTGATGTGTATGGTTGGGGCTATTCCACCATTTCCGCCTTTCGTTGTCGACTTTCTGAGACAGATGCAGATTGCCCCCATGCAGCTGCATCCCAATTCCTATGCTTACTTATATACCTTATATATAGCATACCGAGAGATTTTAGGTACATAGCTCATTTTCGACGATGTTCACTTTTTTATAATTTCAAGCATCAGACTCGAGAAACTCCTTCCTTGTCTTACTTCAAATCAGTCCCAAAAAGGAAAATCATTTCAGCACCATTCAGCAGCAAGGCCGGCGATTCCAAGCTAGAATGGTTTTATATAAGGCAACAGCCGGGGTGCGCCAGGAGATGGACAAAATCAAGTAAAGCATTGATTTTCTAGATCTCAATTTTGAACGTTCATGCCAATACACTAACTTGCGGCAGGTGATAACCCAAAACAAATATTGGGTCAAGTGTACTTTGATCGGATGCATCGGCTCCTCAATGTGATCAAAAATTTCTTACCATCGACGAAGTCCTTAAGGATGAATACCTCCATCATCACGGGCTATTGTCCATTACCCGTAGCATAGGTCACGTGTCGGGTCCATATGTATACATCCCCCCAGTGGACATAATTCCTGAAACGGGCGAGGGCTCGGAAAGTCCAAGAATACCTCTTCGGACTTCACCTTCTCCATCTTCAACTCAAGATGATGAGCTGGCCAACATAGCGGAAAAGCACCGAGAAGGGTACATCGTCCCTAGGGATGCTATTTCTCCTGAGAAATCACTATCTCCTAAAGAACTGCCAACAGACGCTTCCCAAGGAGATTCCCCTACTACCAATGATCCTACATCAGGGCTTAGGAGATCTCCCCCTACCTGAAACTATCTATACTTCAGAGGATTTTGGCATAAATCCTTTAGTTTTTACTTCTTCAGAGGAGACTACTCATGTTAAGGCCAAAGAGCCCACTCGCGTTGGCTTGGCTTCGGACTCGGGTTTGTCGGGGGGAACACCACTTAGGATGCACTTAACACAATAGCACCACACTTCACAGCATTTACTTCTCATGAGAATACTGACTCTGAATTCCACTTACATTGTTGCGCAGGTACAATGTCTTGCCCTTACTATGACGTCAGGAAAATACGTCGCAGCATGACTAGACCCCCTTCCGATGTCGAGCATGATCGCCGCGAAAGCCGGGTTAGAGAGGACAAAAGGCCTCATGATTCTTATCAGTCGCGCACCTCGCGCTCTCGCTCCCCCGTTCGGTTGGATCCAGAACGATACAAAAGCTACCAGGGTCGTCGAGGAGAGGACATATTGCAGCCAAAAGACCAAACTTCTCCTCAAGACAAACGCAGTAGGGAAAGGAGCCCGCCGAAGGATACCGACTCACGAGGCAAACATAAGGTTTCTGATAAGCGGCCTAGAAAGGGTGATGCAGCCGTCGTGCCCACTAAACATAAGGATACCAAACTAACGTACTGCCTACCTCCACCGCTGGATGCTGAGTCTAAGGTTAAGCGGGCATACCTGGAAAAGCAATTCCCCGACCACTATTTTGAAAATCTGACTTTCTTACCTGCTCTCGAGCCTATTTCCTCGAGGTGGGCAGACGAGGCCAAAGCAAAGATTGACGCAGTCGAAAAAAATTATTCGGAGATGTTCAAGTATTCAGGTAACCTCTCCAGAATCATTCGAACTCTAATTACGGATATTGAATCAATAAAAAAGACTATAGGTGCCGACGCAAAGGCCTTGAAAAATTTGGAGAAGGACCTCGAGGACACACAGGCCCAACTTGTAATCGCACAACGAGACGCTACCAACTTTAAACAACAATTTGAAGAGTTAAAGAAGCGTTATCATGACTTGCTAGAATCTCATAGCCAAGAGCGCTTAGAGTTGAAAAAGAAAGCAGAAGATGCTAAGTCGGATAACGCCAAAATGCAACTTGCTTACAATGCTCTTGAGCGAGAAAAAGCCGAGTTAGCGAGAAAGAACGCTGAATTGGAGAAGAGAAACGCTGACTTGGCTTCCAAGGTGATGGAGGCCGAGAATAGGGTTGCCCTAGCAGAGGGTAATATGGAAAGTGTTATTAAGTCCGCCGAAGAGACCCGCAAGCAGCTGTCAGAGGCCCAGGAGGAAGTGCATGGTTTCGGCGAATTACTGATCGAATTCTTCGCGCATATTATTCGTCGCCGAAACATCTCTTGGATTGAAGATTACCCGACTACCTTGGTTCACGTATGTAGCCAAATTATCGAATGGGAGAAAGAGGAACTCAAGGTAGATTCCGTCGACGAAGACGAGCTTTATGGAAAAATATCTAAGAGATGATGAGCCGGCACGTCTGGCCGAGGGGCGTCGCCTCATCGCTGCTGCTATGGAGGAGGAGAAGAGGACGACCAAACAAAAGAATATCTCTGAGGCTGGTTCTTCTTCTACTGCCGCTGAAACTTCTGAAGTTGAGGGATACGACCCCGAAAACCCGGGGATCCCTCATGCATCTATTTTATCCCCTATACCCAAGAAGGCGTCAGAGACGACAGTCACTCCAGCTGAGAAATCATCGGAAGGTATTTCTACCTTTTCACCCCAACTCGTCAAAGTTGTCTCCACTTTTCATCACATAATCGGGCAATCGATGAAGGATCCTTTATTTTCTCCTGAGTTGATAACTGTTGCTTCTCATTCTGTAGGTGTTGAACCGACCGAGAAGACAGACGTGCCTCAGGGAACCACCACCGGAGCAAAATTCGCGGAGAAGGCTCAAGGAGAAAAGGATAAGGCTGCCTCAGCAGAGTCATGAAGGGGAGCTGAATTGTCCAAGGCTGATGCTCCTCATGATGACGAGATGATAGACGCCTTGAAGGATGATGGCGGTAGCGAAGGACATGAGGAAGACCCTAATGTGGCTATAGTCGGGGATTCAAAAAGCACTGATGACATCACTTTGGCTGAAATGAAAGCCGAACAAGATAAACGTATGCAACTAAAAGTTGAAGACCTGAACCCCGAAAACCTCAAGCCTCTTGCAGTGATGGATCCTGGATCAAGGTTAGTCGTTAAGCTTTCAACTAGATCTATTACAGAAGAGCTTGCTAAAAAGTCTTCTCTTGATTCCAGCGTTCCGACTCCTAGGAAAAAATCAACTGATTCTAGCACTTCAGTTACAGGGAAGAAAAAGTTGAAATGCGTTATGACCGATGATGAAAAGGAAGCTAAGGCTGCTCAGAAAGCTGCCAAAAAATCCAATTCCGATCCAAAGCCCAAATGATGAAGTGCTTTGTTTTATTTTGGCATTTAATTGCTTCGCAATTATTGCAGCGAGTGCGGCCCTCGCATCTTCTTTTTTGCTTGTTTTCCTTGTACAAACTCACACATTTGTAAATAAAAATAGTTTATTTCCTGCAATGCCTGATAGTCGTTAGTTCATCACTTAAGTGAAAATTCAAAAGTATGTCATACTAAAGTTATGTAATGAAGTCATGGTGGAGGGGAATATGTGTGCACATGTATGCTCCCAGTCAATCTTGGATAACTGAGCAAGGACTATTCAAGATTAAATTAAATTAAAAAATCCAAATGTCCCCGATTCTCTGACGGGGCCATATTCCTTTTGTCATTGATGTCTGTTCTTTCTGGCATCTTTATACTCTCCTGTCTCATATCCAGGCTACAGTTTTTGTTGAGGCGGTCTCTCATCTAGGTGCACCTTCACGCCTCAGAGGACGTCGTCTTCCCGTCCTTTATACTCTCTCTCGATTCTAGAGAGTTAGAGTTAAGAATGTCATCTTCCCATTCTTCTATGTCTTATCGTACAAACAATCGTTTTGTTTGTTCCTGCATATAGATCATCTCCAACTTTCCAAATTTTAATTTAACATTCCGTGTTTCACAGTCATAATAGAATAATTGTTGAAGATATAAATAATGCAGGAAAGTAAATGACACACGATATTTTTATAGTGGTTTGGCTAAGTCGTAGCCTACATCCACTTTATAATCTTTTGTTCACATAAACAGACTTTTTAAGGCAAGTCGTGCCTTTTTACATAGCTTATGAAAACAAAAGAAACGACATTTCATATTTAGCTCAGATATCATCGTAGGTGCTGAGCGTTCCAGGCTCTGGGAATCTCCTCACCGTCCACGGTCGTTAGCTTGAACGCTCCTGTATCAAGCTTCCGTTGGATGGTGTATGGTCCTTCCCATTTTGGACCCAATTGGGTTGAAGGCGGGAAGACTCGCTTCAGTACTAAGTCTCCCGGTTCAAAGGTTTTGAGGCGAACCTTCCGGTCATAATAACGTGCTATTTGATGTCGATGTCTTGAGGCACGCAAGTCGGCTTCATCTCTTTTTTCTTCAATCATATCAAGAGATTCTAGGAGGAGCGCTTTATTCGTCATCAGGTCATAGTACGCAACTCGATGAGAAGAGACTTCCAATTCTACTGGGATCACCGCTTCAGACCCAAAGGAAAGTGAATAGGGAGTATGGCCGGTAGCCGTCTTAAAGGTCATCCTGTAGACCCATAAAGCTAATGGCAACTCATCTACCCATCTGGCTTTGGCCTACTCCAGCCGCTTCTTTAGAATTGATTTAATGACTTTATTTATGGCTTCGACCTGTCCATTTGACTGCGGATGAGCTACTGCAGTGTATCGTTTGTCAATCTTATATTTCTGACAGAAGTTTTTGAACTCGATGCTGTCAAATTGCGTCCCATTATCGGTTATGATGGTCTTCAGAATCCCAAATGGACAAATAATGTTTCTGACCAAAAAACTGATCACCTTCCTTGCCGTGATGGTTGTTAGAGGTTCAGCTTCCACCCATTTTGTGAAGTAGTCCACGACAACGATCGCGTACTTAGCTCCTCCTCTGGCAATAGGTAGCACTCCAATAATGTCAATTCCCCACATGGCAAACGGCCACGGACTTACCATTGACTTGAGCTGAGTCGGAGGCGCTCTGGGAACTTTGGCATATCATTGACATCTATCGCAGCATCGTGAATAATCAGCTGCGTCTTTGTTCACGGTAGGCCAGAAATATCCGTACCGTAAAACTTTCTTTGCTAAGGTTTGGCCCCCAGTGTGATCTCCACACTTACCTTCATGCACCTCTTGCAGTACACGTTTGATGTCGTCGTGTGCGATACACCGTAGCAGGGGCATTGAAAACCCTTGACGATAAAGGACGTCGTCCTGTAAAACGTATCTTGTAGCCTTACGTCTTACAACTCGTCTTTCGCTCTTTTTCAACGGGAGGGTTCCATTTTTGAGAAAATTCTTAATTGATGTCATCCAGGATTCTCTTTCTGGTTTGACTTCCAAGGCTAGCTCTGTTTCCATTAGGTCGAAACTTGGTGAATCCAACACCTCTATCGGAACCATTTCGGTTTCTTTAAGATTGTCAGAACTTGCAAGCTCCGCCAGTCGATCTGCTTTCTGATTTTCTGCTCTCGGAATGTGTGTTATGCTATAATGATCCAAACCTTCCAATAACTCCTTTACCTTTTTGACATAAGTGATAAGTCGAGGTCCTTTAGCAGCAAATTCTTCTCGAATTTGACATACAACTATCTTGGAGTCACAATATATATCTAGTGTCTTCACTCCCAAATCTTTGATGAGTTTCAGTCCGGCAATCAGGGCTTCATACTCAGAATCGTTGTTAGTAGCAGCGAATTCCAACCGTAATGCATAGTAGATAGATCGTCCTTCAGGAGTTATTAAAACAACTCCGGCGCCGGACTTTCTATCATTCTTAGCCCCGTCCGTATATAATTTCCACGGACTAAGCTCTAATTCTTGATCCAAAGCAACTACCTTATCGCCCACTGTTTCCTCTTTAGGAATTGTAAATTCTGTTATAAAGTCAGCCAAGGCCTGCCCCCTTATTGATCTTCACGGCTGAAAGTTCAAATCAAACTGATTCATCTCGATATTCCATTTAAGTAACCGCCCTGATGCTTCAGGTTTCTGCAACACTTGTCTCATAGGTTGGTCGGTATACACAACTATTGGGTGTGCCTGAAAATAATGGCAGAGTTTGCGGGAAGCAATCAGGAGGCTATAAGCAAGCTTCTCTATCTTTGGGTAGTTACATTCTGTAGCAGCTAGTTTTTTGCTTATGTAATACACAGGTTTCTGGACTTTATCCTCTTCGCGTACTAGTGCTGCACTGATGGCGTGAGATGATACTGCCAAGTAGACGAACAAATCCTTATGTTACACAGGCTTTGATAATATTGGAGGCTTTTCTAAGAAGTCTAGCAGATTCTGGAACGCCTCCACACAGTCGGGAGTCCACTCAAAATTTCGCTTTCCCCGTTTTATGAGATCGAAGAAAGGTACACACTTGTCTGTTACTTTGGAGATGAACCTGCCCAATGCTGCGACCTTCCCAACTAAGCTCTGAACATCCCTAATCTTTCGCGGCTCCTCTATATTCCGGATTGCTGCTATTTGGTCTGGATTGATTTCAATTCCTCTGGAGCTCACGATGAAGCCAAGGAACTTGCCCGATGCTACGCCAAAAGAACACTTCAAGGGATTCAACTTCATCCCATAGCTTCGTAGTATGCCGGACATTTCTGCTAAGTCCTTCGTATGATCGGGAGATTGCTTGGATTTCACGAGCATATCATCCACGTAAACTTCCATGGTTTTCCCGATTTGATTGTAAAACATGTGGTTGACTAGGCGCTGATACGTGGCTCCCGCATTTTTGAATCCAAACGGCATTACGACGTAACAATACAATCCCAAGTCTGTGATAAAGCTTGTATCACTACAACAAAAACACCATATTACAACTTTAATTTTACAACGGTGCATAAATCACCGTTGTAATAGAGCATTTATTACAACGGTGCAAAACGCACTGTTGTAATAAATGTTTTTTACAACGGTGAAATTATCACTGTTGTAAAGAACATATATATTACCATATCACAACTTTAATTTTACAACGGTGCATTAATCACCGTTGTAATAGATTCTTTTTTACAATGGTGCATTAATCACTGTTGTGAAGAGCATATATATTACCATATTACAACTTTAATTTTACAACGGTGGCGTCCACCGTTGTAATAGATCCCTTTTTACAACCTTGCAAAACTCACTGTTGTAATAAACATATATATCACAACTTTTCATTTTATTCGTTGTAATTGAGATGCCTAGTGCATACTTCATGTTTATAATATCTATATTTAGTAACTAATTATATTGAAACTTAATAATAATAATTAATAATAAACTTGGGAATCAATAATATTTGTCAATTATTTTTAAATAATTAATAGTTAATAAGTAGTAATTTTTTTTAATAGTTAATATATGTTAACTAGCTACTTTATTAATTAATAGTAACATAAGTTTGTAATAAGTATTCCTCTCGATTATAATTAACTTAAATTTTTTTGGGTCTGTGCCTATCTACCTGTTTTTGGATGTATGTACACAAGCCATGAGTTTATGGGTACATGCATCCTACTTTAAGCATGTATTCCTTGGCGCACATGTACCATTCCATAGAAAACACATTACCTATGTATTACTTTTTAATTTACTCAGTTTCTAGAATATGGCATCTTAGACAGTCAAACATATGATAATTGACTACTCTTTTTGCATAAGAATGGTCCCTGTTCTGTACACTATCAACATGCCTTTAAAAAAAACTATTGATATAAGGTTGTAGTTTGTTGGTTGTACAAGTAATTGATCGACATGTCTGTATTTCGGTTCAGCAAAGAAAAACACTGGCTTTTCTTCTTACATCCAATGTAAGTATGAAATAAATTATAAGATGTCAATAATTGTTGTTCTTCCAATGCTGTTTGCTTATGCTTTGTTCAAGTAATCAATGACAATTGAGTCAACTATACCGCATGTTCCAATCTATCATGTTCTCTATTTTGTTCTAAATAAATTCAAAATAAGCATACAATCAAAACAAGCATGTCTAATTATTAAGTAAAAAGGTCCTAAGTTGACATAGTACATACTTAACAAAATTTCCATAAA
The DNA here is from genome assembly GCA_030737875.1 of Allium sativum. Lineage (NCBI taxonomy): Eukaryota > Viridiplantae > Streptophyta > Magnoliopsida > Asparagales > Amaryllidaceae > Allium > Allium sativum. The sequence continues at coordinate 191,763,527 of CM060921.1, forward strand.
CACAGCGTACATATCAGCGTACATAGTACATACTTAACAAAATTTCCGTCGGTTCTTCAATTAAACGTGCCTTTTGACATCGGTTCTTCCATCGTGTTCCATAGTATTCCGAATTTCCTTTTCCATCGTATTCCACCGCAAACCCTAATTCCCCTTTCGATCCACTTCACATCGCCGCTTCACATCACATCGCCACTGCTCGATCGCCGCTGCTCAATCGCCACTGCTCGATCGCCGCTACTCAATCGCCACTACCCGATCGCCTACGTATCTCGCTGGTAAATTTTTATTCGTTGTCTCAATTGCATGTGACAATGCTCCTGTGTCATACTGATTGTAACAATTTTTATTCGGTTCACAGTACAATTTTTATTCGTTGTCTCAATTGCATGTGACAATCGCTACTGTGTCATACTGATTGTAACAATGCTCCTTTTAGGTTGAACTTTGTATATAATTTGATGACAAACCTCAATTGCATGTGACAAATTACCATGGCAAACCTCAATTGCATGTGACAATGCTCCTTTTAGGTTGAACTTTGTATTCAAACATCTATATATTTCTTCGTCTAACTGTAATTCCTGTCAATTTGCAGTCACACTCGTTTTGGACCTGAAATATGAAATTCGATCATATATATGCATATACACGTGCGCATATGTATAAACATGTATTTGGTCATAAGTTGAGTTTGTATATTTAGTTTATGATATTGACTTTTTGAATTTTTACGGGTTTGGGTATTTGTCATAAACAACCAGTATGTTAGAATGACCAAAGTTTGTTCGCTTGCATTTCATACTTTGTACCGCGGTACTGACTTTGTATACACTATTAAAATCTGAAGTGGAGATGTGTATTTGGGAACACATATACTGTCTAATACCATTTGCTGTCTTGATGAAGCTTTGTCATCCTGAATAACATACTAAAATACAAGCCTACAATAGAAACAAGAATAACACACTAAAATACACCAAAATAAACAGCAAAAAACATTTGCTGTCTTGATGAAGCTTTGTCATCCTGAAGCTTTTACCATTCATATTCATAGGATCTGCAAGAACAACAAACATAGTATGAGATATTTAATTTAACTATAAAAAAGGTTGAGCATACATTTCATAAACACAGCTCCTAGTCCGCTGTTAACTTCAGAAAATGGATTAAATGAGTAATTTTTTTGTGAAACCTCTTAAAAAGTGCAGCAGTTTATAATTTACATCTAATTAATGAAATGCAAGTTCAACTCATTGGATAATACTCCAATAACTAAATTATAATATCTCATGTTTCATTTATCCTTTTAATTAGATGTTTCATTTGGATGTTTCATTTGGAAAACAAATTAACTGTTTCAGAAAACATCGGATTATTATCAAATGATATTTCATAACCAATGCTAAACTCTGTTTGGCTGTTTCATTTGGATGTTTCAGTTTAGTTTACATCTATTTGGATGTTTCATTTGGATGAAACATTGGAAAACAAATTAGTTGTTTCATTTGGATGTTTCAGAAAACATTGGATAGAAAACATTGGATAATACTCCAATGATTTCAGAAAAAATCTAATTCATTTGGATGTTTCATTTGGAAAACAAATTAGCTGTTTCATTTGAAAAAAAAAATCCTGAACTAACACAACAGCCAAATTGAATAGTTCTTCTCAAAAGTTCTGTCAATTTTGGTACATGTTCTTCTCACAATTGAACCAAAACTGCAAATCCTAAACTAACAATAGCTAAACTAAATAGTTCTTCTCATATTAGTGTTTTTCTGCTTGAACTGATGTCATTAGGGTATGAAGTTTTAGATCTGAATCTCTAACTTAACATCTCAAATTAATAAATGTACAACATCCAAGCAAAATTATAAAGCTGAAGAACATGTATCATTTCTAGTATAAAAAAATTAACTTCATTTTAACATATATTACTAACATTAAACCGAACCTTCAAAGACCAGAGCAGATAGTACCTCCCTTGCCTCATGGCTGAGAGACCCTGAAATATAAATTCAAACATTGTGTCACAAATCAAAGTAAATAGAAACATGTTCAATCATTTTTCTTGTTCTGTACAAGGCATAATTTTTAGTGCAATTCAGTTTAATTGAAATTCAGAATTTGAATAATATGAGTCATATGACTTACAGAAGAACTATTCAGTTTAAGTGCAATTAGATGCCCATGTCACAAATCAAAGTATGCTCACAAATCAAAGTATGCCCATGTCACAAATCAAAGTGCTATTGTTAACGTAGTTTTAATTTTAATTTCTGAATTTTGGTTGTTTTTTAATTTGTAGTCTAAGATAAACGAGCATCATAATGCCGCAAGTCAGGATTCTCATGGAGCAACATCAGTTACTCAAGATGGCGTGTCGAAGCTTTTTGGTCAGGAGCATGGAGGACGTGTAAGAGGGCTTGGTTTTGGGGTTGTACCATCTCAGCATCGTATTCGGGGTAGCTCATCAGGTGAAGTACATGCATTGCGAAACCAAGTTAGTGGATTGGAGACCAAAGTACAGGAGCTCACTACGATGTTGATGGTAAGTGTTAATTAGAAATTTATTTTAACGGCGATTTTTCCTGTTTTCCTGTTAATTAGAAACCAAGTTATTGTCGATTTCCGGTTCCATTCCGGATATTTCGGAATTTCCGGTAAATTCCCGGTTTGATAATTGCGGTGTGGTTTTCTCATGCTGATTTTCCAGATTGACCCATGTTATTCCATTATAATGCTCCGGTTACGTCGATTATTTGACCAATTGCATTTTCTTTTCGTAGCCAACGGTACCAATCAGTAGTGGGTAATGTTTTAAAACAACTCGGAAAAAACAGTGTGACCAGACCCAGTGCCACTCTAACCCAAACTATTTATCTAGGGGTTTCTGCCATGTATATATATATTCCTCAGAAATCCATTTATCCAGCAGTTTACAGAGCCTACTCGAACATTTTCCTCCTCTCTCTTTATGGTCCTGTTTCTAAACCTTTAGCATTGTTTTTTGGAACAAATATCTGCTTCCAGCTTTCATCTTAAATTGCAACTGTTTGTCGCAAGGTTTATTATCATTAGGATTTAGGCTAAAAGCCTTTAGATCCGATTTTTCAACACTCTGCAGAATTCTAGGTATTATGGTAAGCAAAATTTATATTATTCATCAAGCTTGGTTAATTAGTTTTTGGCGTGATTTGTGCTATGTAGAGAAGAATCGTTCGGATTCTCATTGGTTTGTTGTCAAATGGAAATAAGATTTTAACCAGCTACGTCCGACTGATTTCTTCTATCAATTAAATTGAAGTTTATTTAATTTTTTCAACGTTCATCAATTTATTCCTACTCTTTGATTCAGGATCTGTCGGCTATTTCCTATTAGTTCCGGCATTATGTATGAAATAAAGTTATTTTTGTTTGCCTTCGATTTTTTATATTGAAATAAGAATCATTTCAATTTTTTATATTGCAAGACGATGCTAAGATGGTATGAGTCTGAATTCAGTGTGGATATATTCTTACATTGGCCTTCAATCTGATTGCCTTCGATTTGCTTTGTGTTATTTAACTTATTTCGGAGAGTTTTCAAATTAATACCTTAATTCTTCATAGTATGGTTGTATTAAACAAATACTCCTATTTGTGATTTTCGGGATCTGCTGGTGCTGGGTTGCTGATCAATAAACATAGGCTCCAAAATTTTAAAAAGAACCAGCAATCGCCTATGGGCTGTGGCATTTTGCTGCCGTAGCATGGAGCCAATAATAAAAACTTCACCAGAGGTAGAATGCCTTGGATTATTCTCATGATCCTTTGCCACGATATCTGGTTACATTTTAACACTTTTTTCTTTTAATTCTTAATCTCCCAGGTTAAAGAAATAAGACATGGCCGTTTGTACAATGTTTGTTCTTGGACATAACCCATTATGTCTCTACAATTGAAAAAAAATATTAAAAAAAGAGCAAAGCAAAATGCCTTTTTTTTCATAATGTGTTTCAAATTTACGGCTTCCCAATTGTGCTAGTTTTATATGACCAAAATCATATTTTGTGCTAATTTTATATGACCTATGTATATGCAATCTTTACAGGATCTAAAAGAAAAGCAAGCTAATGCGGGAAATCTAGCAAATCCTGATCCTAATACGCCTCAGGTACCCTTTTTTATTGGTATAATTGATAAAAAGATGTAACATTTCATTGAAATGCTTTTACCGAACTGTGAAATTTTAGGGTGATTTTAAGGACAGTAAATGGAGGGGGGTTGGGTACTGTTAAACTAAATTACCGCGCATTAGAAGCTGAAGAACTTTTTAACGTAAACTAAATTCAATTTGGAATAACCTTTGTGTTTATACTGTTATCTAAAACATGCTAAAATTGGGGTACTTTATTTTTGAAAGTGAGGTGTTCATCTTTTATTATTATTGTATTCATACAACAGTAAAGGAAATTTCTCATTTCTAGATCTTACTTCACATAGTTAATCACTTCCAGTCATATATAAGTGTAGTCAACTAATAATCTATCAAAGTACTCATATCTATACCCACACTAGATTAAATTCAGAGAGTTTGCACAGAGTTTATTCACAAAAGATCCACTGTTTTCATATTTCGTCCAGTTTTTGACATGAAGAACAATTAGTTACACATACATATTCACAAACATATATGCATATATATATGTGTGTGTGTGTGCGCGCGCGCGCGCCTGCATCATACTATATTCAATCACTAAGGGTTTAAAAAGAAAGAGTTTGCAGATGTATTACTGTGTTTTTCTATTGTGTTCACTATCTTTACCATTCTCAGGTTTTATAATTACATTCGTAGATTAAACAAAAATAAGGAAATTATTTGTAAAATAAATAAAGATAACAATCCATTACACATAAATTTCATAGATTCAACTCATCCACTCTTTGTTCCCAGCTTAGAAAGACGCTTCTGGTGGTGTTGTTCTGTCGTTAAATCTATTGCATTGTTCTCACAATACAACTGGCAGTAACTGAAACTGCTCCACTCAACAGCCATCAAATTAACTTAAACTTAGTCGTGTGTCTTGTCTTTGATTATACATAAGCCTTTGATTATACATAAGTGCTTACTGTCTATGATGCATAAGCCTTGGATTATACATAAGTGCTTACTGTCTTTTGTATTTAGTTCCATGTATTTATTTGCCTCACTTTCTGTTTTTAGTTTCCAGTTCAGATTTTCTAGATTTTTTTTGTTTGCAGTCACACCGTGGAAGCAATACCTTGGCAGTTCAACTGTCTAAACAAAATGGAAAGCATGCACCTGAAAATGGAAAGCAGGCACCTGGAAATGGAAAGCAATCAGCTGAAAATGAAAAGCATCCATCTGAAACTGACGGCAGCAAAACAGAAAAACAGTCTAAGCAGAAAAATCCAGCCAGAAAAACAGCAGTGCAAGCTGATGGAAATGAGGGCAGAAAGTGTAAGATATTGAATTGGGAAAAACAAGTTGTTGCGGAAGGAAGAGTGGCATCCACTGATCCAGAAGCTTTGGTGCACTTTAAAAAACTTGGATCGCAAGGCTGGAAAGTTTGGATTGACGTGGCGGTGGATCCAGAAGCATTCTTGTGGAATCCGAATTCCGCAATGACTACTATTGGAGAAGCTGTTGGATCAACTGTGGCCTGGAATAAAAATTACGTTGCCTTCAGCTAGAGTGCTTTCGTAGGGTATGCTTTCGTAGACATTCCATCTTTCTTATGTACATATTGGGTTAAATCATGCATGTATTATGAAACGGTTATGTTTTTGGTGACACGGTTATGTCGTGTATATATTGGGTTATGTTTTTGGTGACACGGTTAAGTTGGTGATGTACTACGTACTTGCGTGTTATGTTGATCGAATATTATGTTAAGTAATATATATAAATGATTCTGTGTACTAATATTTGTTGCATTGAAATGTGAATCATATTATCAGTAATATATATGAATTTGTTTTACTAGTCAGGTCCATGCAAATTACAACAGAAAAAAAAGTTGTAATAAGTCATGTTACAACGGTGTGAAAATGTTGTAATATAAATCAATTCACAACGGTGGAAAAATGTTGTAATATCAATGAAATTACAACGGTGCAGACATGTTGTTATATAAATGAACACAACATTATTACAAAATCTACAACAACGGGGATAAAAGTTGTAATATAGTTTATTACAACGGTGATAAAAGTTGTTATATGTATACTCTAACTGTACTATAGTATATACGACAACTTGTAAAAAAATTTATTACAACGGTTGATAACTGTTGTTAAATAATCCTATTACAACGGTGCTGCAACGGTGCAGAAAAGTTGTAATAAAAAATAATATATTACCACGTCTGCATACACGACGGTGGGGGCACCGTTGTAAAATGATATTACAACGGTGTTGCACCGTTGTAATAGGGTGAATTTGTTGTAGTGTATGCTCTTGATCTGGTATGTGCATGGGAATTTGATTGTACCCGGAATAAGCGTCCATAAAGGATAAAAGTTCGTGCCCGGCAGTTGAATCTACTAGTTGATCAATTCTGGGGAGAGGAAAGCTATCCTTCGGGCAAGCCTTGTTTAAATCAGAAAAGTCGATGCACGTTCTCCACTTCCCGTTTGACTTTTTAACCAGGACAGGATTCGATATCCAATCAGGATATTTCGAATCCTTGATGAATCCATTACCTTTTAACTTATCTACTTCTTCTTTCAAAGCTGCTGACCGCTCTGGGACCAACATCCGTCTCTTCTGCTTGACTGGTGGGTGCTTCGGATTAATACACAAAGAGTGGCTCATGATGGTAGGCGAAATTCCACACATGTCAGCGTGAGTCCAAGCAAACACGTCCAGATTTTCCTTTAAAAAATCAGCCAATTCCCTCGCTCTAACTGGATCTAGTTGCGAGCCGATCTTTAGTACTTTTATTGAATCTGTCTCATCAATAGATATATCAACTGTTATTTCGTTGGGAGTTGCCTTCTTGTCCCCGGGTTCTCTATCCTCTCTGGGATGTATATCCTCGAGCACATCTGTGGGCGACTCTCTTGGGGCAGGACCACTTAGTTGCTATGCTGAGGCCTCCTTTGGAGGGCGGAATCATCTTTAGCATCTATATTCAACCCCTTCATTAACATCTTTAACTCTGCAACGTAACAAGCTTGTCCCGTAGCTTGGTCGCCCCTCATCGTCCCAACTCCTGAGTCTGTCGGGAATTTAAGCAGCAAGCACCAAGGCGAAATACATGCCCTAAATTCGGCAAGGGCCGATCGGCCTAGGAAGGCATTGTAAGGTGACTCCAAATCCAAAACTACGAACGGTAGGATCCTTACTCTCTGGCGATCTCCCTGCCCTAGAGTGACTGGTAATTCCAGAAAACCCATCGGAGCTGTAGATACTCCGTTAAAGCCATGTATCCATCCTTGACATGGCTTTAAGTCTTTTGCTTCAAGCCTCATTTGTTCGAAGCTTTTTTGAAGAGGATATTAACCAAGCTTTCGTTGTCCACTAACACTTTATGGACTAAGGCAGGGCCAATTGTCGTGGTAATCACTAATGGATCGTCGGTTGGAGATTGAACTCCAAAATCATCTCTATTGCGGAATATGACATCATCTGACATCGTCTTTTGTTGTTTTATTGGAGTGACGTCTTCAAGGCTACTGCATTCTCCTACTTCAAAATGCTTGGCGGCGTTGACGTACTGATCAATTGCTTTAAAACTACGACCAACTAGGTGAGGTCCGCCTATAATAGAGTTAATGACGATCCTCTTACCTTTTTGCTAAGCTGTGGGTTTTAAAGCAGGCTGGTCTTGGTTCAGGGCTTATCCCCCCTTTGCCCCTTGTCCCTTGGGGCGGCCTTGTACTCATCCAACTTCCCTTCTCGCAACAATTTTTTGATGATATTCCTCAAATGACGGCACTCATTGGTGGAATGACCGCGTGTACCATGAAACAAGCAAAACTTTCCTGTTTCAATCTCTTTCTCTATAGAATCTCTGGGTGGTGGTTTTTTGTACTATAATATGCTGTATGTATCTAAATAAATATTCTCCAACGTATCATTTAACGGCGTATAATTTTCAAAAGTCTGGAATCTGGGTCTTTTATTAGAGCTATTCCCTCGGTTTCTTGCCGTTCCCATTTCTATTGCTATTACCACCACTTTGGTTGCCAACATTTACTTCCACCTTCCCTGAACTATCACCAGATTGTTTCACAGCAATGTTACTCTGGACACCCTCCTTCGAGGCCCCTTCGGACTTTCTCTTTCGATTTGCCTTAGCTTCTTCTCGCCTTAAGCGGACATTAGCCTTTTCATAGAACAGTTCTCTAGTAGGAGGTGGTTTTCCAGCCAAGTAATCCCTGAACTCTGTATCAGGATCTACCCCTTCTATCAAGTCCATCAGGATAGTGGGCTCATGGGGATCACTAACTTCGGTCACGACCAGGTTAAAGTGATCCAAATATGACTTCAAAGATTCTCCTGGGGCCTGTTTAATTCGTGACAATTCTATAATGGTCTTGGACTTTTGGGCATGGAGTCGAAACTGATTCATAAAACGCTCACTCAACTTTGTGAAATTTGATACCGACCGAGGAGAGAGTCGGGTGAACCACATCAACGCTACATCTTCAAGATAGATTGGAAAAGCTTTGCATTTTACGGCATCCGGATCTGCTGCCGCATTCATGAACCATGCATATCTCATCAAATGCTGCCTTGGGTCTGTTTTTCCTGAATATTGATCCATCTGAGGCAAGTTGAATCGCCGGGGGAACTGGAAATTCAGTATGTCGTCTGTGAAGGGGGTATGACTTCGTTCAATGCTCCAGTCTTCATTAGTATAGTCCCGGCTTTCGGACATGATCTTGCGCACCATTGCCCATACATCGGCATTTGTTAATGTCTGCACAGGCTCTCTCGATCTGATGTTCGGGTTATCCCTGGGTTCCCGATCAGGAGATAACCTCCTGTTTCTGGCGGCAGCTGCTCTACGTTGCTCTCTGTGTTTCCGGTCGACCTCAGGAGGTAGAGGTTGGAGAAGCTGTTGCTGCGTGGGGTTGGTAATATCAGGATCTCTGGGTAAGACGGGGGATCCACGCATGGGTAGCAACATAGGTTGTTGTAGGCTCGGGTCATCAGGGCCTAATGCACGAGCAGCATCTTCTCGGGAACCCAAAGATCCAAAAGTCAATTGATCTAGGTTCTGAGGTCGTTCGAGCGGCCTCCTCACACGAGGGCGTTCCTCTTCGGAAGAGGACGAATCATCTATAGTAAGATGGTGCGTTGGGGAAGGAGACTTCTGCCTCCGGAGCTCCTGTAGTTCTCTACCCATAGTGATCATGTTTTCCTGCATGCGAAGGTTGTCACGCCTTTGGGCTTCCAATGCTTCTTTAGTGCTCTGTATCATGTCAAGAAAATGTGAAAAGTCTCCCTGGGTAATGGGTGCAGATGGATCAGGCTGAGCATTAGTCATCGTGGCTGGAATCGGAGCATTGGAGGGAGCTCGAGTAGAAGTTCCAACTTCATTCTGGTTCGGATCGGATCGGTTCACAGCAGCCTGGTCGGGGCCGTTCGGATGGAGAGAGTGTGTGCCCCCGACCTCATCAGATCGGATCGGATCAGTGCCTTCCACCCGGTTCGGATCGGCACCTCCGATCCGGTTCGGATCCTCCTGGTTGGAGTGATCTGCTCCAGAGCATTGAGCACGTGACCTTGTTTACACGACAGCTTGCTGATCTTCTCTGGAATCATTTCCCCTAGCGCCTTGCACTTCTTTTCCTTTGGTCTTAGCCATAACACTTGATTCTTCAACGGTTAGTCAACAAGTACTGAAAGATGTCAGAGAGAAGGGATTTACTTCTTTGAACTTGAAAGTCCAAATAGTAGAATAATAATCCCGAAAAAGCTGAGAATTCGAAGGTACTCAGTGAAAGCACCAAAATGTTGGACCAAAAATTGGTTCTAACACCCAAATTAATCATGATTGCAATGAAATAGAATCAAAAAGCAACAAAGAACACGTGATTTATAGTGGTTCGGCGTTAACAAGCCTACGTCCACTTTGTTTTCTTTTAATTGATGATTTGAATACAAATACAACAATCATTTTCACTCAACTTCACAATCACAATGCATAAACTCACTCAAATCTCTCAAAAATAGACTTTAAGAGACGATTTTGATCTGAATGTAGCTATGAAATTCGGCTATGGAGGAAGTTAGAACTGAGAATTTGCCAAAAGATCCTTTCAAATGCCTCTAGATGGTGTATTTATAGGTGAAAAATCTCTTCGAAGTGGCCCATCCTATAAGAGTCGGGATCGGAGGCTTCTAGATGGTGACAGCGCATTGATTTGGTAGGAGATCGTGGGAGAAATGGTCATGCTTGGTCCGAGTCTTCAGGAAGTGTGTGCAACAACCGTCTCAAGCTCAGAAAAAAGGGTTCGGATCGGCTGCCTCCGATCCGATCCGATGAAGCCACCTGCTTTATGATGTTGCTGTTATACTCCTCCGATCCGATCCAATGAGGCCATTTGTTGTTTTCTGATGTTGGTGACGTATCTCTCCGATCCGAACCGATGAGGCCACTCGCTATCTAATGTTGCTGACGTATCACCGATCCGAACCGATGTGATTTCTGCGTCTTTGATCTCTACTTTTTTCTTGTGCTATCTCCTTCCGATCCGAATCGATTGGTTGCTTTCTCACTGTTTGCTCTTTGTGTAGCCTAGTTCACAAAGTAGGCTGACACATGACAACTCAACAAAAGCACAAAAGTCCAAGATAACTAGTTAGGTGTGAACACTAAGCTTAGGTTACGTGTAATCTATCTACATATTTGCTACTTGTATGACCATATCCTGATTCCATTTGCCACTAAATTTGGAATTTGGCTATGTTTTTAGATACAGTTCGAACAAAACTGATCTCATAGAATTTTGAGACCGTTTGCTCAAAAAGTTCTAGTTCGTGTTCAAATTATCAATCGGTTTACATTTAAATTTCGCACGACCACATACTAACTTTGTTTGACGCAAAATTAGAAATCTTATTTAAATTTAATGTTCGGATCCGATAAAATTTGTTTTTCGAATTCCAAGAACATTTGTAAAATGTCTATTTTTAAGCTATTAAAATATTATTAAATTATCAAATTTTAAATTGATTGAAAATTCTTATACAAATTAATTAAACTTGAAATATAAAAAATTTAAATTAGTTCCAAAATTTCAGGTCATTACAGGCTCCCCTACTTAAAAATGTTTCGTCTCCAAAAAGGAAAGAAGACGTAAGAAAATATAATTTCTTACTTAACAGGTTTCAGAATTTATCGGTTGTCCAAAATCATCGATAATTTCAATTTTTGTCTCGCAAATACACTCTCTCATATACGTAATATTCTTAACTCATCCTAGAGCATTACTAGCCCTTTCTCTAATGAGTTTCTCTTCTAGGATACTATCAATCCTATCTTTGATGAGTCTTTTCCTACTGTTCTAACGAGTCGTACCCCCAAACCTTTAAATAAACCAAAGCTCTGATACCAACTATAATGGTCCAAAAATTCCTACCTTTCGAATCGGTTATAAACCAAACAAGTACGATCTAAATGATAAAAATCCTCAAGACATTAACTTTAGGCATATAACACATCAGACAGAAGCAAAAGACTTTTCATTAATATCATCTCGATATTACATCAGAGTACAAGAGTATATATCAGAGTACATTAATTAATAAATTGCACAACAGAGATATAAATACACAACATAAATACATAACTCTCAGCGGAAGACTTATAATGCTCTGGACACAGCTCTAGGTTCAATCCAGGACATGTTCTATAAAATCTACAAACCAAAACTACAAGCTGCCCATTAAGAAAATTATGGGCACCCAGAGTTTAGGTGGGAAACAATAAACTCCGAGTTAGTCATGAGACTGGTTTGAGAACTTAAACACTTTTAATTAATTTCGAAGTAAGATAAAACATAAGACCACACTGTTTAACACGGAACGAGTTCCCCTTATGAATACCAGTCATAAAACTCAAAACCAAAATAATTTCAACTTCATATTTGGATTTATAAATCAAATCAACTTCAAATCTTTTCAAGCCAAATCCATTCATCTTCATATTTAGATTTATAAATCAAATCAACTTTATTATTTTCAAATTTTATTCTTCTTGAAAATAATATCTTCGGACTTAAAAACCCCATTTCATTTCAAATCATAGAAACACTAGATATTTCTTTCATATCAAATCATACTTTGCTTTGGGATTTCAAACAAATCATATTTTAAAAATCTCAAATATCTAGAACATAAGCATATTAAAACATATGCAACTGGGATGTTTCTCCTGACAGTAAGGCGACTGGGTCCTAGCCTTCTCATCTCGTTAATAATTCTAGTATGCCCCTCTATATCCAAAGAGTCCCATACGGTATGTACCTCTATATCCAAAGAGCCCCATACCCATTTACCGAGATTTTTAGTCACGGGTTACCCCAATCATATGTAACATAACAAATCATTTCTATCTCGAAGTGATAAATCGTTTTGCAATGATAATCACTAGTAATTTCAAATCATAGTACTTTTGCTCTCCAAATCATTTAAACATTGGGATTTAAGCCGTCGAAATTTTCTTCGTTTATAAAACATCTTTTATAAACCATTTATCACTTCAAAATATTTTATGCATCCTGAAATCAAACATTTCATTTCAAATAATTTATGAAATCATCTTTCAAAACCATTCATTTAAATTCACCTTCTCAATTTAAACGAATCAAATATTATCGCATAACCAAAGCGTCATAAATAGCGTCACTACAATGACTCATTTCTCCCAAAATAACTTTTTAACTTTCTAAACTTGGAATATTCAATCCAAATCTCTTTCAAATCATTTATTATGGTTTACCATAATTTATTCTATTTTTAATAATTTAAAAATAGCACTTTTCTGAAAAATCCTTTTTTGGGACACTAACGGCACTGGCGCTGTTTTTATTCAAATTTGATTTGGACATATCTCTAAATCTAGCCATTGGATTTCAAAACTCTAGTTATCATTAGAAAACTCTTTTAATTTCAAACCAAATGTTTTTCAATTTGGGAAATCTGATGGTTGGATCTCCCGATACGTTAGTTTTAAATCAATGGGCGAAATTCGCGAACTACCGCTGCACGATTAGTTCTATTCAAACCAAACTTTGATTATAATTAAATTCAAATTGAATCCCATTCGAAATAGTTTATTAACTATATAATAACTTTTGGAAATTATAGTTTCAATATTCCACTTCAAATTCAAATATTTCCATTCAATGGATATTATTTTAATTAATAAAATAATTTTATTCTTCAAACTTCATTATTTTAAATCCAAATTTTCCTGACGTTCAGTATAAAAATAAATAAGAAAGTTTTGAAAAGGAAATCTTGTTAAAACATTTCCTAGATGCCCTAATCGAACTTCACTTTCTCAAATTACTATTCATTTTAAAATAAAACTTCAACATGCCATAACTTATCTTTAATCTTTCCAAGACCATTTCTTTCTTTTGCAAATGTTCATCGTAATGATTTAAAATTTACGTCCATAAAAAATCGGATATCAAATTTGGACTTTATTTTTCTCTCCAATATTTTACTATTAAAATATTTAATTAATTCCCACTTTGGAGTAAAACTCAATCAGCTACCACATAATTCAACTAATATAGGTTTAACATGTTATTTATATTCAAACAACATTTACAGTCATCAACTAACATAGCGTGGCGTAGTTCATAACACATAAGCATTAAATAATTAACACTTATAGGTTTTTGTCAATCAACAGATTAGCTACATTACACATTCATCAACAAACATAAGCATTCAATACCCTATGGGGTTTATTCCCATATCTAATAACCAATACTAAGCTAATTTCCCATTGTATGGCCATTTAAGGTTCAAACCCATTTCAATGTCAACATATATAGTTCTATGTGTCGTACACTTAAGTGACTATATAAACTTCACTTAAAAATCACATCTTTTTCATATCAAACTTTGTCAAACCGTATCATGAACTTATATTATCAACAAAATATCATTATATAACTCAATCGAGTTCACAAACGAAATCAATATTTAACTACCCCATTTTCAGTTTAAACGTTCCCACCTAGTACTCCACTCCTCCTAACTTTAGTCGTAGGATGTTCTAACGATTTTGGATGACTTCGGAGCCTTCCGACGTCACTGGAGATTTCTTAAAACTAGACAGTCAGAGGTTCAATGCTACGGGTTTTATAAACTAACGGGAAAATCAGTGGGCATATAAATGGTTCGAGAAGAAAACTGGACGGGGTTTCTTGGTAAAGGGAGCTCGGGTTTGGTGTAGGGTCCACGACTAGGCTGGGTGGCAGAATAGTGGGGTCCAGGCGGAGCTTAGGGTGGCGGCTTAGTTGAAGTTGGTCGGCCTTTGTGGTAAAGAGGAGATGGAGTAGGGTTTTTAGTGGAGTTTTGGGCTTTGGGAAAGGAGGTGGCCCACGGGTGCTGAGGTGGCTATCAGGTGGTAGGCCAGGCGGCGTGCGGACGTGTTTGTCGTGGGGGAGGTTGGCGGGTGGAGTGAAAGAGGGGAGAGGAAGAGAAGACAAAAAAAAATGAAAGGAAGTAAAGTGGAAAAAGGAAGGAGGTCTCTTATTTTTAGACTTAGAAGTGTTTTGCATCACTGAGGTGTCAGGGTTGGATAAAAGGGGAGAAAACACACATTTGCAGCTTCATTGCATGACAACTCAACAAAGCACAAGTCCAAGATAACTAGTTAGGTGTGAACACTTAGCTAAGGTTATGTGTAATATGTCTGCACTTTTTCTACTTGTATGAGCATATACTGATTCCGTTTGCTACAAAATTAGAAATCCTGCTATGTTTTTCAGACACAGTTCCATCGGAACCGATCTTATCGAATTCCGAGACAGTTTGCTCAAAAGTTCCAGTTCGTGTTCAAATTATCAATTAGTTTACATTTAAATTTCGCATGACCATATACTAACTTCGTTTGATGCAAAAATTGAAATCTTATCATAATTTAACATTCCAAATTCGATAAATTTGGTTTCGTCGAATTCCGAGATTGTTTGCAAAATGTCTATTTTTAGGCAATTAAAATAATATTAAACTATTGATTTTTAAATTGATTGAATTTTTTTATACAAATTAGTTAAACGTGAAATCTAAAATTTTTAAATTGGTTCCAAAATTTCATGTTATTGCAGGCTCCCCCACTTAAAAACTTTTCATCCCTGAAAAGGAAAGATGACGTAAGCAAATTTAGTTTCTTACTTAATAGGTTTCAGAACTTATCGACTGTCCAAAATTGTGATAATTTCAATTTCTATATTGCAATTATGCTCTCTCATATACGTAATATTCTTAACTCATTCTAGGGCATTACTAACCCTATCTCCAATCAGTTTCTCTTCTAGGATATTACTAATCATATCTCTGATGAGTCTTTTCCTTTTGTTTAATGAGTCATACCCTAAAGCTTTAAATAAACCAAAGCACTGATACCAACTATAATGGCCCGAAAATTCCTACCATTCGAATTGACTATAAACCACACAAGTCCAATCTAAATGATAAAAATCCTCAAACCATTAACTTTTGGCATAAAAAGCATCAGATGAAAACAAAAAAAAATTCATTAATACCATCTCGATATTATATCAGAGTACAAGAGTACATATCAGTACAAGAGTATATATTAGAGTAATTAATTAATACATTGCACATCGGAAATATAAATACCCAACGAAAATGCATTATTCTCAGCAGAAGACTTATAATGCTTTGTACATAGCTCTAGGTTCAATCCAGGACCTGCACTATAAAATCTGTAAACAAAACTACAAGCTTCCCATGTGGAAACTTATCAGCACCTAGAGTTTAGGTGAGAAACAATAAACTCCAAGTCGGTCATGGGACTGGTTTGAGAAGTTAAAAGAGTTTTAATTCATTATGAAGTAAGGTAAAACATAAGACCACATCGTTTAACATGGAACGTGTTTTCCCTTATGAATACTAGTCATAAAACATAAAACCAAAATAATTTCATCTTTGTATTTGGATTTATAAACCAAATCAACTTCAAATCTTTTCAAACCAAATCCATTTATCTTCATATATAGATTTATAAATAAAACAAACTTTCTTATTTTCAAATTTTATTCTTTTTGAAAATAATCTCTTCGGACTTAAAATCCCCATTTCACTTCAAATCATTGAAACACTAGATATTTCTTTCATATCAAATCATACTTTACTTTGGGATTTCAAAACAAATTCATATTTGAAAATCTCACATATCTATAATACAAGCATATTACAACATATGTAACCGGGATGTGTCTCCCGACAACAAGGCAACTAGGTCCTAGCCTTCTCATCTCATTAATAATTCTAGTATGTCCCTCTATATCCAAAGAGTCCCATACAGTATGTCCGTCTATATTTAGAGGTTTCCCATACCCATTTACCCGTATTTTTTGTCACGGGTTACGAATCATAGGTAACATAACAAATCATTTCTATCCGAAAGTGATAAATAATTTCGCAATGGTAATTACAAGTACTTTAAAATGATAGTACTTTTGCTTTCCGAATCATTTAAACAATGGGATTTAAGCCGTCGAAATTCTCTTCGTGTACAAAACATCTTTTATAAACCATTTATCACTTCAAAATATTTATTTTCAAATATTTTCTACATCTTGAAACCAAACATTTCATTTAATATTCTTTTATGAAATCATCTTTCAAAACCATTCATTTAAATCCACGTTCTCGATTTAAACGAATCAAATATTATCCCTAAACCAAAGCATCACAAATAACGTTGCTACAACAACTAATTTTTCCCAAAATAGCTTTTTATCTTTCCAAACTTGGTATATTTAATCAAAATCTCTTACAAATCATTTATTATGATTTATCATAATTTATTCCTAATTTTTATTAGAATAAAACTATCTCTTTTCTTAAAAATCCATTTTCGGATCACTAACAGCACTAGCGCTGCTTTTATTCAATTTTGATTTGGAAATATCTCCAAATCTAACCGTAGGATCTCGGAACTCTACATATCATTGGAAAACACTTTTCATTTCAAACCTAATGCTTTTTGTTTCGAGAAAATCTGACGGTCGAATCCCTCCCGTACGTCAGTTTTAAGTCAATAGGCGAAATTTGCCAACTACGCGGTGCGACTAGTTTCATTCAAACCAAACTTCGATTATAATTAGAAATCTAATCGAATTCCATTCGAAATAGTTTATTAACTATATAATAACTTTTGGAAATTATATTTTCAATATTCCACTTCAAATACAAATATTTCCATTAAAAGAAAATTATAATATTGTTCTATTATTAAAATAATATTATTTTTTAAACTTCATTATTTTAAATTCAAATTTTCTTGGCGTTCAGTATAAAAATAAAAAAGAAAGTTTTGAAAAGGAAATCTTTTTAAATGTTTCCCAAACACCCTAATCGAATTTCACTTTCTCAAATTACTATTCGTTTTTAAATAAAAACTTCAATAGGCCATAAACTGTCATTAGTTTCTCCAAAATCATTTCTTTCTTTTGCAAATGTTCATCGTAATGATTTAAACTTTGGGTCCATGAAAAGTTGAATATCAAATTTGAACTTTTATTTTTCGCCCCATTATCTTATTATTGAAATATTCAATAAAATATCAATTTGGAATAAAACTCAATCAACTACAACATAATTCAACTTATATGGGGATTAACATGTTATTTATATTCAAACAACATTTAGCAATCCACAATCAATAGCCGCAATACACAACCATCAACAAACATAAGTATTCAATACCCAATGGGTTCATACCCATATTCAACAACCAATACTAAGTTAATTTCCCATTCCATGACCATTTAAGGTTCAAACTCATTTTAACGTCAACATATTCAATTCTATGTGTCGTATGCTTAAGTGGCTATATAAACTTCACTTAAAAATCACATCTTTTTCATACCAAACATTGTCGAACCATATCATGATATTATCCTTAATCGAGTTCACAAACACAATCAATATTTAACTACACCATTTTCAGTTTAAATTTTCTCACCTAGTATTCCACTCCTTCTAACTTTAGTCGTAAGATGTTATAATGAATCCGGATGATTTCGGCAGCCTCCCGGCGTCGTTGGAGATCCCTGAACACTAGACGAGCAGGGGGTTCAACGCTACGAGGTTTTATAAACTAACGAGCATATAAGCGGGTATATAATTGGTTCAAGGAGAAAACGGGATGTGGTTTCTTGGCGGGGGAGCTCAAGTTTGGAGTGGGGTCCATGGTTGGGCTGGGTGGCGGACTGGTGGGTCCAGGTAGAGCTAGGGGTGGCGGCTCGGGTGAAATTGGTTGGCCTTGGTGGTGAAGAGAAGTTGTAGTAGGGTTTTTAGTGGAGTTTTGGGCTTTAGGAGAGGAGAGGACCCACGGATGCTGATGTGGTGATTAGGTGGTGAGCCAGGTGGTGTGGGGAGGTGCTAGCCGTGGGGGAGGTCGGCTGGTGGAGTGAGAGAGGGGAGAGGAAGAGAGAACGAAAAAAGAAAATGAAAGGAAGCAAAGTGGAAAAAGGAAGGAAGGAGGTCTCTTATTTATAGATTTAGAAGTGGTTTGGATCACCGAGGTGTCGGCGTAGGATGGAAGGGGAGAAAACACACATTGATAGCTTCATTTCATGACAACTCAACAAAAGCACAAGTCCAAGATAACTAATTAGGTGTCAACACTTAGCTTGGGCTACTTGTAATCTATCTACACGTTTGCTACTCGTATGACCACAAACCGATTCCATTTTCTACAAAATTTGAGATTCGACTATGTTTTTCAGATATGTTTCCAATGGAACTGATCTTGTGGAATTCTGGGACCGTTTACTCAAAAAGTTCCGGTTCAAATTATCAATTGGTTTACATATAAATTTTGCAATGCCTCATACTAACTTCGTTTGATGCGAAATTTGAAATCTTATTACAATTTAATGCTCTGGATCCGATAAAACTGGTCTCATCGAATTCCGAGATCGTTTGCAAAATGTTGGTTTTAAGCTATTAAAATAATATTAAATTATCGAATTTTAAATTGATTGAAAATTCTTGTATAACTTATTTAAACTTGGATTCTAAATTTTTTAAATTGATTCCAAAATTTTAGGTCGTTACGGGCTCCCCACTTAAAAACTTTTCGTTTGCGAAAAGGAAAGAAGACATAAGAAAATTTAATTTCTTACTTAACAGGTTTCAGAACTTATAAATTATCCAAAATCATCGATAATTTCTATTTTAATATGGCAATTATGCTCTCTCGTATACGTAATATTCTTAACCCATTCTAGGGAATTACTAACCATATCTCTAATCAGTTTCTCTTCTAGGATATTACTAATCTTATCTATGATGAGTCTTTTCCTTCTGTTATAACGAGTCGTATCCCAAAGCTTTAAATAAACCAAAGCTTTGATACCAACTGTAATGGCTTGAAAATTCCTACCTTTCGAATCGTCTACAAACCGTGCAAGTCTATCTAGATGGTAAGTATCCATGAAACATTAATTTTGGACATACAACATATTGGACAAAAACAAAAGGCTTTTCATTAATATCATCTCGATATTACATCAGAGTACAAGAGTATATATTAGGGTACATTAATAAATACATTGCACAACAAAAATATAAATACATAACACTCAACGGAAGACTTATAACGCTCTAGACACAACTCTAGCTTCAATTCAGGACCTGCTCTATAAAATATCCAAACCAAAACTACAAGCTGCCGGTATGGAAAATTATGGGCACCCAGAGTTTAGGTGGGAAAAAATAAACTCTGAGTCAGTCATGAGACTTGTGTAAGAACTTAAAACAGTTTTAATTCATTTCGAAGTAAGGTAAGATGTAAGACCATGTCACTTAACACGAAACAGGTTTACCTTTATGAATACCAATCATAAAACACAAAACCAAAAAAGTTTCATCTTCAAATTTGGATTTATAAATCAAATCAACTTCAAATCTTTTCAAACCAAACCCATTCATCTTCATATTTAGATTTATAAATCAAATCAACTTTCTTATTTTCAGATTTCATTCTTTTTGAAAATAATCTCTTCGAACTTAAAATCCCCATTTTATTTCAATCATTGAAACACTAGATATTTCTTTCATATCAAATCACACTTTACTTCGGGATTTCAAAACATATCATATATGAAAATCTAAAATATCTACAATACAAGCATATTAAAACATATGCAACCTGATTGGGAGGTTTCTACCGACAATAAGACAAATGCATCCCAACCTTCTCATCTCATTAATAATTCTAGCACGTCCCTCTATATCCAGAGAGTCCCATATGGTATGTCCCCCAATATCCAGAGAGTCCATACCCATTTGCCAAGATTTTTAGTCATGGGTTACCCGAATCATAGATAACATAAAAAATCATTTCTATCCCAAAGTGATAAGCCGTTTAGCAATAATAATCACAAGTACTTTCAAATCATAGTACTTTTGCTTTCTAGATCATTTAAACATTGGGATTTAAGCTGTCAAAACTCTGTTCATCTATAAAACATCTTTTATAAACCATTTATCACTTCAAAATATTTATTTCCAAATATTTTATACCTCTTGAAATAAAACATTTCATTTCATATTCTTTTATGAAATCATATTTCAAAACCATTCATTTAAATTCACATTCTCTATTTAAACGAATCGGATATTATCGCTAAACCAAAGCGTCACAAATAACGTTGCTACAACTGCTCATTTTTACCAAAATAGCTTTTTAACTTTCCAAACTTGGTAGTCAATCCAAATCTATTTCAAATCATTTATTATGATTTATCACAATTTATTTCTAATTTTCAATAATTTAAAAATAGCATTTTTATTAAAAATCCATTTTCGGGTCACTAACGGCACCAACGATGTTTTATTCAAATTTGATTTGGACATATCTCCAAATCTAATCGTTGGATTTCAAAAATCTACATATCATTAGAAAGCTCTTTTCATTTCTAACAAATATTTTTTGTTTTGGGAAAATCCGACTATCGGATCTTCCGGTACGTCAGATTTAAGTTAATGGTCGAAATTCGCGAGCTAGCGCAGCGCGACTAGTTCTATTCAAACCAAACTTCGATTATAATTATAAATTGAATAGAATTCTATTCTAAATAATTTATTAACTACACAATAACTTTTGGAAATTATATTTTCAACATTCCACTTCAAATTCAATTATTTCAATTAAATAGATATTCTAATATTATTTTATTACTAAAATAATATTATTTTTCAAACTTCATTACTTTTAATTCAAATTTTCATGACGTTCATTATAAAAATAAATAAGAAAGTTTTGAAAAGGAAATCTTGTTAAAACGTTTCCCAAATACCCTAATCGAACTACATTTTCTCATATTACTATTTATTTTAAAATAAAAAATTCGATAGGCCATAAACTTTCTTTAATTTCTCCAAAACCATTATTTGTTTTGCAAATGTTCATGGCAATGATTTAAACTTCACGTCCGTGAAAAATCGGATATCAAAATTGGACTTTTGTTTTTTCCCCCAATATTTTATTATTAGAATATTCAATTAATTCACAGTTTGGAATAAAACTCAATCAACTACCACATAGGTCAATATATATGGGTTTAACATTTTATTTATATTCAAACAACATTTACCAATCATCAACTAACATATCATGGCGTAGTTCATAACATATAAGTATTAAATAATTAGCGCTTATATGTTTTTGTCAATCGACAAATTAACCACAATACACAATCATCAACAAACATAAGCATTCAATTCTCAATGGGGTTCATTCCCATATCCAAAAACCAATACTAGGTTAATTTCCCATTCTATGACCATTTAAGGTTCAAACTTATTTCAATGTCAACATATTCAGTTCTATATGTTGTATACTTAAGCGATTACATACACTTCACTTAAAAATCACATTTTTTCATACAAAACATTGTCAAACCATATCATGAACTCATATTATCAACGAAATATCATTATATAACTCAATCGATTTACTCGTAGGATGCTCTAACGATTCTGGATGATTTAGGTAGCCTCCCGGCATCACGGAGATTTCTGAAAACTATACGAGAAGACGTTCGACGATACGGGGTTTTATACACTAACGGGAAAATAAGTGGGTATATAATTGGCATGAGGAGAAAACGGGACGGGATTTCTTGGCAAGGGGAGCTCAGGTTTGGAGTGGGGTCCACGGCTGGGCTGGGTGAAGGTCTGGTGGGGTTCAGGCGGAGCTAGCGGTGGCAGCTTCGGTGGAGTTGGTCGGACTTGGTGGTGAAGAGGCGGTGGAGTAGGGATTTTAGGATTTTTAGTGGAGTTTTGGGCTTTGGAGAGGAGGGGGCCAACGGGTGTTGAGGTGGTGGGCCAAGCGATGTGGGTAGGTGCTGGCCATGGAGGAGGTCAGTGGGTGGAGTGAGAGAGAGGAGAGGAAGAGAGAACAAAAAAATAAAATGAAAGAAAATAAAGTGGAAAAAGGAAGGAGGTCTCTTATAGACTTATAAGTGGTTAGGATCACTGAGGTGTCGGCGTAGGATAGAAGGGAAGAAAACATACATTGGTAGCTATATTGCACGACAACCCAATAAAAGAACAAGTCCAAGATAACTAGTTTGGTGCGAACATTTGGCATAGATTACGTGTAATATATCTACGCGTTTGCTACTTGTATGACTATATACTAATTTCGTTTACTACGAAATTTGGAATGCGGCTATTTTTTTTAAATACGCTTCCAATGGAACACATCCCGTTGAATTCCGAGATCGTTTGCTCAAAAAGTTCCAGTTCATGTTCAAATTATCATTCGGTTTACATTTAAATTTTGCACAGCCACATACTAACTCCATTTGACACGAAATTTGAAATCTTATCATAATTTAACGTTCTGAATATGTTAAATTTGGTTTTGCCGAATTTCGAGATCGTTTGCAAAATGTCTATTTTCTATTAAAATAATGTTAAATTATTGAATTTTAAATTAACTGAAAATTCTTATACAGATTAATTGAACATGAAATCTAAAATTTTAACATTGGTTCGAAAATTTCAGGTCATTACAGAAATGTTCTTCCTGTTGTTCCAAGCGCGAAGTAAAATCCTTAGTTAAGTCCTTGACGACTCTGTTGATGTCATGTCGAGTGACGTAGTTTGATAGATGTCCATTCGAGGAAACTTCCCAACTTTCCTCGATACCAGCTCCTTCCGAGCTACGGAGCAAGCTGATCGTTTCCCTTTAATCTAGCGAAAATCGAGTGTGGTTCGTTTTTCGAAATAAAGTCGAAGTTGAATTCTAAAATCCAAAGACCAAGGTCGAGAGCTGAGGCCGAGAACTAAAGTCGAGAACAGAGACTGAGGCTGAAGCCGAAGTTGTGCGTGCCCCCTTCCTGGTGCGCCAAAGTGCTGACGTGGGAAATTGGTTATTTGCGCACACCAATGCCCGAGTGTAAGTTTAGTTGTAAGCTTATAATCCGAATATCCAAAGACAGAGAAATATAAAGGGAACACACAACTTTTATAATGGTTAGGCACTAACGCCTACGTGCACTTTATAGTAATCATTCATCGTTTAATTGTTTGATTACAAAGCTTGTACAAGTTCGACCAATTTATGTGTACAAAGTCAACAAATAGGTTGTCAATTCTAAACTTTGACCAAAATGTCCTTCTTCTTCATTGGGTCAAAGTGTGAGTCAATGTCCAAAAAATAGTTACAATTTCCAAAAGTGTGAAAATATTTCCAAAAGCATGCCAAAAGTCAAATTGAATATCCAAAAGTTGTAGAAAAATGTTTAAGTAACACTTATAAGTCCTAACAATGTCCAATTCCCATAAAGATGATGAAGGCAGCCATTAATGATGCTTGAGAGCTCCAATCCCATATGTCAGTGTGTAGACGAAGTCCAAAAATACTAAGCCCTTTGAAGGCCAAGAGAGGGAGTATATATAGGTGAGTTCTAGAGGCTTCAGCCCGAATTTCGTATGATACAAAATTCGTATCTCGAAAAGATAGCCAAAAAAATGAGTTTCATCCAAAAATTTGCATCCCGAAGCCTTGAAAATTCATATTCGAAAATAATCTAAGTGTAACGCGTCGATCAACCAAAATTAGTTGATGCACACGTAGAAAATGAGCCACTTCGCCCTGGAGTTTGCCAAACTTCGAATCCCATGCCCAAGCCAAAATTCGCATCCCGCCTGATCGACTCATGCATAGGAAAAATGGTGGCCGCTCTAGCACTTCGCACTTGCCAAGCCTCTGGAATTTCACATCCTTATTCCTCTGCCAAGAATCATATCGCATCCATGTGACATGAACACAAGAAAATCTGCATCCCCTCTAATGCGATCAGGGGATTTCGCGATGCCAGACACGAAGGCGGGATTTCTTATCCCTGGTCTTGCCAAGTGCCAAATAATGAAAACACGATGCGCGCTCGTGGAAATGATGGATCGAGCTAGTGCGATCGACTCTTTTCGAGCTTGCCAAACTATGCATTGTATCATTAGGATACGAATTACCTGGAGTCCGCTTACCGAATTTGGACCGTGCCGGGGTCGATCCGTGCCATATGTTTTGGGGTGATCACACCGTGTCGATCGACACTTTTTGAGTCCCAAATCTAAACTTCGCCAACTAGCCAAATTTTGCCGAATCGAGTCACGCAACCGATTTTCCCTGATCGTGCCATGCCGGTCAACTGTTTTTGAGTGCGTGAAACCAAAATTTACTGAAATTTATATATTTTTTTGCGAGGAATTTTGCGACGTGATCCGACTCACACGCTCAAGGATTTTGAGCTGATCGGACCAAGTCAATCACGTATTTCGCCATGCCAGTTTTTCTAGTTTTTAACGACGCTTTCACAAATCGACGCTATTTTCATCCTTTTTCGAACACGTCGTGACTTCGACCATATGATTTTATGTTTTCTTACGACATCCTCAAGACTTGAATGCGTTGCTAACCATAATCTTGACGTGTGACTTTTTTTGCAAAAAAATTGGTCCAAAGAATGAAATGAAGTTTAAGATATGATCCATTGTTATATTTATCAATGAGTTTGTATTTAGAAAATGAGGAAGTATTTATTCAAAAAACATACATGGATGCCGATATAATATTAGTACATATATGTATAGTTAGTACATAATACAATTGATTTTTATTGTTTTATAGCGTCAATAATATATTATGTATGTATAAACAAATATTTTCTCCCAATTGTACATTGTTTCACCATATCTTTCTTTCTTCTAGCATTATAAGCAGTAGTACTTAAATGGTTTTATATTAAATAAACATGTTATATGCACATGTTAAATTGTGAGTGACTGAATGCTCCGATATGCTTACTCATCCGCGGATGCAAATAACCAATATCAGAAAACAATATTGAATACGAATGTGAATATGGAAACAAGCGTCTACACAACCACTGAACCAACAAGTAACTGCTATTATTTTACCATTTAATTTAATTTTTCTACGAAGACTGTCGTAGAAGACCGTCTAGGCAA
Organism: Allium sativum; assembly: GCA_030737875.1. Lineage (NCBI taxonomy): Eukaryota > Viridiplantae > Streptophyta > Magnoliopsida > Asparagales > Amaryllidaceae > Allium > Allium sativum. The sequence continues at coordinate 191,789,256 of CM060921.1, forward strand.
CCAAGCCCTAAAACTGGGCTTACTTACTCAGGGTCGTCTCTAGACAATTCGTGGTCCTAAGAAAAAATATATTAGTGGGACCTTTTTATTTATTTAACCTAAGATATTCTTTTACAAAATTTTATGTCAAAAACCCTCATCCTTTTTTTGGGCTTGGGACCGGCAATGTATCGTTGCTTCATGTTACAAACACATAGTAGAACGATACATAGGCAGATTTAAAAATGTTATATATATAATAAAATTATTATTATTATTTTCAAAATTAATTGTTAACGGATTCTATTATATAAAAAAGCTAATCAAATTTATTTTTTTCTCGCATTTTTAGATGCAAAATCATTTATTAAATCAACATAGTTAAGATTTTCTAAAATTTCTTTTTCTACAGACAATATTGCTAAACTACTTAATCTTTCTTGTGACATGGTTGATCTTAAGCAAGACATTATTAATTTTAATTTTGAAAAACTTCATTCAGGGAAGCAACGGTTACATGGATTGTTAACAAAATTCTATAAGCTATATATGCATTTGGAAACGAATTACATTTTTAATGTAGTTTAGTATCTCAATTATCTTTTTTATATCAGGATTTAAGAATTTTCTTAGAACTTTCAATTCTAAAAGTAAATCAATACCATCAATATCTGAAGATTCTTTATTCTTTAGAAATAGAGCAAGGCTAAGGCAAGATTTTTTTAAACTATCGTCGTTTATTGACTTTAATTTTTCCAAATCGTATAAAAAACCAAACATTTCTTCATATAATTGAAATTGTTCAAATCTATTTGTTATTGACATAATCACTTTATCAATTATAAAATAAAAATAACCAGTTTTAAAGCTCTCTTCAGGTGATTGAATTATTTCATTGTTTGAAGTTTCATCAAATTGTTTTTTTTTTTGCGAAACAAGTGCGAACCCGTGCTTCGCATACGGGCTCGAGCTATACTTTTGTTGTCATCCTTCATTTTTTGATCATTTTACTTCCGAAATGTTACTTTGATAACTTTATCTTGCGATAATATGAGAATGACCTATACTAAGTATATAGCCCATTTCTATAAATAACAAACATATCAGTATGACAATTTATAAAATGTACAATAATGGATCGTAAGTAAGTGTGTAAAAAGTTTAAGTCTACAATAGTAATATTTTGCAATGAAATGGTCGTTGGCTGCTTCCATGAAAAACTTTTTGGTTCTTGAGATGATGGTTTTGATGACAACAATCTTATAAATTAATATAAAATATGTATGCTAACATTTTTTGTCGAGATATATATGTATATGTAGGATATTTATAGACATATATTGAAAATGAAGACTGTACAATATAAAGAATCAAGACTGAAGACTCATGAGTATCAAGAATTCAAGATATCAGGATAAGTTGCAGAGTCTAGATTTTTTTTTGTTAAAACTTCATAATAGCACTAAAATCTTTATTTCAATTTTCTCATCGGATGGAACCCATAGTGGGATGGAACCTACGACCAATCCAATTTTGACGGGAATCGAGGGTTGACATGATGAAATACTTTGCAAACTCACAAAACTACTTCAAAATGGATTTAAAAAATTCTTTTTTCTCTAACTTGCAAATACTATAAAACACATCTGGGTAGAGATACAACGCACACGGGGCTAACCTATAATGATAATTACCAGTGAGTTATTTCCTTTTTTAGGATTAAGAAAATACAATACATATTTTGTTTGATCTAATATATAATCCCAAAACATAAATGTGTGAAAATTTCAGTAGTGGATATATTTATGATTGGTGGTAAAAATACATTGGAATATGATAATTAATGACAAAGTTCACTCCACTGTATCACCTGATTAAAATTTATACAATTACCACGTAACTGGGAGGTAGGAAGTGAAGACAACTATCCAGTATAATCGAAAAGGCCATTAGCATATTGATTTCTAATTCATCGTAGACAGTTAGACCAATAGCATTGTTGTAACGGTCGATAACACACTAAAAATCATGAAAAAGTACTTGCTGAACATGCATATAATTGAATGAGGTAACATGATTTCCAAGGAAAAAAGTTGCTTAGATATAGAATAAACAAACACATATGTATGAATGACACGCATTATAATTGCAACTATCTTAGCCTTCAGTTGACAGCCAATGCATATAATTTTCCATTATATATATATATATATATATATATATATATATATATATAATTGGATAGGTTTACATCATAATGTTGATCTTGAAATTTTTACAACAAAGTGCAATAAATAGTTAAAACCAAAATATAGATACTTTGAAATAGAGTGAGATATCTTGTTCTTTGTTGCAGGAATACTAAAGTGTTGTCTTTTAGGCGAGTCCACTGTAAGAGCTAAAGCTGAAACCACTGCAAGAGCTAACATTGAAACAGTTTTCACCCCTCTCTGCCAATGCGTTATTGCCTTCTCCCTGCGGTACCACTGCAAGAGCTAATGTTGAAACAATTTTCACCTCATCTTTAGTATTATATAAGTCATTACGAAGCAATTGTACTGAAGGAAAACAACAGAAGATCAATCAAACAAAGCATAATTTCAGGCAATCAATTTGATAATTATATGCAGATATAAAATGCAGTGGATGTTAATTTTTTGAAGTATAAAGGTTGTCCGCTTTGCTTAAATGAAGTTTGAAGTTGTGAGGTTTAGAAGACTAATCATTCAATTCATTTGTCACATGGAGCAGCTCCCCTATTTCTAATAAACTTTTTAATTTTGATTTTTTTTTATCAAGTCCAGGCTTTCCTAATTTTTTTTCATTACATATACAACAACAAAAGTAGGACTTATATGTTATATATAAATTAAAAACAACTAGTGATTGCATAGAATTATCTCAATCTACATTCGTTGAATGTGTAAGGAAGGGATAAGTGTGAAGTAAAAAATTGGAAAAGAATATAATACAAATTTGGAATTACAGCGAACAAAATTGTGATAGTACCTTGTAATTTTGTGAGTTATGTAATTGCATAAGAGGATAATGAAGATCTGCAACAAATTTCATGTTAAATAGAGATTTCTCATAGGATTACTAAAATGGAAGGATCATCAAAAAAAAGTTCCCACAAACAATAATATAACTCCAAAACTATTTCTATGAATCTAGCCACTAATTCGAAAACCCGATGATGAATAAACTCGAAATAGTTAGATTTAAAAGTTTAGCCATATTAAGACAAAAATGTAATATAAACTAAAAGGTACAAAAAATCTTCTCAATGGACCTTTCTCCTAATAATAATGCCGAAAAATTCAAATGCTTGTAATGTTGTGCCAGTAGGAGTTAATAATGAATAGATATTAATCTACCTTTTTTGAAGGAAAGCTATTTTTTCTTTTGCATCAAGGTTGAAATACTAACTAAATCTTAATGCATATAACTCTAGTATTAATCAATACTGAACTTTAAAAAAAATGCCTCAATTAATATACATCTAAGTAATATCAAATTAGATAATAACTTTTGTATATAATTTGATTGAAAATTTCCTTTCCTCGCTTTGATGCTCATTAAATTGAATTTTTAAAAATGCATCCAATACACACACACATAATTATATGTGTGTGTACACAATCAATGGTATTTCTCTCTTTGAGAAAATGTGTATCCAATATTTGAATGAATTTTATGGTACAAAAAACAACTTACTTATTACAGGCCGTAATTTTTATAACAATAATTATGAACATATAATATGTTATCTTTATCCGTCATAATCTACATTTACAAAAATAACTTTCTTATTTTTTAGTTTCCTTGTATAAGTAAAGTGGTAGTATATAGTGGTTGATATTGTATAGATTAACAAAAATTGGGAGCTATATGCTTAATTTGATGACTTGGTTGCTACTACTTCAAGTAGAAGTAGGTCGAAGTAAAATTTTATAAAATTAGAAAGTATGATTTGTAGCTTATTTCAAATTTACATGCATCCACTGTCCAACTTTCCATAGTGTAATCGAAAAAAGGTAGAAAAGCTATCATTTACATTAGAGCCATAAATAGAGCTGATGTGATTTTAAATGTCAATCTAGCCAGTAACAGTGTAAAGGAAAAAATGAAAATGTAGAGTAAATAAATCATCATACAAGAATTATAAGTGTAATTGCTATGATTTAAAATACACTGTAACGAAATGAAAGATATATAACCATCAAAAAATAACTATTATTGTATGTGATAATTATTCTATAATCTGCATTGAAATGTACCATATAAAATGTTTGTTTAATTTATATCAGCATCCTTTTAATTAGTGGATCTCCCATAAGCTAGCACAACTAAAATTAATGAATAGGTTTCACTTACAATCAGGTGATTCCCAAAGTCTTTTTATCAATATTATTATTTACATCACTCCCTGCATTTGAAAAGATTGTTTAATTGAGCACTTCCACCTACAAATTATATCTGCATCAAGAAGCTCCATTGAAAGCAAAAGTAGTATTTTAGTGTCAATAACATAGTGCCATTACTATAGAAATGATAGCGAAATTGTAAATATTATGTGTACCTAAAACATATTGCTTTAGATATTCGTTTTAGGCGGTAACCTTTTCCAGAGTAGACGATAATTGGGTCATCAGGAGAAATGGTCGTACGCCAAGAAAACCCTATAATGTCGGATCTAAAAGAATGCTTAAATATTTTGAACATGCTATATGTCCTTTGGTACTTGATTGGAATATAATATAATTCTTCAAATTATGAATATTTATGGAAATTAATATTTTTTGACGAATATTAATTTGGAATATAATAGTGCATGAAAATTTAAGGAAAGGTGAATATTAATTTGGAGACCGAGGTATATATTTGGACTTATTTGTTCATTAGTCCTTTTTAAACATGGTGACATTTATGTATTTTATTAGGGCCAAATACAAAATTGTTGAAACTTTGGAAGCATAATAGTGAGGTGGAAAGCATTGTTTGTTAGTAAAATGAAATTTTTGGTTAATACAGAGAGAACAACTCTATTTGTGACGACCCCAAATCCCGTACTGACGGTGGTAAGGGTAATCTTTGGAATATAACACAGAAACATATAATAGCAGAACAGAAATAAAATAAATACACCAGATAATGCACAATAGAATATACTGGATAAACGTAATCATCAGAGTTACACAGTATACAGGATCATACTTAGTACAAATACAGTTCAGCTATACATAAATGTCTACAGCGGAAAACAAACATAATGTACAATAGGAGCTGAACAACATAAAAAGAGATAAATGATAGAATCCATCTTCAGCTCCAGCTATCCAGAGAAAGCCAGCTAAAACCTGAATACAAGGCTTCCCGTGTAGAAAAAAGGACACCCGAGTTTGAAAGTGAAACAAACTACGAGTCAGTCATGGGACTGGTATGAGAAATCTACTCAACACATTTAAAATATGGCAAATCACAGGACCACGCCACTTTCGTGGAACGGGTTTACTCCATTGGATTGCCAGTGCTTTAAAACAAATCATTCTTTTAAATATCGCAATGCTTTTTATAAAAATGAAGCCAATATAAGACTCAGTTCCCATCACACAATGCAACGCAAACCGGAGGATAGAGTTTTACCTTATAATGGCCAAAATATGATTGATACGAATAAAACAAAAGCATTTGATATTATTACTAGTGTTTATATGTTTTCAAAAGCAATTTCAAATCATAACTATCAATCATAGACAGCATGGGTACCATATATCATGTCGCCATATATATATATATATATACAATCAAAACCGCACAGTCACGTATTTGGAAATTGGATTTCCGTCATGAACCAAGGCAAAAGATAGTCCTTACCGACTTCGCGACTCTCTAGCCCGAGCCACAGGCAAGCGCGCAGGCAAGCCTTGGAGCAACAGGGTCGGTCCACCGATGTGGATTATTATGCCTGAACAATACGTTTCCCCGCCCTTTGGGGCGTAAACGAGCCAACAAATGACTCCATCGGTCCCGGATCGATCGATATATCTGAGGCGCCTCGCAACAGCAACAACCACATAAGTTAATCTCGTCAGGGCATGTAAAACCACTGACGCCACTTCTAACTAGAAAGAAACGCATGCCCTCCCTGAGGTCCTTCTCCCGTTTCTGGTTCATACTGGGGTGTGAGGCTCGCGAATTCACGTTATACACAAAGCTACGCCACACAGGCGGGGCTTTGATCTTCACCACAAGACTTTGCTTTTCAACAGAAGCCCTGATCACTGCATCTTAGCATGCCACACAGGCAATTCACACTGTGCAATTGATGGCTATCAATCACACAGAATAAATTCCATTGTCAGACACACTGTCCATTTGCAAGTCCGTCCTGGGTCTGAACGAAACCGGAGACACTATATACCTCGCAAACCCATCGATCACCACGTACGTCTAGACGATCACCACTCATTATCCATATTTCGGGATGCCTCCCAATCAGGACCTCGGTTACCATCCAAACGAGGTGAAGATCTCCGGTCTTCGACCACCGTCTTCATCTTCGATTCCTTATCGTCGATTCAGTTATTCAAAATGGGATAAACCCGGTCTTTCTGAGCAACTCGCGTATATAATAAACAAGTGCTACACAAACACTACTACGCATCATTTCAATTCATTAGTCGCTAACCGTGAATCAGTAAGAGAACGATTTCCCAAATATTAACCCCGAAGGCCGAAACCAACATCAGATCAATACCCAAGAAACCATTCGACTTAGCCAACCTTCAGTTAGTTACTAAATTTCACATCCATATCGTTTATAATATTTTATAATGATTTATTGCTATTTTTATTTATTTTAAAATAGCCAATTTATTCAAAACGACGCTTCGGGCCATAACGCGGACGTGGCGCTATTTTTCTTCAGATTTGATTTACACATATCTGAAAATCTAACCGTTGGATCTTCACAAAATTTACATCATTAGAAAGATCTTTTCAAAACGAATCCAACGGTTCCAATTTCGGGAAAATCCGACGGTCGGATCTCCCGGTATAATCATTTGAAGTTTCGATTTCAAAATACGAACTGCAGCATCGTTATTCGATTATATATAATTATATATATATATATATATATAATCGATTCTGGTGCTGTTTTTCTTCTGATTTGAATTAAACATTCCAGACAATCCAACCGTTGGATTTTTACAAAGTTGGTGCCTTTGGAAAGATTTTTCCAAAGCGAACCTAACGGTTGCGGTTTCGGGAAAATCCGATGGTCGGATCTCCCGCAATAATCGTTTGAAATCATGGTTTCAAAATACGAACTGCAGCTTCGTTATTCGATATATTTCAATTCTATTTTTATATATATATATCGATTCTTCGATTTCAAAACTATATCCTTTTCATACATTTGATAAAAATGGTATTTTTATCTATCTGTCTTCTATTTCAACACTTCACTATCTTTAACAATTCATGTATATAATAAAAATGTGATTTTTAATGTAAAACAATTTATTTGAAAACACGACTATTTTATATAGTTAATACAGGTGATAAAAATAGGATTTTTATTATAAAACAATTTATTTCAAAACAAGATTATTTTATACATTTCATATTGATGTTAAAAATGGGATTTTTATTATAAAACAATTTCTTTCAAAATATGAATACCATTCAACACATGAATTTCAATTCAACGAATGAATTTCGATTCAACACATGAAGGTTTTCTATAGTTTATATAAATCGATAAAAAAGTGATTTTTATATTTAAAACACGAATACCATTCAACACATGAATTTCAATTCAACGAATGAATATCGATTCAACACATGAAGGTTTTCTATAGCTTATATAAAACGATAAAAAGGTGATTTTTATATTTAAAACACGAATACCATTCAACACATGAATTTCAATTCAACGAATGAATATCGATTCAACACATGAAGGTTTTCTATAGTTTATATAAATAGAGTAAAAATGTGATTTTTATTGTTAAAACAATTTATTCAAAACACGAATACCATTCAACACATGAATACGATTCAACGAATGAATTTCTATTCAACACATGAAGGTTTTCTATTCAACAGACGAATATAATTTCAACACAGGAAAATAATTCCAACACATGAATATTATTCAAAATTTCGGCAGCATAACGGTAGGGTAGTTAAAACCGGGACCGTCCCTAGTACGGCTCCTCGGTCTACCTTAAAACCTCGCGGTTTTTGACAATGGGGAATCATGCATCTAGTTCGCACGCAGGCGGCATGTATATTTATTTCATTTACACAAACTAATCCAATGTGGTTTCAACCAAATATTTCTCAACCACAAACGGGTATTTTTCAACCACAATCAATCAATTTCAACCACAAACAATTCCAATCAACTATTCGCTATCAATCAATTTTCACACCAATCACTACCAATAAATATCGTCCATGGTTTGTGGACGAGGGGCGTATATATATATAGCATTTCACTTCTATTTCAACACATATATAATTTTTACAACGCATATACAACTTAAACATCGAACGTACAACTTATACAACGCTTATACAAGAGGTGTACAACGCTTATATAACTCATACATCGATTATATAATTTATACATCGTCGTTTTCCATATCGTTTATAATTTAGAAATCTCACATTGGGTTCCACTCCACCAAAAATAGCAGAAGGCTCAGAAAAATATGCGGTCTCTTCTAGAAGGTAGAAGACGTCCACACGAGTCCACTGTCTCTTGTTTCACTGAATTTCATCAAGAAACGAAAAAGATATGATTTTTGCAGTGAAATCAAAAACCGTAGCGCTTTAAACTGCTATAATATAGTTAAAAATAAAATAGCCGTATACCTCGTTTTGATGTTCAAAACTAGGTCAACAATTTACACGAAATCCGCAAAGCTTCGCGTCGATCGGCCAGCGCCACGAGGTAGTGCTTCGAAAACCGCGCCAGGGGGTGTCCACCGCCGTCAACTCGCGTGCGCCAGGGAGGAGGAATTCCAGCACGAACGGCGCAACTTCAGGGTGCCCGATCTCCCACAATACTGAGCGATAAATTACAATCCCTATATGGATTTGAAGATCTCGAGACGATCTACAAAAACTTCAACTGGGGCATGGGTTTTTATTGCGTGTAGGAGGAGGAATTGGAGGGGGAAGTTTCCGAGCACTTCCGCCGTTCGTTTTGGTCGGGGAGTGAGAAGACGCGGGGGGGGGGGGGGGGGGTTCTGACGTGGACGAATCATTTTTTTTATTTATAAAGTTTTAAAAATCCGAAAATACCCCTTGCCTCCTGCGAACCCCAATCCAAACCCAACGACTGTCGTCCCTAGCGTTTTACCCCCATTCCGAACACAATGGGATATGTTCGAATGTTTCAGTCAGTTTTTCTTCAAATTAAAATATAAAACATTCAATATTAAATTTGAACGTGCATTTCAATTTGCCAGGGCCACAAACTGATTCGAAAAATTCCAGAAAAATAAATCTGGCTATGTTTTGACGATACGGTCCCAAAAAAACTAGTTTCGTCGAATTCTGAGACCGTTTGCAAAAAGGCCCATTTCTGGTCTATCCAATTTAACTGTAATTGACCAAAACACGTTTTCCTTTGCCACGCTCACATACTAGCTACAAAAATTATGAAATTTGAAACCTAGCAATAACATCTCATCCCGGATCCAACAAAAGTGGTTTCGTCGAATTCCGAGGTCGTTTGCAAAATGGCCAATTTCACGGGCTATATAAATTCCATAGCGACCTTTCTGAAAATTCATTTGGCCATAACTTTTGCTTTCCGCTATGAAACTTCGATTTTTCAGATTCGTTAGAAAGGTATTCACTAACAGATTTAAATATTTTTGGTTTCACTCAAATCCGTTTTGTTTTGCACCCGATACAGTCCGATAAAGTTTGAATTCAATTTTTGAAACTGCAGCGCCATTTCAGGCCTTGTTTATAATTAGAATTAATTATATTCGTTTTCAAACGTCGATTCAAACTCACTTTTCATTGCTATTATTTAAAATATTATTTTAGCCAATTTAAAATTTTTAAATTGGTTCAGATTTTCCGGGTCGTTAACAATCTCCCCCACTTAAAACTTTTCGTCCCCGAAAAGGAACAAAGTCGAAAGTGGTTTGATTAATCAACTCTACGTTCAATCTGGCTTCCATTCTCCAACTTTTCAGTTTTTCAGAATTTTCAAATTCTTCAAAAATTTGGCTAACACCCGGAATTTTCGAAAAATTTCGCCATAACCTCCTTTGTACGGGGAGAGGTTTGGAAATTTATTGGGCCGTATTAGGTACCCAATAAATCCTAATAAGCATACACATATTTATAGTGATATATTCTGGTGTTTACATGGGAGCATGTATTAATAATAACTCCAGAGAATAAATTCTCGTCACCCTGTCAAAGCCTGAGGGAGTGTGTATTTTAATTGCTCCAGAGGATAAATCCTCGTCACCTCGTCCCGTGTGGGAAATAAATAGTCCATGTGTCGTATCTAAAAACTAGAGAGACGTGATTATTGACAACTCCAGACCTGTGTGGGTTTTTTATTAATCTGGCAATTTTATCGTTACAATTTAAATAGTCCATATCAGTCATCAGTTCAACCTGTAAAATATAGTCATCGCCATACAAGCCTCTCGCTCGTATGGTAAATCTTCCACCTCGTCACACAAGCTCCAAATGCTCATGTGGTATATGATGAAGTATGCCTATCTTCAGAAGTATGCCATGCAGTGTAGTTCAAAATTAATTGTTACTATCATATGGCGACGTTTATTATCACACACAAAATAACCAGCACTCCGCATCCAATGGCATTCACATGAGTTGATATAATAATATTTCGCATCCAACTCATTAAGGTTTACCTATTTGTCGGGCACACAAATAATTTCTTTACTCAACAGCTATCCATTTACCTGTTCAAACATATACAATGCACAAGTATATTTTTCTATCTATTTTCTAATCAGTTCAATGTGTGATTTAAATGAATAAATTCTACCATTATTCTATTATTAATTAAATTAACTATTGTTTCAACAATTTTAATTAATCAAATCTACTATCACACAACACAAACAGCAATCAATTTGTTTTTAACTTTTCAAAATCATACAAATTAATTCCTATATTCTTTTAAAATCATTCAGACTATAGAATTAAAAGTGCACATCCATGGAAAGAAAATAACAACAGAGTAGAGAACTAACTGGAAATGCAAAGTATGGTAAATGTACCTTGCACCGGAGTCAATCAGAGATATCCACTCGGCATCTAGGATAGGCTTTCTGAATGCTCTACTCAGTTTCCCAAGTACAATCTCGCAGATCTCCACTCCATTGCACTTTGACTAAGTGAACCTTCTTGTTCCTCAGCTCTTTGGTTTCTTTGCCGATAATCTTTAGCGGCTCTCTCCTCACAGCCAATTCTGGGGTAATTTCAATATCCTGTTGAGCTGCTTCTTCCACGATCAAGTCTGGATCATGAACGTGTTTTTGAAGTTGAGATATGTGAAATACACCATGAACTCTAGGCAACCAATCAGGCAGTTTAACCCTATAAGCGAGAGTTCTGATCCGTTCCAGAATAGGAAACGGACCAATGAATTTGGGCGCCAACTTCCCAGTTTTACCGAACCGGATAACTCCTCTCATCGGTGATACTTTCAAATATACATAGTCGCCAACAGCAAATGATATATCTCTTCTTCTCCTATCGGCATAACTTTTTTGTCGGCTTTGAGCGGCAAGTAATCGCTTCTTAATAAAGTCGACTTTGTCGGCAGCTTCTCGGATCATATCTGGCCCCAATACAAGTCTATTACCGGGTTCGACCCAACAAGCAGGAGATCGGCACGGTCTACCATATAATGCTTCGAATGGTGACATTGTCAGACTCGCTTGATAGGTGTTGTTATAAGAGAATTCAGCCAAATGCAGATGGTCTTCCCATGATCCACCGAAATCTAGAACACAAGCCCGCAATAGATCTTCTAAAATACGATTCACTCTCTCAGTCTGACCATCTGTCTGAGGATGATAAGCGGTGCTCAAGTTCAGTTTTGTTCCCAGCTCTACTTGAAATGCCTCCCAGAATTTGCTAGTAAATATTGTATCTCTATCACTGACTATACTGAGCGGCACTCCGTGTAGTCTAACTATTTCCTTGAAGTATATCTGCGCCAGACTCTGAGCAGTTCTGTTTGGTCTGACATGTATGAAATGGGCGATCTTCATGAAGCGATCTACGATCACCCAAATACTGTCATTTCCTTTTCTGGTTCTGGGCAAACCATCAATGAAGTCCATGGAAATATGTTCCCACTTCCAGCCTGGAACGTCTAGCGGTTGCAACAATCCAGCCAGTTTCTGTTGGTCGCTTTTGACTAGCTGGCAAGTAGGGCATCGGCTAATATATAAAGAAATGTCCCTCTTCATCGACTTCCACCAGAAAGTGCGTTTGATGTCATTATACATTTTGCTTACTCCCGGGTGGATACTAAGTTTTGACTTGTGGCATTCATCCAGAACTTCCTTTCGGAGCTCAGCAATGTTAGGAACACAAATTCGACCTTTCAGCCTTAGAATCCCCTCATCATCAACTTGAAAACTCGAGGGTTCGCCTTTCTGAATTATCTCTCTGATCTTCTGAATGAAGTGATCATCCTTCTGAAGAGCAAATATTTTATCTATCAATGAAGTCGTGATAATAAAACTGGCAATCATTTCATTCTTTCGGCTTAACGCATCAGCCACGACATTGGCTTTCCCTGGAGTGTATATAATCTCAAAATCGTATGCTGCAAGGAACTCTAGCCAACATTGCTGCCTCAGATTCAGGTCTTTCGGGGTGAACAGATACTTCAGCGACTGATGATCTGTAAACAGTTCGAATCTCTCACCCAGAAGATAATGCCTCCAGATTTTCAAAGCGAATACTATAGCCAATAACTCAAGATCATGAGTTACGTAGTTCTTTTCGTGCGGCTTCAGTTGACGGCTAGCATAAGCAATCACTTAGCCCCTTTGCATTAACACTGCGCCAAGGCCTTCTTTAGAAGCAACAGTCCAAACTTTCAAATCCTGATTGCCATCGATGATGGTTAACACTGGAGTTGTCGTTAATCTTAACTTTAGCTCTTCAAAAGCCTCCTCACTTTCTGGAGTCCATTTGAATTTAGAGTGCTTCTTTGTAAGCTTTGTTAAGTGACCAGATATCTTCGAAAAGTTTTTAACGAACTTCCGGTAATAACTAGCCAATCCGAGAAAACTGCGGACTTCTGTAGGAGTACTGGGCTGTTTCCAATTCTGGATAGCAGTGATTTTGCTTGGATCCACAACAATTCCTTCTTTCGATACGACGTGGCCCAGAAATTTCACTTCATATTGCCAGAATATACATTTGGGTAGTTTGGCTTTTAATACATTCCTTCTGAGGATTTCCAGAACTTGTTCCAAATGCTTTTCATGTTCGGCCTTTGATTTAGAGAAGATTAGAATATTGTCAATGAAAACCAGAACAAATTTATTCAAAACCCCTCTGAACACTCTATTCATCAGATCGACGAAGTAAGCTGGAGCGTTACATAAGCCGAACGACATTACTAACCACTCATAAAATAAGTCGGGACCTCTGAATGTTGTCATCGGAACACACTCTTCGGCAATTCGAAGCTGATGGAAACCTGTAGCTAGGTCCATCCTTGAAAATACTTGTGCTCCATTCAAACGATCCAATAAATCATCGATTCGCGGCAATGGATATTTTTTCTTTATCGTCTGCTTGTTCAAATCGCGATAATCCACACATAGTCGTAGAGTACCGTCAAATTTTGGGACAAATACCACAGCTTCTCCCAAATCAGAGAAACTAGGCCTGATCAGACCCTTCCATACTAGCTGTCGTGTTTGATTGTCAAGTTTTTCTTTCTCTTTCAAGGACATTCTTCGAATAGCGTGAACTACCAGCCTTGCATTCAGAATCAAAGCAATCTTGAAATCTATTTCTCTCTGCGGAGGTAAGTGATAACTTCTTCAAACACATCCGCATAATTCTCGACGACAGGAATGTCTTTGATGAGGTCAGGAATATTCTCTGTAACTTCAGGGATATCTTCTATTTGGGCTGGAGAAACAGCGAGAGCTGCCCAGAAGTCTTTTCTATTGGAATTCGGACCTTCGCATGGTATGGTTATATAATTCCCTGATTGGGCCTTCGCCTTAACAACTCTCTCGGCGCATCTAACCTCTGCTTCATAATTGGTTAGCCAATCCAATCCCAGAATAAGATCGAATTCAGCAAAATTCATGACGATAGAGATAATAGGGAATTTATAACAGGAAAAAGAGACAGGCACCCCACAAACCCAACTGAGATCGATGGAACCCCCAACTGGATTTCGGACAGTCATTGGTTCTTTGAGTTTCTTCAATTTCAAATCCAACTTCTTGACTGCACTTTTTGCAATAAAGCTTCGTGACGTGCCTGTATCAAACAGTACTTTAACTGGAATGTTCTTGACATTGAGTGTGCCTTCTAAAACATCAGACCTTCCCTGACTATCTGAGGGTGCTGAGGTTTCTGCTACTTCATTTACTTGAACCATTTTGGTCTTTTTCAACATCCAGCAGTCTCTCTTTATATGACCAGTTTTATGACAAAGATTGCACTCTCGGGTCACTTGAAACTTATTCTTGGATTTAGATTCATCCCTTTTTGGTTTCTTTAGAGATCGACAACTTACCGAGAGATGCCCTTGCCTATTGCAGTTACTGCATACAGCTGTCGTTACTGGCTCTTTTTCGGATCTGGCCCTTTTTCGATTGACTTTGGGCTCCTTACTGACTTCAGACATTGTACTGGCCTCAAGACGACCAGTTTCAGACTCAATTTTATTACTAGAGCTGACTTCCTCTTCGTACTATAACATACCTTTCTTGTCTAGATCTTCGTACTGGTAAGCCATGTATATCATTTCAGAGAAAGGAAGCTTCACATTCCTACTGTTCTGATATTTTCTTTAAAGCCCGTTGATAAATCTCAAATTCTTCCTCTTCGGATTTTCAATTAGATGAGGGGCAAAGTGAGAAAGTTCATTGAATTTCTTATGATATTCGGGAATGGTCATATCTCCTTGTATCAAATAAGAAAATTCATCACATAGTCGCTCAATCGCTTCAGGAGGAGTAAATCTTTCCAGGAAAATCACTTTGAATCTATCCCAGGTGATATCACCTTCTGGATTATCCTTAATAACTGAATCCCACTAGAACAAAGCTTCGTCTTGGAGTGCCCAGGACGCCAATAATCTTTTCTGGTCATCTCTCAGCTTTAATCCTTCAAAGATTTTCTCAGCCGAACGAATCCAGGCTTGTGTTTTCATAATTGATTCTTCACCCGAGAACGGCTTTCCACCCAGATTTCTATATTTCTTAAATAGGGCTTCAATATCCGGGTCAGTACTACTTCTTCTGTTTCTGGCACTCATTTTCTAGAGCGTCTGCAATTAGCAGACAAAGTGTCAGGTCAACAGAAAAGATATTTCAAAATATAGAGACAAATACTTGAATGTAAATGTGTCTATCTAGGTATTATTTCATTCTGCTACTCATACTAGGATATTACTGATCCTATCTGTAATGAGTTACCCGTCCTAGAACACTACTGGTTCTATTTCTGACGAGTTCGTTAATATGTTATATTCCAGAACTAAGCTTAACCAAAGCTCTGATACCACGTTGTGACGACCCCAAATCCCGTATTGACGGTGGCAAGGGTAATCTTTGGAATATAACACAGAAACAGATAATAGCAGAACATAAATAAAATAAATACACCAGATAATGCACAATAGAATATACTGGATAAACGTAATCATCAGAGTTACACAGTATACAGGATCATACTTAGTACAAATACAGTTCAGCTATACATAAATGTCTAAAGCGGAAAACAAACATAATGTACAATAGAAGCTGAACAGCATAAAAAGAGATAAATGATAGAATCCATCTTCAGCTCCAACTATCCAGAGAAAGCCAGCTAAAACCTGAATACAAGGCTGCCCATGTAGAAAAAAGGGAACCCGAGTTTGAAAGTGAAACAAACTACGAGTCAGTCATGGGAGTGGTATGAGAAATCTACTCAACACATTTAAAATATGGCTAATCACAGTACCACGCCACTTTCGTGGAATGGGTTTACTCCATTGGATTGCCAATGCTTTAAAACAAATCATTCATTTGAATATCGCAATGCTTTTTATAAAAATGAAGCCAATATAAGACTCAGTTCCCATCACACAATGCAACGCAAACCGGAGGATAGAGTTTTACCTTATAATGGCCAAAATATGATTGATACGAATAAAACAAAAGCATTTGATATTATTACTAGTGTTTATATGTTTTCAAAAGCAATTTCAAATCATAACTATCAATCATAGACGGCATGGGTACCATATATCATGTCGCCATATATATATACAATCAAAACCGCACAGTCACGTATTTGGAAATTGGATTTCCGTCATGAACCAAGGCAAAAGATAGTCCTTACCGACTTCGCGACTCTCTAGCCCGAGCCACAGGCAAGCGCGCAGGCAAGCCTTGGAGCGACAGGGCCGGTCCACCGATGTGGATTATTATGCCTGAACAATACGTTTCCCCGCCCTTTGGGGCGTAAACGAGCCAACAAATGACTCCATCGGTCCTGGATCGACCGATATATCTGAGGCGCCTCGCAACAGCAACAACCACATAAGTCAATCTCGTCAGGGCGTGTAAAACCACTGACGCCACTTCTAACTAGAAAGAAACGCATGCCCTCCCTGAGGTCCTTCTCCCGTTTCTGGTTCATACCGGGGTGTGAGGCTCGCGAATTCACGTTATACACAAAGCTACGCCACACAGGCGGGGCTTTGATCTTCAACACAAGACTTTGCTTTTCAACAGAAGCCCTGATCACTGCATCTTAGCATGCCACACAGGCAATTCACACCGTGCAATTGATGGCTATCAATCACACAGAATAAATTCTAATGTTAGACACACTGTCCATTTGCAAGTCCGTCCTGGGTCTGAACGAAACCGGAGGCACTATATACCTTGCAAACCCATCGATCACCACGTACGTCTGGACGATCACCACTCATTATCCATATTTCGGGATGCCTCCCAATCAGGACCTCGGTTACCATCCAAACGAGGTGAAGATCTCCGGTCTTCGACCACCGTCTTCATCTTCGATTCCTTATCGTCGATTCAGTTATTCAAAATGGGATAAACTCGGTCTTTCTGAGCAACTCGCGTATATAATAAACAAGTGCTACACAAACACTACTACGCATCATTTCAATTCATTAGTCACTAACCGTCAATCGGTAAGAGAACGATTTCCCAAATATTAACCCCGAAGGCCGAAACCAACATCGGATCAATACCCAAGAAACCATTCGACTTAGCCAACCTTCAGTTAGTTTCTAAATTTCACATCCATATCGTTTATAATATTTTATAACGATTTATCGCTATTTTTATTTATTTTAAAATAGCCAATTTATTCAAAACGACGCTTCGGTCCATAACGCGGCCGTGGCGCTGTTTTTCTTCAGATTTGATTTACACATATCTGAAATTCTAACCGTTGGATCTTCACAAAATTTACATCATTAGAGAGATCTTTTCAAAACGAATCCAACGGTTCCAGTTTCGGGAAAATCCGACGGTCGGATCTCCCGGTATAATCGTTTGAAGTTTCAATTTCAAAATACGAACTGCAGCGTCGTTATTCGATTTAATATAATTATATATATATATATATAATCGATTCTGGCGCTGTTTTTCTTCAGATTTGAATTAAACATTTCAGAAAATCCAACCGTTGGATTTTTACAAAGTTGGTGCCGTTGGAAAGATATTTCCAAAGCGAACCCAATGGTTGCGGTTTCGGGAAAATCCGATGGTCGGATCTCCCGCACTAATCGTTTGCAATCACAGTTTCAAATTACGAACTGCAGCTTCGTTATTCGATATATTTCAATTCTATATATATATATATATATATATATATATATCGATTCTTCGAATTCAAAATTATATCCTTTTCATACATTCGATAAAAATGGTATTTTTATCTATCTGTCTTCTATTTCAACACTTCACTATCTTTAACAATTCATGTATATAATAAAAATGTGATTTTTAATGTAAAACAATTTATTTCAAAACACGACTATTTTATATAGTTAATATAGGTGATAAAAATAGGATTTTTATTATAAAACAATTTATTTCAAAACAAGATTATTTTATACATTTCATATTGATGTTAAAAATGGGATTTGTATTATAAAACAATTTCTTTCAAAATATGAATACCATTCAACACATGAATTTCAATTCAACGAATGAATTTCGATTCAACACATTAAGGTTTTCTATAGTTTATATAAATCAATAAAAAGGTGATTTTTATATTTAAAACACGAATACCATTCAACACATGAATTTCAATTCAACGAATGAATATCGATTCAACACATGAAGGTTTTCTATAGTTTATATAAATCGATAAAAAGGTGATTTTTATATTTAAAACACGAATACCATTCAACACATGAATTTCAATTCAACGAATGAATATCGATTCAACACATGAAGGTATTCTATAGTTTATATAAATAGAGTAAAAATGTCATTTTTATTGTTAAAACAATTTATTCAAAACACGAATACCATTCAACACATAAATACGATTCAACGAATGAATTTCTATTCAACACATGAAGGTTTTCTATTCAACAGACGAATATAATTTCAACACAGGAAAATAATTCTAACACATGAATATTATTCAAAATTTCGGCAGCATAACGGCAGGGTAGTTAAAACCGGGACCGTCCCTAGTACGGCTCCTCGCTCTACCTTAAAACCTCGCGGTTTTTGACAATGGGGAATCATGCATCTAGTTCGCACGCTGGCGGCATGTATATTTATTCCATTTCCACAAACTAATCCTATGTGGTTTCAACCAAATATTTCTCAACCACAAACGGGTATTTTTCAACCACAATCAACCAATTTCAACCACAAACAATTCCAATCAACCATTTGCTATCAATAAATTTTCACACCAATCACTACCAATAAATATCGTCCATGGTTTGTGGACGAGGGGCGTATATATATATATATATATATATATATATATATATATATAGCGTTTCACTTCTATTTCAACACATATATAATTTTTACAACCCATATACAAGTTATACATCGAACGTACAACTTATACAACGCTTATACAAGAGGTGTACAACGCTTATATAACTCATACATCGATTATATAATTTATACATCGTCGTTTTCCATATCGTTTATAATTTAGAAATCTCACATTGGGTTCCACTCCACCAAAAATAGCAGAAGGCTCAGAAAAATATGCGGTCTCTTCTAGAAGGTAGAAGACGTCCACACGAGTCCACTGTCTCTTGTTTCACTGAATTTCGTCAAAAAACGAAAAAGATATGATTTTTACAGTGAAATCAAAAACCGTAGCGCTTTAAACTGCTATAATATAGTTAAAAATAAAATAGCCGTATACCTCGTTTTGATGTTCAAAACTAGGTCAGCAATTTGCACGAAATCCGCGAAGCTTCGCGTCGATCGGCCAGCGCCACGAGGTAGTGCTTCGAAAACCGCGCCAGGGGGTGTCCACCGCCGTCAACTCGCGCGCGCCAGGGAGGAGGAATTCCAGCTCGAACGGCGCAACTTCAGGGTGCCCGATCTCCCATAATACTGAGCGATAAATTACAATCCCTATATGGATTTGAAGATCTCGAGACGATCTACAAAAACTTCAACTGGGGCATGGGTTTTTATTGCGTGTAGGAGGAGGAATCGAAGGGGGAAGTTTTCGAGCACTTTCGCCGTTCGTTTTGGTCGGGGAGAGAGAAGACGCGGGGGGGGGGGGGGTTTCTGACGTGGACGAATCATTTTTTTATTTATAAAGTTTTAAAAATCCGAAAATACCCCTTGCCTCCGGCGAACCCCAATCCAAACCCAACGACTGTCGTCCCTAGCGTTTTACTCCCATTCCGAACACAATGGGATATGTTTCGAATGTTTCAGTCAGTTTTTCTTCAAATTAAAATATAGAACATTCAATATTAAATTTGAACGTACATTTCAATTTTCCAGGGCCACAAACTGATTCGAAAAATTCCAGAAAAATAAATCTAGTTATGTTTTGACGATACGGTCCCAACAAAACTAGTTTCGTCGAATTCTGAGACCGTTTGCAAAAAGGCCCATTTCTGGTCGATCCAATTTAACTGTAATTGACCAGAACACGTTTTCCATTGCCACGCTCACATACTAGCTTCAAAAATTATGAAATTTGAAACCTAGCAATAACTTCTCATCCCGGATCCAACAAAAGTTGTTTCGTCGAATTCCGAGGTCGTTTGCAAAATGGCCAATTTCACGGGCTATATAAATTCCATAGCGACCTTTCTGAAAATTCATTTGGCCATAACTTTTGCTTTCCACTATGAAACTTCGATTTTTCAGATTTGTTAGAAAGGTATTCACTAACAGATTTAAATATTTTTGGTTTCACTCAAATCCGTTTTGTTTTGCACCCGGTACAGTCTGACAAAGTTTGAATTCAATTTTTGAAACTGCAGCGCCATTTCAGGCCTTGTTTATAATTAGAATTAATTATATTCATTTTCAAACGTCGATTCAAACTCACTTTTCATTTCTATTATTTAAAATATTTATTTTAAATATTTAAAATCCATTATTTTAGCCAATTTAAAATTTTTAAATTGGTTCAGATTTTCCGGGTCGTTACAATCAATAATCTTTGCTACACCTGTGCATGTATAAATTTTCAATCAGAAATGATAAGATAAGCATAAAAGCTAATGACTTTGATCTACACGCATATCAATGGATAACAAGTCACTTGTGCTGGCATAACCTTTGTTGCCCATATGGCCATATTTATGTCTTTAGTCATGACTGATTGACTTCAACTCATAACTCATTAACAAAGCAAACAAATTACCCTTTTCATATCATAACATTTATGCACCTGTAGCAGTAAGCAAAAATGCACAAACATACAAAATTGGGAATAAACATAACGAAAGGAGGGACTGATCACTGTATTTACACAACTAACCGTTGGCATACAATCCATCTTACATATACTAAGAAGTTTTTTGCGAGTCCAATCGCATAGCTTCAACTGTAAAAAATTCCAAGTCAAATTACAGTCATGAAAGTACACAGAGTGTTCAGGATGTATCAATCAATGTATAATAATTAAATGTACGAAATGCCTACACAAACTTTTGGCATAAATTAACTTTAGCCGCTTGGCAGTTAGCACCAACAGAAGTAGCTGAACTATACTGGAACCTAAATCTAAATGCTAACGCCTGATAGAGCTCGAGTTCATATTACCTTCATACTCCTTCGGTTCATGCATACATATCCAAACTTCAACTTATGTATAATGCAAAAAAAACAAAATAAATAAATTTATCCAACGAAAAACTAACATGTATTGCTTAAGCTATGTTTGATCATGGATAAGCCAGGTTCAGGAAATAATAGAAAAAAGGCACATAACTTTTTTTAACAGCGTATAATGAGTTTCATATGTGCAGTAACCCTTTAGAGATCTTTTGGAGTTGAGAGGAAAAACCATAATTAAAGTGAACTACATTAAAATGTAACGCATGTACATTAATGTTGTAGGTAAAGAGAAGTAAAATAGTAATGTTCACAGTGTCTTGATAATTTAATTATAGCAGAAAGTACGAGCATGTCAAGAACAAAAAATCAATGGAACCATGATGTTGGTCAAGATACTTCAGTTGATATAAGCAATTGAAAATAAAATTTAAAAGGAGCTTTAAAAAGTTGGCAACATTATGAAATTGAGGTAAGAGTTATGCCTAAAGCCAAAGGGTATCACTGGCTAAAGAGAATAAGAATTTTTGAAAATTTCAAAGCAAATAGCAGCTCCATTGAATATGAAATGACAATAAAATGTAGTGTAACATTGTAGTTGAAGTTGTAGTGGATCACTAAGTTGTAAAAGCATCCTTTATCTAGTCAGGAATGGTCTGTTTATGTCGAAGACAGGGTCACCTAGGGATGAAGTAACTACGGGCCCAGTAATATTGGATGCACTAGCTTATGTATCAATATTGTGGAAGTAGCAAAATAAACCATTTTACCAAAGAAGCTACTTCTTCCTTCACCGATGGTACAAAATTTCATCTTACAATAAGATGAGAAAACAATATCATTCGTAAATGTTATCGTAGCAAATATTGGTGTTCACATAACTAAAAAAATACGTTAAGAGTAAAATTATTCTTTGACTTGTTAGAAGCTGGCTGTCATAACGCGAACTCATACAAACATTAAAAGTGCTTTCCTATTTTAATTTTAAAGGATAAAAAATAGTCAACATAACATAAATCAAATAGTAAATGTCGTAGACATTTTAATACATTATATATAACTGTACGTTTGTTATACATCAACTAAAGAAACAATTAATTCACCCTATGTGCATTTGGTGTCCATTTTTAAACCATAGTTTAGTGAAAATTTCAAACTAATTATCACAATATTATTTGTTTTATGTCACTGACTTTCATGGATAATAAATAATTATAAAATATATTAGGATAGTATTGACCAATAATAAATCTAGTTTCATTTTTCGTTAGTAGACCAAATTATAATAAGTAACTTTTCATCTCCAACCTATGTTGAAATTAATAATCGTTTACATTAAATGCATGTTATTGCTTTTCTATTAGGTATAATTTTCAGGTAGATGCTAACTGTTATAATAGAAGTTCACATGTTGATTTTTCAATCAATGGTATTTTAACCAGTGGCTGTCATATATAGCCCATCGGTAATTAGAAAATGGTTTAAGAGAGTATTTAATATGAAAATAGAAATATCTAACCCATAGTATGTAAACTATTTATTTTCAATATCAATTGGTATGGACATTGCCCTCTTATACCATACCATCTCTTTTATATCTTTTTTAACATATGTAAAGTACAAATATAATAATCCAGGATACTTATATTTTAATCAGATATTAAGGCCAAAGTTGTATAAACATTTGGAGTCTATAATGGTACCACTCACAAAGATCTTTAAAAACAAATCATAATTAATCACCGACTCATGAGATGAATCAGTATAAGCACCTTCACACTTTTTAATAAATACATAATTAAATATATTTTGCTCGATGTTTTTCTAGTTATTACTTTGTTTATATGCAAAATTAAAAGAAAAAAAATTGGTTTAGTATCCGTAACTAATTGGCTTATACTTGTGTTATTTACCTTTGGCTTATTTGTGCTTACATTTATTAATTATTAATTATGGTTACATATATTTATTGTTTATCAATTATGTGTACTTTTATATTAAATTATGTTTTCTTCATAATCAAGCCATAAGCAAAAAAAGTTTCTATGCTTTTGATATATTTTTTTCCGATAAATATAAGCCATAAGCAAAAAATATAATACAAAGAACAGAGTTTTTTGTTCTTTTAAGAGCGGTATGAATAAAAGGGGAAAAAGGTAAAAACATAATATAGTCTAAGAAAACACTTTGTAGTTAATAATATTTTGTTAGTTGGCACAAATTTAGAAAGTTTACGATTAAATACATTGGGAAAACTGATCCATATGATCAGACCATCATGTTTTGGTTGATTGCTCCAAAATGATTTGACTTTTAATATAGCGATGAGGGTCAACAATAATAATTGTAAGTAAAATATCCTTTTGAAATTATAAGTAAAATTGTAAATCATAGTAAAGCTCTATTGATTTTGTAATGTATGAGTATGACGTGCAGTGCACATTATGAGTATTTGCATATAGAAGTTCAAAGATGATATTTTTTCTTATATAAACTAACTAATTATTCAGGATAAGTAAATTAACATTTAAACCGATAAACTACGTATGAACATGGTTAGCTATATATGTGTAAATATCTGGATATCAAGGTATGTTCCTTTATAGGTGCAACAATTTTTTTTATCTTTCCCTTCAGTACTCCTGCTATCATCATCCGATCAAGGTATATTTGGTACATATAAGAGTATACAAGTCAAACATTGACTTAGATTTTTTTTGTTTGTCTTATTCATTGGTCGTAGATATATCACGAAAACAGTAACAATTTGACTTCTTTTATTGTATCCACATAAACATGCATGATGCAGTGAAGTCTTTATATAACTAAAGCATTCAAAACCTATAAAGTTTTATGGGGAAAAATGATAATAAAATTTGAAACATGTTGTTGTGCAAATTTGAAAAACTGGCAGTTATATATTTCATGCTTTAGTACATTTCCCAAACTATTTTCTGACACTTTAATTTTTATTAGTTGAAACAACAACAAAGAAAGCATAAAGTAGGTCACTATTGCACTATGGTAAACATATTGTGTGTGAAGATAAATGCTATGATACCAACCTGTTTTACAAGTCAGGTGTATAAAAATGCAGTTTATTCAATTTTTTTACTATGCACAATCATAACGGACAAATCAATTCAAAGTGCTGTAAACAGTGGATGATATACATAAATTTGAAGCTTTACCTCTACGGCTGTGACTTGCAAGTTTAACCTGAAGACTATGCTAGTTTTCAAGTTGATGGAATACCATATCGAGCTACTTAGGATGGAAATCGAAGCACAATTGTTGTTAGGTAAACATGTTGGAGGGTGACTGGAGGAAACTGCATCCATATTTGCATAGCCTGCACCATATAAGGAAAGAGAAGTTATGAGCAGAAACATTTTTTTTGATTGAATCGGTTATATTTAGGATGAAAGTGTGAAGATATTTGAGTGATTATTCCAAAACAAATGACACTTATTTTGCCTACTAAAAGGTACCTGCCAAAAAATAAGCTTAGAGAAAAAGGGGAAACACCCCTAACATAGAAATAATTGTTTAAAACTTAGTATCCACTAATAAAAGTTGCACTATATATCATGTTGCCATGTAACTAATAGTTTTCCAAAAGTGTAGTGAAACCCAAGATGTTCTACTATCGACGACAAAAGATCAAAGCAAATATGAGGTAATAATGATGAATGAAACATATGCTTTATCTCTGGTTACTGGATAGGACAAATGCTAACCTATGGAAATGACAAAACTGTAAGGTAGTAGTCATTTTATACTAAAACATGTATCCTACATGTGTAAGAAGTTAGTTATTGCACTTATTTGCTTCATTTGTATGCAACAAAGCAGAGAGAATACAAAAGAAAAGGATAGTTAATTATTGATCGTTAAACTGCATGTATATCATGGTCAACTGCTGTATTTTCGATTTTTTTCATGTATCTACTATCGCAGATAACACAGACTGATTTATACTAAGGCATATAAAAAATACTTTATCATGAAGTGAATTGAAGTTGTGGATTTCTTTAATATAGCTAAAAAGAAGAATGAGGATAAACCGTGACATTCAAGCCTAATAAGTTGTTACCCATTGTCCTAAAAAATATTTGGTCCTTAATACACTTATGTTTATACATATGTTAGCTCAGTACAAACCATATAACCTAATTGCAAGGCCATAAGACAAAAAGTTGCTTTAGATCGAACAAATTCAAAGAAATAATATGAACTTACATTTTCTTATTTGTAGTATCATAATCTGCAACAAATTTAGCTGCTCTTATAGCATAAGTAAAGGGCGATCTATGCATTACGAGCCATGAAAAATTGATTAATGCAGCTAACATTAGCATTATGATTTACTTGCATAACAGAGTGTACAAAAATATAGAACTGGCAGTGCTTTCTAAGCTATTTAACTTACAGCTAAAAAGCAGTCCTCAGAAGTTATAAAAAGAAGGCAAGAGATGTATATGTAAATCTTCCAAAGAAACAATATGTTGACTTGTATCACCCATTGTTCAGTTAACTTCCTATGAGAACCAGGTAATCACTGTTGCTTTCACTTATGCTAACTAGAATCCAAGGCACCCATTATACGAAGGATCTAAATGATGTATTAGCAATCTTGTGGACCATGCTGCTTTTACCTCAAATTCCATAGACATCAAATTATGCTATAAATTTAAGGTACAAAAAGTTAAAGCGAAAAATTCCATAGAATTAATATGAGGAAAGAAAACAAAACTGCTGAATTAAAGGTGTAATGATGGGAAATTAATGAGGATAGAGATGTAGGAAATACTGTAAAATCAAAATTTAAGGTTCAACAGCAAAAAAATATAAAACAAATGAAAAAACCACAATCTACACATAGTATAAGGTTCAATGTAAAAAAAAAGTTGAAAAAAAACTGAATTTTTACCTTTGTGGTTGTAAGAGCTGAGGGAGAGCTAACTTAGACACACCATTCACAGAACATAGAGCACCACGTGTAGAACAGAAAAACACTGAAGTTTAAAGGGAATTTACAGGAGCATGGAGTCAACATTAATATAGCTCTGAAATAGAAGATAATGCCATGTATGATTAATAGGAAAGCAGTAGTTTGTTCTGACGGCTGAAATCTGGTGATGATGTAAATGGAAATTTATTATATTGATGGGTATGCATGCAAAGATAAGCAAACCGTATCTTTATATTGCATTAAATTTGATAATAAAATTTATGTGATTTATAAACCCATGCATATATGCTATAAATGGCTCCATCTAATTTGGCAATTCCCATATTACATTTTTACAAAATCAATCAATTTGTACCACTTTTCATAGATAATTAAGCGAAAATTCTTGATTAACACTCGAACAGGAAAGGAAATCCTAATACTCTTAGCTTTAGTACTTATTTGTTCATTGAATATCTTAATTATTTTAAATTCGCATCAATTCCATTGGTTGTATTAACATTTCCAACAATGTTCTAACAAACCCATGCAAAAATTGTATAAATGATTCAACTATCTTTGGTAACATTCACTGAGATTTATTACAAAACTGTTTTATGTAAAATAAAATAGCAAATTTATAGAATAGTCGCTATTTTAAGGTATGACACCTTCATTGATGTTTGAGACATAATTAGTGCTCAAAATTGGAAAATTTCACCAATACACTTCACATTCAAAATTATAGAAAATTGGTTTCATATATTAAAACCATTAATTGATGAACATAATACAATCAAAATAGAAAGAATTTAATGTTTTGTTATATGCATATATCATATAGCGTTGTCAAATTCTTTGGTGTCGTGAACCAAATAAAGCATAAACATTTATTTAAGTAAATAATTTTAAAAAATTACACCAATGATGGAAAGAACATCTAGAAGTTGATAGGAACTTTACCGACGTAAATCGTTAAAGCAAATCAGATTGTAAGGACATATACACCTTTCATATCATTCTACTCGAAACCTAGATATAAAAGAACCCAAAGTTCAAATCAATCTAATTTTAACTGTAACACGAAAGCAGTAACGAAAAAGCAAACAAAAACCAAAGACAAAAGTTGTACGTCGGAAGATCGACGTTATAGCCGATGCTGATAGCAGTCAGAAACCTGGTTATGAAAGAACTGAAAGAAGAGTCGACCAAAACTAATTGTAATGTGAAAGCAATAGCCAAAAATCAAACAAAAATCAAAGGCAAAAGTTGTATGTAGAAAGATCAATGTTATACCAGATGCCGATAGCCGTCACTGTGCAGGATTTCGTTAGCCAATATGTCGTACATGGGTAGCAATAAGGCAGATCCACTTGCTTCGTTCAGATCTGGATTTTGGAAGCGGTTGAACATCATGGAATAACTATGATTTAAAGATGGAGAATAATGTTGAAGTCGCATTTTTTATTTCTGAAAAAGACAAAAGGGGGTAAGAGGGATAGGGGAAAGGGAACTAGGAACACGCGTCCGTTCAGCTTTAAATTGGCCAAGTTCTTCTGCGGTCTCTATTTCTAACTCAGTAATT
The DNA here is from genome assembly GCA_030737875.1 of Allium sativum. Lineage (NCBI taxonomy): Eukaryota > Viridiplantae > Streptophyta > Magnoliopsida > Asparagales > Amaryllidaceae > Allium > Allium sativum. Next base: position 191,817,322 of record CM060921.1, read on the forward strand.
ATAATATAGTATAGGTAAAGGCTCGATTTCCATTTCTTTTGCAATCTCTATTGTCGAGACTACCGCTGATTTATATCTTTCCGCCCTATATGGTTGAATTTTTTTTAAGTAAACCTTCTAATTGATTGATAGCAACATTAATAGGTATATCAATAGATTGCAATGTTTTGCTAACTTCATTAACTATAAATAAAACTTCATACCATATAAACATACTCAACCAAAATTAATAATCCACTAATTCATGTATTGTTAGACTCTCTGCTTCACTTTTTGTTTTGGCATCCGCATCCTTAGATTTTGCTAATTCAATTAAAGCATCTCTTATTTGCGGAGTTCGATATCTTTATGCTTTTATGCTATTTACTCTACATTCCCAATTAATTTGTGATAATGATTTAACAGTCAAAAAAAGTACGTTGTCTAATAATATTTTCCAACGTTTTGGGGATGAAGAAAATAATGTACAAATTCACTGTACTACTCCAAAAAATGACATGGTTTTTGAAGAGCAATTAGTCATATCACATATTACTAAATTTAAACTATGACAACCACAAGGTGTATAAAATGCTCTAGGATTTAATTCTAACAATTTTTTTTGAATGCCTTGATTTTTACCTTTCATATTAGATCCGTTATCATATCCCTATCCTCCTATGTCATTAATATCAAGTTAAAGTTTTTCAATTATATTGATAAGTTCAGTAAAAAGTCGATTTTCTGATGTATCATCTACTTCTATAAATTCTAAAAAAGTTCTTCTATTTTAATTGGATTTGTAGAAATATTGATATATCTCAGAATTAAGTCATTTGTTCTTTATGATTTATGTCAGGAGTACCATCTAGTATAACAGAGAAATATTTTGCATCTTTAATTATTTTTTATAATTGTTTTTTTAATTTCAAATGTTAAAAGTTGTATTAGTTCATTTTGGACATTGTGTCCAAGATAATGAGTATGGATTTCACCATTTTTTATTCGACGAACATGCTCTTGCATAATCGGATCAAACTCAGCTATCATTTGAAATGTACTTAGAAAGATTCCATTATTATTTTCAAATAATTTTCATTTGTCCCACGAAAGTAATATTATTTTTAGAAAGATTTTTTATAATAGCTATAATTATGAGTAAGACACTTCTCCAATGCTCTCTTTCTTTTCTAATGCGTTCTTGAATTTTATTGTCAATTGTTCTCGTTTTTGATAGTCTTGTTTCTAACTCAAACCAAAGGTTCATATTTAAAATATGCTCAATTGACGTTTCATGACTTTTTAATTTTGAACTAATATTTCGCCAATCATTGCTTCCTTCATTGTTTAATTGAGTAGTATTAGAATTTGAATTAAATAATTTACAACAGAAACAAAACACTTTATCTGCTGATTTAGAATATATTAACCATCTTCGATCAAGTTATTCTCCGTTTAAAAGAATTTGAGTATAGACTTTATTAGAGAATCTTCTTTTATTTTCATCTAAAGGATATTCAGTTAAATTATCTCTAATAAGACCTTTTTCTACTAATAAATTTCTTAATTTTGATGTCAATTTCTTTACATGTTACCTGATCATGAATTTCAAAAGATAAATGAGATGTTTCAACAATAATTTCATAATTTGAAATTCCAATATTTAATTCACCTATTGAATTATCACTATGATCGCTTGTTTTTTTCTCATCGAAAACATCATTACTTTTAGAATTTTCACTAATGTCATTAGTTGCACAAATTTGATTATTTTATCAAGTTCTAAATCTAACGAATTATTTTCTACTTCAACTATATATTCAATTTGTCCAAGTGAATTATTATCTGATCTTGTTGGCTCATTGTCACTAGTTTTTGTAAAGTATTTATTAATATCTTATAAGGACCTGAACTATAACGATCCGAACTTCCCCGGTCACCAAAGAGAAGAGAAAGAACGGATTGTCTGAGGACACGACAAATCAGAACATAAACAGAAGAACATTTCATTGCTTATTACAACAATTTACATCAGAGTACAAGAATATACAAAGTATAAACAAATAAAATACATTTGATAAATATCAGAGATTTACAAATTACAATGCAGCGGAGAATAATATAAAACACAACTGAAAGAAATACACGGATACAGAGCGTTTCGAATATAGCTCCAGCTGTAAACCAGGATCCTGTGAATACAATGTATGCAAAACCAAAACTACTAGCTGCCCGTGTGGAAAATAAGGGCACCCAGAGTTTAGGTTAAAACAATAAACTCCAGATCAGTCATGTGATTAGTGTGAGAACTAAAACAGTTATTTAAAACTTTACTTTAAAATAGAGTAAATCAAGGTACAACGCCGTATAACACGGAACGGGTTTCTTCCCAAGAATACCAGTGCATAAAACAAAACAGCGCAATGCTTTTTGAAAAAATGAAGCTATTATAAGACTCATGTGCCATTACACAATGCAACGCAAGTCAGAGGATAGAGTTTTACCTTATAATAGCCAAACATGCTTGGTACATTTAAAACAAATCATTTTGATACTATTATAGTGTGAAGTGTATGAAAACAACTTTAAATATAAATGTATCAATCATTGACGACATAGTGCCCCATCCCACTATGTCGCCATAGTAGGCTCTACAAATAAAACCGAATATCCTGTATTGGAAATTGGATTTCTGTCATGAGTCGAGGCAAGGAATGTACTCCACACCGGCCTCGAGACACTCTAGCAAATGCCTCAGGATCTCCCGCAGAAGACCCTTGGATCCTCCAAGGCTGATCCTCTCTTACATTTGAGGATATTATTCTTTAACACACGTTTCCTAGTCCTAAAGGACCTATATCCATCGGCGAGCCGATATATCCGAGGTGCCTCGCAATCCAACAACCACATAGGTAAAAATAATAAATGTTTGGGCTCTATACCATGACACCACTATAGCTAGAAAGAAACATCATGTCCTCCTTGGGTCCCTTATCCCTTTTTGACTCATACCGAGGTGTGAGGCTCGCGAATTAACGCTATATGCAAAGCTATGCTATATTAAAGTCGTGGTTTGATCATCAACCGCAAGGCTCTGCTTTTCAATAGGAGCCCTGATCATTTGCATCTCAGCATGCCACACTAACAATTCACGCCATGCAACCGATGTCTATCGATATATAACATCTGAGCTCGTACGTCTCAGAGAAGGGTGTTAAGCAAGAGAATAAATTCTCCGCCGTCAAACAGATATATATTTAATAGAGATCAATCAACACAGAATAAAATCCAATGTCAGACACACATCCATTTAATAGTTCGTTCTGGGTCTGAACGAAACTGGAGGCACCTTATTCCTCGTCCTGTGTCCAATACAGGAGAGAGGCCCTCGCATATCCAGTCGATCTCCAAGTACGTCTGGACGATCACCACTTATTACCTTGTCTTGGGTGTACAGTCCAATCAAGACATCAGTAATCATCCAAACGATGCGAAGACTTCCGATCTTCAACCACCGTCTTCATCTTGGACTTATCGTCGAATCAGTTATTCAGAATGGATATAAACCCGGCCTTTTCGAATAACTCGCGTATATAATAAACAAGTGCTATAAAAACACAACATACGCCTCATTCCAATTCTGAATATTGTTTTATTTGAATATTCATATCCTTTGGGAAAGGTTCCCATTAATTTTATCAAAGATAAATTCTTTAAATTTATTCTTTAATCTTCCTTTGGATATCAATTCAAACCAAATTAAGGTTTATCCAAACTAGTTGGGATTAGCGCACCTTACCGAAGTAATCATTTGTTTAATTTCCCAATCCCAACCTATTCAACCCATGGAGCAAAACTGGTCATACTCCATATCTAACACCACGGTGCTATTAGTAAATTTAATTACCATTTCACGTTCAAATCTAATTAAAGATTTGACTATTGCTAGGAGCAAAACTGGTGATACTCCATTCTCGATCATTTACCAAATTTGATAATTTAAATTATCAATTCCCATTTTAATCTAATTAAAGATGCATTAAAACTCTACTTAGTTTTAATCTTCCCAAAAATCAAAATTAATGATAATTTAACTTTGGAAACACAAACATGTCGCATCGACAATCTACACCGTACTATTGATTTCTGCCGATATATAACCTCTAAGCTCGTACATCTTAGAGAAGGGTGTTAAGCAAGAGAATAAATTCTCCGCCACCACACAGATATATATTTAGCAGAGATCAACCATATAGTTCAAAATACGATGTTAGACATGTAATCTTGTCTTTAAATGGGTTAAAGAACTAATGTCATTCAAAACACAGTTCACGATAAACCCAAAATCACATTCCATTAATCATGGAATCTTCACGGAAAACAGATCAATATATATAATCGATATCAATTTCCGTATCTGACTAATAATATAAATGGAATAACGACAAAGCCTTTTAAATACCATATATATTAACAGTCTTCCTCCATCGAAGCTCATTTCGATTATTATCAAATCGAATTCCATTCAGTTCCAATTTAATATATTAAATTGGAAAACTTTACTTTGGAAAATTTCCATTAAATCTTAATAAAAAGATTTATAAATTCCAAATCACATTTCACTGTAAATCGGGTTAAAGAACGAATGTCGTTAAAAACACAGCTCACAATAAACTCAATTCACATCCCATTTTATTCCAATTAAATGTTGATTAACCGGAAACTCTAATAATCTTAATTAAAAGATTTATTCTTTTCACATAGGGTTTAAGAACAGTGTTATTTAAGACACCATTCACGACAAACCCAAAATCCAATTCTTTTATTCCATTCCAATTAAATCTTAATTAATTGGAAAACTTCTCTAAATCTTAATTAAAAGATTTATTCTTTCCTTAACTGGGTTTAAGAACAGTGTTAATGAAGACATCATTCACGGCAAACCCAAAATCCAATTCAATATTAAATACAAGGCTCTGAATAGAAATTATATCGTCTTATATTCAATATCAAATTCTGAAATCAACAAATATCGTATTGGGAATAACGATATATATATCCTCCAAATTCTTCCACAATATCCATATAATCACGGAAACCAATATCGAAATATTCCGAAGATAATTTCAATTCAAATCCATTCAAATTCATATATTGGAAATTCTGGTTATTTCAAAACCATTCACAAGTCCAATTTATTTATTCAAAAATATTAGATTATAATTCTAGTTTATAACTAGTTCATTTTGATAAAAATATATTTTTATCTTTACAAACATGGAATTTTTCACCCAAATTCTTTCCAAATCGTTTATTATGATTTTACATAAATTATTAATATTTTTAATAATTTCATCAAGGCCCGTACAGTCGATTTCCATAAACGGTCATCGAACTGCATTTACAACGACCTTTTCCAAATTTGATTTGGCCATAATTCCACCATTAGATTTCAAATTACTTTTATTCGTTGGAAAGCTCTTTTCGATACGAACCCAATGGTTCCGGTTTTAGGAGAATCCGACGGTCGGATCTCCCGTAATGACAATTCGAAGTCAATGGTCAAAGTTTGCGAATGGCCGGGGCGTTCAGGCCATTAAATATATATAATATATATATTTCGTCGATTTCCATTTAAAACGTATTTTTTAAATCGTTTTAAATTCGTTTTCAAAATGATTTCAACTTCATATTCTATTTTAAATTAAAATTGAATATTCCATATCATTAATATATAAATGATAATATTTTCAAAACATTAGATTTTGAAATCACTTCCATTTCGATATTCATTATAAAAATGAATAAAATCGATATAAATATCGTTCACGTGTAAATGACGTTAATCTAATCAACACGGCTTCATATATTTAAATATTTTCGTATCCATCCCAAATCGGACATCAAAATCATATTTTGATCCATTACTGAATATTATTTTAAAACATTAGTTATTTTAAAATATTCATTACTCGTCATTTCAAAATATTCGTTAATTTAAAATATTCGTTCTTTCCGAATTAGAATTAGACACAATCAATTACCATATAATTTTATTTATATGGATTTCATACATACATGTACACAACAATAACCAAACACAGTCAGCCATCATCCGTAGTGCATTACACAACTACATAAGCGTTAAATATAAATAATTAACGCTTACAACAGTCTGTCAACCCATCGACTGACATACAACTAAACAACTAGGATTAGTGTATGTCAAATATCATCCTAATACCCATGTGAGGTTTCAATCAACAAACACAGATTTTATTTATGTAGTTGGGCGATGTGTAAAATATATCGTCCCAACCAATATAAGTCAAATGAGTGTACATAAACAAATCATCCAATTTGTAAAAGAATATTTATTTTCATTCATATACTTGTTAAAAATTATATTTTTAACGATAAAATATTTATTTCAACTCATGAATATTTTATATAGTTCATTTATACGATAAAAATGATATTTTTATTGTTCTAATATTTTTAGAAAATTTCGGCAGCATAACGGCGCGATACTAGAACCGGAATAAGGTCTAGCCTTATCACTTGCCTAATAATGGCTTGCGCCATATACAAACCAAATTCTAATCAATTCATTTCATTTCCCAAACCAAATTCAACCAAATAATCCAATCAACCAAACAACCAAACAAACACGGCTTCAAACAAAGGTGTCGGGTGGTTCTAAGCACCTTCTGCATCCTAGTATATGTATTTAACTAGAAAATAAATTTGAGTGAGAACTTCTCACCTTTGGGATCCACTCCTCTAGTTTTATTTATAAATTTCTGAACCGTTTGGATCTGCCCGAAATTCCAACGCAATCTTTTCCACGCTGTTCATAGTAAAAATAACATTTTTAATATGATGTTTATATATTTAAAAATCACATTTTATATATAAAAGATTACATTTTTATTTTGCTTCATATATAAAAATGATATTTTTTATATTGCTACTCATATATAAAAATCCAATTTTTATGCCGCTACTTCATATATAAAAAGTATATTTTTATATCGCTATTCAAATTATAAAAATCTAATCTTTTCTATATTTAAAAATCTTATCTTTTCTATTTAAAAATCAAATCTTTTCTAATATAAAACATCAAATCTTTTCTTATATAAAAATATAATATTTCCTTACATAAAAATATAATCTTTTCTTATATAAAAATATACTCTTTTCTTATTATAAAAATCTAAATTTTTCTATTATAAAAATCTAAACTTTTAAATAAATAAAAATCATATTTTCTATTGCTTTTCACAAAGAAAATGAAAAAAGAAAAATAAAATAATGAAATAGGAATACTTACAATTTGAATTTTGGAGGGGGGGTTGCTGCACGTCGCTGGAAGGTGGTGGCAGGAGGTAGCGGTGGGTGGTCAGTAGCCGGAACGGCGACGTGAAAGCTTGGGGAGAGGTTTTTTTTATTGGTGGACGAGGAGAGAGAGGCTGGAGAGGTGGAGGAGAAAGGGGCTGGTCAGAGGAGGGTCTAGGGGAGGCGCGCACGACGGCGGTGGGTCCAACGGTGCGGTAGCGGCGTCAAGGGGTGCGAGTTTCTTTTTTGATAGGGGTCTTTCTGATTTGGGGAAGAAAGGGATACGGGGAGAGGGGGTTATATGGGAATATATATTTAATTATATTTTTTTTCTTTTTAATCCTCAAAAAGTTGACTTTTATTCAGAACTCCAAACGAGACCCAGCGACTGTCGCCTCTAACCAATTACCCCCATTCCGAAAACAATGGGATATGTTTCATAATCCAATTCGGCTGTTACGATCAGTTTTCGCTAAATTTAAAATATAAATCATTATATTTTAAATTCAAACGCACATTTTAATTTACCAGGGCCACATACTGACTCCAAAAATTCCAGAAAAATAAATCTGGCTATGTTTTGACGATACGGTCCTAAAAAAACTAATTTTGTCAAATTTGGAGACTGTTTGAAAAACGGTTATTTTCCAGTCAATTAAATTCAAACTGAAATTACCAAACACGTTTAAATTCGCCACGCACAAATATTAATTCCAAAAAATTATGAAATTTGGAATCTAGCAATAATTTGACATTCCGGATCCAACAAAAGTGGTCTCGTCGAAAAAGGGGTCGTCTGCAAAATCGCTATTTTTATATATTAAAATATATATAAACTCCATAGCGACTATTCTGAATTTTTAACTGGACATAACTTTTTATTCCGGTTATAAAATCTCGATTTTTCACATCCTTTGGAAAGATATTTTCAAATAGATTCAAATATTTCTGGTTTTACTGAAATCCGGTTTAAATCCTGTACATTCATTTGAAATTTGAAATCGAATTTTCAGACTATTACGCCATTTCCAATTCCTTTTATAATTAAAATAAATATTTATATTCTAACTTCGTTTTAAATAAATATATACGCTCTAACTCTATTCAAAATAAATTTCTAGTTGTTATTATTTAAAATAATTTATTTTAAATATTCAAAATTCATTAAAATTGCTAAAATAAAAATTTTAATTTGGTTCTGATAACCCTGGTTGTTACAATCTCCCCCACTTAAATCTTTTCGTCCTCGAAAAGGAACGGAGCTGAAAGTTGTTTAACTAACCAACTCAACTTTCATTCTAGCGTTCATTCTTCAACTTTTCAGTTTATAAGAATTTTCAAATTTTTCAAAAATTTGGCTAATGCTCTAAATTTTTGAAAAATTTCACCGTAACCTCCTTTGTACAGGGAGACATTTAAAACAGCAACTAGCCACGCAGGGTCCTCATCATCCAAAAAGAAAAAGAAAAAGCCAAGCGGCTCATAAAATCATCCAAACCCAATAAATTGGTAAACATATACCTATTTGTCGTGCATACAATTTTATTCCTCTTCTTAGCCTCCTTTCTATGACCTGTCCAATATATATACATGTACATGTATGCAATTGCAATCAATTTTCAAGTCAGTTCAATATTTGATTCAATTTGGCTTAATAGTTCGAAATTTTAGTTAATCAAATCAATAATCAAACAACAGAATTAGTAATCAATTAGTTGATTATCGTTTCAAACACATAACTTTTTTATATATACAAAAATCCATTTTTGATGTCAAATCACAACTAATAAATCCTATCTAATTTTGGTTCTCACACCAGTCAGTTGGAAATATATAGAAATCCCACTTTAGAAACTCGAACATAGAATCTGATGATGATATATCAATCATCAGAATCATCTCCGGGCGACTAGAGTGTGATTCTAAATCTATTCAGCATATTAAAACTTCGAATATACGTTTGCAAGGCGTATATCCAAAATATTTACATACTTGATTGTCCAAATTGAATATAAAATAAATATTCAAATACGTATAAAATGGTTTAAATTTTCAAAACAAAATTTATTTTCACTTTTATTCTAAAAATAATACTCTTCACACTCGTTCTAGGATACTACTGATCCTATCTCTAATGAGTCATTCTCATTGAATATTGCTAATCCAATCTTTGATAAATTCTTTTGTTCGGTTCTAATGTGTCTTGTTCTCGAGCTCTGTAAACCAAAGCTTTGACACCGAACTATAACGACCCGAACTATAATGACCCGAACTTCCTCGGTCTCCAAAGAGAAGAGAAAGAACGAATTTTCTAAGGACACGACAAATCAGAACACAAACAGAAGAACATTTCATTGCTTATTACAACAATTTACATCAGAGTACAAGAATATACAAAGTATGAACAAATAATATACATTTGATAAATATTAGAGATTCACAAATTACAATGCAGCGGAAAATAATATAAAACACAACTGAAAGAAATACACGGATACAGAGCGTTCCGAATATAGCTCCAGCTGTAAACCAGGATCTCGTGAATACAATATCTGCAAAACCAAAACTACTAGCTGCCCGTGTGGAAAATAAGGGCACCCAGAGTTTAGGTTAAAACAATAAACTCCAGGTCAGTCATGTGATTGGTGTGAGAACTAAAACAGTTATTTACAACTTTACTTTAAAATAGAGTAAATCAAGATACCACACCGTATAACACGGAACAGGTTCCTCCCAAGAATACTAGTGCATATAACAAAACAGCGCAATGCTTTTTTGGAAAAATGAAGCTATTATTAGACTCATGTCCCATCACACAATGCAACGCAAGCCGAAGGATAGAATTTTACCTTATAATAGCCAAACACGCTTGGTACGTTTAAAACAAATCATCTTGATACTATTATAGTGTAAAGTGTATGAAAATAACTTCAAATATAAATATATCAATCATAGACGGCATAGTCCCCCCATCCCACTATGTCGCCATACTAGGCTCTACAAATAAAACCGAATATCAAATATTGGAAATTGGATTTCCGTCATGAGTCGAGGCAAGGGATGTACTCCTCGCTGGCTTCGAGACACTCTAGCAAATGCCTTGGGATCTCCCGCAGAAGACGCCTGGATCCTCCAAAGCCGGTCCTCTCTTACGTTTGAGGATTAGTATTCTTGAACACACGTTTCCCGGTCCTAAAGGACCTATATCCATCGGCTCCGTAGTAACCGATATATTTGAGGCGCCTCGCAATCCAACAACCACATAGGTAAAAATAATAAATGTCTGGGCTCCATACCATGACACCACCTATAGCCAGAAAGAAACGTCATGTCCTCCTTGGGTCCGTTATCCCGTTTTTGACTCATATCGAGGTGTGAGACTCGCGAATTAATGCTATACACAAAGCTATGCTATATTAAAGCTATGCTTTGATCATCAACCACAAGACTCTGCTTTTCAACAGGAGCCCTGATCATTTGCATCTCAGCATGCCACACTGACAATTCACGCCATGCAACTGATGTTCATCGATATATAACCTCTGAGCTCGTACATCTTAGAGAAGGGTGTTAAGCAAGAGAATAAATTCTCCGCAACCAAACAGATATATATTTAATAGAGATCAATCAACACAGAATAAAATCTAATGTCAGACACACATCCATTTAATAGTTCGTTCTGGGACTAAACGAAACCGGAGGCACCTTATTCCTCGTCCCGTGTCCAATACTGGAGAGAGGTCCTCGCATATCCGGTCGATCTCCAAGTACGTCTAGACGATCACCACTTATTACCTTGTCTGGGGTGTACAACCCAATCAAGACATCAGTAATCATCCAAACGACGTGAAGACCTCCGATCTTCAACCACCGTCTTCATCTTCGACTTATCGTCGAATCAGTTATTCAGAATGGGTATAAACCCGACCTTTTCGAATAACTAGCGTATATAATAAACATGTGCTATAAAAACACAACGTACGCCTCATTCCAATTCTGAATATTCTTTTATTTAAATATTCATATCCTTTGGGAAAGGTTCCCATTAATTTATTAAAGGTAAATTCTTTAAATTTATTCCTTAATCTTCCTTTGGATATCAATTCAAACCAAATAAAGGATTATCCAAACTAGTTGGGATTAGCGCACCTTAACGAAGTAGTCATGTGTTTAATTTCCCAATCCCAACCTATTCATCCCATGGAGCAAAACTGGTCATACTCCATATCTAACACCACGGTGTTATCGGTAAATTTAATTACCATTTCACGTTTAAATCTAATTAAAGATTTAACTATCGGTAGGAGCAAAACTGGTGACACTCCATTCTCGATCATTTCCCAAATTTGATAATTTAAATTATCAATTCCCATTTCAATCTAATTAAAGATTCATTAAAACTCCACTTAGTTTTAATCTTCCCAAAAATCAATATCAATGATTATTTTACTTTGGAAACACAAACATGTTGTATCGACAATCTACACCGTACTATTGATTTCTGCCGATATATAACCTCTAAACTCGTACGTCTTAGAGAAGGGTGTTAAGCAAGAGAATAAATTCTCCGCGACCAAACAGATATATATTTAGCAGAGATCAACCATACAGTTCGAAATACAATATTAGACATGTAATCCTATCTTTAACTGGGTTAAAGAACTAATCTCATTTAAAACACAGTTAATGATAAACCCAAAATCACATTCCATTAATTATGGAATCTTCACGGAAAACAGACCAATATATATAATCAATATCAATTTCCGTATCCGACTAATAACATAACTGGAATAATGACAAAGCCTTTTAAATTCCATATATGTCAACAGTCTTCCTCCACAGAAGCTCATTTCGATTATTTTCAAATCGAATTCCATTCAATTCCAATTTAATATATTAAATTCGAAAACTTTACTTTGGAAAATTTCCATTAAATCTTAATAAAAAGATTTATAAATTCCAAATCACATTTCACTGTAAATCGTGTTAAAGAACGAATGTCGTTAAAAACACAGTTCACAATAAACCCAATTCACATTCCATTTTATTCCAATTAAATGCTAATTAACTGGAAACTCTAATAATCTTAATTAAAAGATTTATTCTTTTCACACGGGGTTTAAGAACAGTGTTATTTAAGACACCATTCACGACAAACCCAAAATCCAATTCTTTTATTCCATTCCAATTAAATCTTAATTAATAGGAAAACTTCACTAAATCTTAATTAAAAGATTTATTCTTTCCTCAACTGGGTTTAAGAACACTGTTAATGAAGACACCATTCAAGACAAACCCAAAATCCAATTCAATATTAAATATAAGGCTCTTAATAGAAATTATATCGGCTTATATTCAATATCAAATTCTGAAATCAACAAATATCGTATTGGGAATAACGATATATATATATATATATATCTCCTCCAAATTCCACCATAATATCCATATAATCACGGAATCCAATATTGAAATATTCCGAAGATAATTTAAATTCAAATCTATTTAAATTCATATATTGGAAATTCTGGTTATTTCAAAACCATTCACAAGTCCAATTTATTTATTAAAAAAATATTGGACTATAATTCTAGTTCATTTTGATTAAAATATATTTTTATCTTTATAAACGTGGAATTTTTCACCCAATTTCTTTCCAAATCATTTATTATGATTTTACAAAAATTATTAATATTTTTAATAATTTTATCAAGGCCCGTACAGTCGATTTCCATAAACGGTCATCGAACTGCATTTACAACGACCTTTTCAAAATTTGATTTGGACATAATTCCAAATCCAACTGTTAGATTTCAAATTCCTTATATTCGTCGGAAAGCTCTTTTCGATACGAACCTAACGGTTCCGGTTTTAGGAGAATCCGACGGTTGGATCTCCCGTAATGTCAATTCGAAGTAAATGGCCGAAATTCAAAAATGGCCGCGGCGCGGCGCGTTCTTTTCAGGCCATTAAATGTATATAATATATATATTATATATATTTCTTCGATTTCCATTCAAAACGTATTTTATAAATCGTTTTAAATTCGTTTTCAAAATGATTTCAACTTCATATTCAATTTTAAATCAAAATTGAATGTTCCATATCATTAATATATAAATGATAATATTTTCAAAACATTAGATTTTGAATTCACTTCCATTTCGATATTCGTTATAAAAATGAATAAAATCGATATAAATATTGTTCACGTCTAAATGGCGTTAATCTAATCAACACGGCTTCATATATTTAAATATTTTCGTGTCCATCCCAAATCGGACATCAAAATCATATTTTGATCCATTGCTGAATATTATTTTAAAATATTAGTTATTTTAAAATATTCATTACTCTTCATTTTAAAATATTCGTTAATTTAAAATATTCGTTCTTTCCGAATTAGAATCAGACACAATCAATTACCATATAATTTTATTTATATGGATTCATACATACATGTACACAACAATAACCAAACACATTCAGCCATCATCCGGAGTGCATTACACAACTGCATAAGTGTTAAATATAAATAATTAATGCTTACAACAGTCTGTCAACATATCGATTGACATACAACTAAACAATTGGGATTAGTATACGTCAAATATCATCTCAATACCCGTGTGGGATTTCAATCAAAAAACACATATTTTATTTATGCAGTTGAGCGATGTGTAAAATATATCGTCCCAATCAATATCAGTCAAATGAGTGTACATAAACAAATCATCCGATTTGTAAATGAATATTTATTTTCATTCATATACTCGTTAAAAATTATATTTTAATGATAAAATATTTATTTCAACTCATGAATATTTTATACAGTTCATTATACTATAAAAATGATATTTTTATTGTTCTAATATTTTTAGAAAATTTCGGCAGCATAACGGCGCGATACTAGAACCGGAATAAGGTCTAGCCTTATCCCTCGCCGAAAAATGGCTCGCGCCATATACAGACCAAATTCTAATCAGTTCTTTCATTTCCCAAGCCAAATTCAACCAAGTAATCCAATCAACCAAACAAACACGGCTTCAAACAAAGGTGTCGGGTGGTTCTAAGCACCGTCTGCATCCTAGTATATATATTTAACTAGAAAATAAATTTGAGTGAGAACTTCTCAACTTTGGGATCCACTCCTCTAGTTTTATTTATAAATTTCTGAACCGTTTGGATCTGCCCGAAATTCCAACGCAATCTTTTCCACGCTGTTCATAGTAAAAATAACATTTTTAATATGATGTTTATATATTTAAAAATCACATTTTATATATAAAAGATTACATTTTTATTTTGCTTCATATATAAAAATGATATTTTTATATCGCTACTCATATATAAAAATCCAATTTTTATGCCGTTACTTCACATATAAAAGTATATTTTTATATCGCTATTCATATTATAAAAATCTAATCTTTTCTATATTTAAAAATCTTATCTTTTCTATTTTAAAAATCAAATCTTTTCAAATATAAAAATCAAACCTTTTCTTATATAAAAATATAATCTTTCCTTATATAAAAATTTAAACTTTTCTTGTTATAAAAATCTAAACTTTCCTATTATAAAAATCTAAACTTTTTAAATAAATAAAAATCATATTTTTCTATTGCTGTTCACGAAGAAAATGAAAAAATAAAATAATGAAAAAGGAATACTTACAATTCGAATTTGGGAGAGGGGGGCTGCTGCACGTCGCTGGAGGGCGGTGGAGTTTGCTGGCGGCGGCAGGAAGCGGCGGTGGGTGGTCTGTGGCCGGAGCGGCGACGTAAAGCTTGGGGCGTGGGGTTTTTTATTGGTGGACAAGGAGAGAGAGGCTGGAGAGGTGGAGGAAGGGGCTGGTCGGAGGGGGGTCTAAGGGAGGCGCATACGGCGGCGGTGGCTCTAACGGCGCGGTGGCGGCGTCGTGGGTGCGGGTTTCTTTTTCGATCGGGGTCTTTCTGATTTGGGGAAGAAAGGGTTACCGGGGGGGGGGGTTATATAGGAACATATATTTAATTATATTATTTTTTTCTTTTTAATCCCCAAAATGTTGACTTTTATTCCGAACTCCAAACAAGACCCAACGATTGTCGCCCCTAACTAATTCCGAACACGATGAGATATGTTTTGTAACCCAATTCGGTTGTTACGTTCAGTTTCCGCTGAATTTAAAATATAAATCATTATATTTTAAATTCAAACGTACATTTTAATTTACCGGGGCCACATACTGACTCCTAAAATTCCAGAAAAATAAATCTGGCCATGTTTTGACGATGCGGTCCTTATAAAACTGATTTCGTCGAATTTGGAGACCATATGAAAAACGGTCATTTTTCCAGTCGGTTAAATTCAGACTGAAATTACCAAACATGTTTAAATTCAGCACACCCACATATTAATTCCAAAAATTATAAAAATTGGAATCTAGCAATAATTTGACATTCCGGATCCAACAAAAATGGTCTCGTCGAAAACCAAGGTCGTTTGCAAAATTGCTATTTTTATATATTAAAAAATATATAAATTCCATATCGACTATTCTGAATTTTCAACTGAACATAACTTTTTATTCCCGTTATGAAATGTGGATTTTTCACATCCATTGGAAAAATATTTTCAAACAGATTCAAATATTTCTGGTTTTGCTAAAATCCGTTTTATTTTGAATCCTGTACATTCATTTGAATTTTGAAATCCAATTTTCAAACTACCGCGCCATTTCCAATTCCTTTTATAATTAAAATAAATATTTATATTCTAACTTTGTTTTAAATAAATATATATGCTCTAATTGTATTCAAAATAAATTTCTAGTTGTTATTATTTAAAATAATTCATTTTAAATTCATTAAAATTGCTAATGTAAAAAATTTGAATTGGTTCTGATTTTCTGGGTTGTTACATATCTCCTCTTTGTGAAGCAATTAAATTTTCTATTCTCATTTCCTTTTTACATTTTTGATATCCAGATTGATAATTTCTTGTTGACATGGTCACTACTCAATTAGAGGTTCAAAATTAAATTGTACTGCTTTCAAACTACACCCTACCGGAACCAACAAATCTGAAAATTGACTGCCAACAAAAAAAATTAACAAATCAGAAAATTAAACTCCAACAAAAAAAAATTAATAGACTTGAAAATTGATAATTCTATAATATTGGCAATAGTTCAGTAAATGATTAACAATACAAATGTAAAACCAAAACATACCTCAATTCCTCAACAATATTGCAGGGATTATGAGAATGCAATAGTTTAGTAAATGATTAACAATACAAATATAAAACCAAAACATACCTCAATTCCTCAACAATATTGCAGGGATTATGAGAATGCAAAGAAAGAGAGAGAGAGAGATAGAGAGAGAGGGATTAGATCTTCTATTTGGATATAAGCTTAAGGACCAAATTGGCAATTGAAAGAAAATTGCAGCAATTGCCAGTAGTTCAACACAGCAAAAAAAGACAAAGAGAGGCAAAAAGAAGAAGAGTGTGTACTCTTCTTCTTTTTGCTAACTTATTTCTTTGCTAACTTATTTCCTCTCTATTTACACAGTACGCACTCCTCTTCTTTTTGGTTCTCTTTGTCATTTTTTTGTTGTGCTGAACTACTGACAGTTACTGCAATTTTCTATCAATTCCTGACTTGGTCCTTAAGCTTATATCCAAATAGAAGATCCGATCTCTCTTTCTCTTTGCATTCTCATAATCCCTGCAATATTTTTGAGGAATTGAGATATGTTTTGGTTTTATATTTGTATTGTTTAATCATTTACTAAACTATTGGCGATTGTTGAACTATTGGCAATATTACAGAACTATCAATTTTCAAGTCTGTTGATTTTTTTTTTGTTGGAGCTTAATTTTCTGATTTGTTAATTTTTTTTGTTGGTAGTCAATTTTGAGATTTGTTGGATTCGGTTGCGTGTAGTTTGGAAGTAGTACAATTTAATTTTTAACCTCTACTTGAGTAGTGACCATGTCAACAAGAAATTATCTTTCTGGATATCAAAAACGTAAAAAGAAAATGAGAATAAAAAATTTATTTGCTTCACAAAGAGGAGATATTAATAAATACTTTACAAAAACTAGCGATAATGAGCCAATAAGATCAGATAATAATTCACTTGAACAAATTGAAGATATAGTTAAAGTAAAAAATAATTCGTTAGGTTTAGAACTTGATACAAATAATCAAACTTGTGCAATTAATGACATTTAACACAAAAATTTAAAAGTAATGATGTTTTCGATGAGCATAAAACAAGCGATCATAGTGATAATTCAATAGGTGAATTAAATATTGGAATTTCAAATGATGAAAATATAGTTGAAATATCTCAACTGTCTTTTGAAATTTATGATCCTATAACATGGAAAGAAATTGACATTAACTTAAGAAATTTATTAGTAGAAAAAGGTCCTAGAGAAAATTTTACTGAATAACCCTTCAGATGAAAATAAAAGAAGATTCTCTAGTAAACTTTATACTCAAATCTTTTAAATTGAGAAAAACTAGATTGAAGATGGTTAATATATTCTAAATCAGTAGATAAAGTGATTTGTTTATGTTGTAAATTATTTAATTCAAATTCTAATACTACTTAATTAAACAATGAAGGAAGCAATGATTGGCGAAATATTAGTTCAAAACTAAAAAGTCATGAAACATCAAATGAACATATTTTAAATATGAACCTTTGGTTTGAGTTAGAAACAAGACTATCAAAAACGAGAACAATTGACAATAAAATTCAAGAATACATTAGCAAAGAAAGAGAGCATTAGGGAGGTGTCTTACTCAGAATAAAAAATCCTTCTAAAAATAATATTGCTTTTCGTGGGACAAATGAAAAATTATTTGAAAATAATAATGGAATCTTTCTAAGTACAGTTCAAATGATAGTTGAGTCTGATCCAATTATGCAAGAGCATGTTGGTCGAATAAAAAATGGTGAAATCCATGATCATTATCTTGCACACAATGTCCAAAATGAACTAATACAACTTTTAGCATTTAAAATTAAAAAAACAAATGTCAAAAAAATTAAAGATGCAAAATATTTCTTTGTTATACTAGATTGTACTCCTGACATAAGTCATAAAGAACAAATGACTTTAATTCTAAGATATGTCAATATTTCTACAAATCCAATTAAAATAGAAGAACATTTTTTAGAATTTATAAAAGTAGATGATACATCAGGAAAAAGACTTTTTACTGAACTTATCAATATAATCGAAAAACTTCAACTTGATATTAATGACATAAGAGGACAGGGAAATGATAACGGATCCAATATGAAAGGTAAAAATCAAGACGTTCAAAAAAGATTGTTAGAATTAAATCCTAGAGCATTTTATACACCTTGTGGCTATCGTAGTTTAAATTTAGTAATACGTGATATGGCTAATTGCTCTTTAAAAGTCATGTCATTTTTGGAGTAGTACAGCGAATTTATACATTATTTTCTTCATCTCCAAAATGTTGGAAAATATTATTATACAATGTACCTTTTTTTGCCGTTAAATCATTATCACAAACTCAATGGGAAAGTAGAGTAGATAGCATAAAAGCATTAAGATATCAAACTCCGCAAATAAGAGATGCTTTAATTGAATTAGCAACAGAGATCTTTAGTATAAAAGACAAACTTAAAGAAAATTTTGGTGAAAAGTATATAAAATTTGGTTCTAAGGAGAATAACACATTTTAGTGCAAAATAGAAATTCATAGGGCCCACTATCATTTTCCCTTTTACATTAAAATGTGTCTTTTTGGCTATTGTATATTTTTCATCCAATCTTTGGCTAAGTTTGTACTTCAGTCTATTTTCCACTCAGCAAAATCTAAGGATGCAGATGCAAAAACAAAAAATGAAGCAAAGAGTCTAGCAATACATGAATTAGGGGATCATGAATTTTTGTTGAGTATGGTTATATGGTATGATGTTTCATTTACAGTTAATGAAATTAGCAAAACACTACAATCTGTTGATATACCTGTTAATGTTGCTATCAATCAATTAGAATATTTACTTAAATTTTTTCAAACATATAGGGTAGAAGGATATAAATCGTGGTAGTCTCGACAATAGAGATCGCAAAAGAAATGGAAATTAAGCCTTTATTTCGCGAAAAAAGAATAATTCGTAGAAAAAACAATTTGATGAAACTTCAAACAACGAAATAATTCAATCGCCTGAAGAGAGCTTTAAAACAGGTTATTTTTATTTTATAATTAATAAAGCGATCATGTCAATAACAAATAAATTTGAGCAATTTCAATTACACGAAGAAATGTTTGCTTTTTTGTATGATTTGCAAAAATTAAAGTCAATAAACGACAATAGTTTAAGAAAATCTTGCCTTAACCTTGCTTAGTTTCTAAAGCATAAACAATCTTCAGACATTGATGGTATTGATTTATTTTTAGAATTAAAAGTTCTAAGACAATTCTTAAAGCCCGATATAAAAACGATAATTGAGATACTAAACTACATAAAAAATGTTAATTCATTTCCAAATGCATATATAGCTTATAGAATTTTGTTAATAATACCTGTAACTTTTGCTTCCGCTGAACGAAATTTTTCAAAATTAAAATTAATAAAGTCTTACTTAAGATCAACCATGTCACAAGAAAGATCAAGTAGTTTAGCAATATTGTCTGTAGAAAAAGAAATTTTAGAAAATCTTGACTATAATGATTTAATCATTGATTTTGCATCTAAAAAACGAGAAAAATTAAATTTAATTAGCTTATTTTATATAATAGAATCCATTAACAATTTATTTTGAAAATAATAATAATAATTTTATTATATATAAAAAAAACATTTTTAAATCCGTTAATGTATCGTTCTACTATGTGTTTGTAACATGAAGCAACGATACATTGCCGATCCCGAGCCCGAAAAATTGATGAGGGTTTTGGACATAAAATTTTGTAAAAGAATATCTTAGGTTAAATAAATAAAAAAGGCCCATTAATATATTTTTGCTTAGGGCCACGAATTGTCTGAAGACGACCCTGAGAGTAACCACTCGAACATGCACAACTCCCCTCGTCATGTTGTCCATAGTAGGTGATAAAACCAAAAGCACACAAAATGGAACATAATGGTCATGGATAGGATATGGTAGACCGGATTTGGTCCGGGTATCATAAAACCTGGACTCGAATCCGATTACAATAATCAAAGTCGAAGTCCCGAACCCATAAGCTATTTCCAATGAATACCCGAGGCTGACCCGTCGGGCTTTCTAAATCCGCAGAATTACACCCGTATACCAAACTATGCATTTTAAAATTGTAACTTCGGTGAAATTTACATACGAATTATATTATAACATACAAATTGGACATTAACATAGCCAAGTTTACAACAAAAATATGCAAAAACATCAACATGTAGACAAATATAATGGTAAGTAACATACACTCATATTTTAATACGACGGAAAACTAATAGTTGGGTCAAGATTTAACCGGATCAGATTTTGCTAAAACCACACCCCGACTTTAATAGTAACCGGCAGGGTCGGCCCTGACATATTGGTTGCCCTAGTCGAATATTAAAAAAATTGTTTTTGTTGCCCCATTATTTAATAGAAACAATAAATTTTGTATGAGCAAAATAAAATGCAAATTTCATTACAAAATTTAGCGTCAATTACAAAATATACGTTAACAAAATCATTTAAATTACATACAAAAAATCCAAATGTAAACTTAATATACTAGTATAGCAATAGATATCAAAGGAAGCAACTTCTTGCATTTTTATGAGCAAACTTCTCTATTATCTCTTCATAATTAAGCAAATCCAAGTATCCATTTTCGATCGAAATCATAGCTAGTCCACTTAGCCTTTCTTGTGACATAGTAGTCCGGAGGTACGTTTTTATCAATTTCAATTTTGAAAAGCTCCTTTCTGCCGAGGCAACCATAACGGGGATAGTCATCAAAATTCGGTAAGCAACCCAAACATTGAGAAATCCACTTACATCTAGATAAGACCTTAAAAAATTAAGAACACCAATTGATGTAGTCACTTCCGATGGTAGAATTCCCTTTAATTGTTGAAGCTCATAAAATAATTCCTTACCACAAATATCTTGCACTTCATCATGGGTTAAGAAACTTTCTAAATTCATGCAGTAGTCCTTCAACTCCTCATCATTTAAAATTTTGAATTTCAAATTTAACAGAAAACCAAAAATTGCTTCATAATGCTTAAACTGCTCAAACCGGTCTTTAAGTGAAGCTAAAGCTTGAACCATTATATGTAAAAAATAGTTAACTCTAAAATTTTCTTCGGGTGACTGTTTATCATCATTCTCTATGATATCTTCATCAAATTGTTTTTTTCTACATACGGTTCTCATTTCAAGAAATTTTGAATCAATCCCAACATCATTTGCAATTTCATGAGCCTCTTCCATCATAGATTCAAACCCATCTTCTCTAAATTTTTCAAAAAATGCCACAAGCTCTTTAATTTTTGAAATTGCATCTTCAATACCCATTTCCTGTTGTTGAAGAATTTTACTCACTCGATTAATGTTATCTAATATCTTGTACCAAACACACAAGCTAATGAGAAACTCAAAATTTTCCAAAGCATTTTGACATAATCCTTTCACATGAGTTCGGAGTATTTCCCATCGATGAGTTGAACCGAAAACCAAAGTATAGATCTTTTGTACATATGCAAAGAAGTTTCTAGCTTTCATGCACGATTTTGCCATATCACAAAAAGCAAGATTTAAACTATGACATCCACATGAAATGTAGAAGGCCCTAGGATTTACATCAAGTAATCTTTTTTGTACTCCTTGATGGTTTCCTATAGCAGATTACATAAAATAGTTAATATAATAAGTAAGTAAGAGTTAAAATTATTTTATTTTATTTAATGCATACCTTTCATATTTGAACCATTATCATATCCTTGTTCTCTCACATCATTAATATCAAGTTGAAGATCATTCAAAACATTTTCGAGTTCTTTAAAAATCCCATGTCCGATGTATCGTCAACGGTTATGAATTCAAGAAAAAATTCTTCCACTTTGATATCAACTGTGCGATCAACATTCATGCATCTTATAATAATGGACATTTGCTCCTTATGGCTCAAATCCAGAGTGCAATCAAGGATTATAGAAAAGTACTTCGCTTTATTTATTTTTGCAAGCACTTTGATCTTGTTAGCCAACAAACTAATCAATTCATTTTGAATCTTATGGCTAAGATAATGATGATTTATTTCATTATTTACCACACGTCGAAGATGGTCTTCCATGATTGGATCAAACTCGGCCACAAATTCTATAAGTTGACAAAAAGACCATTGTTTTTCTCATAAATCTTCTCATTTGATCCACGAAATGGCAAGTTATTTCTAGAAAGGGTTTTGAGTACACCAATTATGCACACAAGTACTTTTTTCCACCGTTGCCTCACTTTATCAATTTGAGCTTCCATTGCTTTATCAACCATTTTCTTTTGTTCAAGCCCCATGTGCAAGTCAACCCATTTTATAAGATTTGCATTGTGTGATGGATTACCTTCATGCTCTTTTAGCTTCTTAGACAAATTATGTCAATCATTACATCCTTCACCGGCCAATTGTGATACCTTTTGTGTATGCTTAAAAAGCTTACAACAAAAACAATAAACTTTATCACATTCATTTGAATATACAAGCCATTTTCTTTCATGCTCTTCTCTACGTGGATAACCGCCAATGTAATGTCGAGAAGAAAAGTGTCTACCGTCAATCTTGCTTTTCGGAAATGTGTCATTTTCCTTCACTATTTTAATTGGTCCACGTTGAATTAGCGTTATTCTTTTGGTATCATTAATTATTCCCCACAATCCTGGATCATAATTAATATCGACATCCTTTTCAATGTCAATTGTACTTGTATCATTAATATCATCATCATTAAAATTACCAATAACATTATCAACATGCTCATCCTCTGTGACTTCTATAATATGTTGAATATCAATTTCCACATTTCCATCCATAGACTCTTCGTTTATAGGCTCCAAATTTGTTTCTTCAATTTGACTTGAAGCTTGAGATTGCCTATTTTTCGCTTGAAATAATGTTGATATTGAGCCGGCTAATGATTTTGCCTCTTTATCTTTTCTTTGCTTTTTCTCGCTATTTTGATATCCGGAGTTTTGTTTTCGATTCCTATCTCAAATAAGTAACAAAACAATGTTAATATAAAAAATTTAATTGTGTATTGTTTACATTTTTTTAATAACGATATTACCTAAATTTATTATTAATTTTTCGCAATTATATCTCAAAATTATTATTAATAACGATATTATTTACATTTTTATTGTAACGACCCGGAAAATCTGAACCAATTTAAAAAATTTAAACTGGCTAAAATAATGGATTTTAAATATTTAAAATAAATATTTTAAATAATAACGATGAAAAGCAAGTTTGAATCGACGTTTGAAAATAAATATAATTAATTCTAATTATAAACAAGGCCTGAAATGGCGCGGTAGTTTCAAAATTTGAATTCAAACTTTGACTGACTGTACCGGGTGCAAAACAAAACGGATTTGAATGAAACCAAAAATATTTAAATCTGTTAGTGAATATCTTTCTAACGAATCTGAAAAATCGAAGTTTCATAGCGGAAAGCAAAAGTTATGGCCAAATGAATTTTCAGAAAGGTCGCTATGGAATTTATATAGCCCGTGAAATTGGCCATTTTGCAAACGACCTCGGAATTCGACGAAACCACTTTTGTTGGATCTGGGATGAGAAGTTATTGCTAGGTTTCAAATTTCATAATTTTTGAAGCTAGTATGTGAGCATGGCAAAGGAAAATGTGTTTTGGTCAATTATAGTTAAATTGGATCGACCAGAAATAGGCCATGTTGCAAACGGTCTCAGAATTCGACGAAACTAGTTTTATTGGGACCGTATCGTCAAAACATAGCTGGATTTATTTTTCGGGAATTTTTAGAATCAGTATGTGGCCCCGGCAAATTGAAATGTACGTTCAAATTAAATATTGAATGTTTTATATTTCAATCTGAATGAAAACTGACTGAAACAGTCGAATGGGCCTACGAAACATATCCCATTGTGTTCGGAATGGGGGTAAAACGCTAGAGACGACAGCCGTTGGGTTTGGATTGGTGTTCGTGTGTGAAAGAGGGTATTTTAGAGATTTTAAAATATATATAAATAAAAATATTCCATTGGTCAACATCTTTCTCTCTTCCCGATAAACCCATCTAACCGACGGCGATAAAAGCTCCAGACCTTCTCTCCTCGATTCTTCGTTATACACTCAATAAAATCCAACGCCATAGTTAGGGATTTTGTAGAGCTTCGAATTCTCTTCAAATCCATTAAGTATTGGATTTTTTCGTTGCCTGTAGCTCGAGATCCACCTGCTCGAATTCGCCAACTTCGCGCCGCCGCCAGGAGCTGGATTCGCCGTCGAGCTGGACGAGACAGGTAGCGCAAGGAAGCTCTCTCGGAGCCCTTCGACGCTGTATAATCTGATCGGGCTATAGCTTCATGGATTAATCGAAAAGGCTAAACCTAGTTTTGAACCTCGAAGCAAGGTATACGGTTGAGGTTATTAAATTGAATTGCGACACTTTATTTCCGTCGCTAATATGTTTTTCATTACAAAAATCATATCCTTTTCGTTTCTTAACGAAATTCAGTGAAACAAGAGACAGTGGACTCGTGTGGACGTCTTCTACCTTCTAGAAGAGACCTCATATTTTTCTGAGCCTTCTGCTATTTTTGGTGGAGTGGAACCCAATGTGAGATTTCTAATTTATAAATGATATGGAAAACGACGATGTATAAATTATATAATCGATGTATGAGTTATATAAGCGGTGTACACCTCTTGTATAAGCGTTGTATAAGTTGTACGTTCGATGTATAAGTTGTATATGCGTTGTAAAAATTATATATGTGTTGAAATAGAAGTGAAATGCTATATATATATATATATACGCCCCTCGTCCACAAACCATGGACGATATTTATTGGCTGTGATTGGTGTGAAAATTGATTGATAGCGAATGGTTGATTGAAATTGTTTGTGGTTGGAATTGATTGATTGTGGTTGAAAAATACCCGTTTGTGGTTGAGAAATATTTGGTTGAAACCACATAGGATTAGTTTGTGGAAATGAAAAAAAATATACATGTCGCATGCGTGCGAACTAGATGCATGATTCCCCATTGTCAAAAGCTGCGAGGCTTTAAGGTAGAGCGAGGAGCCGTACTAGGGACGGTCCCGGTTTTAACTACCCTGCCGTTATGCTGCCGAAATTTTGAATAATATTCATGTGTTAGAATTATTTTTATTTGTCGAAACTATATTTATTCGTTGAATAGAAAACCTTCATGTGTTAAATCGATATTCATTCGTTGAATAGAAATTCATGTGTTGAATGGTATTCGTGTTTTAAATATAAAAATCACCTTTTTATCTATATATACAAACTATAGAAAACCTTCATGTGTTGAATCGATATTCATTCGTTGGATAGAAATTCATGTGTTGAATGATATTCGTGTTTTAAATATAAAAATCACATTTTTTTATCTATATATACAAACTATAGAAAACCTTCATGTGTTGAATCGATATTCATTCATTGGATAGAAATTCATGTGTTGAATGGTATTCGTGTTTTAAATATAAAAATCACATTTTTTTTCTCTATATATATAAACTATAGAAAACCTTCATGTGTTGAATCGATATTCATTCGTTGGATAGAAATTCATGTGTTGAATGGTATTCGTGTTTTAAATATAAAAATCACCTTTTTATCTATATATATAAACTATAGAAAACCTTCATGTGTTGAATCGAAATTCATTCGTTGAACTGAAATTCATGTGTTGAATGGTATTCATATTTTGAAAGAAATTGTTTGATAATAAAAATCCTATTTTTATCATCAATATGAACTATATAAAATAATCTTGTTTTGAAATGAATTGTTTTATAATAAAAATCCTATTTTTATCACCTATATTAACTATATAAAATAGTCGAGTTTTGAAATAAATTGTTTTATAATAAAAAATCCTATTTTTATCTCCTATATTAACTATATAAAATAGTCGAGTTTTGAAATAAATTGTTTTATAATAAAAATCCTATTTTTATCACCTATATTAACTATATAAAATAGTCGAGTTTTGAAATAAATTGTTTTACATTAAAAATCACATTTTTATTATATACACGAATTGTTAAAAATAGTGAAGTGTTGAAATAGAAAACAGTTAGATAAAAATATCATTTTTATCAAATGTATGAAATTCATATAGTTTTGAAATCGAAGAATCGATATATATATATATACTTATATATATAGAATTGAAATATATCGAATAACGAAGCTGCAGTTCGTATTTTGAAACCGTGATTGCAAACGATTAGTGCGGGAGATCCGACCATCGGATTTTCCCGAAACCGCAACCGTTGGGTTCGCTTTAGAAATATCTTTCCAACGACACCAACTTTGTAAAAATCCAACGGTTGGATTTTCTGGAATGTTTAATTCAAATCTGAAGAAAAACAGCGCCAGAATCGATTATATTTATATATATATAAAAATATAATTATATTAAATCGAATAACGACGCTGCAGTTCGTATTTTGAAATCGAAACTTCAAACGATTATACCGGGAGATCCGACCGTCGGATTTTCCCGAAACTGGAACCGTTGGATTCATTTGAAAAGATCTTTCTAATGATGTAAATTTTGTGAAGATCCAACGGTTAGATTTTCAGATATGTGTAAATCAAATCTGAAGAAAAACAGCGCCACGGCCGCGTTATGGCCCTAAGCGTCGTTTTGAATAAATTGGCTATTTTAAAATAAATAAAAATAGCGATAAATCGTTATAAAATATTATAAACGATATGGATGTGAAATTTAGAAACTAACTGAAGGTTGGCTAAGTCGAATGGTTTCTTGGGTATTGATATGATGTTGGTTTCGGCCTTCGGGGTTAATATTTGGGAAATCGTTCTCTTACTGATTGACGGTTAGTGACTAATGAATTGAAATGATGCGTAGTAGTGTTTGTGTAGCACTTGTTTATTATATACGCGAGTTGCTCAGAAAGACCGGGTTTATCCCATTCTGAATAACTGAATCGACGATAAGAAATCGAAGATGAAGACGGTGGTCGAAGACTGGAGATCTTCACCTCGTTTGGATGGTAACCGAGGTCCTGATTGGGAGGCATCCCAAAATATGGATAATGAGTGGTGATCGTCCAGACGTACGTGGTGATCGATGGGTTTGCGAGGTATACAGTGCCTCCGGTTTCGTTCAGACCCAGGACGGACTTGAAAATGGACAGTGTGTCTGACATTGGAATTTATTCTGTGTGATTGATAGCCATCAATTGCACGGTGTGAATTGCCTGTGTGGCATGCTAAGATGCAGTGATCAGGGCTTCTGTTGAAAAGCAAAGTCTTGTGGTGATGATCAAAGCCCCGCCTGTGTGGCGTAGCTTTGTGTACAACGAGAATTCGCGAACCTCACACCCGGCATGAACCAGAAACGGGAGAAAGGACCTCAGGGAGGACATGCGTTTCTTTCTAGCTAGAAGTGGCGTCAGTGGTTTTACACGCCCTAACGAGTTTGACTTATGTGGTTGTTACTGTTGTGAGGCGCCTCAGTTAGATCGGACGATCCGGATCCGATGGAGTCATTCGTTGGCTCACTTACGCCCCATAGGGCGGGGAAACGCATTGTTCAGGAATTTTAATCCACATCGGTGGACCGGCCCTGATGATCCAAGGGCCCACCTGAGTCTGGGTCCTGAGGCTCGGGCTAGACAGTCTCGAATTCGGTAAGGACTATCTTTTGCCTTGGTTCATGACAAAAATCCAATTTCCAAATACGTGACTGTGCGACTTTGATTGTATATATATATGGCGACATGATATATGGTACCCATGCCGTCTATGATTGATAGTTATGATTGAAATTGTTTTTGAAACATATAAACACTAGTAATAATATCAAATGATTTTGTTTTATTCGTATCAAGCATATTTTGGCCATTATAAGGTAAAACTCTATCCTCCGGTTTGCGTTGCATTGTGTATGGGAACTGAGTCTTATAATGGCTTCATTTTTATAAAAAGCATTGCGATGTTTAAAAGAATGATTTGTTTTAAAGCACTGGCAATCCAATGGAGTAAACCCGCTCCACCAAAGTGGCGTGGTCCTGTGATTAGTCATATTTTAAATGTGTTGAGTAGATTTCTCATACCAGTCTCATGACTGACTCGTAGTTTGTTTCATTTTCAAACTCGGATGCCCCCTTTTTCTACACGGGCAGCCATGTATTCAGGTCTGGCTGGCTTTCTCTGGATAGCTGGAGCTGAAGATGGATTCTATCATTTATCTCTTTTTATGCTGTTCAGCTCCTATTGTACATATTATGTTTGTTTCCGCTGTAGACATTTATGTATAGCTGAGTTGTATTTGTTCTAAGTATGATCCTGTATACTGTGTAACTCTGATGTTTATGTTTATCCAGTGTATTATTTGTTCATTATCTGGTGTATTTATTTAATTCTGTTCTGCTGTTATCTGTTTATGTGTTATGTTCCAAGGATTGCCCTTGCCGCCGTCAGTACGGGGTTCGGTGTCGTCTCATTTTACCTAGTAAAGTACCGGCTGAGCACAATTGCAGGAAGAAATATTAGCCAATGCAATGCAAACACAATTGACTAATGCAAAAATTATTTCTTCCTTCAATTGTCAAGTGCTGCTATCATTACATAATTTACATTAAGCATGTAATGTTCCTTTCACATGGTCCATGTATTTTTGCAGGAAGGATTTGAAAAAAATATGCCAATGTGTGCTTTGCAATGTTTGGAGATAAGGTGAAAATCAGAATCACACCAAATGAAATACAATTTTCCGGTATGTGGATACTCAAGCAACCCTAAATCTACAGTAATAAGTAAACCTAAATCAACAATTGCAGGAAGGAATAACTCACATGGTCAGGATGGGGCTGTCAGGTGGAGCGACGGCAGACTGCAGGGTGGGCGGCGGCAGGAGAAATGGGATGCGGCGGCGTCAGCGAGCGGCAGATTGGAATTTGAAATCGATGTCTCTTTTTTCTCGCCTTTTTTTTGGTTGCCCTATGTCGCCTACGGCATGGGCCGGGCCTGATAATCGGATTAGGTCTACGACGGACTTGTGTAATAAAAGGCAGAACCCCTACTTGCATAATTAAGGGGATTCTGACCGAACTCGAGCTAAAACTCATACCATTGAATGACCTAGTTATGGCTCAAACAATGATGAACAATCTAGGCACCTGATCCCAACATTGACCACCTTTTAAATATTGTCAAACGTAACTCAAAGTTTAAAAATAAAAATGTGTGTATAATAGGTCAACCTCTCTCTACAATGACATGTACTAAACATCGATTGCAAATTGAGGAAGGTGTAATCCACCGAAAGCTCATAAGCTCTTGTTCTAATTGCGATGAATTATCGCTTAAGTCGATTATATAACACAATATTTCACAATTTGCATTTAATCGACAATATAAAATGTAATAACAATTGCTAAGGTGGGTCGCTTTAAACTAAAGTGTGAGAGATATTGGTAAGATCACATTAGTTTTATTTTCAGAAAATTGTGGTGTGACCCATTTCCACTGCATCAGCCAACAATGTGTGCTAACACAGACTGTGCTTAGCATTTTCTTTATAGTAAACAGTTTACAACTAAGTCGTTCGGATCTGATAATTATATCCATCAGGCATACAATGCAGATCATCTATGATTGTATCCCTTGTTGGTAGTTTATGTGTTGGACCAGCTTTATCATCCTTTTGAAAATGCAATGTACTTTCCAACTCTGGTGGGCTGAGACAAGAAGATTTTTGAATAAAACTTGGAAATAAATATGAACTGAAATGGGAGAAAAATGTTTGAAGGCGCTGCACCCTTAGCGGAGGCCTTTCAGTTAGGCACCTGCTTGAAGGTACCCAATGAATAAGCGCGTTTTGCTCCCATCAGTTGGGAAGAACTCTCCGCAAAATTATCAAATGTAATGTTAGATGTCTTAATCTGCTGGAGGTGCCTACCAATAACTATAAGAAGTTTCATTAATTTAAGGATTTGATTTATGTGAATAATCATTTCCCTATTATGCTCTGAAAAGTTAGAGGAAAAATAACAAATTAAACGGTAGTGTGACATCAAAGACGTGCTTCTCCTTAACCACTTGCCTAACTAAAAGATTTCTGAGCATAATATATGACTTCAACCAAATTACCATCGGGGACACAGATTGAAATCCAATCCATGAACCTGACATCCAAATTGCAAAAGGATTACTACAGAATTATGAGTCGACATA
The DNA here is from genome assembly GCA_030737875.1 of Allium sativum. Taxonomy (NCBI): domain Eukaryota; kingdom Viridiplantae; phylum Streptophyta; class Magnoliopsida; order Asparagales; family Amaryllidaceae; genus Allium; species Allium sativum. The sequence continues at coordinate 191,848,098 of CM060921.1, forward strand.
CAGCAGTTCCCTGACATAGTTAGTTCGGTTTAATAGCCAGATTACTACAGAATTTCTCTGAAAAAAGAAAAAAGGAAAAATAGAACCTATTGAGGGACAATAAGCTGCTTAGATGCATGAACCGTTAACACGTTCAGACCATAGCTCTCAACACATGCAAAACAAAGCATTAACAGCCAAGTGATACACATAGTTACATACCTGATACCTAGTAGTCTTTAATGAAGAAGAACATTTTACCACTCCCTGTTGCTGCAGCTAGTGAGCCTAATTTGCACGGATTAGCAGCCAAATGCTGTGGAGTCGGACATAAGTGCGTGTTTGTCAAAACTGTACTTCTTCCATCACTTACAGATATAATATCAATCCCACCATCTACATTACTTAGGAATAGATACAAGTCATTCCATCCCCATATCCCCTTATTGGAAGATAACAACTTAACTCCTGTATTCTTATGAGGTATCATGCGCAACTCTTCAAAGTTATCTCCACCCAAAATCCCGACATTATTATCTTCACTTGCGGTAGCAAGTAAACTTCCACTAGGAGAAAAATAAGCAGAATGAACTGCCCTCTCGTGTCTAACAACATTAAGACATTTTGGTCTATTGTTGTTCATATACCTCAAATCCCAAAGACAAGCCATTCCATCCAAAGAACTAGTAGCCATTAAACTAGCATTCTTAAAATCAATAGTATTTATCCTAGCACCATGGAGCTCCCATGAATTCATGCTCTTCCCTGCCCTCTCATCCCAAATCCTACACTTCCCAGTCCCCTCCCCTATACATAAACAACTTACATTGTCCGGCCAGTGACAAATTGAGTAGAAACAATCGACCTCACTCTTATAAACAACCGCATTCTTGTCCTCCCTCGCCACATCCATCAACCTCACAGATCTGTCGTAACTAGTAGTATAAACCCTATTTGGAGCATGTTCGTGGACTGCAATCCCGGTGATAAGATTCTCATGTCTACCACTACAAACATACACCCCCTTCTCAGCCTGGCGGTTCTCCGCCACCCAAAACCCTAAATCACCAACCGCGTTTCCCGCCACAATCACACTCTTATCCGCAACCGGAAGGAATTTCAGGCAAGATGTGATTTTGGTCATAAGATGAACCGATTTTCCAGCCCTAAGACGCATGGACATCCTAGGATTGAATGAAGGATTTACAGATCTTACCGAAGTAGTGGAAACGTCGGAAATCAGTGACTGGCAGAGGCGTTGGATGGAGGAGAAGGTAGAATAGCGTTCAGGTGACATGCCGCGGATGCGGAGAGATTGGCGGGAGGAGCAGGATGGGGATCTTTTGTGATAAGGACGGACCTGACGGCGAGGTTTGAGGAGTTGACTGGACGAGGTTAGCTTTAGGGTTTGGAGAATTTGGGAGTTGCGGTCAATGTTTTCCTGGCGGAGCCGTTCATAGTCGGAGACGGGTTCGGATGCCATCAGGTGAAGTTCCGGTTGACGCTGATGACTTCTGGAAAAGCAAAATGGAATACAGGGCATGCGGAATTAAGCTGAACATTCAAGTATCAGGCTCCGTTGTTTTATTACCATGCCAACGGTTGAATGCTAAAAAGTTGGATATTGACAGCTGAATACGGAAAAAAGGCGTTACTTTCACCGAAAATGCTTTGAACGGTCAGATTACATACGCTGAATTACGTGCGTTACCCCTTCTTCAATTTCCCTTCGTTCCTTTTCAGATCCTCATCTTTTCATGTTTTTTGCCGGTCGTTCTAGCATGATTCATTTTATTTTCATTAAATTGTTAAGGGGTCAAACACGTTGAAAAATAAATAAAAAAACCCGATTTTACTCTTTATTCAAATACACAAAACACGTAAAAATCAACAAGAACGTACCGAAATTCAGTATAAATTTCGAAAATAACATACCCAAAAAAATTAATTGAAGAAAAATTAAAATCCTACATATTCGGCGATGTTACATCGAGATTTTATTTGTTGGTCTATCGTCGAATTTGTGTTATTATCATGACCTAATGCGTTCACCAAATTCGGCAAGTACATGCCGTTTTAAATATTTAACTTCGGCTTTCTGTCAACAAACATAACGTTTCTGGTTGAAAACGGACCTACGTTTTTTCCAGTAAATTGTTACCTTTCCGGTAATTTCTTCAACAAATTCAACACGTTGTTTGTTCTTTTAGTAAAAATCATGTTGTCTTCTTTTTCAAAGATAGAAATTTTATTAGAAATTGGTTACTCCATGAAAATAATGATTAATTGTTTATTTTGAGAAAAAGAAGATGATTAGGGTTAAACGAACAGTAAAATGTAACTAGGATAAAATAATAAAATGACATTTTGATTTATATTTTACAAATTGTTAAGGGGGGGCTATATTAAATGATCCTCCTCTTAGTAAATTTTAAAAAATAATGACCCCCTCCCCCCCCCCCCCCCCCTCCCGTTTAACCATTTTTGGAGTGACATTAGCAATACTCAGATAGAATGCTGAACTACAAAAGGTTGTTTGTTTATGTTTTTTAAGTTTCTAATTAGAATTAATGAAAATGTGTATTTTGACAGTATAGCCCTTTGTATTATTTGGCTATTCATGTAATATTATGAAAATGAAAATTTTCAACCATACATTTATAATTTAAAAGGTTGAAAATTTCAAATTTTAATCCTGAAAATACTTGAGTTTTGTCGAAATTCCAATATTGAGTAATTTTTGAAAATATTTCAATGGTTTAAATTTCTTTTTGTTAGTTTCAAGATTTCAATTTTCAGAAAAAGAATCATGAGCTAAGTTTCCAAAAGTCTAAATTAAAAAAAAAATTACGAAAATTAAATAGTGTGAAGGACAAAATTAGAGAAATATTTAGGCACAAGGACAAGAGGCCAAAAATTTAAGCATTAAATAATTCATAATTTTTTTCAAATCTCTTTTCGAAAATGTAGATAACATTTGACTTTATTTCTATATTTTTTTATTTTTGAAAATGAATCTAAATTGCTATGCCAAAAAAAGAAAATTAATCTAAATTTAAAAATTATAATTTAAAATGTTTAAAACCTTAGGCGAAATAGATTTTCAAAAATTTCAAATGCTTAATACTTTTTTTGGCAAAGCAATGTTTAGTATGTTTTTAAGGTTCCTATTCAGCAATAAGTGGTCAAATAAGAGATCACTTATTCCAAACAAACAATACCTTACCCTCCGTAATAGAGCGCGCTTTAGGAGGCCCAATTTAAATTGTGCAATGCCAAGGACACTGCATTTTGTGCTATGTACCAGCCCGATGTTTGATTGTCTGTCGACTAAGACCCAGTCGGTAAACAACCGCCAACCAAACTGTCTTGGTCGGTGGACAAACGCCTACAAAACACTAGTTTGGTCGAGGATTAACTGTCGATTAAGCATCATGCTGGTATGCCCTAGCAACCAATACGGTTCCCTTATCAATACATTTTTTTTTACACGTGGTCGGTGGGCTATCACCGGTCGAATAATGTTTGGTGGCGGTGTTGTGATAGCCCGTAGCACAAAATGGGATTCCTTGAGCACCACACTTTAAATTTACATAGGATGTGAGGGAAAGGAGGGCCTGCCAATTCAATGTCAAAATTGATTAACTTTGGTTCACTGTTTTCACATATGATTTTGTACCATCATATTCCGATCTCCTAGCTTTTCTGAAAAAGAGCACGCTCATATTTTTAATTGTCGTGGCAGTTCTGTCTGCTTCAGGGTACTCTAAACCTTTAATACTACCGTAAATTTATGTCTTTTACCAATTATTTCAATGGAAACGGGATAAAATAGGAATATATTAATTCTCTTTGAAAATTGAAATTGTCGAGTAGTCCATCTAATTTTTAAAAAGTTAATTGAATTAAAATGCTTACCATAATGTAAAGCATACACTAAGTAAATTTTTAACCTCGTAAAGCACCTACGAGATATGACTTTTAATCCAAAATGATGAGTGTATGGTAGATGTCTAAACCGCGCGCTTGCATTGTGTGGTGGTTTCATAATCCCATTTTAAGTGGTGGTTAAAATATTTTGTAAAAATATTATCCAACGGATGACACTTTAGTTTAGTTGATTTTTAAAGATTCAAGGTGAGGCTACCCATCATATTTAGTGGTTCGAACTGAGCCGTACAATTCCATAATTCATATCTGGAATACATTTAGCACTGCTATCAAAAGTTCTCGTTCTAGTCAAAGGTAAGTGTTGTAAATTTTCAAAGTCTTTTGGGGTATGGGTTTGTTTTTAAAGAGAGAAGTAAGAAGGAATGAAAATATTGATTAGTCTCACATTCTGTAAGACAAGTGAGTGTGCCACGATTTAATGGTCTTTCTCATGAAGATGTTGGGGCCTTGGGGCACCCAAATGTTTACTTTGTTGTGAGGAGGGAGACCATGCATCTATTGACCACACACGCATGCGCCGCCGCCGTCCTCCGTCCCGAACCGGGCTGGGTACGGATTGCGGGTCTCGGGTCCAATAAGCAATATTTTTATACAGTTTGTATAAACTGTAAACAGGTCGAATTGCGTCCAAGTTCAAACCCGAACGAAATTCAAATTTGAACAAGGCGGGAAGCTTCAGAACGTTGGAAACAGAAAAGAAGGTGTGATGTTTGAATTTGCGACGCTATCTAACTGTTGCGAAACGAAAAGACGCGACTATTGAAAATAGATGTGAAGTTTGAATTCGAAACGGATGTAACTGTTGCAAACAGTCATGACGTTTCACTGCACATAAATAGTGTCGGCCAGAGATGTTGCAAATTACTTTTGATCTCTTCTTCTTCCTCCTCCTCTCTAATCTGGGACGCCATTAAAGCATGTCAAAATGCTGCAGATTTGTGACACCTCCAGTGCGTTGCAGATTCCAGAAAACGTTGCAGATTAGATCTTCTTCTTCTCCTCTACTTTCTCTTTGATTGTAGCATCATCTAAAAATAATACAAGAGTGTTTTTGATCAGATCAAAACCATACAAACTTTAAATCCAATTTCGTTGTTCCAAGACTTTATTGTTGTATATAACAGTGTTGTATACACAATTATATGATTTTTGTTTGATGATAACAAACACGTATATATTATTTTAAATATGTTTGTTATTGTACTGTTATATTCACATTACAGACAAGAATATAATATTTATATTTAAGTGTACTACTGTACAGAAGTTCAAATATTAACACAGTATTTTATTTAAATATAAATATTTTATTTCAATATTTAACAGTACAAATTAACAACTCCACTATTTGTTCAACACTGAAATTCATTGAAATACAACTCATTTTCATACACTGCTCTTCATTACAACACTCAACAATTTCATATATACATACAGTCATTTCATTTTTACAATCACTCATATACTGATGCTCTTGTATATTTTTCACTATCAACTTGTCTTCAGTCTTCAATCTTCACAGCACTTCACTGTCAGTCCAGTCATCATCTTCATACCTGTCATACAAATGAACACACACACACACAGTACACTGCAATAGAAATAATATTGAATACATACGAATATAATTTTTATTTTTATTTTGCCTCAGATTTCGGTGTGTTTCTCATCATTTTTCTGACTTGATCTGATTTTCATATCCATCCAACTGTGTCTAGACAGCTTGTGATATTCACAGTGATACACTGTAAATACCACAAGGCAGACAACATATATCTCAATGTAGGGACAGGGACAACTCGTCTGATGGCTGCATGTACACACGTGTACACGTGTGCACTGCCACGCCAATCAGATTGCAACTGAGGAGTAGCCACATGGACCTGCTCAACTCAGTGCAACTGACAAGTCAAACATGGACAAGCCAACATTCATGAAAGCCAAATAACAAGTCAGCAATGTAAAAAATGAACAAGCCAGTTCAAGTTCAAATCAAGTCAACATATAGCAAATGGTGCAGCTCGAAGTCAAAAGGCATGTACACAAGTGTACAGCAACCCAATGGGCAAAGCACGCAAGTGGGAAAGTGGTCAAGCCAAAAATACAAGCCAAAGCAAAGATACACTGCAAATTCATGAGGTAATCAACATGGCAGGATGGACTAAATGATCATGTAGCGGCAACAACACAACAGGCCAGAGAAAGGTGATTCAAGTCATGCAACAGTTCATACTACAGCATAATGACATAGTAGACAAAACTCAGGGATATGTGAACTTGCAAACATATACACATATTGTTCAGCCCAGATTTTCAAGTGATAAAAGAAAACATGAACAAGGTGCATGTATACATGGTCTGTACATGAATGGATCAATTCATAAGTGAAGCATGCATGTCGAGGTTAAGGCAGCATGGTCAAAAGTGCAAGGGTTAAGTTTCGAATGCACAAGGCTGATATGCACAAGGCTACAGCATTTCAATGGACAAATGGTCGAGCAGCTAATTTCAAATGAATGGGACTTGAAGCATCAGTTCAAGCATGGTCAAAATGATACATGAACAACAAATATAAGTGGTGCAGATGCTAGCATGTTAATGCATGACAGTAGGTGTACCAAATGTAAGGACATGTACACTCAGCAAGGTCAAAAATAATTGGTGCAGCATACTTTTCAAAATACAAAATGGTTCATGCATGTCAAAGTTCATTTATGCAGACAAGGATGAACACACATGAAAAAGCATTCATCCAGCATGGATGATCAAAGTGAATCAAGTCCAGTTCCAAATGGTCAGCTTAACAACAGCATTTCAGATCAGCTCAAATAGCATGGACAAACACTTTGAAATCACTCAAGATTCAAGTGATTTGGCATGGCAGATCAGGTTGAGTCGATGATCAGGTATACATGTGCAGACAAGAAGCTACATGGTGCTAATGTCATAAACAGATCAAGTGTGTGTGTGTGTATGTGTGTGCTCAAGTGTATATGCAAGAGTGTTGAAATGCAAATGTGAATGGACAGAGAAATTGGCAAAGCATGGACAACTGATCACAAAAAGGCATTTAATCATTGATTACTTTTTGGGCAAATACTTCTGGATATGCATTAATTCAAGGAAATCATTCAAGGCAAAAGAAATACATGCTTCAGTTTTGCCGAGCTCAAAAGTGCATTCAGGAAATCATGCATAATCAAATGCATTTCCGATTTAATCAAGGAGCCAAGGAATTGCATTTAATATATCTTATAAATGGCAAGAAGAATCACACATTTTTTTTTGGCAAAAATTCAACTCGGTTTAAATTCATTTCCAGAAAAGCAAGGGATCATCTCATTATTCACGGCCTTTAAACAAGGCAACAAAATTCAAATTAAATTTTGGCCGAGAATTCAAAAGAGGAAAGCAACAAAATCATTTCAAGCCGAGGACAACCAAAAGAGGAAAGACCGCAATCTAATCAGATCAAATCACTCACAAAATCAGAAGTGTTATCAGGGTTTCGTATAACCCTATAAATACAACCATATCATCATCGGCAATCAGACATCGAAAAACCAACCCAACATTTCGAATTGAAAAACACAAGCCAAACTTTCAAGAGAAAATCAGAATTAAAATTCAGAAAACTCACAGAATGGTTTTCGATCGCAAGTGCTTAAATTCGAACGTCAGACCAGCATAAAGTAAAAGGAGCTTCAGAGAACAAATCTTTCAATCTTTTCAGAAGTCACGATTCGATTTCGAGCAAACAAGAGGAAACCCTAGTTCCTTTGTGAAGCCGCCATTTTCATTCTCCGGAAAAAAGAAATCGGGCAAAAGAAAAATGGGTGCAATCAAACTAAAATGGGCCGGCCAGTTTTTTTTTGTTTAAGAGCTTTTTTATTTATTTAAATAAAGTCTAAGGTTTTTCTCTCTTTGTTAAATTTGTTTTTATTTGTATTAGTCTTGTATTCCTTTTGTAAAACCGTCAATCAGTTCTAGGTCTGTAAAATCTAGGGTGAATCAGTCAGAGTGGTGACTGTCAGTTTCAGAGTCTGTAAAATCTGGGTTACGAATTACGGGGCTGTAATTTGGGTAAATCTGATCGAGAGGATATCGGTCAGTCTAGGGCTTTGAGCATAGGGTTAGTGCAGGAGCAGGGAGTGCGAGTTTACAGTGTCTGTAAGCGGGATCTGTTATTAACACCTAGTAGAAACCTTAGTGAATGCAGCAGTAGGCAGAGTCTGCTGAAGCTGGGTATATCTGTGTGTTATTTACTGCATTTATTTCTCTGCTGTTTTTCTGTGCTGCGATTTATTTTAATATCTTTTCAAAACTGTAATAAACCCTATTCACCCCCCCCCCCCCCTCTAGGGTTAATCTAGATCCAACAAGTGGTATCAGAGCAGGTATTTTTTTTAACTCTAGAGTCATGGGTAACCCTAGTTGTCTGTCTAGCGAGAGTCAGTCCACTTCATCTCCAACTATTTTCACTGGAACAGATTTTTTAAACTGGAAATCCAAAATGGAATTTTATTTAAAATCTGTTAATTTTAAATGTTGGGATGTTGTTATTAATGGGTACGATATGGTAGATAAAGTTTTTAATTCTCGTGCTACACATATTCTTTATTCTCATCTTGATGATAATCAATACAGTCTGATTTCCCATTGTCTAACTGCGCAGGAAATTTGGACAGCTCTCAATACGGAGTATGGGCAAATTGACAACAACTACTCAAAATCCCTAAATATCAACTCAGATTCAGATCAACGCTTGAAAGGAGAAACAGATAGATCAAACGATGGAGAATCAACAGATGGTGAAACAGAAAATTTCTCTTACGAAGATTTAATTTATATGTGTGTTGATCTAACTAAGTCTGTCGATAAACTCCAATCTAAAAATAAAAATCTAAAATCTAAAAATTCTGAGTTGACCGGCAAAATTGATGATTTGGAATCACAGCTTGAATATATCAAAAATCCTTCAAATTCTGATTGCAAAAATTGTTTGAAATTGAAAACCAATCTTGTTCATCTCAATAAAAATATTCAAAAGTTTGAAAAAGAAATTCTGATCTTAAAAGAAAACAAGATTGAGTTATCAAGTATGAATAATTTTTTACAAAAGGAATTTGAAATTTTTAAGAATGATATATATTCCAAATTTGAAATTGCTGAAAAGGAGAATTTGTTGAAGTCCGATTTGATTTTAAAAGAGCTGGAAAATGAGATTGAGAAATCCAAGAAATTTGAGTTTGAAAAACAAAAACTCTTTGAATCTGAAATTGCTGAATCCCAAGCCAAAATTAAATTGCTCGAAAATGAGAACTTGGTTTTGAAACAGTCCAATGCTGAACAGAAGATCGCTATAAATAATTGCTCAAATTTATTAAAAGAAAATAGTGATCTAAAATCCAAAATTCAACGATTAGAATCAACTTTGGATAAATTTTCTAATGGGGAAAAATCGTTGAATATGCTGTTACAAAACCAAGTTTCTATAGGAAATAAATCTGGTCTTGGCTTCGGGAAAAATAATGTTTTTGGAAAACAAAATTCAAATGATTTGAAAAATCTTTCAAAATGCTTTGGAAAAAATCTTTTTGAAAACTCAAATTTTGATAATCCCAAAGGATTTTTGAATCAAAAACATGATGTGAATTTGTTTTATAACAAACCATTTAAACAATCTTGGATCCCAAATAAAAATAAAACGACTTCAACTAAATTCAAACAGATTTGGGTCCCGAAAGGTACAAAGGTAGATTCGAATGGTTTGCTATATAAACAGGTTTGGGTACCAAAAGATTTGAACAAAACTGTCAGTGGTTTCACAAATTTTGTTAGACCGCTCGATCCTTTCAACTATTAGGTACCGAAGAAGGCTGGGGAACTGCTGTGCTGAAAAGAGATTGATTTCAGGCTGTCATTTTTTTTGTATTCTTTACAGTTCCTTGGCCAAGATTGGTTGAGTTAGAAATTCTGTTTTACATCGTCTGTCTGGTATGATTTCTAAACTCATCTGTGTAAATATTTTTTTTATTTCTATTTTTATTTTTTTCTTCTACCCTTTCTATTTCTGTTTTGTTTTTGTTTTGTCACTGCCATATCTTTGTTTATTCTGTGCTCCATTAACTTCCAATTGCAAAACTCATATTTGTCTGGAAATTCATTTTATTTGTAGAAAACTCTCGTGTTTATAATCATTTCCAGATCTTGAATTTATTTATGTAAATATCTGCAATTGTTTTGAAGTTTATTTTCTTGATTCTGAATTCATAACGGTGTTGTTGTATTCATGTCATATCTTGAACACTGTTAATTATTTTGAATTCTAAATTTCTGAAGATCTGAAAATTGATGGAATTTCACAAACTTTTGCTGTTCTGAGTTTATTCTAATTCATTTTAGAAAAGCTCAAAATATTATACTCATTACAGCACTTTGTTATTTATCAGTTGTGACAATTCCAGTAATTTTCGGATTGGCTTGAACCAGTGATACATCTTGAAAATCATAGTTAGTCGTGATCATTATAGTTAAAATTTGTTTGTTTGAAATCATCTGAAACTATTGATATTCTGAATAATCACACACCTCCTAAAATTGAAATTATCAATCTTGTGTGAATAATTCATTATATCTCAAACTTGACATTGATTCAAGTGATTTCAAATAAATTATTTTGGGTCATGAATATCTATCAAACCTGATGTAAATGATCTGATTTTCTTTGGGCTTGTCTGAAATTCTTGTGAATTTTTTTTGAAAAATTGGTGTTAAATCTCTCTACTATTTCATGGTTATTTGATTTGAATGATTGTTTGTTTAAAATCATTTGAAATTATTGATTTATTGAATCACACACATATTCTGAATGTGAAAATAATAATTTGGTGTGATCGATTCATTGAATCTAGAGATTTTTCATATTCCTCAAATGATTTCAAATAAATGGTAGTTCTAATCTTGGATCATGAATGTTCTTATGTGACCATCCCCAGACAAGTCTGATGTGATATTGTGTTCTGCACTGCTCTGATACTGTTCTTAGATAATTGCTTATTTTTTGATTTGTTTGCTTGGGCTTTAAATTTCTGTTGTCTGTGATATCATAGCTTGTCTCCCTTGTCTTGGTAGAATCCTCGAGAAAGCGAGAACAAGTGGTATCAGAAGTGCTTATACTTGTTTCACCCATCTGTACTGAGATTCAAATTTTCACCTTGTATAGATCCATACATTTTTTTTGCCTTATACAAATAAATGTACTAAATTTGTCTGGCTGGGTTTGCGTTTAAATTTCTTTGGTCTGAGATGTCCATGATGGTCCATCAGGGTGTAATTAAAATCCTCGAGAGGGAGACTACAATTGGTATCAGATATGCTGAATTTTTTTTTTTGTATATATTTTAATCACTCTTGTCCTGTATAGCTCTTTATATTCCTCTTGTAATTAATTTTCAATTTTAAGATTATTTATTTTTTATTCATTCAGAAATTGAAATCAATATCCAAATTGTTCTGTATTTATAATTCATCAAAATATATCAGAATTTGAAATTGTGATGAATTATGACTGCAATATATTTCACAACAAGAGGAGATTTTATCTGGATTTTTTCATGATGATTGAATATTTATTATAATATCTTTGAACCGGCAATTATTTCACGACCATCCTCATTATCTTTCATCTCTCTACCATCCATTATGATTTTATATAAATATGGAGAGTTAATATTTTTTTGAATAAACAGTAAAAATATTTGTGATGGAATTGTGGTTATGTTATTATTCAGAATTAGTGATAACTAAAAAATTTTAATGATCTCGGTACAGTTGATCATATTTCATAATATAATTAATTTAGAAATTTATTTCACAGTCCATTTCTGTACCTATCACATTTCTGTCATTCATATTGGTTGTATATACCAAGGAGTTTTTTCTATTTAAAGCTGAAAATGTTAAAATATTTGATTAATACATAAGTGTGTCCCTAACCTCATTTAAAAATCCAAGCTCTGGTCATGCATGGTTAAGAGACAACTTATAATTTAAGCTGCGACTGATCTCATTTAAAAATCCAAGCTCTGGTTATGCGTGGTCAGGGTGCTCTTAAATCAAAAGAAAAAGAAAAGAAAATAATTTGCAAATAAATAAATTTTTATATGAAATTCTCCTTGATGTATAATAACCAGCCTATCAATCCACTTTCTAATCTGTGAAATGTGTTGAAATTTTATGACGTATTATGATTTGTTGATTGATAGATATTGGGATTTGAGATTTTTCGATTTTGTCACTTAAATTGAATTATAATTATAATCCAAACCCATCACTGTTTTTGAGCTCATTTTTTATAAAAAAAAAAAAAATTGAAAATAATTGGAAATGATTTGTTTTTTTTTGAAACTCTCTCCATTTTATATAAAATTCATCGTAAATCCACCGTTCCATAATGTGAAATATGCCACCTGTTCTCAGAATATTATGATTTTTTTTGACTGATTGAGATTTATGATGATTATTCTTTCTCTTATGCTGAAATTATATTTTTTTTAGTCGTGTTTCATCTGTATTTTAAATTCTGTATCCTTTTGATGATAACAAAAGGGGGAGAATGGATTAGATTTTGATTTATGAGTGAATATTTTGTAAATATTTTTAATTTTGAAAATTCATTATTCAATTCATTTCACTCATGCACAGTTATAGGGGGAGTTTCTGTTGTAGGGGGAGCATTTAAATAGGGGGAGTTCAAATATTCACGAACAAACACATTTATAATATTCAAAATCTTTTATTTGTTTGTCATCATCAAAAGGGGGAGATTGTTGTATATAACAGTGTTGTATACACAATTATATGATTTTTGTTTGATGATAACAAACACGTATATATTATTTTAAATATGTTTGTTATTGTACTGTTATATTCACATTACAGACAAGAATATAATATTTATATTTAAGTGAAATACTACTGTACAGAAGTTCAAATATTAACACAGTATTTTATTTAAATATAAATATTTTATTTCAATATTTAACAGTACAAATTAACAACTCCACTATTTGTTCAACACTGAAATTCATTGAAATACAACTCATTTTCATACACTGCTCTTCATTACAACACTCAACAATTTCATATATACATACAGTCATTTCATTTTTACAATCACTCATATACTGATGCTCTTGTATATTTTTCACTATCAACTTGTCTTCAGTCTTCAATCATCACAGCACTTCACTGTCAGTCTAGTCATCGTCTTCATACCTGTCATACAAATGAACACACACACACAAAGTACACTGCAATAGAAATAATATTGAATACATACGAATATAAATTTTTTTTTTTTTGCCTCAGATTTCGGTGTGTTTCTCATCATTTTTCTGACTTGATCTGATTTTCATATCCATCCAACTGTGTCTAGACAGCTTGTGATATTCACAGTGATACACTGTAAATACCACAAGGCAGACAACATATATCTCAATGTAGGGACAGGGACAACTCGTCTGATGGCTGCATGTACACACGTGTACACGTGTGCACTGCCACGCCAATCAGATTGCAACTGAGGAGTAGCCACATGGACCTGCTCAACTCAGTGCAACTGACAAGTCAAACATGGACAAGCCAACATTCATGAAAGCCAAATAACAAGTCAGCAATGTAAAAAATGAACAAGCCAGTTCAAGTTCAAATCAAGTCAACATATAGCAAATGGTGCAGCTCGAAGTCAAAAGGCATGTACACAAGTGTACAGCAACCCAATGGGCAAAGCACGCAAGTGGGAAAGTGGTCAAGCCAAAAATACAAGCCAAAGCAAAGATACACTGCAAATTCATGAGGTAATCAACATGGCAGGATGGACTAAATGATCATGTAGCGGCAACAACACAACAGGCCAGAGAAAGGTGATTCAAGTCATGCAACAGTTCATACTACAGCATAATGACATAGTAGACAAAACTCAGGGATATGTGAACTTGCAAACATATACACATATTGTTCAGCCCAGATTTTCAAGTGATAAAAGAAAACATGAACAAGGTGCATGTATACATGGTCTGTACATGAATGGATCAATTCATAAGTGAAGCATGCATGTCGAGGTTAAGGCAGCATGGTCAAAAATGCAAAAGTGCAAGGGTTAAGTTTCGAATGCACAAGGCTACAGCATTTCAATGGACAAATGGTCGAGCAGCTAATTTCAAATGAATGGGACTTGAAGCATCAGTTCAAGCATGGTCAAAATGATACATGAACAGCAAATATAAGTGGTGCAGATGCTAGCATGTTAATGCATGACAGTAGGTGTACCAAATGTAAGGACATGTACACTCAGCAAGGTCAAAAATAATAGGTGCAGCATACTTTTCAAAATACAAAATGGTTCATGCATGTCAAAGTTCATTTATGCAGACAAGGATGAACACACATGACAAAGCATTCATCCAGCATGGATGATCAAAGTGAATCAAGTCCAGTTCCAAATGGTCAGCTTAACAACAGCATTTCAGATCAGCTCAAATAGCATGGACAAACACTTTGAAATCACTCAAGATTCAAGTGATTTGGCATGGCAGATCAGGTTGAGTCGATGATCAGGTATACATGTGCAGACAAGAAGCTACATGGTGCTAATGTCATAAACAGATCAAGTGTGTGTGTGTGTATGTGTGTGCTCAAGTGTATATGCAAGAGTGTTGAAATGCAAATGTGAATGGACAGAGAAATTGGCAAAGCATGGACAACTGATCACAAAAAGGCATTTAATCATTGATTACTTTTTGGGCAAATACTTCTGGATATGCATTAATTCAAGGAAATCATTCAAGGCAAAAGAAATACATGCTTTAGTTTTGCCGAGCTCAAAAGTGCATTCAGGAAATCATGCATAATCAAATGCATTTCCGATTTAATCAAGGAGCCAAGGAATTGCATTTAATATATCTTATAAATGGCAAGAAGAATCACACATTTTTTTTTGGCAAAAATTCAACTCGGTTTAAATTCATTTCTAGAAAAGCAAGGGATCATCTCATTATTCACGGCCTTTAAACAAGGCAACAAAATTCAAATTAAATTCTGGCCGAGAATTCAAAAGAGGAAAGCAACAAAATCATTTCAAGCCGAGGACAACCAAAAGAGGAAAGACCGCAATCTAATCAGATCAAATCACTCACGAAATCAGAAGTGTTATCAGGGTTTCGTATAACCCTATAAATACAACCATATCATCATCGGCAATCAGACATCGAAAAACCAACCCAACATTTCGAATTGAAAAACACAAGCCAAACTTTCAAGAGAAAATCAGAATTAAAATTCAGAAAACTCACAGAATGGTTTTCGATCGCAAGTGCTTAAATTCGAACGTCAGACCAGCATAAAGTAAAAGGAGCTTCAGAGAACAAATCTTTCAATCTTTTCAGAAGTCACGATTCGATTTCGAGCAAACAAGAGGAAACCCTAGTTCCTTTGTGAAGCCGCCATTTTCATTCTCCGGAAAAAAGAAATCGGGCAAAAGAAGTATGGGTGCAATCAAACTAAAATGGGCTGGCCAGTTTTTTTTTGTTTAAGAGCTTTTTTATTTATTTAAATAAAGTCTAAGGTTTTTCTCTCTTTGTTAAATTTGTTTTTATTTGTATTAGTCTTGTATTCCTTTTGTAAAACCGTCAATCAGTTCTAGGTCTGTAAAATCTAGGGTGAATCAGTCAGAGTGGTGACTGTCAGTTTCAGAGTCTGTAAAATCTGGGTTACGAATTACGGGGCTGTAATTTGGGTAAATCTGATCGAGAGGATATCGGTCAGTCTAGGGCTTTGAGCATAGGGTTAGTGCAGGAGCAGGGAGTGCGAGTTTACAGTGTCTGTAAGCGGGATCTGTTATTAACACCTAGTAGAAACCTTAGTGAATGCAGCAGTAGGCAGAGTCTGCCGAAGCTGGGTATATCTGTGTGTTATTTACTGCATTTATTTCTCTGCTGTTTTTCTGTGCTGCGATTTATTTTAATATCTTTTCAAAACTGTAATAAACCCTATTCACCCCCCCTCTAGGGTTAATCTAGATCCAACATTTATTTGATCCTGAAAATCAATAGTTCGATAATCCGTTTGTACCTAGTGGATCGAACAATTGTTTGAAAGAATTTACTCTGCAAACCCTTAAAAGTCCGAAGTACAGCAATATTCATCTTCAAATAGCCTCAAAACAAAAAAATCCCCAATAAATTTTCAGATAATAATCATGGAAGGTTTGAGTTCATTGCAAGTTATGAATTAGCATTTGACGAAATTGGAGCGTTTTGATGGTGAAAACTTTACTCGCTGGCAAGAGACCATGAAGTTCTTCTTGATCACTGTGAAATTATTCTACATTTTGGAAGACGGATTGGAAATTATACAAGAGGAAACCGCTGGCGAGGATGTCGCTCTGAAGGAAAAACGAGCAAAGCGCAAAGAGGTTGATTTCCTGTGCAGAGGGCATATACTAAATGCATTGTCTACTTCAATGTACAATGCTCATAGGACCCTGGAAACTGCAAAGGAACTCTAGACTGCTTTGGAGAGCAAGTATCTCATATCCAAGTCAAGTAATAAAAAATTCTTATCTGTAATTTTATGGGATTTCAAAATGGTCGCCAACAAGTCCACAGTTGGACAAGTAAGTGAAATACTAATGTTGGTGAATCAACTTAAAGATGTCGGTATTGATCTCCCTGAATATTTTGTTGTTGAAGTTATTATTTCGTGACTCCTGAATTCTTGGAATGATTATAAGAAAAAATTGAGACATGCAGAAACGGATTATAATTTAGATGATTTACAGTGTTATCTTCGTATTGAAGAGGATTCTCGTAAACGCGAAGTAGATGATAATCCGCAAACTGAGTCTCAGACTAAGGCAAATAATTTGAAATTACTGATAAATTGAAGCCTAAAAATAAGACACATTTTAAGAAGAAGAAGAATTCCAAGAACAAATATAAGGGTGCTTATTACTATTGTAACAAACCCGACCACTATGCCCAAGACTGTTATCTTCGGAAGAAACAACAAAAAGCGAATGTGGTCGTACAAAAGCATGTGGTTGGTGTACAAGAGGCGAATTCCATTAGCGGCATTGATAATGACTGGTAGTTTGATACTGGAGCAATCATTCATGTTTGCAAAGGCCATAATTTGTTCAAGACTTACGGAGAAAATAATGGAGAATCCAGCGAAGTTACCGGCGCAAACAATGTTGCAAGAAAAGTTCAGGGAAAAGGCACAATTGAACCTACATTCACCTTTGGGAAAGATCTTACATTAGTCAATGTATTTTATGTACCTGATATGTGTAAGAATTTGGTTTCTGGATATCTTCTTAACAAAGGAGGATTCAAGATGGTGTATGAGTCTGATAAGTTAGTTCATGTCCAAGAACAACAAATTTATTGGATAGGGATATTCTTGTAATGGCAAGATTAAGTTGAATCTAATGAAGAAATCTTCTACTTATATTGTTGATTCTGTTAATTTATGGCATGGTAGATTAGGACATGTTAATTATAAGTCACTACACCATATATGTTGATTAGGCTGTGTTTTTAGCCGTATCTAAAGCAGTTAGGCACGGTAATAAGCCGTATCAAAATACGGCGCGCTAAATTATTAGATATGGCTATAAAATGTATTTCACTACTAATAACACAAGTGCGCACCCGTGCTTCGCACACGGATATCGGAAAATAAATATAGTTTTATTGATATTTGCATATACAATTATAAAGAAGTAAAAATAATATAAATTCATTTTGTACAAAAGAAAAGGCCAATGAGACTATAATACATAGGCACATTTGTTAAAGAAATATGCAGTGAAATTTAAGGACATAATAAACTATGATGATGGATTATAAATTTGTGTAAATAATAATCTTATATTTACGTTTTTTCTCTAAGACTAAGCATCTATAACTATTATTACTCTATTGTGTCATCGGTGTAGAAGTAATAAGGTTATACATCAAAGTAAAAGAAAGACCGCACCATCCTATAACTACTGAAATTTAACAATGAATGTTATTTAGAATTAGCATCGGATAAAATTAGTTGACTGATATGAATTTAGCGATCTTATGTCTTCTCCAGCGATAACTTCCATTGAGCTTCTCTTGCATCTGAAATAAAAGTTGTGGCATTACAGAATTGAGGTGATTAAATAACCATGTATAATTATCACTTAATTTTAAGTTCCAAAAATCAACATGAATTGTTTTATGGCTTTGACAACAGCATTTTATTTTCTCAGTTAACATACGTAAAGCGGAGAGAACCAACTTATAGCCAAATTGGTTACTCAAATAAGCTACTTTTTTAATAGGGAAGTTTTGGTGGGAAAAAAAATCTTTTTTAAGTACCCGAAGTACATAGCAGCCAACCTTTAATGACATGTTACACAAAAATCCTTACTTTCAAGTTTCATGATATTTGCGTAAAACCTTTGCATATATCTACATCAAAAATTTGCATTTTTCACACTCTAGAGTTTTCTTCAAATATCTATATGATTCTCTACAAACATCAACAGTTTTTTTTTTTCAAATAGAGTTATTCATAGAAACATACGATTATTATTTAGATTTAGTATCGGAAAACAAAACTATGGAATCCTTGCAAGGAAATAAATAAATCTCACACGAACATTAAACCTGACATTGAGTTTTTGCTACAATTGACAATGCATGCAAGCCACTGTGCAGCTCCTCCCTTCAACAAATCATACACCAACCTTTTACGCCTTTTCACCAACCTCTTTCTGTCAAATTCATTCAGAACAATTCATAAATTATTATGCTTCTCCCCACTGCTATTTCCTCTTAGTCTAGCATGTCCAGCATGCACATGTGACATGTGAAACATCCTCGATTTCTAACTATGTAGGCTTTTAACCCTTTCTCCAACTTCTCTTTGATCCTCTCACTTCTCCTACCACTGTAAATTGCCAGTTACTTTCAAATCATCCTCAATTTCCAAATTTGCATCAGTCTGTAAATTGCCATTAATACCTAAACTACCATCAATATTTTCTTCTATTGCTAAATTCCTTTCAGACCCACCATCATTAGCACCCAAATCACTTGTTCCTTCAATAAACATAACATCTTGTTGATTGGTTTCCAAACCCCCAATCTCCGCTGCCTTTTCCTGCATTAGTTTCAACACATTCAGAAACCCATTATTTCTAGATGGCGTCATGCTCAGCGTCAATCCTAAAAGCTGCACAAAGTCCGACAAGACCAGGCACATTAATGTAACTATTTTGACAGTCAAGTTGATAAAAGTTGTTAATGTAACTAATTTCATAAATACAGAAAGTACATATGAATCCATGCTTCATGCAAAATTATTTTTATAGTTATAATAACTGGGAACGACTAAAGTAAATGTATGCAACTGATCTTACAATAGGCAATAACAGTGAATATGGAGCACTTTTTATATATATCTTGGGAGTCTGTAATTAAGGGGGTATTATTATTTTGGTTTGCTATTAAGTATTTTCTTAATTGATTGTTATTAAAAAGTGGTACATCATAAGATACGTACAATTCAGATTAAAATGTGTATATTGTTTATTGAAAAACAATTAAGATAGGATATAAAATTGAAAATCTTGTTAAATTTAAAACCAACTTCGGTGGTTAAGGAGACACAGTATGCACATGCACAACGACTGCTAAACTATACAAAATTCAGTACAAAGTCATGGCTTGGCGCTACTTGTATGTACAAAGCAAACACACAATGGTTGTACCAAATAAATGCGAGCTTAGTTAATTTCATACTCTATTACATTTTCTAACTAACTTGACCAAAAATCATTGTGGAATGTTATTAGTCGGTATTTCAACTAATAAACAAAAAAGAATCACATACTTGTAATTCTGAAAAGATCAAAATTATGATCTTTCAGCATCAAAAGTTACGGTGGGGTTATAATTTGTGCCGTTTATAAAGATATAATCATTATACAAAAATAAAAAAAACGTACATATAAAGAAGTGGTACTCTTTGTACCGTAACGGATTTAGATATAACAGCATAACATGATGATGCCAACAGCTGGAAGTGATAGGTTTTGGCAGCCAGAAGTAGCTTGAAATATAATGAACTTTGAATATTACTGAAATACATACTTTCATCGATGCCAACACTACAGCAGTACATCTCCATTAGTATATGCTTTTTGGTTGACTTATTTACTCTTGTTATAATGCGAACAAAACATGTTTTATTTGAATGTTGAACATGACTGTAGTCTGTATAAATTATCATCTGAAATTAGGGAAGCTATATTGAAAAAATTAACACAATCATTGGCTCGTCAAATTGTATACAGAATAATACGTCTATAATCAATCTATGGAACAAAGACAATAATTTCTCATGTATTTCCATCTCTGAATTCATGGAAAATCGAATAAGGAAGCATATGGCATTGCAATGCATATGCAGCAAAACCAAAAGAAATTTAAGAACTACGTTGAATAACTTTTATCCTAATTAAGTGTTCAGTAAATTACCTTGGATTGTAAATCATTAATAAATTTACAAAGATCGCTAGAAATTGAAAAGTTTAAATATTTGTTATCGATACAATTTCATATAGACTAACATTCCAACGTTGAATTCCAAAAAAAAAAATCATGTGTTAAATTTACACATCATTTAATGCCTTGATTCGTGCTTTGAATCTAAATAGAGAAAGTTAAAAAGCCTTGAATCCATTCAAATCTTGAATTTGTGCAGAAAGAATTTTAAACATTTAAAAGAATTCATTCGAACCTCATTCAAGCCTGAATTAAGATTTGTAATCTGCATCATTTAAACAATATACTTAAATATCATTATTCCCTGCATCATGTTGATGTAAACAGCTAATAGAAACAGTTTATTTGGTTTCAACACAAACACCAATTTATCCAAGAATTAACCAACAATCAAACATTAATGTCAATTCATTAAATATCCATTTACCCAGTATTCAATTCAAATAGCAAAACACAACAAGCATCAAACAAACAAAGTTTATTTCGTTTCATACCTCAAATTTAAACAGTGATTCATTCTAGCCTCATGTGTTAACCCAATTAATATACTTTGAAAAACATTTCTCAAACTTAAGTATAACTCTGTTAGATCATGGAGCTTGATTTCCACATGACAAAATTGTACTAAATTTTGTCATATCGTTGCAATGAAACACAATGCATAGGAAAAATGCATTGTTCAGAATTCATGTTATAGAAGTCTGCTTGGAAATTCAACATACCAAAATTTGCATGTGCCATCAAGGAGAAGAAAGTGTGCAAAAAGGAAACTAAAAAAAATTTGTATGACAATAACCAAATCACAATACAGCACCTGCATTTGTAACAACCATTGTGTGCTGCCATTTCTTCCCCTGTCAACTGTGCATGATCATTTGACGTAGTTCCAATCGAAGAAGTCCTGACTCGACCAATGCCTAACATGCTGACTGACACAAAATAAGGATTCAAATTCAGAATCACAGAACTAAATAAAAACGAACATAGAATTAGACCAAATTATTAAAAATTCTGATAGTTAAGAAGTATTTTTTTCTCTTTTCTAGATAATTAAGTTCTCTTTCATGAAATTTATTGCACAAAGTAATAAAATTACTTGGAAGACTTCTAAAAATACAATAAAATAGAAAAATAATGTTAAACAAAATTTAATGACCGTGGTTTTCATTTGCTAAATCAGATCAACAAATTGAAAGCATCTTCCAAACTTTTAATGCAAATAGTAATATAGCTGTAAAAAAGGGAAGAAATTTCTAAGAGAAGGAATTAAAATTGTCCCCCATGCGAACTCAAGCTATCCCAGGTTGAAATCAAAAGACCAACAGATAATGTTACAACAATTCAAATTTAACATGCTAAGACTTTTAAGGTTTATTTTAGAAAGGTAAACTTTTAAATGCATTCATTATAGAAAAAGACAATTTCAGACTATCCTAATTTAATCTGATCATGACGTATGATTTAAACTTCTAATTGCAAGACCATTACAAAATAAAGTTAAATAAAAAATAAACTATTTTTGAACATTACCCGCATTTAACATAAGAGTTAAAACATTATCCATATTAAACATACATGGTGGAAACATATTAAGGAAAAGAACAATTAAAACAATTTTGGCTCTTGATGTACGGAATAATAAAAATGATGATTTTAAACATTTAAGGTGACTAATAACGGAATATTAGTTGTGAAGAAGGCAAGTTAGTTGGTAATGATTAAGCTAACTAAAATATTAAACTATTTAAAAAAATCCATAGGTAGGGAATAAAAGTAACTTTCTTTGAGGCTGCTCATAAATATTAACCTACGACACATTGACAAATTTGAGTGCCTAGTGAAATCATGGAATACTCTTGACCACGTTTCACACAAAGCTCAAAATAAAAAATTTACGTGTATTTAGACATAGAAGAAGACATAGAAAATGAGCAGTTTGATTACAGGATATCATTAATGACTAATGCCTTTATCAACATGAAGGGGCATTTAGTGTCGAAATGTGAAAAATGTACTAATTTACAATATCGACTCATGAAAAATATAAGAAATTTCAGATGCAACAGTTAAAGAGGAATGTAAAAACCACTATTTGGACAGTTCTATTGTTGGATGTCCATGGACGTTATGACCATGACACATTTTAGAAACATAGGCTTTGGCTACTTTTGATGCACCAGATCAGTTTTTTTTCACCTTACTTTCATTGTACATCTAGGGATTTATGTATACCAAATTTTATATCTTAATTAGATATATAAAATAAAATCAAGAATGATTGAATCTCAAAGGACATTGTTTTCAAATTGGTTATTGGTTTCACGCTAGATGTCTTCCTTTTTAAAAAAATACAGTTTGCTTCAACTACTGTAATTATCTCGTAGGTTGGTTAAATCTTTTGTAATTATCATATTGTTGAAACTTGGAACTTAAACTTAATGGGAGCTTTCAGCCAGAGAACGTAGATGGAGTTTGACATGATCATGTCAAAATTTTGTTCTCTTCGTTATTGTTAAATTGCTTACGATTGTCAGTTTCAATGTTTAGTTGTTGGACTTGAGTACTTTGATTGCTTTCATCTTTAATGGGTAAAATCAAAGATCTGTTTGATTTGCAATTGTACGGTCGAAAAACCCACAACATCATTACCTCATTGATAGTATGCCAACGACATGCACGTTACCTTCTACAAATTTTGTGACCCGCAGTCCTATACGTTATATGGGAATCAGCTAAAACCGAATCTTTTAAAATCACTGAATAATAAATTAATTATGATGTGTGAAGACCCTGAAATTAGCTAATAAGTATAAATAACAAATATAGAAAACTCACGGCTTCTCTCAAGAAGAAGCAGCTCCTTTCCATCTAATATGGATAAAACGCTGGCCGATATTAGGAAGCCAATGCCCTTAGTATTGCATCCACATAACAGAGCAGTAACATGTCTCCTAGTAGTAGGATCTCAGATGGAGAGACAAATAGCTTCAGATAAGAAACCATCTAAGAAAACACAATGTTGTAATTTCTAGTAAGAAATTATAATTGTATTTTGAAACTGATCATAAAAACCCACCGTGATTTTCATCATTGAAAGGAGATTGAAACAAAATATAAAAATATAATAAAACCATTATTTCAAACTAACAAAGTAAAATTAATTCCAATAACCAATTAGCCACTAAATAAACCAACCCACGAAGACAAATAATTTGTCCATTGTAAATGGCAACCTCATATCCGCATAGACATGGCTATTTTGATTTTAGGTTCATTATCCTGAGTACTCCTAAGTAAACATCCATATTTTTCATTAAAAGACTATCTTTACAAAAGAGGAATATATCATAAATTATATAATGTAATGGAAATACTATGGGAATTTCAAATATAAAATTAATGTACATGATGCAAAGTTATTAACCCAAACTCAATCCCAAAGTTTTAAAAATAAAGAATCAAGGTATTCACGATAAACGTGATGTTGACCTTCAAATACAATTATTTTAAATTATCGAGATATTCTTAAAATTAAAGATAATCTTGGAACCATCATGCACACACACACGCACACACACACACACACACACACACACACACACACACACACATATATATATATAAGGAGTGTTTGTTGCACTCCAAACAGTGCAGCACCCCTAAATCCCCTAAATTTCACCATATATTTTCATTTTTCTCTCCTTTCAGTAACCCTCTCTCCACTCAACCCATGATTTTATTTACATATAGTGTTTATAAACACATCTTATATGCCAACATTATAAGTTCCAGTAAACAACTTTTACAATTAGTTGTTAAACATATATGTAATAAATAGTTTGTTGTCCAATTTTAAATGTGTAATAATATAACATTTAAGTGAAAGTCTACCAACAATTAGTGTATTGTTAATTTTAAGTATTATCATAGCCTAAAAAAATTAAATAGCCTAATGAATATTAAAATTTTGTAAAAGAATAGATAAATATATTCATCATGACAAACAACAAAGAACACACATGCTTACATCGCTAAAAATAAATTAAGAGGTGTGAAGAATGAGTATAACCATTATATCTTTGTATTTGTGGCACGTTTTCTTATATAAGGTCAACCATTAAACTTAGCAAATCTGTGACTTTGAGGAGAATGATAAAGTAACAAAAAATTAAAGTTGTTAGGTACATGCAATAACTAATTGCTGGGAACAAAAAAAGAGGATATGAATTGTGAAAATGTTTAACATACTTGTAAAGTGTATTCGTATTTACTATTCATATCATAAAAGATGCTAAGTTTATCTGGTCCCTTTAATCAACACATTCACACTATATAAGTGGCAGTTAAAGAATAATAGAATATAACACGTTAGCTATCTCATTTAATATATAAATTATTCTAGCATATAACAGGAGATCTTTATTATAACATTGAAATTGAAATCAAATTGGATGGCACATAACTTAGCCTAGTGCATAATAGTGGGTCAACATTAATATCATAAACATTTAGGAAGATAGTAATTAGATTAATATCATAAACATTCATATCAATAACAATCAGAATATAGAAATTAAAATGATTGAATTTGATGGCACATAAATTAATTTTTGCTAGGAAGATATTTCACTGTCTTTGTATATCATAAACATTATTGTGCCAGATCTAATGTATATATATAACATTATATATGAAAATATCATTAGGTATGTAAGTAGGTCAAATATATTTGGCTAGTAATCGCATTTTATGATTGCTAACGTTGTAATCTATGCATTAGTTTATAATTTGAGTAATTTGGTTCTTTTTCAATATCGGGTCCATAAGTGTAATGTTCAAATCTATATTATTTGTTTCAAATTCAAGTTTAATTTTGCCTAATTTAATTTATCTGTTCTCAAATCATTCAACTGAAATTAAATGATACCTTTTAATATTCACTTTAAATTAAAACTGCGCATGAAGACGGTAGTGAGTTAAAAAACGTGAGTCCTAAATACCAAAAATAGGTTCGAAATTTATGAAGTCAAGATGAAAGTTTTTTCCCTAGACAGTGGTAATCAAGTCAACAGCTAGTAAAATTTGATAGAAAACGTTTGCTAGTTAAAACTTGGTAGCTCGTTGATGATCTGAATAAGCAGAGGGTTTTAAGTTTGCTACTGGGCAATAACATGAATCAAATGGAATTTGCAAAATATAACAACATGGTTAATTCAGCTTATGGAAGATTAGCAGTAATCATTTCAATTAGATTTGAGTTGACAGGCATGTACGAACAATATTTGAGGTGACAGGCATGTACGAACAATATTTACTTTATTTCATTCAATCATGTACCAATGATTACGAAGCATGTAATATGTACGAATCTCGACCAACCTATATACTGATATGAATTTATTTTCCCCAATATATATTATTTCTAATTAGTCAATGTAAGAAAATACTTTCCCTTTGTATAAAGCTATTTGTTCTTTCCTATAAAGATATTAAAATACCTACTCATAATATTATTTTACATCCTTGGTATACGGCAACGTATACACATTCATATTTGTAAAGTAAGAGTAAATGAACTTATCAACAAACGTGACTAATATAATGATGATTTTGCCAAATATGTACAGCATGAATTATTTTTTTCTTAGCTGTAATTAGTAGATTAAGGCTCGATATGGAAGCAGTAGAAAGCATAGTTTCAACTGTTTGTATGACATTTTCCTTGCATAACATAGCAAATAAATTCTGTTAAAATTTTGTGTGCCTATGTGAGCACACATATGACGGTAGATGGAATTTTATGAGTCGTCGAGCGTAGGGAAAAACATAGGAAACACAACCGCAGCTAAAACACATGTTATAAGTGGAAAAAATGGATAATTGAACAATTCGGAAAATAGTAAGCAAAAGACGTGTACATGCGGGGTGAACAAACCAAAAGCAAGGAAGCATTAGTACACCAAAACATACCATGCCTAATCAGCCAATTTAAAACTAATTAGTGGGTGAAAATAGGAATCTAGAACAAACGTCGAACAAAGAACGTACCATGTAAATAACAGAGCACTCAATCGATAAACATCAAAAGCAAAGAACGCATCCAAATAACAGAGCATTCATGTAAATAAGAGAGTATTAGTATATAGCATGTTCCTATATACGCACCTTTCAAACCATGACTTTCAATCGAACAAAGAAGGCAGGAGCACACAAATCGGATGAGAAGGAAATCCGAATAAAAAATACTTGGAAAAGAACATAGCCATGGAATTAGCTTACCATGGGTGACAACCATACTTAAT
The DNA here is from genome assembly GCA_030737875.1 of Allium sativum. Lineage (NCBI taxonomy): Eukaryota > Viridiplantae > Streptophyta > Magnoliopsida > Asparagales > Amaryllidaceae > Allium > Allium sativum. Next base: position 191,874,937 of record CM060921.1, read on the forward strand.
GGAAAAAAATAAGATCCACAATTAGGAAAAACAACATAAATAAAGATAGCAAAGGCAGGTATGTAAATTGTTGACACACTTTTTGTTAAAAGTTGTCACACTGAATAAGCATCGCGCTCAGATATGGAGAACAACCTCAGAAAACAGGCAACGATTTGGTCAAAGTCGCATCATGGACAAAGAAAGGCCCGAAACTCCAATCAGACGACCTCTTTTGGGCCCGAAAACAGCAATTATAGAGCTGAGCTCTATTCTTGTAGATCTCTGAATTAGCTTCAGTTTGAGCTTTGGTTTGGCTCAATCGGACTTACATTTTGAAAGTTATGTCTGTTTCCGTAAACTGGTGTAATCTGGCAATTTCCTGGTTAAAGCGATGAAGCGTCACATGATCGGAGTACGGCTCGTGCATCCTCTTTGGCTCGTGGTGCACCCTCGGTTCGCCTTTCATCGGATCCCCCCCCCCCGGATCGTGGCGCACCCTCAGACCACGACCCGTTCGTGGTACACCTCCTGATCACGTCCCGCTCATGACACACCAGCTTCACCATACAGCTCACGATCAGACCTCGGTTCGTGGAGCCCATATCATGATCCGATCCCATGACCACGAACTGACCCCTGCACCTGCTGATACACGTACTGTTTTGACCTGTTCTCATGCCACATCTTTCTCCTACTTTTCCGGATCGGGTGCCACGTACCCCATCACGAACCGGTCTTCCCGGAAGCTCTCCTACAGCTATAAATACACCATTTGAAGTCATTTTCAAGGACTTTTTGGCTGAGTCTTTCTCCTACATCTATACAGTCTCTGCCATTACCAATTGCAAGGACTTTGCACCTTTCTACACATAAATTCTCCTCTTGTAATCTCAATTAACACATGGATTGTGTGTCTGCGTATAACTGATTCTTATAATCTGTCAGTATAACAATAAGATTATAAAGTGGACATAGGCTACATCTACAGCCGAACCACTATAAAAATCTCATGTGTCTCCTCTTTATTTACTTTTTTTCTGCATTCTTTGATTTGTGATCTGCATTTGGGTGTTAGGCCCAATTTTTGATCTAACATAAATGACATAGTGCGACTACTTTATATGAAAAAGGACTGTGTAATCGAGGGAGAGTAGAGCCTCACATATGGTGAACCTTGATCTATTAAAATAGTCGGAGTAACATACAACCCCTAGCATAAACAATCATTGCAAAGGGGTTCAAAAGCAGATATAAAATTATGTAGAATATAACTTATAAAAAACATGTATATTAATAAATGGGTCACATGAACACTGACACTAACCTTTAAAATGAATGAAAATATGCACATTTTATTCCTGCTGAGAATAAAAGCTGGAATGAAAACCTAATAATAAGTTAGAAAAATTACATATTTACCTCGACAATATATATTTCGGTTATATATATATATAAGTCTGGAAATATTCGTACATGAAATTAAATTAGTATGTATGTATGCATGAGTAAAATAAAAATAGCATGCATGAGAAACACGAACAAATCTGTGTAGTGATAGAAAAACAATGGCTATAAATCTGAGGCATTAATGTTTACAACTGGATGCAAAAAATAAAATATCAGTTCACAACAGGCACACTACAATCAAAAATCACATATCGGTGACATTAACCATAAGTAGAGTATAAAAACCTTTTTAGTTTACAAATGGACGGGAAAAAGAAAGCTCGGTTACATCTTTAATGTGTTGCAATCACCCAGTAGCAAAAGGTGTGCCTACTTGCATACCGCTCAGCCATTACTCAAACCATTCAGCAAAGGAGCATGCAGTAAAAAAACAAAGCATGTAGTAGAGCTCAAAGATCCATAAACGGCTAGTTCTTGTCATATTATATGATTATACATGTATATTGCTGCTGCCACATATATGATGTATACAAAAAATGCAAACAAACCACAAACCGTAATCAAAATGCGGGGGGAGGGGGGGCGGGGGGGGGGGGGGGGATAAATCAAAATCCTTACCGTACAGAAACTTAAAAATCAGGCAAGGCACAAAACAGCACACAAAAAGAGAAAGGCAACTGATTGGGAGGCATTCAGAAGAATTGATTCGTTTTTTTAATACAGATTAACCATAAGTAAACAGCAGATATGAATAAAAATACAATATTAGCAGAAGAGAATCAATTAGCAAATAATCACATACAATAATACTGTTTTCACAAAGCGTATAGTCCTAATAAACATAAAGGCAGAGGGGGAATCAAAATCCTAACCCTACATAAACTTCAAGATGTGGCAAATCCAGAAATACCAAATATAATTGAAGAGAAAAGCAACGATAACCCCTAATCGAGAGGCATTCAGAATAAGTGAACCATTGTTATAACAAAATAAGACCGATCCTAAAATACAGAATAATTATAAGTAAAAAGTATTTACGAATCGGGTTGAGGGAGGAAACCATTTCGAAATCAAGATATTGAGACCAACGGAAACAGGAGAAAGAGGAGGAGAAACGCATACCTTAGAGACGGGGAGGCGGAGGAAGGAACGCCGAAATCCATGTACGCTTGGGAGCTGCGGACGGATGGGAAGAGCGATTCACCAAAGTCTGCAAGAAAAAATAACGGCTTCGATGGCGATATGGAGAGGACGGCAAGTGAATTTTGAGGACTAATTTCTTTTTCCTTCTGCCATACGAAAGGGAAAGGGCAGAGTGAGATAAGGAAGTTGAGAAAAGCGAGAGAAAAGGGGAAAAGAGCGACGTTTGGGATCAAAATTTCTACCGAGATACTCTAGGGGGCTTGTGCGCCCTTGAAGTAAAACCCTGCTTTAATATAGTAGTATAGATACGGCTCTTAGCCGTATCTTAAGTGTAATCAAACACGGCCTTTGACTGTGTCTAATTATATGTTTGTGTACACACACACACACACACACACATATATATATATATATATATATATATATATGTGTGTGTGTGTGTGTGTGTGTGTATATATATATAAACAGAAACTGTAGCACATGTTTTTCATAACACAAAGCATATATACCACAATTTATACACAGTAATAACACAATTTATATATATACTCAAAGCATTACAAGTTTTGTCATAACACGAACACAATGTGCATACAAACATATACAATAAAAGGAAACTATCGAAGATTTCCGTCACATTGCAAACTAACAAAAAAAAGGTAAAAACAATCACTCTGATAAAACTCCAGTCGAGGCCTGGAAGATTGAGCGTGATAGCCATCCTGAGTTCTAGTTTCATTTGGAAGCAAAACTGAATCGTGATATATAGTCTATGTCCTGAGTTCCAACAGCACAAAAACACCAAAATCTCCAACAGGACTGCCTATAAAGTACAAGAAACAAGTTAAAATACTTCACTGGACAGGAGATCGACATTGTAACTCACTATGACTGAGATGCAAACATGAGTACAAAGATAAGTGTATGTCGATCAGTGTGTTTGCGTACAGCAGTAGTCGATCACTGTAAGGGGTTCAGGTCGACCAGTCGATCAGTGTGTTTGTGTAATTTCACTAGACACCAATAATAGTGAAGGGAATATCGGGTCGGCCAGTGTGTTTGTGTAATTTCACGGTAGTCGATCAGTGTGTTTGTGTACAAATACTTCACTGGGCACCAATAACAACCTAGTCGAATCGACCAGTCGACTAATTTCTACCCATGCGGCCGAAATTCATGCAAAAAGCAAGTTGAGACTTCATGTCGATAGTTTGATCTCGATTAGTAGACTAGTCGATGACTAGTCGCGACTTGTCAAGCGCCGTACTGGTAATAGTGAATGACATATCGTGTCTTTGTGTTCGTGCGTTCATATTAGTCAACTGTATCCATCTTAACATATTTATGATGCTAATGACATGATTTCATGAACTTGCATAGAAAACCTAGAAACATACCAGCATCTCACATGTTTTGTGGTTTAACATGACCTCCAACATCGTATATAGGAGATCGACATTGTACACATGAATTCAGAGAAACTAAAATGGCATTCGGTTCAAAAACAGGTTTTCTACTTTAATCCCCATCCATGTGTTTGTGTAGTCGATCAGTATATGTTTCAAAAATGAATGAATACACATTTTAAACTGGTTTTCTATGACCATAGGCTTTTAAATTAAATTAATTGTACATAGGAGTGGAAAATTGATAGTCATCAAAAATGCAAACCCAAAAGAAGAATCACCTGAAATGTAGTCCATCTGCAACACCGGTAGTTCGTACCCTAGTATACAGAACATCCTCCTATACACACAAAAAGGAACAAATAAACCAAAAGAATATTCAAGATGTGAACACAACTTGTCCATTCAATTCTTATGTAAGTTCACTGTTTCAAATCTCGTAAATATCTCCCGAGATCTCCTCCGAGATCTCGTTTTGGGTTCCTTCCGAAACAAAACAACAAATATCACTCTAAATCTCCTTTCGAATATATCGCCCGAGATATTGCAATATCGAATGGTATATCGACCGAGACGAAATACTGGAATATCGATCGAGATCTTAATTTTTTTGGTTAAATTTTAAATTTGTGCCTGAACTAGAACTATAATTAAAAAACTCAAATCTAGCCATAACAATCTTTTGTTATTTTACATTTTGCATGTTAAATGACTATATTGTATGTTCATATATGTTTTACAATGCTTATGATTTTCATGTTCGTCTTTTTAGATACATGTTACTTATGAAATTATGTATTTTATGGTCTGTTTATGCTAATTTTTTTAATGTTTTGGATCCTTTTAATGTTTCCTGTCTAACAATATTTCTGTTTTAAAGTATGAATGATCTTTCGCAAAATAAAGAATAATAAAGTTATTTTGCAGTTTAAGTTTAAGTTACTATGTTTTTAATAGCGTTCATACAAATCATTTTGTTAAAATATCATTTTTAACATATCGTGTACCCCGAGATTGTTCCAATATGAACTTTCAGACCAGAGACGAAAATCCGAGACAAACTCCCGAGTTAGACTCATCTCGTCCGAGATCTCCTCCAAAATGAGATCGAGTCTATAAAATCCACCAGACGAAACACGACCGATATCCGAGATTTAAAACCTTGTGTAAGATACTACGTAGAGATAAGTGTAAAATAATATATGCTTGCTCCAACGTCTAAAGATAATGAATCATCATCGTCGGATGACACACATAGTCGACTTTCTGATTAAGAATTTACTGGGCGATCCACCAGGTGGATGCATATTAGCTCACGCGCACGGTCAGTAATCCATGCTTATTAGCTTTATTCAAATATCGAATGCACCTTCACTTTACCTTTGAAAAAAGCTGCTTTCACTTGCAACTTTCCGTTTCGTTGAAGGGGAATGTGTAGTGCAGTTTACACTATATTCTCTGCTACAAAGTAGGGGAAAGTTGCTAGTGAAAGCAGCTTTTTACTAAGGTTAAGTGCAGCAGCATCCGACATTTGGATAAAGCTAATAAGCATGGATACCCGACCCTACGCGTAAGCTAAAATGCATCCACCTGGTGGATTGTCAATTAAAATATTAACCATAAAGTCGAGTAATCATCCATCTATCAAATTTTTTAGCAAACCTGTTAATATATTTTCAGTAAACTTGCTATCTCTCATAATAGAGTAGCAATCATAAGTACACTAATACACAATTACACTAAGACATACCAGTTAAAACTGGTATCATTTGTAACAGTAATACATACCAATTAAAACCCTAAGAGAACCCAGTTTAATACAGTAATGCACTAAGAGAACTGAGCTATTTGCCCCCAAATTCAGAGGAAGACTAGGAGATGAGAATAATGTCTTTGATAAAATTCAGCATAAAACAAACAATTGAAACAGCCAAACATCCAAATAGGCAATTTATACCTACAAACAAAACCCTATCTACAAACAAAATTCACACAAATACAATTCACATCGGCAAATTCATACAAATAAACTTAGCGGCAAAGAAAATTCACTGCAAATGTAAATCAATGAAAATAGCACCTTGAATTGAAACTTCTGCTGATTGATGATTGATAGAGGAAGCAAGACGGTAGGAATCCTGTGTTTAGGATGCAAGAGGAGGTGATTCCAGAGAAAGGTGGAGGCACGTTTTGGTGATCGAAAACCCTAATTTGGGTTTTTGGTCACCATTGAAGTAAGACAGAAGGAATGAGGAGCGGCCAAAATTTTAATTCCAAGTGCCTAATAGGATGCATAATATGATATGCATTCGATTTGGCCCTAAGTGGTATCAAATTAACCGATCCAGAGCATTCACGATGGACGGTCAAATTTGGGGTGTTTGGGGTGGTGCGGATCGCAAACTGTTGTTTGATACGGATATGACAATTATCAAATTTGATACGGCTTTTAGCCGAATTGTATACCCGCATCCTTGTGTGTCAAATTCGCTAATATGGTGTACTGAGTCTCTTAGAAATATGCATAAATTAGGATTAATTTCTGATTGTGATTTCGATTCCATCTCTAAATGTGAAATTTGTGTTCAAGCAAAAATACACCGGAAATCCTTTAAATCTGTTGAAAGAAATACTGGTTTGTTTGATTTAGTATATAGTGATTTGGGTGACTTAAAAAGTCATATCACATGTAGTGGTAACCAAAACTATATAACATTTATAGATGATTATTCTAGATATGCATACGTATATTTAATGAAATAGAAAGAGGAGGCCTTTGATAAATTCAAAATTTACAAAGAAGAAGTCGAAACACAATTAGGAGTTAAAATTAAAGTGTTACATTCAGATAGTGGTGGTGAATATTTTTCAAATGAGTTTACTTTGTTTTGCAAAGTGGTATAATTCACCAATGTACCATTCCATATACACCACAACAAAATGGTGTTACTGAAAGGAAAAATAGAACTTTAGTAGAAATGGTTAACACCATGCTCATAAGTTTTAATTTATCTTATAACCTACGCGGTAATGCTATGTTATCTGCATGTTACATTTTAAATAGAGTACCACTTAAAAAGAAAAACATTTCCCTTATGAATTATGGTTTAATAGAAAACCAAACCTTACAAGACTTAAAGTTTTGGGTTGCTTAGCATATGTTAGAAAACCAGACCCTAAGCGACCAAAGTTAGGATATAGGGCCTTTAAATGTGTTTTCAAAGGACATTCTCTTAATAGTATAACACATAGGTTCCTTATACTTGACACCTTAGAAGTTATAGAATCTGTAGATGTAGAATTCTTTGAAAATCAAACTATTGAGAATCCACTGAGATCATCTAGTCCGGAACCAACTGAGACTGATGATACGAATGACGATGAATATGCTCCTGCTCAAAACAGCAAGGAAGTGTCAATACCAGATAATAGTACTGAACATAGGAGAAGTAAAAAAGCGAGAATAGAGAAGGACTATGGTCCCGACTTCATAACATATCTCGTAGAAGGTAATAAGGACGAAGTCCTTAATGTGACAAGATATGTAATGAACGTCAATGATGATCCCAAAACTTATTCTGAAGCTATGAGTTCTAGAGATTCTAATTTCTGGAAAGAAGCTGTTAATGATGAAATGAATTCCATAATGTTAAACCAAACTTAGGTTATAACTGATTTACCTCCCGGTGCTAAACCGATAGGATGTAAATGGATATTCAAGAAAAAGTTGAATACAAATGAATCCATTGATAAGTTTAAAGCCATATTACTTAACTAAGGGATATAAACAAAGACAAGGAGTATATTATTTTGATACATACGCTCCAGTCGCTCGCATATCTTCGATACGCTGTTTAATAGCACTTGCATCAATTCATAATTTGGTCATACATCAAATGGATGTAAAGACAACTTTTATAAATGGAGATTTAGAAGAAGAGATATATATGGAACAACCTTAAGGTTTTATAACCCCAGGCCAAGAAAAGAAAGTTTGTAAATTAGTCAAATTTCTTTATGGCCTGAAGCAAGCTCCCATGAAATGGCATGAGAAGTTTGATAAAGTTGCATTGTCATTTGAATTCATTATTAATGATGCAGATAAATGTATTTATAGCAAATCGAATAACAATGGTTATGTTATAATATGTTTATACGTCGATGGCATGCTAATATTTGGTTCTAATATATCATGTGTGAATGAAACTAAAAAGTTTCTATCTTCTAAAGTTGATATAAAAGATCTAGGAGAGGCTGATGTAATTTTAGGAATTAAAATCATTAGAAAAGCGGGGGAGTTATTATTAACCCAATATCATTACATTGAGAAGTTCCTAAAGAAGTATGGTCATTATGATGACAAACCAGCACCAACTCCTTTAGATCCAAGTATCAAGTTAGAAAAGAACACTGGACGTACCATTTCTCAACTTGAGTATTCTAGTGTTACTGGAAGTCTTATGTATGCTATGCATTGCACTAAACCCATCATCACACATGCTATAAGTGTATTGTGTCGATTTAGGAGTAACCCAGGTTTCGAACATTGGAAAGTCATTTCCAGAGTTTTAACTTATTTGAAAGGAACCATTAACTATGGTTTATCTTATAAAGGATATCCTGTTATAATAGAAGGATATAGTGATGCAACCTGGAACAATGTAGAATCCAAATCCAAGTCTACGACTGGATGTATATTTACATTAGGAGGCGTTGTTGTGTCTTGGGCTTCCAAGAAGCAGACCTATATATCTGATTCAACTATGTTGTCATAATTGATTGCACTAGCAGATGTATGTAAGGAAGCGGAATGGCCTAGAAATTTATTAATGAAAATCTCATTATGGAAGAAGCCATCTCCAGTAGTCTTGATTAACTGTGATAATCAAGCAACAATATATAATGTCTCTAATAAGACATATAATGGGAAATCTAGACATGTGAGTCTAAGACATCAAAATGTTAGACAGTTACTCAAAAGTGGAGTTAGCTGTTGACTACATAGAAACGAAGAAAAACTTGGTTGACCCACTTACTAAAGGTCTTCCAAAGGCTATGGTTTCTATAAAGTCAAAAGAAGTGGGACTAAGGTCTGTGAATGAAGATTGATCACCTTTAATAGAAACTCAACTTGTGTCATGAAAAGGATAGACAAAGTTCAATGGGTACCAACATGTTAAGAGTATGATTATGGAACACTAAATCGATAATCCCATAATATTTAGTGTTGGATTCTGCATGAACAAAGGATGGATAAATATCCTTAATAAATGTAGAAACCTTAAAAGGTGTATCGTAGAAACACCTTAAGAGACTTACCTATATGAGTATGGAAATCGGGCCGTGTCCTAGGAAAGTAAGACCGCTTTCTAAAGTAGACTCATGAACCAGGATTAAAGCACACGGCCATTAACGTGCTGAGCAATACAGAACACTCTAACTAAGGAACTCAACATGTGTGATTGTTCTGGTTTTATCATTAAGGGATACTTGGTTCAAGATTCGTTCACCATAAAATCTCGATAGAACTTTGAATGGTTTACACTAAGTAAAGGTTCAAATCCAAAAGATACCTTTTATTTATGTGTTGTTTCCACGATGATGCAAAACTTGATCTTAGAACTACATAGGCTTGATCCCACTTGGGTATGTAGGAAGTTACATTAGTGATTCAGTTGTCCACTTTAAACGGTTGCGGGTCTCGGGTCTGATAAGCAATATATTTAGACAGTTTTTATAAACTATAAATGGGTCGAATTGCAGTCCAATTTAGGCCCGAACGAAATTCAAATTTGATAAAGGCGGGAAGCTTCATAGCGTTGGAAATAGAAAAGATGGTGCAACGTTTGAATCTGCGACGTTATCTGACCATTGCTAAATGAAAAGACATGGCTATTGAAAATAGATGTGAAGTTTGAATTCGAAACGGACGTAACTGTTGCAACCAGTCATGACGTTTCACTGCCTATAAATAGTGTCGGCCAGAGACGTTGCAAATTACTTTTGATCTCTTCTTCTTCCTCCTCTAATTTGTGATGCCAGCAGATTTGTGACACCTCAAGTGCGTTGCAGATTCCAAAAAACGTTGCAGGTTAGATCTTCTTCTTCTCCTTTTCTTTGTCTTTGATTGTAGCATCATCAGAAAATAATACAAGAGTGTTCTTGATCGGATCAAAGTCATACAAATTTTGAATCCGATTTCGTTATTCCAAGGCTTTATTGAATCATGAAAGTTTGTACCTGGTGGGTTGAACAATTGTCTAAAAGAATTTACTCTGCAAATCCTTAAAGTCTGAAGTACAACAATTTTCACCATCAAATAGCCTCAAACCACAAAAATTCCCAACAGTGTTGACACGCTTTTTGGTCAAAGTTGTCACAAGTCAAGATTTTGGTTAACAACGCGCTCAAGTATTAATAATGTCGTCAGAAAACAAAAAGTAATCTAACCGAAGTCGTGACATGTTCGAAAACGGATGATAATGGTGTTGATTTGTAAAATCGTCATCGATGAACTTGGAAAAACTAATGTAGTAAAATACATGATCGACTCGGTACGATCGGCTCAAAATGTTGAGCGAGTCGGTTCGATCACGTGGCAAAAATCATTGAGGAAAAATATATGAATTTCGGCAAAATCGTGTTTCGTGCACCCAAAATAGCTGATCGGCAAGGCATACTCACGAAAAATGGCTTGCGAGACTCACGGCGCACCAAACTTGGTAAAATCGGCATTTGCCAAAAAAACAGTGTCGTGCACTCAAAAAAACAGCTGACCGGCATGACACGATCACGGAAAATGGCTTGCGCGATTCATGACATCAAAATCTAGCATTTGGCAAAAAACAATGTCGCGCACTCAAAAACAGTTGATCGGCATGGCACGATCATGAAAAATGGTTTGTGCGACTCACGTCATTGAAGTATGGTAAATTGGAAAAAAATCATTTGGCATGTCAAAAATGCCCGATCGGCACGAGAAAAACGTCAAAAACCACGTGTAAAACCTTGGCTGATCACTTTGCCGAATTTGATAAATCTGGTAAACTTAGCATGTTTGGCACAATAGAAAAGCGGTGGAAAACACGGTTAGATCACCCAAATACGCGTGCCAGACATAGGCCGATCACTTGACAAATTTGACAAGGCAAAAGGGATTTGAAATCTCGCACACAAAAAGGGATGATCGACTCATAGGGATTCGAAATTTCCATATGTTTGTATCGTGGTCAACAGATATGAAAATCAGCTGATTTGCTAGGGATTCGTAATATGGGACAATGCCAAAGGAAATTGGCAAACCGACCTGGCATAATGATAACACAACCGAATCACCTGTTTTTGCTTGCTAGACACGTGTTTTCCATGATTTTTAGGGATTCGAAATGGGCAAAGTGGCAACTGTGCTAGAAATGTGGCAGATCACGTTTTTTTTTGAGTTTTTACCATGTCGATCACCTGTTTTTGCTTGATCGGCACGCATTTTCACCAGATTTTTTTATTTTCACTATTTTTCAACATAACTTTGGTTTTTCGACTCCGATTTTGGGATGTGAATTTCGTATCCCTTAGGGATATGAAATTTGGGCTGACACATCCAAAACTCACCTACAAATACCCCCAAAGCTTGACATTCAAAGGGCTTAGTTTACATTTGGTATTTTGGACTTCTTGGAGCTATTAAGCATTATTCATAGCGACCAACTTCTTCTCCATGACCATTGGACATGGCAAGACCTCTAAAATGTTGCACAAACATTTTCCTTCAACTTTTGAACATTCACAAGGACTTTTTCACTACTTTTTGAACTGTTATTGATATTTTCGGATTTCTTGGACATTTACACTGCTTCTACACTGTTTTAGATATTTTTAGATTTCTTGGACATTTGAGCTACTTTTTGGACATTGTTGACCAAGTCAACATATTTTTCACCCAACAAAGAAGAAGAAGAGCATTTTGGTCAAAATTTAGAAATAACTAATATTTTGTTGTTCTATTGCAACGCTTTGTGTACAAATATTGTTCGAATTTGAACAACTCTTATAATAAGCTATTATATGATGCATGATTATTACAAAGTGGACGTAGGCTTTAGTGCCAAACTACTACAAAAGGCTGTGTTCTTCTTGCATTTCATTACTTTAGGTTTGGATTATCTTTTTTCTACAAAACATACACTCGGGGATTGGCATGCGCGAATAAAGCGATAATTCTCCACGTCAACACTTTGGCGTGTTAGGAAGGGGGGCGCACAACTTTAACTTCTGTCTTAGTTCTCGACTTCCGCTTTCAGCTTCAGTTCTAGACCTCATCTTTCAACTTTGGTTTTCGGATATTAGAATTCAACTTAACTTTCTTTCGCAAAAGAATCTCTCTTGCTTCCCGTTATGATCAAAAGGAAGCAAATAATTTGCTTAGAAGGAGCATGTGGGGAGGAAGAGAAAGAATTTTCCTCGATCGGATACCCATCTAACTTTTTACCTGAGACGACATCGACGGAGTCGTCAAGGATTTAATTAAAGTTCTTACTGCTCGCCTAGAACAAGAAGAGGAGCATTTCTGTCACCAAAAGGCCAAATGACCACTCTTCTTGCCTGACTTGAATGATTTATAAGGCAGTCGGGCCAAGGAAATCTTGTCGGAAAAATTACTAGTGTTCTGCAAGGATTAGCTCGGGACTTGGGAAATTCCCGTAGAACAACCGCAACACCCAATATTTTAATACTCAGTAATTATACAATGAAGGTGATAAAGTGAATATAAGTTAATGAAATATTCAAAATTAGTAAAATAGACTTTATCGTTGCATCCGTTACGAAATTTTGGTTTAGATAGAATCTTGGCTTTCGTAAATCGGATTTAATATGAAGAATTTATGGATTCAAAAAGATTGCATTAATGTATATATACATATTATATATAAATATAAAGTAGTACAGCGGAACAGAGCAATGTTCATTGGGTGACCCACCTATACCTGGGTCGACCCATGTCTAAGGCAGGTCGACCCATAGGTCGACATGGGGGTCGACCTACCTGCATATAGGGTGGATTCCTGCAAATGTATTTAGACTGATGTCTTCACCTTGTTCGTGCGCTAACTCAGCATCGGGTGTACGGTTGGATTTGAAAACCTAAAATCTAAAGGTTAAGGATTATCCTAAGTAATCTATATAAATGCTAGCAGTCTCATTGTTTTCTGCATACAAAATATTCTTTAGTTCCTCTTCCTTTAAGCCTTATTCTAAAATAAAAATATGATGATGCTGAGATGCTGCCTAAACACAGATTAGAGAGGACAATTCTTTTTCTTATACAACAAGTCTAAAGAGGAATTTCTTCAAACAACAACATATAAGAAGAGATATTTTTCTGAACTTCAATATAACCACAGTGAGGTCAGTTATTTTAAGATCAGATAATTAAAAAATATTATGACATTAAATAAATATGAATCTGAGATTACACATGTTTATATGTTATTATGTCACTATCACATACCTATTCGTTTTTCATTTGTTTTACTGTTGCATATATATCCTATTATCCTTTTTCTGTTTTATATTTATTAACAGTCTTATGCCTATTTTGTTCAGTTTATGTGTTCCTGAATCAGATCTATATTTTTCTCCTTTTTCTTTATATTTTGCGTAGTACCTAGACAATCTACACTATACCAAAACATCAAATTTGGCACATCAGGATGTGGAGATTTGATACGGCTCAGAGCCGTATCAAATTTCATTTGCTACAGCTCAACCGATCTGCACCTCCTCCAATCCCTAAAATCTGACCGTTCATCTTTGAAGGTTCGGATAAGTTCCTATGATACAGTTCATAGCCGTATCAATTTTATTTTTCATTCCTTCTCATTTTTCGCTCCTTTCTCAGTTTTATTTTTCGTTTCTCCCTCCTTACGTTTTATTTCGTTTGGAAAAAAAAATCCCAAACGAAAAAAAATGGTATTCCTCCCCTTTCTCCAAATCAAAACTGCTTCCCCAAATCGCTTCTTCAAATTTCTCCGCTTCATCAACCACCACTTACCAGAATCATTTAATCGTCACTTAAGAGCATGAATCACTTCAGATCCCAAATCCTTCTCTCGAGACGATACCTAAACTCAAGTTCCTTAATTCATTTTATTTGAATTGAATTGGATTACTCTGTTCAAGAAAGATGGGTTCAGATAAGTATGTTGATATCGGATTCTGATTCATCTCACAGAGGAGCTGAATACAAGACATTTCGTCAGATCACCAGAGATTGTTTACTATATGAGATGCTTCGATCTACCAAGGTAAAAGACTCCAAGGCTATATGAGTTAGCATTATACCTAACAAAGAATTAACCGATGGAAAACATCTTTTAAATTTTACCATAATTTATGCATCTCCTTACACAGACACTAGGGTTGATGTTTTTCTCAATTAGAAGGCATTAATATGCACTAAGTATCTCCATATTGTAGGTATTTCCATTACGAGGTACTAATGTATATTAAAAAGAAATTCTTCCAATCAATAATGCTAGATGTTTAATTTGAAACTAATGATTATAAATTGAGCGTTTATCTTTCTACGACAATTAATTACATGTTACATGTTTTCACATTATTGTTTACACAGAGATGGTGGTGAACTATCAATGAGGGATTTACATAAAATAGTTCAAGCATTGTCGAACTATAGAGAACAAATTGATAGGCTTTCCCTCCATGTAGAGGTTAGTTTCAAGTTTAGATATGATATCTTCAACTGGATTACACATTTAGATAAAATACACCTATAAGAAAATACACCTACAATAATAGTGTTCTTTGAGTAAACAAGGAATGCGACAAGGTGGCCCTATGTCTACCTATTTTTCCATCATTGTAATGGAATTACTTACACAAACTTTTAATGTCTTAATAGGAAACATCTTTTTCAGCTGCACCCTAAATTTACGCATCCTAAAGTAATCTAACTAATGTTTGTGGATGATCTTGTGGTCTTTTGCAAAAGATGATGTCAACATAGTTAGGGCTATCATTCAAGATGTTGATTGTTTCTACATGATGACTGGTCTTAAACTTAACCTTTAATAATCTAACATCATACTTAGGGGAGCGGATCACTTGCAAATTGATATTTTACACTTGACTGTTAGTTTTGTCTCCATGTAAAGAGAATTGCAAACTGATATTTTATACTTGACTGTTAGTTTTGTCTCCATGTAAAGAGAATTTTATACTTGACTACTGGTTTTCACAGATCGATCAGCTTCTGCGGTGATCCTTGGATTGACTTTGGATGTATTCTTAGTTGATTGATTAATCACAATTACAAGGTGCGGTTTAGAATTAATTGTGATGGAATACTAGGTGACATGATTAAAATGGGCAAATGACAGTGTAATTCCTCTAATCAGTGTATCAGGTTATTATGGATTAAAATGGAGACTCATCAGCTTGCTTTAGTCAATATGGAAAAATAAATTTTGGAATCAAAGTAAATAAATAATCTATTTCAGAGATGTGTTATGTTTTACCCAAGCACAAAGAAGAAGCTACCTTTTCTGATTGGCTTTTATGAAACAAAAATTAATGCCATTTTATGTAAAAGCTTGTGGTTCTCTTAAGGTCTTACTTGTGTTGGTTGCAACATGTGGAAATCCTGGTCACATATGGCTGGTTATTGAATTTTGGATTGTTAATTATATTTTGTTATTTTGCAAAATTATTCAAGAGGATTTCGTGATGCTAAATTTGCATATTGTCAAGCTAGAACATTTATTATGAGGTTAGCTTATCTTTAGACATCCAGTTCGCTAAATGATTAAAGTCTTGCTTTTTAACTAAAAGAACCTTTCTGTTTTGTATATTGTTTTTACTGGGAATGTTCTTAGAAAATATTATTGTTTTTGGTTGCAGATGATAAAGGAAGAAGGGTTAGAGAACTAACTGAAGTTTTTCAAAAATGTGTTAACTTCCCCCGAATAAGTTTTGATATGTACGTTGAGAACATCAACAATGAGGGTCTCTATTCAACTGCATAGGCTTAGTCTCTGCTACAAAACTTGACTTGTTCGCACGTTTGATTTCAACACTAATTATGTAATGCTTTCATAGGTTATATATATAGCACAATTTAAAGTGGGTAAAGGTAAACTGACTGTGTTGGGGTGAACGAAGTGAGTATGTAGAGTCATTTGATGTTCTAGTATGGAGCAGAGTCCTACTATGTCACTAGTTACAAGTGTGTGTTGTGGCGGAATCGGTGTAAGCTCAAGGTAAGTACTATTTTATTTTATCTTTTGTGTGCTGATATAATTTAAGTGAATTCTTAAGGGATTTTGAATCATTGATTTTAATCCATTTCTTTTAATTACCGAGATTCATTTATTTTTTCTGTAAATGTTCTTCCTTTGACTAACTTCTATTCATTCATTTTCACCATTTACTGCAGCTACCTACAACTTGAATCTCCCGCTATAGATTTTGTCCCAGGCTTCAAAAAAATTTCAGGTATGCTTTCGAGTCATTGATATATTTTTAGTGCAATGTCAAGTGATTAAACTTGAGCACATACGAATTTCAGGTATTCTTTCCAGTCATTGATATATTTCAGTTATAGTAGGATCATTGTTCCAGTCTTCATAACGGATGTTTAACTCAGTGGACAAACCGAGCTGCAACTGAGTTGCGCAGTTCAGTTCGACCAAACTGAGTTGCGCACTCAATTGCCAAACTGAGTTGTGAAACTCAATTGCAACTCCATTTGGCCATTGAGTTAAACTGAGTTGCGCAACTCAGTTGCAGCTCAGTTCGGCCGCTGAGTTGCGCAACTTAGTTTGGCCAAACTGAGTGCGCAACTTAGTTTGGCCAAACTAAGTGCGCAACTCAGTTTTGCAACTGAGTTGTACATTAATTGTTTCACGCTTTTGATATATAACTTCGGTGACCCGTATGCATAAAACGTAAGATAATGTCTTGCAACTAATGAGATATATGATAGGATGCCATCACATTTATAAGTTATATTTTCAGTTTCATATATATTTTATATATGATACATATGGGAGAAGAAAATCAACGATGAAGATTGCTTCATCCTGAAGCTTTATGCAGACCCCCACAAACTGAAATCAAGAATGGACTATCGAAGAAGTAGCCTTCAATGTCCCTGACAATTCCTTAGATTGCTTCATACCGCATGCTGATTTGCATTCCCAGTTAGGAGGAGGAATGTATTTTTTTTACATTCTCAATCACGAAGTTAAATGCATAGCTGTATTTGTATCGATCACTGATGTTCTAAAATAAATGCTTGTATTGATCACTGATTTTCTAAAATAAATGCTTGTATTGATCATTGATATTCCAGTATGGCAATGTATTTTTTATAAAAAAAATTAGATATGGCTCATGGCCGTATCAAATTTAAATAAAGATATGGTCATTAGACGTATTTTTTTAAAAATTTGATACGGCCATTAGCTGTATCAAATTGAGAATTTGATATGGCTAATGGTTGTATCTATTTCTAAATTTGATACGGCTAATGGTTGTATCTATTTCTAAATTTGATACGGCTAATGGTCGTATCAAATTGACAAAGACGCCTTAATTTGATACGCTCTATAGCACTGCCAAATCGAATTAGATACGGCCATGAGCACTGACTAATTGGCATTTCTGGTGTAGTGCTAATGCCTAGGCTATTCATGTTTGAATTGCGTAAATTGGGTGAATTGGAAATAACTTAAAATGATAGTAAAAAAGAGGATTAAGCATATTAAAACATGAAATCCAGTGACTGCAAAATTAGGATAATATGAAAAACATGTTAGGTTAAACTTAATTTAATAATTAAGGAGAAAAAGTTGGTAGTATCAGATGTAATTAAGTAAAAATGGCAACTTAATATACACACACACATCTGCGTAGGTGATTGTTTGGGGATGGGGGTTGTACACAGAATAAAATTTATAGGAAATATCACTTACAATCATGCTTATTAATAGATTTAAACCAGCTAAGCTACTACTTGTTGATTAATAAGCTAAGAGGTCTCACAGTCTTGTTGTTGGTATCCGGTTTGGAACTCTTAAAATCCTATGGTGGGGGCACAAGCCTGGGGGTGGCTTGTGTCAATCTGTTGTGTGGAACCCGTATCAGTATGTATCCTTGTTAGTATCTTATAGAGTGGCATCACACTAGGTAGGGTCCAGAGAATGATTTACTGATATGGATTGTAGGAGGTTCAAGGTGGAAGGTGGGTACGGGCGTGTTCCGATGGAGTCATGAGTGTGCATGAGTCCGATTGGGGGAAACTAAGACGTTGTAACACCAACAAATAGGTCTATGTCCTATAAGTCTTCGGATTAGGGACTGATACACCCTACTACCGGAGATGACACAGGATATTTGTGTAGTAGGGAGTCGGTCGCATGGGTAGTAATTAGGGTAACACCTAATCTTGTTAATTCTAGTAATTAGTGCAGTAATTCTATTCGTGGGATATGAATGAGAAGCATATATGACCTTTACCTGACTTGTCATCTTATATCTATGTTACATCATTATCATGTTGTCTAGTTTACCTAGTACTTGTCTATTTCTATTGTAGTTTCATGTTCAACATTATTTATCTGCCTTAATGCTTTCTATCTTATCCTATTGCTAAAAATCACTGGAACTCGCTAGACTTTATGTCTGCCCCATTTTGTTCCTTTCTCTTTCTTCCTTTTCCCCCCTTAGGTTCTCAGAGTGGTGGCAGACACTAGCCGTGATCATGATTTTATTCTTGAACTTGGACTTCTTCCGACTCATGTATTGCATTAATTATTTCTTTATCTTGTTATGGCTTTTGAGGTGGGATATAATTTTGCAGTTTTGTACTTTGATGTTTAGTATTATGAGACAGATGGTTTTAATTGAGGTTTTTGGTATTTGAAACGATATGATGTTAAAACTGGTTTGAAACGATGTTTTTCTTTAATAATAAAAGTTAGTTTTTCCACTGCATATTTACATCTGCCTTGTGAAACTGTTTACCTGTTGCGCTTCACGAAACTTAATGCATCCTCATATGGGTGACATTAAGGGATGTAGGGTGTCACATTTGATATTAGAGCCTAAGGATACAAGATCAAAGTTTTAAAAAGTTTTTTTTTTCAAAGCAAAGGATTTTTCAAATAAAACCAATTTTTGAAAAATATATCCCCTCAAGTCATTTACAATATTCATTCGATTGTCATCCTGAATTCTTGTTTCGTCCTTTTTCAGCATGTCTGGGGCTCCTAATTTTCCTGAGGGCATTCCCATTCCTACATGGTTTGGTAGATACGTAGAAGCTATGACACATGCTGGAGTGCAAGTGTGACACCCCATGTCCGTTAATGTCACTCATAAGAGAATGCATTAAGTTTCGTGAAGCCCAATAGGTAAACAATATAGAAATTCACAAGACAGATATAAAATAAGCATCGAAATTTTTTAACTTTATTACTGAAAATAAAACATAGTCTCAAAACAGGTTACATCATCAAACCAGTTACATCAAAAACCAAGTATCTCAAATCTGTCTCATAATGCAAAATAACAGAGTGTCATGATATAAAACCATATCCTTCATATAAGCCATAGCAGAATAGAAAGTAAGTCAAAGCGGTACATCTCAGAAAGTCCAGATCCAAGTAGAAAAAGAAAGTCCTAATAACTGAGAAGTGCTACCACTCTGAGGATCTGGGGGGAAAGGAAGAAAGAAGCGAAAACAAAAGGGTCAGACATAAAATCTGGCGAGTTCCAGGGATTTTCAAATATGTATAAAATAGAGATACCAAGACATGTAACCAAGGCTGGATGAGAAAGTACAGTATCATATAAGGCAACGGGTAAACAAGATAAACATGAACAACAGGGATAAAACAGTGATCGAGTAATGCTTCTCATTTATATCCCTAAAACAGGTTGTGCACCAATACTAGTATAATAGGAAAATAAAAGACATGGATTGGATAAATGAAATGAAAGGACCAGATACCTATAGAAAGGATTATAAATGGGTTATAAGTCTTCCTTATCTTTTACTGATCGACAATGCAATGGTAATGAATTTGAAAAATGGGCGCTTGAATTGACAAATACTAAACAAACACTGGTATGGAGTTCTACTCTTTTAAGAGCATTAAAAGGCAATATTTCAGTTGTCGGTAGCAAAGATCAACTTCTTACAAATCCTGGTAGTAAACTTTAGTGGCATTGTGAGCGAGGTAGAAGGATCTATTAGATAGTGTAAAAGCATAGGAAATCCCCAATTATAGTTTTTATATGGCTAATTCTATTTAAACCTCCTTTTTGTCCTTTGAAAGCGATGTTTTTGTAAAATCCTAGTACGGTCCAAGTCGGATTTGTGTAACAATCTAGTTTGCACAAAGTGATGTTAGTATAATGACTTAGTTCGGAACGAGCGAGGTTTGTGTGATAAGCTAGTTTGGATCGAATGAGGTCCGCAAACAAATAGCATTACGAAAATTTAAAGGTATAAAAGAGCATTATTATTGACACACCAAATTCGAATGAGAGGAGACACGTCGGGAAATAGAATTTGGTAGACGATGGGGGTGAGCTTCATCGTTGAGAGGGAAACATCCCGGATCACCAGCTAAGGCCCCTAAATGACCGCTCAGTGATAAAGGAGGTAGGGTTGCAGAGACAGGCAGGAGGTTTGCCTAGAAGCAGCCACCCTTGAAAGAGTGCGTAATAGCTCACTGATCGAACGCTCTTGTGCCGAAGATGAACGGGGCTAAGCGATCTGCCAAAGCGTGGGATGTCAAAATCATCATTTTTTATCATTTTCAACGGCCTAGTGCCGAATTTTAGGATGAAACTCAACTACACTCTCGTCGAATTTAATAAATAATCGCGACAGAGTGTTGTTGAATTCACCTATGTCTCCACATCCCCCCCCCCCCCCCCTCTCCTCCATTTTCTCGTTCCCTTTCTCCATCCAAATGTGTCATTAACCATCCTCTACAAATGTGGTTGGATGTTTAATTTAAATTAAGCGGAATGTGAAGAAAAAAAAAAAAAAAGGAAATATAAATATATTCAAGCTTTTTTATATTGAATCATAATAAGCAATGGACAAACACTAACAAACAAATTAAAGTTAAGAAAAACGCACGATCTCTTTGTTTATTTCACCTCCTCGACTGCTTTTGACTGTCAATTAGCAGCGCCGCAAGTCTTTCTAATCTGACCTGCATTACCCACAAGCACATTAAGATTTCCCAACTTAACCAGTGCACTGGCAAACTTCTTCTGAAATGCTGCTTTATCTTTACTCAACGATGAAACAATTCTGGAAGTTGAATTATCCAAGGCTAGTTCTTGATCTATCTTTAAAATCCCTCTTCCCCTTGTGATTTCGGTGAAGAATTGGTTGTCAACCGTAAAAGAGGTTCCTTGGTCCAAAAATGCTACTGGGTCTTCACCTCCAGGTTTTGTCGTGTGCCCACAAAGCTTGATGAGCTTGGACCTTAAAATAGAGTCCATTGTAGGGTCTGGTTTTCCAGTTCCCTGGAAATCGAAAAGCCGGTCGCGAAAGAATGAGCATTGTGATATTCCTACAGAGTGACCCCCTCCCACAAGGATTACCTGTATGAGCTCATATACAGGCATGTTAGGTAGAAATAATGCAAATGGTTAGAACATTTGAACGATTTATCATCTAATATTATGGACCAGTAAATTCAAAATCTAGCGGCTTTTGAATGATCATGCATTTGAGCTTCTAAGTTCTAAAAATGATTAGATTTTCATTATAATGGCTGATTTTTGCTATTTTGATTTCAACAAAAATAGCCAATCAATTTATAATATTTAAAAAGTATTAGGTTTTGAGAATTATATATATATATATTTTTTAATAATTTCAATTCTTTTACAATTTTAAAAAGCGTACAATAGGGTGCTTTAAGCAAGGTTAATAAAGCTGCATATCAAAATAGAGATTTATCCAAAGATCAAACTGTTATATGATTCATTTTAACATAATCGATGATGTCTCGTTAATTAAACCACTTGCCTTTAAATCTTCCGTTTGATCTAGCAATTTTAATACAAGTTGATTCAAATCTCTATACTCCAACAAATTATATAGGAGAAAGAAGAAGAGGAAAAGGATAGAATTGATTAGGATGAGGATCAAGTACCATGTCATGAAGAGTAAATCCTTTAGCAGCAAACAACTGAAACGCCTGCTTAACAGTCATATCAGGACCAGGAAGCACAACATCCTCAGGGTTCGACACATGGCCATCCCTTCTGCCTGTAGGAACTGTATAATGCAAGCCTCCAGACAGAAAGACTGCATCCCTAGTCCCAAGTGCTATGATGTCCGCGCATGATACAGTGCCTGGACACGTCGCTTCTACTCTCTTCTTTGCCTTTTCTATCACTTCATACCCTCTCACTGACACGTTCGGGCCTGCATTTTTCTCCGACTGCTTCTTCTTTGTTGGGCTTATCAAAATCGATGCATCGCACCCCTGCAGTTATAAGAGAATTTATCTTCACATATGTACTTGGATATGGTATGAGTAAAGCATATGGATAAATAAGCTGAAGATTTACCCTGACAAAGCAGTCATGGAAATACATACGAAGCAATGCAGCAGTGATCGATCGATCACTTTGAAAATGTTTTGAAATGACAGAATGAACTATTGCTTCGGCGTGTGGGCAGCTGCGATTATAAAAGCCAACTTGAAGGCTACTGCCAGCAGCTGATGCTACTGATACGTGATAGAATATGAAGGAGAACAAATACAGAAGCTTCATAGTTTCACTTACTAATTGATATGCTGTGTGCAGTGCAGAGTGGGTTATCTGGTCTGGTATTTGTAACTATTATGTAATGGCTTAATAATGTAGCATCCAAATGCAGAAGAATCGGAACAGAAAGCAACATACTGAAGGGAACAAAAGCAGTTGATGACAATTGTCTTGAGATCAATAATATTAGAAACCATTGAATATGCCTGTCAACCAAGGGATATTAAAAATGCTATATGTCCGTATGATTTATCCTGCACTCTATAACTCTACTCTCGAGTTACATCATATTATATCCAAATCAAATCCTCTGTACCCAAAATCTCGTCTCTCTGTACGTACCCAACCAATCAAGATACCCTAGTTTATAAAGGATATCTAAGGACACGGTGGCTTAGAATATTAGGTGCATTTTCTAGAGGTCAATAATAAACATTAACTTTGGATATTAGTTCAATCAGAATCAAGGTCCAAAAGGATCAACTATCTTTGCTACTACAGGTAATTGCTACTACAGCTAATGTTATAAGAAAATATTGTATCAACTTACTGTTTCTTAAAAAGTAAATATTATAATGAATCTTCAAGTCAAACGACAATTATTATGAATATATGACCATCATGAAAGATAAGATTAGACATATATTATAAGAATATGGAGTATATAAGATCCCAATACACCCAGAAATGAAAAATGTCAACATACATGAGAATACAAACAGGCTAACAGCAGAAACAAAACTGAAAACTAACACATAGATAAAGGTTCTGTTGACTTGGCTTAAGTTATTATTCCATCCAACTTTTCTTCTGATCCACTTTTGTACCATTCTAATCTCTTAAGTAAATTAAATAGTTAGTTACAGAAAAGAAAAAAAAACACATAATTATTTGGTTAATTTCACATTATAATTAGCTGCCAATTTTACCCAGCAGAAAGATGTCAGTTTTAAAATTACTGCCATTTCGTTAAAAAAGAAAAATGTAATATTGAAGGTTTACCAAAGTTCCCTAATATGCAAACTACTTTCCTCCAGTTTCAAAAAGTTTTTAACATTATTAGACTGGAAACAAAGAAAAAAAAATAAAGCCACTTATGTGCAGCTTTTGGGGAACGGACGTGCCAAATGTAGAGTTGGCATGTGCATGCATGGACACTTGGTGTAGATGTTCTGAAGTATTTACTGAACGTTACAAGATAATAAAATTTACAATGGGGTCGAATTAATTTGGAAGCATTGACATATCACATGCAAGTCCCTGATATAGTCATAACTGATTTAAAAACAACACAATCAGATAAAAATGCGTAGTCTTTTGTCCTATTCTGTTGAAAATATTTGATTTTGTTAAGTGGATTACTGAAAATTAATTAAGGGTACATGACTTTTATTCAGTGAATGATCACACGTAGTAGGACTACAGAGAAGTTCACAAATTCTTATTTGAGCACCACATACACGATTTACACAAACGTTTTTAGTTAAATTTTTTTTTTTTGAACGGTAATTGATCGGGTTGGAACTTGGAACGTTTAGATCAGACCAATCCGTAGTAAAGAAGATTTTGTAACATTCAACTTGGACCTTTTCTTTTCCTTAGATCCGACTATTTCTATACCACATCTCCCACGAAAATAGAAATTATCGTTTAATTATTCCATCTACACGACTGATAAAAATGAAATACACAAACGTACATCTACTTTTAAAACCGAAATCTTTTTCTTGAAATTTCTTATCGGTAAGGTCGAGAAGCAATTTTTAGGCCAATCAGATCAACTTTGTTTATGCATACAAGCCAACATCGTTAATGGAGAAATGTTGTTTTATCGTAGTGGCAGCGGGATTACATTATACTATTTTGCACATTTGAGAAGGACGTCAAAACGTTTTCAAAAGAGTGACGACATGCACGACTCAGTTGAAATCATTGTTTCCAACACTTTCATGCAATTTGTAGATAGAAAAACTTAATGGACGATGATGTGAATATTGGTATTGTTTTTCAAGACATTAACTGATATGTCTGCGTCTCTCACAAAGGGTTTTTAACCATACAATGGTAGAAAAAAGGTAGTTAACTATATAATCTTTAATAATATTTGTAGTACCTTTGGTGTCATAAATTTTTGGGGGTAACGAAAACTGTCAAAAATGACATTAATAATATGTTGGTTGAATTCGTCGTCGGTTCTTCTTATCTCTGAATACACAAATCTCTGAGGCACGATGTGACGATCGTTATCCTAAAACAGTGTTTGTCCTCTTATTTTTATGCACGAGTAATGGTAAATTTGTTCGAAGATACAACGGATCAGATATTGAATATCTTTAATCGACGTGTTTATACAGACACGACAATTAATTATCTTGGAATGAATCGCTGCAGTGACAAAATGATGGAGTTATAGCCTGCAGAACTTTAACCCGTATAATCCACTCAAAATTTGGCAGAAACTCAAAAGTATTTTAATGGCAAAAAAGAACAAAAGGAAGGAGAAGAAAAGTAATTCGAGTTGTGAAAAATTGAAATCGGGGAAGCCTATTTATAGGCTATCAAGGGATGCAACTGTTTTCCAACGGTTATGACTATTTGAATTCAAACAGTCACATCCTTTTGTTTGCAACGATTCAGAAGCATTGCAAATTTAAATGAATAGACATGTCTGTTCATTTGCAACGGTTCTGAAGCGTTACAATTTAATTTCCGCGCGCGTCCCCTTCAAACGTTTATAAAACGTTAAAAATTCTCGTTTTTGTTTTATTTTAAATCGGTCCGCTTTATTTGAATTCGTTTCTGGGTTGTCTGTATTCGGGTCCTTAACGGGCTTGGCCCGCTATCAAAAAATATTTCTTATTTGACCCGAACCCGAAACCTGGTTCATTTGGTCGAACAGACGGCGCGCGTGTGGTCTTGCATGACCTCTCCCCTCTCCACAAAGTACACGTGTGGGAGCCCCAAGGCCCCAATATTCCCATGGGAAAGCTACATAAGTAGTGACAAACATACTTATGTTTCATGATATGGGACAAATCAAATTTCCACTTCTTTTATTTTAAATTTCCTCTAACAATCCCCTACCAAATTTTATATAAATTCCTCTTGTCATTTATTTGCTGGAAAATTTAGGCATAAGTATAGATGTCTTACACACTTGAATCTATACGTAGTGAAAAACCATCAAAGTATATCAGGATGGAGTGGTTGACTAAACGTTGAAACATCGATCCTATATGATCTACCGGATGTGATTATAACACATTCATTTCATATTTTCCCGATAGTATGTATGCTCGACCCGTGGTTTGGCCTTGGGTCAGTATCTTCTTTCATGAAATGCCCTTAGAGATCAAGCCAAAATCTCGCAGAAGGCGGCATCCCTTCGTTGCATTCATATAGGTAGGTTTATCAGAAGTATCTTATAACACACACCTCAACAGTATATCTGTTATAAGCCTATTAAGTTCTATACAGAACATCCTCTCTTTGTCACTATAACTACCAAGCACTTTTCCTTAGAATGTATGATAATACTTAGTTTTTCAAACTAAATATTATAGTGCTTCCAACCGCAAACATATGAATTACTTTTGCTCTTTGAGCTCAAGACAACAAATTTCTTTATTATGTTGAGTTGAGTTTTCCACATTGGCGGTTGTATTAATGTATAGGCTTTAAACTCATTCCCTGTGATGTTTTTATCACTAAGTTCCTTGCAAGTCCTTTAGTAAATGGGTCTGCCAAATTATGGCTAGATCTCACAAAATCTATGATAATTACCCCTTCAGTGAGCGTTTGCCTAACCAAACTGTGCCTTAGACCATTATGTCTAGATTTACCATTATAAACTTGGTTGTATGCATGTGATAATGTAGATTGACTATCACAATGCACAGATATTGGTGGCATAGGTTTTGGCCACACATTAATTTTTGGTAATAAATTCCTTAACAATTCTGCTTCTTTACTACCAGAAGCCAGTGCTGTAAATTCAGCAGCCATGGTAAAATCAACAATAAATGTTTGTTTCTTTGAGGCCCGGGATATTTCTCCTCCACCAAGAGTGAATATCCATCCACTAGTTGATTTAGTTTATTCACCTCCAGTGTTCCAACTAGCATATGTGTATCCTTCTATTACACTCGGATAACTGTTGTCATGTATACCATAATTTATGGTACCTTTAGATACTTTAAAATTCTATGTATTACACACTACAACAAAAATACTATTTTATAACACTGATTCTGCAACAGTTCGTCAAGGTGTTATAAAAAAGGTAGATATTTCACAACTTTTGCTAAAAAAACGTTGTAAAAGATTCTTCTTAAACATGTTTTATGCACAAAAGTTGTAAATAAAAAATTTCGACAATGTTTGTTTAAACTGTTATAGAAAGTTATTTTTACAATGACTTATTTACATTGTATTATATTTATTTTTTCACAACGCATTTGTCATGTTATTGAAATATGTAAATAAATAACATTTGTTAAATATTGTAAATTTATAAGTTTCAACAATATTTATCAAATGTTGTACACTGAAAGTTAAACAATAGCTGAATACTGTCGTGGATTCAAATTATTTTTATTTTACAACATCAACATAGTATTAACACAATTCGTATTTAGGACAACGTTTATTTTACATTGCTAACAACATTATATTTAATAACTTTTGGTGGATATTGTTAATGCTTATATTTGATAACTTTGCGATCCCATGAAAACTCAAATCCTATCAATCCACATCTTTGTACAGTAACCAACATAAACCATCAGATTCAATTCATCAACGTAACATAGGCCTCCACCTCATCTATCTTCTTTGCTATCTCTCATCCAATGAAACTCCAAATTCCAACTGCTATCATACCACCCTTCGCTGCATCCTTTTGTAGCCTAACCAATCCAGCGCTTTTCCCAAATCTCAAAACCCTAATACTTGCAAAATCTCTCTTCTCAAAATAATGTTCTGCCATCTCCTGCTAAATCGAGGAGAAGAAATTGCGATTCTACATATTTGGATCTAGTTGTGTTGCTTAGCGGAGTCGCTAGGCTCAGGTGATTGCAATGTTGGGTTGAAGGGTTTGATCTGGAAGTGGTGCGAAGTGGAGGAGTTTGTGAGGATTAGAAGGTGGAGGCCAGTGGTGAGGTCGCGTGGGTCTAATGAAGGAAAAGTCTAAGGTTGCAGATTCTGTTTATGGGGAATATGGTGGTTGCAGCGTGGCAGGTGGGTAATACAGATCTTTAATATTAATAAAATATGAAATTAGCATTAGCTGAGTTGTGGTAACTTTGATGCAATAAAGGCAGTTTATATGAATATGATGTTTTGAGTACACTAAACAAAGTGCCCACAAATTTTGATAGTATTATCCATAAAAACTTAAAATTGCTTGACCTGGGCATGTCAAAGATAAAATGTACGAACCGGTGGAGTCAATTTAAGGAAGAAAAAGAAAGTATTTTGCTTGCAGGTAGATGTTTTTTTAGTACTTAAATGTCATTTGGCCTCCGAGAATACAAATGTCATCTGAGTCGGGTTTGGGTCGCATGCAAAAAATCGTCCGACGATAGTCGCTTCAGATTGGTGATCCAAGGATTTCAAGTGGAAATTCTTCCAAAAAATTCTTGGTGCTTTAACGAAACTATATCCGGAGGAGGATTCAAAAAAATTAACCGTTGTGGCTACAAATTTTGAGCATACATATTTATCTACTTCTTCCTCCTAGGTATGCTCTAGTATCTGATTTTCTTTGTTACGTAGGTTTGCTTGCATCAATGTCGGGGGATAATCCTGACTGCATTATCTTACAAAGATGTAATCACTTCTATGTTTAAAATTACGTTTCTCCAAAATGAAAGTTAACAATGTCCTCTCTATTTAGGCATCATGCTATTGTCATTTTTTTTCAGTACTTGTTAATTTTTTTGCTGTGATTTTACTTATAAATTTGTCTATAGCTTGATAAACAAAGAGTAAATTTTGACTCAATCGATAGAGATTTATCCATTATAGCAAAGGAAACAAGTCTTCTCCTCTACTTTGATCATGTATTTGATTAGTAACTTTTGATTATGGTTTGGCCCTTCTGTATATAACCGACTCGGTTTTTTTCTAAGGCGCGAAAAGCAACGGCGGTAAAGAAACGAACAAATCAAGGTTTTTAATTAGGTTTGAATACGTGATTATTTCGGCAATCAGTGGTTGAGTGAGAGATTAGAAATAATCAATGTGGTATTAGGAAACATATAAAATTTAATGTGTTTTTATTTTTTTTATTTATGGTAATAGGAAGAGGAAATTAGGGTGCTCTCAGCACCACACTAATAATATACACCAGTTATTGAATTTTAAAATCACTAAACATTGCTATTGACTATAAATTCATTGAATTTAAATTCAGTTTTCTCCAAATTAATGATAGTGAACAAATAAAATAAAATAAATAAAAAATATGTTAACTGAGATCGAATCAAAATATTAACAATGGATTTTCTGGTTGTTTATTTCCTAACTAATTATTACTTAAACGAATTTACAAATTGGATTCATGGTTGTCATTCATTTAAAAAAGAATTAAATCAAATAATTTAATTCATCGAATTCATTAAATTAATATTCATGTTCAAATTCAGTAATTCAATCAGAATTCAATAAATTTACAACATCAATTATTTTAAACAATTTCCATAACTGAGTTCCAGTCATTAACTTGAAATTAATCCCAATATTCGAATTCAAGTCATTAAACCTTTTTAAACATAGTTAAATATTCAACATTAAAGATTTGGCTTGTTACGTATAACAAATATGCATTATTTACCTAAAAGCATGACACATACCACCAACAAAGAAGAGAGAATTAAATTTAACTCTAGTCAAATCTAAGAGAAAATGAGAGAATTAAATAACTATAGCCTGATGTAAGAGAAAATATCAACTACAAAAGGATAAATTTTCTCCATCACTATAGTACTATACAATATAGATTTGTGAAGGAGAGAAGAGGTCAGTTTTAGTACTATAGTATAAGTTGGTAAATGTTTTATCAAAGCAGAGATTCCTTTTTAAACCCAATCAATGTATCTCAGTTCTCTTTTTGCTCCAACTTAGGCATTCACAACTGTAGTTTTCTAATTATGGCAATACCAAGGATATTCTACATGTATACCACAAATGATGTATTTTTTTATATAAAAAAGTAGAAATAAATAAAAAAAATCCTACCTTATTTATTGACACCTTCAAGAAAACCAATGGCCACCCGTGCTCAACCATAACCACTATGATGACCAACGTCAATATCAATATGGTGGTGGGAAGTAAAATGCAGTACTTCCACTATTAGGCGACATCATACCAAAATGCTCCATTCCAACATTAGAATGCATGAAGCCACTGTTGACCTTTCCAACATCTGTCTGCCCTGCATCATCAGTTTCTGTTTACTCTCCACATTGTTCATATGTACATACTGATTCACAGCCCCTTGAACATATAAGTCATCCAATATGAACGAGTTAAACCCATTAAGAAACTTCTCTTCCTGCATAGAAATTAAGCTTGCAGACACCACAAGTGCAATTTCCCAGTCAGACCTCCTTTATCAGCACCCAGACTCTGACCATCTCCTGAGAAAAGTGCAAGTGCCAGTTCATTTTCATAATCAACTGTACGTACAACATCCCCTCTTAAGTCTCAAAGATTGAGTTCTTCCTCTTTTTTCACTTTCACGACCGTTTCCTTAAACTGTTCTTTACTAACCACAGGCTTAAGTACATGCTCAAGCACATTAAAACTGTCTGTAGTCTTTCTACTGCTCCCATCCTTCATAAACTCTTCTAATGTCCTCAACAATGTACTGCTTATTTTCTGCACTACTGGAAACTCGGATGACTTTGCTACTCCTACATCTTTACACCAGTTGTAGAAATCAGCAAGCTCATCAATCTTCTTAGCGGCACTAGAGTATGCATCGAAAGACATAATATAATATGTGTATTCTATATTGAAAAACCTGTCCAGAAGTTCAGCTAAGATCTGTTGAATGGTGCTTCAAAGTTGTCCCACATCGGGAAATACTGAACTAAGATCCTGGATATAAACAAAGATGTTCCTCATCACATTGCCAATTGGTTTTGTGATAATAAGGGGATTAATAAATTCCAACATGGTATCAGAGCCCAGGATTTCAAGTAGAGTTGAAGAAAAAGTGCTTCAACAATTGAAGGTGATGAGAAAGTGCATCACAAAATCGAAGAGAAAGTGCTTCGATCTCAACAACTTTGAAGCAAGGGGGTGTGTTGAATGGTGCTTCAAAGTTGTCCCACATCGGGAAATACTGAACTAAGATCCTGGATATAAACAAAGATGTTCCTCATCACATTGCCAATTGGTTTTGTGATAATAAGGGGATTAATAAATTCCAATAAGATCTCACATTGTAACACCCCACCTCCGCTAGGGTCACTCACAAAAGGGAATGCACTAGTTTTGGAGGGGTGTTATCGAGATAACATCACAGAATTATCACAAGACAGAACATTAATAAAAAAAATTTAAGTAAACAACGGAAGAATTTATAAACAAAACAGAACTTCATTTTATTCCAAAATAAACCATGTCTCTTACAAACATTTCAAATAACTTCATTACAACTGTCTTGTAATAATAGCCAAAGAAGCAATAACTTAAAAACAGGAAAACAGCTTATTCCCCAAGTGCAGTAAAAAGAAGCAGCCATAGCAAACCGTACATGCTGAGCCAAAGCAAGTGATATCCAAGCTAAGAGCTAGTGTTTCCTCCCTGAGAACCTGGGGGGTGGGGGGAAACGAAAGAAAAAGAGACGAAAGGAAAAGGGTCAGTCATAAAGACTGAGTAAGTCCTAGTGACTTTCAGTGTAAAAACGGTTAAAACAACCTGTCATGTATGAACTGGAACTAAACTTAAGAATGGTGTCAAGGTGAACAAGATAGACTAAGGTGATCAGGATAAGTCAAGACAAGTCAAGTAAAGCATCACATGTTCGAGATTCATTGCATCGACTGTACTAGTGTACTAAGCCCATGTCCCAAGTTAATCACGAAATAAATCCCATGGCCCAATATAATGAAATGACCTTGAAACGGGGTCTGACCCAAGTACGGGGTCCTACGGAGCGATTATCTAGTCGATCGGCTCCCTACAAATTCTAGCTCGTCAAGTGTCCGTGCCATACGGCTAATCACGAATGTAGTCACCTGTGCTGGGTCCACCTTCGGGTGTATCAGCCCTAGGGTGTCAACCCCTGACACGATTCAAGATGCACAGATAAATCTGCGGATACCCAGTGTCTGCCCCGGAATACGTGCACGACCGTAGTCCACCGAACCTACACTGGCATACCCCACTGCCGTCGTTCACCTCTTGCAATCAGCCCAGTAATCGTGCCCCACCCGGCCTAGCCCCAGGGTACCTTGATACGTCTAGAGGGTTACTGCTGAAAAGGGTCGTGTCTAGGGTTTCGCCTACATATTAGGTCATGTAATTCGTGACCTAACCCGCCTAACCGATTAAGTCATGTAATTCGTGACTTAATTCTTTTCCAGTCTAGTCGTGTCAAGATGGTTAAGTATGTCATTTAAATTCGTGACTTAACCCGCCTACGTGTCATGTCAAGTTGGCTAAGTGTTGTCGTTTCAAGTTCATGACTTAGCCCTACAAATCGTGTTCAAGTTGGTTAAGTTGTCTTTTCATGTTCATGACTTAACCCTAATTGGCATTAATTGATTCATTAATGCACCGAACCATTCACATTGGATCTTATTGTTCGTAGCCACTGGATTTGCCGGGTGGTTCCGGGAAGGTTTACGCTACAAACTCAACCCAACCTCGGGTTTCAAGCGCGATGTGACCCACTACCCACATTGGATCCTATTGTTTGTGGCAACTGGATTTGCCGGGCGGTTCCGGGCAGGTTTACACTACAAACTCAACCCAACCTCGAGTTGACCACTTTCTTGTTTTCTAAAGTCATGCCCATGTTCTTATCAGATTCGTGCTATTTTCATAGCATGTTCATATGTCAATTTCGTGCCCAACTAAGGCATGTTTCAAGTCAAGTCATAGAATATTCAAGTCAAGTTTTTCGTTCCATATTTCATGTTTTACTTATGTCAAATTTCATGGTTTATGATTATAACCAATTCAATTTTTGCCTATTCTACCCAATCGTATCCCCAACGCATATAAACGTACTTCGTTCACAAGCATAAACAATTCAAGAGATAAAGGGGAATAACACCAAACATGTGATAGGCATATGTGACAATTCCACCATCACTTGCATAATAAACAGGCTATAACATATCACATGGTTTCGATACTAGCATGATGATAACTTGGCATAGTAATGGTTCCAACTTAGTTCAACATGATGAATTCAACTTTACATCATAGGCATAATAATCATTGCGGGCATAATAATAATTTTATTACAAACATGAAACATTAAAGGCATGGTAATTTTAATAGGCATAGTGGATTTCAATTTAGTATTTTTAACATAATGATTCTCATCTAGCATTATAAACATAATGATTCCAACTTTTCATCATAACCTAGCGATTCCCAATTTAACATGATAGGCATATTAACATCACAGGCATAGTTTCATTAATATCATGGACATGGTTTAATTAGCATCATAGGCATGGTTTAATCAACATGAGGATTTCAATGAACATAATGATTCCATGGACATGTATTTGTTCAACTTGCAATAAAATTAAGCCCAAGTGATTCATAACAACATCAACATCATGATAAGTTTAACTTGCAACATTAACATAGCAATATTCCCAAATTTTGATTCAAAGTTAAACAATATAAACATGGATTAATAATAGTTCTTAAATCCGGTTTCAATTCATAGCATTTCCATGTTATTTTAGCGTTTTTGCCTAAAAAGTGACATAGAACTTACAATATGAAGCAAGCAATCCAAATCAAAACTTTAAATCAAATAGCCCCAAATCCGTTGTCTAAAGCGCCGTAGTTGTTGTGGCTTCTAGTTGTAGCCTTCAAGAATCATCCTTCGTCTTCTTTAATTTTTGTTCTTTGTATTTTTAATTTAGAGTTCTAGGTTTAATGGCGGCTGCATGAGTGCTAAAATGAAATAGTATGATTTAGGCTAGGTCTTAGGGTCTTTAAATAGTTGTAGGCAACTCATTTAGGCCATTAGATCAACCCCAGAGTCAATCCGGACCATCAAAACACATACCGGGCTTCAAAAATGGGATCTGGGCCAAACCAGGCCGACCAGGTCGACCTGTAGGGGGGGGGGGTCGACTCTAGGGTCGACCTGGCCTGGGGAGGTCGACTCTAGGGTCGACTCTAGGGTCGACTCGGTTCTGTCTGCCAGAAAGTCTGCTGAAACTTGTTTTGGCCATATCTTGGTCATACGGACTCCGATTTTCGAAAACTCGGACTCTATTTGGCGTATTTTTTCGAGAGGAACGCAATGTTGAAGTCCATTTTACCTAATTCCTGATTCTTAAATTAATTATCCTTATTTTACTATCTTTTCCGTTACACACACCGTTACCGAACTAATTTTTCTTCTCTTCCAAATGTTAATTAATTCTTCTTATGCATCACCATTATTTACCTATCTAAACATATTTTTATATATTTTATTTCATTTTTAATTATTCCTTGATTTCTTGTTTTCACATGTTGTTAAAATTCGGGTTGTTACATTCTCCCCTCCTTAAAAGATTTCGTCCCCGAAATCTTCAAGTTAAGAAGAATGTGTCTTACCATCCATCATCCATCTACTCAAAACATCGTCCACAAGCAACCATGGTCCTTAAAATACTTCTAATGTTTTATGAACACATGCAAAGAGTGTGTGTATATGTTCCTTATCTATTGTTAATGATCAGGCCTGATTGATTTTCTAAATGCAAAATATGTTTAGTGAAATGAATCCAATATGTATGCAAAATTTTCCTATTATAATTCATGATTTCTACATGAGTGCACAAACATTCAATCATATGCAACAAACAAATGATAGCACAACCAAGTTTCCAAAATAATCACTCATGCATATGCAAGTATGAAACTGTGACTGAGCCGATCTAGTGCCTAATGTGTATTCATGCATCCACGAGCAACCACTTGCAACCATTTTGTAATCATAACATGTTTCAATTACATGTTTACATCCAAAAAGATTCTACCTATGGTTCTTAAGATAGGATCGAGGAGATAACAAGATAAAACAAAGCATCTAGAAAAAGAAGTTAAAGATGTACCCCCGGAAGGTCCGGTTTGCTTCTTAGGGCAGTCCTTGCTGATGTGTCCAGTCTCCCCACAATGAAAACATTCACCTTGCTTTCTCTTCCTCTTTCTACAATCCTTGGCTATGTGCCCTTCCGTACCACAAAAATTGCATTTCCTTTTATCACGTGAGTTGTCGTTCTTGCCTCCTTTCTCGGAGTCTACCTTCTTATTCTGAGAATCGTTGGGCTTGACCTCTTTCTTGCCCTTCTTATCTTCCTCATATAGTAGGGCCATATCCACCAAGCTTTCAAAGGTCGCCCCCATGGGCACATGAGTCATGGCCAAACCATGTAGTGGCTCGTTCAAGCCCTGTGCAAAACGTAGCGCCTTTTTCTGAGGAGTGTTGACTAACTCCAATCCGAAGCGAGCAAGCTGATTGAAACGGTTCACGTATTCTTTAACTGTCATATTTCCTTGTTTAAGGGCCAGAAACCGTTCCATTTGGAGACTCTCCTCTGCTGATGACAAGAACTTAAGCCCAAATCTCCCTCTAAAGTCCGCCCAAGTCTCAATGGGCCTAGTAGCGTTGGTGACTTCCCACCAATATTCATGAGCCACGCCGCCAACTGTACTTTCCTATTGTCCTCTACCTCAAAGATAACAAACAAGTCTTCGGTTTCCTTCAGCCAATTCCGTGCCTCAACAAAAGTCTCAGTTCCTAGGAAATCCTTTCCGCCCATGGCCTTAAAGTCCTTGCATATCTTTGAAAAAGCAGTTTCTCGCGGAGGTTGAGGAGGAGGATTGGCTGGGCCTGCCACATCAGCCCAAGCCTCGAGGAAACGACGAAACCAAGTTGGTATATTGACACCCTCGGGAAGATTAAGATCGTCGGCCATGATAAGCTGAAAACGAAAAAGGAAAAGATTCAAACGAGGAAACAAAGATTGTGCTAATGGCTTTTTGGGGAATAGCCTTTTAAAATAAACCAGCTTTTCTTGAAAAGTGCTTCTTTGTAAATGGTTTTGAAAAAAAAATTCAAAAGGTTTTCAAAACTTTTGCCCAGTCTTGGTAACCTTCTGCCCTGATACCAAATGTAACACCCCACCTCCGCTAGGGTCACTCACAAAAGGGAATGCACTAGTTTTGGAGGGGTATTATCGAGATAACATCACAGAATTATCACAAGACAGAACATTAATAAAAAAAAATTAAGTAAACAGCGGAAGAATTTATGAGCAAAACAGAACTTCATTTTATTCCAAAATAAACCATGTCTCTTACAAACATTTCAAATAGCTTCATTACAACTGTCTTGTAATAATAGCCAAAGAAGCAATAACTTAAAAACAGGAAAACAGCTTATTCCCCAAGTGCAGTAAAAAGAAGCAGCCATAGCAAACCGTACATGCTGAGCCAAAGCAAGTGATATCCAAGCTAAGAGCTAGTGTTTACTCCCTGAGAACCTTGGGGGGGGGGGGGGGGGAACGAAAGAAAAAGAGGCGAAAGGAAAAGGGTCAGTCATAAAGACTTAGTAAGTCCTAGTGACTTTCAGTGTAAAAACGGTTAAAACAACCTGTCATGTATGAACCGGAACTAAACTTAAGAATGGTGTCAAGGTGAACAAGATAGACTAAGGTGATCAGGATAAGTCAAGACAAGTCAAGTAAAGCATCACATGTTCGAGATTCGTTGCATCGACTGTACTAGTGTACTAAGCCCATGTCCCAAGTTAATCACGAAATAAATCCCATGGCCCAATATCATGAAATGACCCTGAAACGGGGTCTAACCCAAGTACGGGGTCCTACGGAGCGATTATCTAGTCGATCGACTCCCTACAAGTTCTAGCTCGTCAAATGTCCGTGCCATACGGCTAATCACGAATGTAGTCACCTGTGCTGGGTCCACCTTCGGGTGTATCAGCCCTAGGGTGTCAACCCCTGACACGATTCAAGATGCACAGATAAATCTACGGATACCCAGTGTCTGCCCCGGAATACGTGCACGACCGTAGTCCACCGAACCTACACTGGCATACCCCACTGCCGTCGTTCACCTCTTACAATCAGCCCAGTAATCGTGCCCCACCCGGCCTAGCCCCAGGGTACCTTGATACATCTAGAGGGTTACTGCTGAAAAGGGTCGTGTCTAGGGTTTCGCCTACAGATTAGGTCATGTAATTCGTGACCTAACCCGCCTAACCGATTAAGTCATGTAATTCGTGACTTAATCCTTTTCCAGTCTAGTCGTGTCAAGATGGTTAAGTATGTCATTTAAATTCGTGACTTAACCCGCCTACGTGTCATGTCAAGTTGGCTAAGTGTTGTCGTTTCAAGTTCATAACTTAGCCCTACAAATCGTGTTCAAGTTGGTTAAGTTGTCTTTTCATGTTCATGACTTAACCCTAATTGGCATTAATTGATTCGTTAATGCACCGAACCATTCACATTGGATTCTATTGTTCGTAGCCACTGGATTTGCCGGGTGGTTCCGGGCAGGTTTATGCTACGAACTCAACCCAACCTCGGGTTTCAAGCACGATTGACCAACTACCCACATTGGATCCTATTGTTTGTAGCAACTGGATTTGCCGGGCGGTTTCGGGCAGGTTTACACTACAAACTCAACCCAACCTCGAGTTGGCCACTTTCTTGTTTTCTAAAGTCATGCCCATGTTCTTATCAGATTCGTGCTATTTTCATAGCATGTTCATATGTCAATTTCGTGCCCAACTAAGGCATGTTTCAAGTCAAGTCATAGAATATTCAAGTCAAGTTTTTCGTTCCATATTTCATTGTTCTACTTATGCCAAATTTCATGGTTTATGATTATAACCAATTCAAGTTTTGCCTATTCTACCCAATCGTATCCCCAACGCATATAAACGTACTTCGTTCACAAGCATAAACAATTCAAGAGATAAAGGCGAATAACACCAAACATGTGATAGGCATATGTGACAATTCCACCATCACTTGCATAATAAACATGCTATAACATATCACATGGTTTCGATACTAGCATGATGATAACTTGGCATAGTAATTGTTCCAACTTAGTTCAACATGATGAATTCAACTTTACATCATATGCATAATAATCATTGCGGGCATAATAATAATTTTATTACAAACATGAAACATTAAAGGCATGGTAATTCTAATAGGCATAGTGGATTCCAATTTAGTATTTTTAACATAATGATTCTCATCTAGCATTATAAACATAATGATTCCAACTTTTCATCATAACCTAGCGATTCCCAATTTAACATGATAGGCATATTAACATCACATGCATAGTTTCATTAATATCATGGACATGGTTTAATTAGCATCATAGGCATGGTTTAATCAACATGAGGATTTCAATGAACATAATGATTCCATGGACATGTATTTGTTCAACTTGCAATAAAATTAAGCCCAAGTGATTCATAACAACATCAACATCATGATAAGTTTAACTTGCAACATTAACATAGCAATATTCCCAAATTTTGATTCAAAGTTAAACAATATAAACATGGATTAATAATAGTTCTTAAATCCGGTTTCAATTCATAGCATGTC
Organism: Allium sativum; assembly: GCA_030737875.1. Classification (NCBI taxonomy): domain Eukaryota; kingdom Viridiplantae; phylum Streptophyta; class Magnoliopsida; order Asparagales; family Amaryllidaceae; genus Allium; species Allium sativum. The sequence goes on from CM060921.1 coordinate 191,913,551, forward strand.
CATGTTATTTTAGCGTTTTTGCCTAAAAAGTGACATAGAACTTACAATATGAAGCAAGCAATCCAAATCAAAACTTTAAATCAAATAGCCCCAAATTCGTTGTCTAAAGCGTCGTAGTTGTTGTAGCTTCTAGTTGTAGCCTTCAAGAATCATCCTTCGTCTTCTTTAATTTTTGTTCTTTGTATTTTTAATTTAGAGTTCTAGGTTTAATGGCGGCTGCATGAGTGCTAAAATGAAATAGTATGATTTAGGCTAGGTCTTAGGGTCTTTAAATAGTTGTAGGCAACTCATTTAGGCCATTAGATCAACCCAGAGTCAATCCGGACCATCAAAACACATACCGGGCTTCAAAAATGGGTTCTGGGCCAAACCAGGCCGATTAGGTCGACCTGTAGGGGGGGGGGGGTCGACTCTAGGGTCGACCTGGCCTGAGGAGGTCGACTCTAGGGTCGACTCGGTTCTGTCTGCCAGAAAGTCTGCTGAAACTTGTTTTGGCCATATCTTGGTCATACGGACTCCGATTTTCGAAAACTCGGACTCTATTTCGCGTATTTTTTCGAGAGGAACGCAATGGTGAAGTCCATTTTACCTAATTCCTGATTCTTAAATTAATAATCCTTATTTTACTATCTTTTCCGTTACACACACCGTTACCGAACTAATTTTTCTTCTCTTCCAAATATTAATTAATTCTTCTTATGCATCACCATTATTTACCTATCTAAACATATTTTTATATATTTTATTTCATTTTTAATTATACCTTGATTTCTTGTTTTCACATGTTGTTAAAATTCGGGTTGTTACACACATATACAGGCATAAAGCTGAAAACTGTCTTTAGTAATAGTGTAAAATGCAGTCAATATCAATCTACTGTCCTTGGCAATGCCAGTGGGACGAAGGTTTAAAACACAATCTAAAAGCTGCTGCAATTTACTCATCTTACCCAAGACCTTTTCATGTTAAATATCTTTCAATGATGCTCGACTAGGGCTTTTGTTATCATGTCTATGATCACATATGTGTAGCCTCTCTTCATGCATAACTCGGAGAGTTTGGTCCAAATACAAAGCATAAGCACGAACAAAAGCAAACTGGCTACATGAATTAGAATGAGCTTCATCATGGAATTCATACATGTTTAGAAGGCGTGTACCCTTATGGGTTGTGAAGAATATTTGAAACTGGAAACTTGGGTTACCATTGGTTAGGAGGCGATGCACGAGCATGAGGGCTTTTAAGGCAACGATCCAGTTGTGTGTTTTGCGTAAACGTCTGGATAAAGCAATAGTGCAGTCACACACATTTTCCTTTGAAAAGGTTGTTAGTTTTAGGATATCTCTAATGTGTCTTTCTTCTGCAGGGTCTTCATCGTGACTAGTTGCTTTTACTATTGCCACATCTAGTTCGGGGATAGTGTTGCTTATTACTTTGGCAATTCTAATGCTTGTTCGATCTTTAACTGTACCCAGGACTTTTCTAAGTGTGCTAGAAACCATTTCCTTTGCTCAATCTGGTTATTGGACTAGAAATTAGTTAATATACCAATCAAGTTCTGTCCACATATTGTAAAAAAGGGTAAAACAACCAAAAGGAAAATAGTCGTAGTATAGTTAGATTACATGATGTCGTAGAAAGTCAATAACAGTCCCACTAGGTTGGTGCTGACATTGATATGAGTAAGATCAGCCTAAGAAATAGGAAGATATATGTATACATTCTGATTGATGAGCATATCTGATAAAGAAAATCACTATAACTGGAAAATTATGAGGGTTATAGCTAGAAAATGGTGACAGATCATAGATGAATGGAATCCAAAAGATTATGGTCTAATTTATGTATATATATATATAACTCATTAAGTTGGTTCTTATTGGGACTGGTAACTGGTGCTTGAAATATGTTAGTCTAAATGAACTGCTATAGATGTTTTTGCCTTCTGCTAAAAAAAATAGTACTTAAATGTTTTCTGTGGTCTAACAGTTACAACAGATTTGCTAGCAGATGCATTTCAATTGACACCCATAAAATTATTGTTGTGTGTAAATTTTATCCTATAACATTTTCCAATTTAACACTTTAGACATTTTCATCATCAACCTTGGCAAGACATGGGAAAAGCTTTATCTCACCGAAGGGTTATCATTGTCAATAAGAACTCCTAAGATATAATTGTTCAATCTACGAGGCCATATTCTTAGAGAACTAATTTGAAGTTTGCCTAGTATACTGGTGCTTATCCTAATGCTGGGAGACACTCCTGGTACTTGCTCCAATCAGCAGACTTCTGTTGCGAGCCTCGCCTACTTATCCTCATTGATCCTAAGACCAATCATCAGGTCATTTTCCCGGTTAATCATCATTTATATTTTATCTATGTTTTCTTTTGTTTGATTTTTTAATGACTAATTTGTGCTAAATTTAGAATGGATGTAATCAATTGTTTTTTAGTTATCTTTTGTGTAACAAATACTTTGTATTTTGTTCTTCTAGTAATAAAAGTTGGTTATCTCTTTTCACAATAAAAATTAGTCCACTGTGTAGCTCTCTGTTGAGTTTGATACCATATTTTATCCTTTTATTCATTCGTGATGATGCTGAAACACAATCAATTATATGTTGCATTTCCTATTTTAGTTATTTAATTGTAACACTATATTATTTTTGAAACAGTACACATTAATGATTGTACACTGCATTTGCTGAAGTGATATATTTTGATGTTGTATGTTGCATTTTCTTTTTCAATTGCTGAAGCGAGTTGTATGATTAATTTGCAGAAGTGATATATTAGTGGCTGATTTCAGACATAGTGTATGGACTTTAGTGTCAAATATGGCAACCCTACATTTGCTGTTTTTTGTAATGTTACAGAAACATTGTAAAAAATCCAAACATGAGCGATATGCTACCTTTTACAATGTTTTAGCGACATTTTAAATATTTACAACACATTAAAAACATTAAAATAACAAAATACAGTGTTTAATGATCAATGTAGGAAAATGTTACTCGACGCTTAGAGTGCATTGTTAAAACTATTTTTTACAACATTTAAAAGTCATCATGTAAAGTCTTCAAATTGATATATGAGAGTTACGCTATGTTACATTAGTGTTATAAACATATAGTATTTACAACGCTCGATACAACACTAAAACGTGTTAGAAAAAAAAAATATTGTGCAACTATGCATATTACAACAACAGAGAAAATGTTGTTAATGTGTTTTAACAACGTTTATTCATCATTGTAAGATGCATTTTTTGTTGTAGTGACATTCCAATGGATATGACTAGGGTTACTAGTATATCTACTCATTTTTCTAACAACATAGGCAATATCTGGTCGTGTGCATGTCATAGCATACATCAAACTTTCAATTACTCTAGCATATACCAATTTCTCTATAGCTCTCCTGGTATTAGTGGATAACTGCATATTTGGATCAAATGGAGTAGGCATAGATTTACAGTCGAATAGATTGAACCTTTTCAAAATTTTCTCAATTTAATGAGACTGGGTAATTGATAACCATCTTTTGTTTTCATGATTCTTATTCCAAGAATCATTTCAGCTACTCCCATATCTTTCATGTCAAAGAATGAAGATAGATATCGTTAAATTTCTTCAATACTCAAAGTATAAGTTCCAAATATAAGCATATCATCCACGTAAAGGCATATAATTACACCTTTACCTAATGAAACTTGCTATAGACGCATTTGTCATATTCAAAAATCCTAAAACCATTAGATATAATAGTTTTATCAAACTTTTCATGCCATTGCTTTGGTGCTTGTTTAAGACCGTAAAGTGATTTGACAAGTTTACATACTTTATGTTCCTGTCCAGGCATTACAAAACCTTTTGGTTGGGACATATATATCTCTTCGTCAAGTTCACCATTTAAAAATGTTGTCTTGACGTCCATTTGATGAATTTCAAAATTATAGATAGAAGCTAATGCAATTAAAGTTCTAATAGTTGAAATTCTAACTACTGGGGAATATGTATCAAAATAATCTATTCTTTCTTACTGTGTGAATCCTTTGGCAACTAATCTAGACTTAAATTTTTCGATTATGCCATTCACTTTTAACATTTTCTTAAATATCCATTTACATCCTATTGGTTTAGAACCAGGAGGTAAATCTACTAGTTCCATGTTTTATTTCCCATAATAGAATTCATTTCATCATTTATGGCTTCTTTCCAAAATGATGAATCTTGAGATTTCATTGCCTCAGCATATGCTAAAGGTCAGATTCTATGTTTGTAGATATCATTAATTGATGCTCTACATTATTTCTAGATCCTTCAACCAAATATACGACGAAATCTGGTCCAAAATATTTCTATATCCTTCTTCGTTTACTTCTCCTAAGAGAATCACCATTTTCGTCAATATTTTCATCAGTGTTTTCTACAGGTTCAATAGTTGGTTCATTAACCTCCACCATTTCACCAATAGGTGTATTAACCTCAACCGTTTCGTGAACTGGTTTATTTTGAATTGATGTAAATCTATTCTCAAAAAACACTACGTCCCTTGATTCTATTACTGTATTTACTTCAATAGAGCTATTAGGTTCTATTACTAGAAACCTATATCCTTTGCTATGTTGAGCATGTCCTAAGAATATGCACTCGATAGCCTTTTGCCCTAATTTCCTAATTTTTGGTTCTGGTAATCGGACAATCGCTCTAGAACCCCAAACTCGATAGTAATCAAGATTTGGTTTTCTTTTCTTCAAAAGTTCATAAGGAGTTACTTTTCTTTCCTTACGAGGTATTCTATTTAGAATATAACATGCGGTAAGTAAAGTTCATCCTAGAAACTAGTATTAATTCCAGAATTACACAACATTGCACTTACCATTTCGATAAGAGTTCTGTTTTTTCTTTCAGCCACTCCATTTTGTTGTGGAGTGTAAGCAATTGATGTTTCATGTATAATTCCTACCGATTCACAATATTCAGGAAATTGATACTCTCCACCCCTATCAGGCCTAAGTGTTTTACATCACACTGGTTTTCTACTTTATTTTTATAAGTAATAAAAGAATTTAACACTTCACTTTTAGAATGCATAAGATAAACATAACAATATTTAGAGTAATCATCTATAAATGTGACAAAATATCTCTTTCCTCCTCTAGTAGGAGTACTATGTATATTATATACATCACTATGAATAAGTTGCAATAATTTTATTGCACTTTCTATTTTATATAAGGAAATGGTTTTCTAGTGATATTAGTTACTGGACATATCCTACACTTATCTAGCATATCATTTTGTTGTTTGGAAATTAGATTCAAAGATATCATATCAAGCATTTGTTTATGATTAACATGTCCTAATCTGTTGTGCCATAATCAAAATGAATCAACAATATAAGAAAAATTAATATTTTTAATAATATCAACATTAAGTTTAAACATACCATCACATATGTACCTTTTTTCTACAAATACACCGCATTTGGTCAACACATATTTGTCTGACTCAAAGACTTGTTTGAAGCTAAACTTATTAAAAGACTTCCCAATACAAGGTTCTTCCTAATTTCAGGTACATAATATACATCATTTAATGTCAGAACTTTTATGGATGTGAATTCCAAATCCACAGTCCCCTTCCCTTTGACTGCTGCCTTTGCTGAATTTCCCATATAATGGTAATCTTCATCTTCAGTTGGTTCTAGTTTCTTGAATTGATTTTTTCCAATGCAGACGTGCTTTGTAGCGCCAGAATCGATCCACCAAGAATTGTCTTGTTCAATTATATTCACTTTCGATATTACTAATGCAATTTTTTCTTTCTTAGATTGCTGCTTCTTTTTCTAGAAGCGACAATCCCTTTTGAAATGTCTTGGTTTACAACGAAAGTAGCAACCGTTTTTGCCTTTCTTGTTTTGGGAATTTTTGTTGTTCTGCCCTTTCCTCTTTTTATTAGAAGAATTTGTGAAGCATTATTTTCTTGCTTATCATCCTCCATATGGACCTTTGATATATCAACAACTGTTTCATCTTAGGCATCTTTTTGCCTCATTTGTTGTTCAACCTGCAAATACCGTGCAAGGCTGTCTAGACTCATATCATCTTCTTGTGTTTCAGTAGTTTCCTTTTATCTTTCAAGAAGGGGATAATTTGTCTATTATTGAGAAGATCTTAATCTCCTCATCCATATTTAAATTATGTTGACTGAATTGGTTAAGGATATGTATGATATCATTGAATTGCTCTACAATTGAACGATCATCGGTCATTTTGTAATTAAAAAATTTGATGGCTAGAAATTTCTTACTTGTTGTGTCTTCCATCAGATACTTCACCTCTAATACATCCCAATCATCCTTTGCAGTTGCCTTGTTGTAGTACATATTGAAAAGTGGGTTCGTCATCGCATTACAGATATGACATTTGCAAATATAATCATCTTGTTCCCATTTGATCCTTTCCCGTGCCTGTGCGTTGGTTTCATCTTCTGTCTCCACCAGCTTTGGCGTAGTTAAAACATAAACAACTTCCATACCAGCCAATAAGAAATGCATCTTCTTCTACCAGCGTAGGAAATTGACACCATCAATCGCTCTAGTTTTGTGATAGCAGCGACGAACTCCTTGAGACTGTGAGGAACCATTGCAGAAATACTGTTTTAGATTGTCGGTTGAATTCGTCGCTAGTTCTCTTTATCTCTGAATACACAAATCTCTGAGGCACGATGTGGTGATTGTTATCCTAAAACAATATTTGTCCTCTTATTTCTATGCACGACTAATGGCAAATCTGCTCGAACATACAACATAGCAGATATTGAATATCTTTTAATATAAGAGATTTGAATTCTAACGGTAGGATTTGGAATTATGTCCAAATCAAATTACGGAAAAGGTCGATATGGATGCAGTTCAGTGGCCGTTATTGGATACCGACTGTACGAGCTTGATAAAATTATTAAAAATATTAATAATTTGTGTAAAATCATAATAAATGATTTGGAAAGATTTTGGATGAAAAATTACACGTTTGTAAAGATAAAAATATATTTCTATTAAAATAAACTATTTAATAACTAGAAAGATAATCCAATGTTTTTAAATAAATAAATTGGATTTGTGAATGGTTTTAATCTAACCAGAATTTTCCAATGTATGATTGGAATGGATTTGAATAGCAATCATCTTTGGGAGATTTCGATATCAAGTTTCGTAACTATACGAATATTATGGAGGCATTTGGAAGATAGATATATATCGTTATTCCCTATACGATATGTGTTTGTTTCAGAATTTGATATTGAATGTAAGCCGATATAATTTCTGTTTAGAGCCTTATATTTAATATCAAAGTGGATTTTGTGTTTGTAGTGAATGGTGTCTTCAGTAACACTGTTCTTAAACCCCGTGTGAAAAGAATAAATCTTTTAATTAAGATTATTAGAGTTCCAGTTATATTTAGTAATTGGAATAAAATGGAAGTGAATTGGGTTTATTATAAACTGTGTTTTTAACGACATTCGTTCTTTAACCCGATTAAAAATGAAATCTGATTTGGAATATATAAATCTTTTATAAAGATTTAATGGAAATTTTCCAAAGTTAAGTTTTCCAATTTATATTAAATGGAATTCGGTTTAGTGATAATCAAAGTGAGCTTCTGTGGAGGAAGACTGTTACTATATATGGAATTTAAAAGGCTTTGCTGTTATTCCATTTATATTATTAGTCTGATACGGAAATTAACATTGATTATATATATTGATCTGTTTTCCATGAAGATTCCATGGTTAATGGAATGTGATTTTGGGTTATCGTGAATTGTGTTTTAAATGACATTGGTTCTTTAACCCAGTTAAAGATAGGATTACATGTCTAACATTGTATTTCGAACTGTATTGTTGATCTCTGCTAAATATATATCTGTTTGGTGGCGGAGAATTTATTCTCTTGCTTAACACCCTTCTCTGAGACGTATTAGCTTAGAGGTTATACATTGGCAGAAATTAATGGTACGGTGTAGATTGTCGATGTTGCATTTTTGTGTTTCCAAAGTTAAATAATCATTAAATAATGATTGTTGGAAGATTAAAACTAAGTGAAATTTTAACGAACCTTTAATTAGATTGAAAAGAGAATGTGATAATTTTAATTATCAAATTTGGGAAATGATCAAGAATGGCGTACCACCAGTTTTACTCCAAGCGATAGTTAAATCTTTAATTAAATTTGAATGTGAAATGGTAATTAAATTTACAGATAACCCTGTGGGTGTTAGATATGGGATACTACCAGTTTTGCACCATGGGATGAATAGATTGAGATTAATAAATAAATGGCTACTTCGATAAGGCTCGATAATCCTGACTAGTTGATAAACCTTAATTTAGTTTTGGATTGATATATAAAGGAAGATTAAAGAATAAATTTAAAAGAATTTATCTTTGATAAAATTAATGAGAACTTTTCCTTAAAGATGTAAATATTTGTATAAAATAATTTCATGAATTGGAATGAGGCATATGGTATGTTTTTATAGCACTTGATTATTGATTATAAAATACACGAGTTATTCAGAAAGATGGGTTTAACCCATTCTGAATAATTAATATGACGACTAAAAGTCGACGATGAAGACGGTGGTTGAAGACTGGAGATCTTCACATCGTTTGGATGATTACTGATGTCTTGATTGGGCTGTACACCCAAGACAAGGTAATAAGTGATGATCGTCTAGACGTACTTGGAGATCGACCGGATATGCGAGGAACTCTCTCCTGTATTGGACATATGGGACGAGGAATAAGGTGCCTCCGGTTTCGTTCAGACCCAGAACGGACTTGTAAATGGATGTGTGTCTGACACTGGATTTTATTCTTTGTTGATTGATTTCTATTAAGTATATATCTTTTTGGCGGCGGAGAATTTATTCTCTTGCTTTACACACTTCTCTGAGACGTACGAGTTTTGAGGTTATATATTGATAGACATCAGTTGCATGGCGTGAATTGTCAGTGTGGCATGCTGAGATGCAAATGATCAAGGCTTTTGTTGAAAATCAAATTCTTATGGTTGATGATCAAAGCACGACTTTAAGTAGCATAACTTTGTGTATAGTGTTAATTCGCGAGCCTCACACCTCGGTATGAGTCAAAAACGGGATCGTGATTACAGGGAGTGCACGACGTTTCTTTCTAGCTAGGAGTGATGTCATGGTATGGAGCCCAGACATTTTTACTTATGTGGATGATGGATTGCGAGGCGCCTCAGATATATTGGTCCTTAGTGGCCGATGGATAGGTCCGATAGGACCGGGATACGTGTGTTCAAGAATAACCAATCCACTAAAGTAAGTGTGGACTGGCCCTGATGATTCAAGGGTTCACTGCAGAGAATCCTGAGGCATTTGCTAGAGTGTCTCGAATCGGTGAGGAGCCATCCGTTGCCTCGACTCATAGATGGAAATCCAATTTCCAATGCGACATTTTTCGTTTTTAGTCATAGAACTAGTATGGAGACATAGTATATGGTAGTTATGCCGTCTATGATTGATACATTTATATTTGAAGTTGTTTTATACATTATACACTTATAGTAATATCCAAATGATTTGTTTTAAACGTACCAAGCATGTTTGGCTATTATAAGGTAAAACTCTATCCTTCGGCTTGTGCTGCATTGTATGATGGGACCTGAGTATTATATAGCTTCATTTTTTACAAAAAGCATTGCGCTGTTTGCTTTATGCACTGGTATTCTTGGGAGAAAACCTGTTCCATGTTATACGGCGTGGTCCCTTGATTTACTCTATTTTAAAGTAAAGTTTTAATAACTGTTTTGGTTCTCACACCAGTCCTATGACTGACTCGAATTTTATTGTTTCTACCTAAACTATGGGTGCCCATATTTTCCACATGGGCAGTCAGTAGTTTTGGTTTTGCAGATATTATTTTCCTAGGATCCTGGATCAACAGCTGGAGCTATATTTGGAAAGCTTTGTATCTGTGTATCTCTTTCAGTTGTGTTATGTTTTATTTTTCCGTAGTTATGTAATTTTTATCTCTGATATTTTTCTGATTTATTTATTCATACTTTGTTATGTTCTTGTACTATGGTATAATTGTTATAATAGCAATGAAATGTTCTATTGTGTGTTCTGATTTGTCGTGTTCTCAACTCAATCCAGGCTTTCCCGTAAGGGGAAGTTTGGTTCGTTTCAGTGTGGTATTAGAGCTTTGGTTTACAATTCTTGAGAACAAGACATATTAGAACCAAATGAAAGAATTCATCAGTGATTGGATTTGTAATATCCAATGAGAATGACTCGTTAGAGATGGGATCAGTAGTATCCAAGAATGAGTTTCAAAGAGTGTTATTTTAAAATAAAAATGAAAACAAATTTTGTTTTGAAAATTTAAACCTTATTATACGTATGTGAGTATTTTATTTTAAATTGATTTTGGACTATCGGTATATAGAGATTTTAATATACGTCTGATCCACGAGTATACGAAGTCTCAAATATACTGGATGAGTATAGAATCACACTCTAGTCGCTCGGGGATAATTATGGTGATGCTCGGGCATCATCAGTATTTATGTTCGAATTTCGAAAGTGGGATATCTATATATTTCCAATTGACTGGTATGAGAAACAAAACTTAGATAGGGTTATTTATTGTGATTTGGCTTTAAAAATGGATTTTTGAATATATAGAAGTTATATGTTTGAAAAGCTAATCAACTAATTGATTGTTGGTTGTGTTGTGTGATTATTAGTTTAACTAATAAAAATATTGGAATGATAATTAATTAAACCAGTATGTAAATGAAAGGTAAAATTAAGCCAAATCGGATCAAATATTGAACTAAATTTAAAATTGATTATTGAATTGCATATATGTACATGTATATATGTTGAACAGGTCATAGCATGGAAGCTAAGAAGAGGAATAAAATTGTATGCCCGACAAATAGGTACATGTTTATTGTATTTCTTGGGTTTTGACGATTTTATGAGCCGATTGGCTAACCGCTTTGGTTTTTCTTTTTCTTTTGGATTGATGAGGGCCCTGTGAGGCAATTTGTGGTTTTTAATATCAACCCGTACAAAGGAGGTTATGCTGAAATTTTTCGAAAATTTAGGGTGTTAGTCAAATTTTTGAGAGATCGGAAAATTCTTAGTAACTGGAAAGTTGAAGAATGAAAGCCATAATGAAAGTTGAGTTGGCTAATTAAACAACTTTCAGCTCCGTTCCTTTTTGAGGCTTAAAAGATTTTAAGTGGAGGAGATTGTAACAACCCAGATTTTCAGAATCAGTTTAAAATTTTTATTTTAGCTATTTTAATGAATTTTGAATATTTAAAATGATTTATTTTAAATAATAATGATTAAATTTATTTAAATCAAAGTTAGAATGTATAAATTTATTTTAATTATAAAACGAGCCTGAAATGGGGCGGTAGTTTGAAAATTCGATTTTAAATTTCAATTGAATGTATAGGATTCAAAATAAATCGGATTTCAGTAAAACCAGAAACATTAGAATCTGTTTAATTATATCTTTCTAACGAATGAAAAAACTAAGATTTCACTTTATAAATTGAAAGTTATGTCTAGTTTAAAATTTAAAATAGTTGTTATGGAATATATATATATTTATATAATATATAGCCCTTAAAAATAGCCATTTTGCAAACGACTTCCTTTTTCGACGAAACCACCTTTGTTGGATCCAGAATGTCAAATTATTATTATATTCCAATTTTCATAATTTTTGGAATAAATATGTGAGTGCAGTGAATTTAAACATGTTTGGTAATTTCAGTTTGGATTTAATCGACTGGAAAATGATCATTTTTCAAACGGTCTCCAAATTCAATGAAATTAGTTTTGTTAGGACCGTATCATCAAAACATAGCTAGATTTATTTTTTTTGAATTTTTGAAGTCAGTATGTGTCCCCGGTAAATTAAAATGTACGTTGAAATCAATTTTGAATGTTATATTAATTTATATTTTAATTTTGATGAAAACTTATCAAAATAGTCGAATTGGCTTGCGGGACATATCCCATTGTGTCCGGAATGGTGATATTTGGCTGGGGCGACGGTCGTTGGGTTCGATTTGGAGTTGAAATGAAAAATCAACTTTTTGGAATTTAAAATTCTATTAAGTATATATATTTATATATAAGTCAACTCTCCTTTTCCTCTCTCTCACCGTTCAAAAAAAAAGGACCCCGTCGTTCTCCCTCCGACCGCCGCCCCCGACGCCGATCTCCGCCCCCTCTCCCCTGCTGCGCCATCTCCCCTTCCTCTATCTCCCTTCCACCTTCTAAAACCGTCACCTCCATTGCCGACCGTCGTCGGCCCTAAAGCCGCCGCTGACCACCAGAAGCACCGCTTGGCCTGCAGCACCCTGGCACCGCCATCTTCGCCACCCAACTCCGACCGTGGGTCTCCCAATCACCCAAAACCCGTTTTCCACTAATTTCAGTTTTTGCAAATAAGCCCCTGACATTCTTTAGCCAATATCTTCCAATCCGAGCCCCTATAGCCAAAACTCCATAGTGCCAAAATCGAAGAGCATGATTTTCCCTTCGATTTGAGTATACAGAAGCTATATTTTAGATTACGGAGTCGCCCAGAAAACGCGTCCAAAGTCAGCAGTCCAAATAATGTCTTTTCGCAAATTCTGGCAAAATGGACCAATTTCAAAGAAAGGCCACTAGGCTAAAGTTGTCAGGAATAACACGTTTAAGCTAGAAAAAAGATCGTGTGAAGATTGGAGCTAATTTACAAATTTTGGGATCAGAATAGCGAATCAGAACGTCAGAAAAGCATGGCGGAGTGGATCCCAATGTGAGAACACCTTCTCACTCAAATTATTTTAAAGTTAAATATATCCTAGGTTGCAGACGGGGCTTAGTATATCCTGACACTATTTGTTGTATAAACCATGGTTGTTTGTTTGGGTTGTATTGTGGAAATTTGGATTGTGGTTGTAAATTGATTGTGGGATTGTTTGGATTGATTGTGATTGATGTGTATGACGCGAGCTAGTATCAGAAGAGGGATAATGCTAGACATTATTCCGGTTCTAATACCGCGCCGTTATAATGCCAAAAATTTCTGAAATAAACTGTTAAAAATATTCATGTGTTGAATAAAATGTTTGAACAATAAAAATATCATTTTTATTTAATGTATGAACTATATAAAATAGTCAATTGTTGAAATAAATATTTTATTGTTAAAAATATATTTTTTAACGTATATATGAATGGCAAAAAATCCCCGTGAAATGAAAATAAATATTCATTTACAAATCGGATGATTTGTTTATGTACACCCGTTTAACTGACATTGATTGGGATGGTAAATTTTCCACATCGCCCAACTTCACAAATAATATTAAGTATTTGTTGTTTTGAACCCCACACAGATATAAGGATGATATTTGGCGTACACTAATCACAATTGTTTAGTTGTATGCCAATCGATTGGTTGACAAACTATTGTAAGTGTTAATTATTAATATTTAATGCTTATGTTGTTGTGTAATGCACTTTGGATGATGGTTGATTGTGTATCATTACTGTTGTGTACATGTGTTGTATGAAATCCATATAAATAACATTATATGGTAATTGATCATGTCTGATTCCAGTTCAAAAATAACGAATATTTTGAAATAAGATTCAGTAAACGATTAAAATGTGAATTTGATGTCCGATTTTGGATGGACACGAAAATATTGAAATATATGAAGCCGTATTGATTAGATATGCGCCTTTTTAGCGCAAACGATATTTGTATCGATTCTATTCATTTTTATAATGAATATCGAAAAGGAAATGATTTCAAAATCTGATATTTTGAAAATATTATCATTTAAATATTATAATGATAAGGAGTATTCAATTTTGATTTAAAATTGAAATGAAAATGGGAATCGTTTTTAAAACGAATTTATAAAATAGATTTTGAGCGAGATATATATTATATATATATTAATGGCTTAAATAGAACGCACCGCGCCGCGACTGTCTGCGAATTTCGACCATTGACTTCGAATTGACATTGCGGAAGATCTGACTGTCGGATTCTTCTAAAACCGGAACCATTGGGTTCGTATCAGAAAGAGCTTTCCAACGAATATAAGAGATTTGAAATCTAACAGTTGGATTTGGAATTATGTCCAAATCAAATTTGGAAAAGGTCGCTATGGATGCAGTTCGGTGGCCGTTATTGGAAACCGACTGTACGGGCCTTGATAAAATTATTAGCAATATTAATAATTTGTGTAAAATCATAATAAATGATTTGGAAAGATTTGGATGAAAAATTCCATCTTTGTAAAGATAAAAATTTACTTCTATCAAAATGAACTAGTTAATAACTAGAAAGATTATCCAACGTTTTTAAATAAATAAATTGGATTTATGAATGGTTTTAATCTAACCATAATTTTCCAATGTATGAATTGGAATGGATTTGAATAGAAATCATCTTCGGGAGATTTTGATATCAGGTTCTGTGACTATACAGATATTATGGAGGAATTTGAAAGATAGATATATATCATTATTCCCCATACGTTATGTGTTGGTTTCGAAATTTGATATTGAATGTAAGCCGATATAATTTCTGTTTAGAGCCTCATTTTTAGTATCAAAGTGGATTTTGGGTTTGTCATGAATGGTGTCTTCAGTAACATTGTTCTTACACCCCGTGTGAAAAGAATAAATCTTTTAATTAATATTATTAGAGTTCCAGTTATATTTAGTAATTGGAATAAAATGGAATGTGAATTGGGTTTATTGTGAAATTTATTTTTAACGAAATTCGTTCTTTAACCCAATTAACAGTGAAATGTGATTTGGAATATACAAATCTTTTATTAAGATTTAATGGAAATTTTCCAAAGTTAAGTTTTCCAATTTAATATATTAAATTGGAATTGAATGGAATTCGGTTTAGTGATACGAAGTGAGCTTCTGTGGAGGAAGACTGTTACTATATATGGAATTTAAAAGGCTTTGCCATTATTCCATTTACATTATTAGTCGGATACGGAAATTGACATCGATTATATATATTGATCTGTTTCCATGAAGATTCCATGGTTAATGGAATGTGATTTTGGGTTTATCGTGAACTATGTTTTAAATGACAATGGTTCTTTAACCCAGTTAAAGACAGGATTACATGTCTAATATTGTATTTCGAACTGTATTGTTGATCTCTGCTAAATATATATCTGTTTGGTGGTGGAGAACTTATTCTCTTGCATAACACCCTACTCTGAGACGTATGAGCTTAGAGGTTATATATTGGTAGAAATAAGTGGTATTGGTGTAGATTGTCGATGTTGCATTTTTGTGTTTCCAAAGTTAAACAATCATTAAATAATGATTGCTGGAAGATTAAAACTAAATGAAGTTTTAATGAATCTTTAATTAGATTGAAAAGAGAATGTGATAATTTAAATTATCAAATTTGGGAAATGACCGAGAAGGGAGTACCACCAGTTTTACTCCAGGCGATAGTTAAATCTTTAATTAGATTTGAACCTAAATTGGTAACTAAATTTACCGATAACACCGTGGGTGTTAGATATGGGGTACTACCAGTTTTGCTCTATGGGATGAATAGGTTGGGATTTTGATTAATAAATAAATGATTACTTTGGTAAGGCTCGATAATCCCGACTAGTTGATAAACCTTAATTTGGTTTTGGATCGATGTACAAAGGAAGATTAAAGAATAAACTTAGAAGAATTTATCTCTGATAAAATTAATGGGAACCTTTCCCTAAAGATGTGAATATTTGAATAAAAGTATATCCTGAATTGGAATGAGGCATATGATGTGTTTTTATAGCACTTGATTATTGATTATAAAATACGCGAGTTGTTCGGAAAGACCGGGTTTAACCCATTCTGAATGATTAATAAGACTACTAAAAGTCGATGATGAAGATGGTGGTTGAAGACCGTAGATCTTCACGTCGTTTGGATGATTACCGATGTCATGATTGGGCTGTACCTCCAAAACAAGGTAATAAGTGGTGATCGTCCAGACATACTTGGCGATTGACCGTATATGCGAGGACCTCTCTCATGTATTGGACATATAGGACGAGGAATAAGGTGCCTCCGGTTTCGTTCAGACCCAGAACGGACTTGTAAATGGATGTGTGTCTGATATTGGGTTTTATTCTGTGTTGATTGATTTATATAAAATATATATCTGTTTGGTGGCGGAGAATTTATTCTCTTACTTAACACCGTTCTCTGAGACGTACAAGCTTAGAGGTTATATATTGATAGACATTAGTTGCATGGCGTGAATTGTCAGTGTGACATGATGAGATGCAAATGATCAAGGATTTTGTTGAAAAGCAAAGTCTTGTGGTTAATGATCAAAGCACGACTTTAAGTAGCATAGCTTTGTGTATAACATTAATTCGAGCCTCACACCTCAGTATAAGTCAAAAACAGGATCGTGACTGCAAGGAGTGCACGACGTTTCCTTCTAGCTAGGAGTCATGTCATTGTATAGAGCCCTAACATTTTTACTTGTGAGGATGATGGATTGCGAGGCGGTTCGCATATATTGGTCCCTAATGGCCGATGGATAGGTCCGATAGGACCGGGAAACGTGTGTTCAGGAATAACCAATCCACTTAAGTAACTGTGGACCGGCCTAAAGATCGAAGAGTTCACTGCAGAGGATCCTGAGGCATTTGCTAGGGTGTCTCGAATCAGTGAGGAGCCATCCTTTGCCTCGAATCATAGATGGAAATCCAATTTCCAATACAACATTTTTCGGTTTTAGTTGTAGAACTAGTATGGCAACATAGTATATGGTAGCTATGCCGTCTATGATTGATACATTTATATTTGAAGTTATTTTATACACTATACACTTATAGTAATATCCAAATGATTTGTTTTAAACGTACCAAGCATGTTTAGCTATTATAAGGTAAAACTCTATCCTCCGGCTTGCGTTGCATTGTGTGATGGGACCTGAGTCTTATAATAGATTCATTTTTCCAAAAAGCATTGCATTATTTGTTTTATGCACTGGTATTCTTGGGAGAAAACCCGTTTCGTGTTATACGGCGTGGTCCCTTGATTTACTCTATTTTAAAGTAAAGTTTTAATAACTGTTTTTGTTCTCACACCAGTCCCATGACTGACTCAGAGTTTATTATCCATACATAAACTCTGGGTGCCCATATTTTCTACACGGGCAGTCGGTATTTTTGGTTTTGCAGATATTATTTTCGCAGGATCCTGGATCAGCAGCTGGAGCTCTATTTGGAAAGCTTTGTATCCGTGTATCTCTTTCAGTTGTGTTATGTATTATTTTTCCGATGCTATGTAAGTTTAATCTCTGATATTTTTCCAATGTATTTTATTTATTCATACTCTGTTATGTTCTTATACTCTGATGTAATTGTTATAATAGCAATGAAATGTTTTATTGTTTGTGTTCTGATTTGTCATTTTCTCAACTCAATCCGGGCTTTCCAGTAAGGGAATGTTCGTTTCGTTTCATTGTGTATGTAAATGGTGTATTTGTTGGAAGAGTATAAGCGGGTACAAAAGGAAGTTGGGTCAATGCGGAGATGAATGGGCCGTATTAATTAAATAGTGAGGCCTACAAAGATTAAAAAGAAATTAAGTTTATTCTTAAATTAAATACATGTATTAACTTGAAAAAAGTATAACTTTTGCATACAGCGTCAGATTCATGAACGGTTTGATCCGCTGGATTCGTGAGATCACAGGCTACGTACTAAAGCTGGTTTAGAACTGTTTGGAGCTCATTTGAATCTTAGGAAAAATAAGAAGCTCGATTTAATCAATCGGTCGTTAATCATTTTTAATGATTAACGACCAAGGTGAACTCACTAACTCTTTCCAGTTTTATAATTTTATAAACGATATTTAATATAGATAAAAATAATTGAATGCTGTGTGCGATGGTTGTTTGGGTGATTTGCTAATTAATTGGTTGAAATAATAATTACAGTTATATATAAATCATTGATTAAATACTGATTCTATTTATTTTAATACCTCATGTTGATATGAAATTATTGTTATTTATGTTGACTAGTACACGTGGATGTAGGGGTAATACCCCACATCTGTTAAGTTCACTCACAAAGGGAATGCCTTAACTTTGGTGGAGAGTTATAGGTAAAAGATACAGATAAATTACAAGACAGACAAAATTTAAAACAGCGGAAAATAGAACTTTACTTTATTGATAAAATAGTTTGTACAACAATTATTTTCCAATGCCAGGATATCTGTCTTACAAAATAAAGAAGCATAAAAATACATTTATATTCCCCAATGTAGCGTGAGCCAGCCATAGCAATGGAAAAGAGAATCCAAGAAAAACTTCGACTAACCTTCAGCTTGGAAGAAAACTGGGCTAAGTAGTAATATTCCCTCCCTGCGAACCTGGGGGGGGGGGGGGGGACGAAAGACAAGAAAGCGAAAGAAAACAGAGTCAGACATAAAGTCTGGTAAGTTCAGTAACTTTCAGCATGTGACCAGGTAAAAGCAACATGGCATGAATTAACTGTATACAAGACTACACCATGATGACGAGAATCATAAGGTTAGCACAAGATATGATAAGGTAAGATAAACTGGATGCACTTCTATGAGTTCTCTGCTTCGCCACTACCTTGTTATTCTAATTTTTATATCCCTGCACCACCTGACTAGTAATCCGTATAAACTGACAAGAACAGATAAGTGATCCCAATTCCCGCAATTTTTGTTTGTCTCAAGTGTACATTTGTCATTTAATACCTAGGTCTAACCTAGGGTTTTTCTATCGAGTGCTTTCTAGATTTAACTAGGATTTACGCGACTTATCTAATGCTTCTCGGATTTTAGGGTTTAAGCGACCTAGTTCCAACTAGGGATTATGCTACCTATCGAACGACGCCCCTACTCTAGGACACAATACCTAGGGCGGTATATGTTCCTAGACTTTTCCTACGTATGTGTTGTGGATCGTTATCATTGTCTAGATGCACATGTCCTCTATATGTGCGACCCGAGTCTCGTGGCAGGGCAAATCAAGAAACATGGAACTCAGTCGGGAGCTTTCAGATATCTGCCGATGTAGATGCTAAGGTCTGTTTTCCAGTGGCTGTGGTCCCACCTGACCCCTCCCTCAACTAATAAAAGGCACACCTTGAAAAATGAGAACTATACGCAGGCCCTCTATGCCCCACTAACCTATGGCCATCCGCACCCATAACTAGATAGCAAGTATATGGTATGTTGGAGTTCTCCGCCTTTCCGCTTCACATATCTCGATTGACTCAAGATGGCAGGTAGACGACGAGTTGCTATCACAGGGCTACTGGTCTCACCGAATCACGCTGGTCCATCCTAGTCTTTAGGTTGCCTTATATTGCAACCAAGGCATACCCTTGGTTCTTCTAACGCAGACCTTAACCTCTGTGAGCCCAGGCGGATCATCTGCAGCCTCACAGAGGGATACCAAGAGTACCCTCACGTCCCCTCGAAGCCGTGTGCTTCGTAACCCAGTTTGTTGGAGCCTTCTTTAAGATCAGATGGACGTTCGCTCCTTCTCGTGTTGTACTAAGGTTTACTACTTAGTTAGCTTAACTAAGGTTTACTACTTAGTTCCTGAATCGTCATTTTCTTAACTAAGGTTTACAGCTTAGTCCTCTTAACTAAGGTTTACTACTTAGTTCTCTTTCTCATCAAGTTGGATTGGTTAAGTGTCATTAGTCGATTCAAGTTATTTTAACCCATTCATTTGTCATGATAAACTGATTAAGTGTTATCGGTAGTTCATGTTGACTTAACCCTACCACAAATCAAGTTATATTGGTTAAGTATTTCTTATTACTTAACCCCCACCCCTTCACCTTGTATTGTCTAAGTGTTCCCTTTTACTTAACCCTGCCCTTTCTGTTTAGCTAACATGCTAAAGCGGTTAAGTGTTCTCTTAGTTAACTTAACCCTAACATCTGTTTAATTCACATGTTCTAATGGTTGAGTATTGTCCCTCCCTGTTTTAACTTAACCTTGTTCATTCGGCACACCACGATGGCTAAGTGTTCTAAGTTTACTTAACTCCACCTTCTAGTCTAGTAAACATGTTAAATTGGCTAAGTGTATTTTACTTAACCTCACCCACTTGTCTAGCTTAATTGTTTCTTAGCTTTAAATTATTCATTTAAAGCACCAACCACTCACATTAGACAGATATTGTTGCGGTCACTGGATGTGTCGGTCGGTTCCGGGCAGATTTACACCGCAACTCTATCTAACCTCGAGTCCTTTTTGGGCTCAATGCTCTAACCACCCACATTAGATATGTATTGTTACAGTTGCTGGATTTGCCGGGCAGTTCCGGGTAGTCTTATACCGTAACTCAATCTAACCTCGGGTTAGGCATATTCGTATTTTCTACAATGTACATATTTCTCATTTAGGACAAATTCCTCTTGTAAATTATTACTAATTTACTTATGCCATAATTACTCTTTTATTGTACATTGTCAACATTTATTATTATGGCCCACTTTCCCTCTAAACCATGTTTATAAGATTATACCAAATTAAGTGTCACTAACCATGGTTATGCTAAAAATGACAATTACATGTAATTTCAAGTTATTAATCAGAATAGGCTATAACCTACCTTCCCAAACTTGCTATAACAGTTATGCCCAAAATCACTATGCCACATATTTGGCGTTCCAAATAAGTTGTTAAGCCTATTCTAGACTTAATGTTCTTATTTACATTTTTTGCCCAACTTAGATTAAATATCCAATTTTTCAATTCATGTTAGAACTAGATTTAATATTCTAGTTTACAATTTATGCCAAAACTAGACTCACATGCCAACTACATGGTTTGCGGCCAATTAACAATTTACCATTATACGCCCAAGTCTAATATGCATGTAATATTTACTATTATAGCCAATTCGGATTTATATCAACATATTTATTATGCCAAATTATATAAATTAAGCTACGCCCAAATTTCCCCGCCGTAGTCATACGTATAACATGATTTCACAAGTTTCTAAGTACTTATGAAATGAAACTAGCAAAAGGATCAAGGGATAAGCACGAGAATTTGAATAAAAGAATAGGCACGCGAAAGCGAACCAATTACAAAGGTAATTGTTCCAATAAGTTTGATGTACATAACAGTGAATAGGAATAAACTAGACAAGCTACATCATAAATACAAGATCAACACAATTTAGGGAATAGGCATAGGTGATTTGGTCTAACATAATGCTAATTCGGGGTACAACATGATTTGCAACTATAGTGTTATGGCCATAAGCAACTAACTATACTAGTCATAGGCAATTAGCCTCAATAGTCATAGTCATGGTTTCATAGTTATGAATCATGGGCGACTAAACACAATAGTCATGGATAATAGTCTTATAATCATAGGCAGTAATCTCATAGTCATGATTCATAGGTGATTAGCTACAATTGTCCTTGTCATAGTCATAGGCAATAGTTTTATGTTCACGGTCTTAGGCATAGGCATAGTCTTATGTTCACAGTCATAGGCATAGTCTTATGTTCAGTCATAGGCATAGGCATAGTCTCATGTTCACAGTCATAGGCATAGGCATATGCTATTAACGATAGTTTCAACGTGATAATCGAGGATCAGATCCAGAGGCATATACAAGCATCAATTCAAGCGAAAGAATTAGGCATATTCTTATATCCATTCAATTACATGCCACAAATAGATCTAGACGTTCAAATCTAAAAAGTAACTGACTTACATTGATCGGTTTTAGAAAAGGATAATAAGATAACGTTGAGGTGATTTGCTATGATTCGCGCGACTTTGCTCGAAGCCATTGAATTAGCCGTTCCTTCCCTTCTTGAAGCTCTAACTTGATTTGATTCTACAATTTGCAATTCCTAGTCATAGTCTTCAAGAAATAGTCTTCGTATTTTATTTTAATTTATTTATTTTAATTATTCCAGAGGCAGCATAAGGAGAGAATGAAATGGTGTAAAGAGAATGAGGCTAGGAGGCTGTTTATATAGGATTAAGCGGACGAATCTAGACAGAAAACGAGACCGGATACATTAGAATGAACCCAGGCTCAAAACTGGGCTTCAGTACCAGGTCGACCCCCAGGTCGACACTATGGTCGACCTGGTCCCTGGGAGGTCGACACTATGGTCGACCCCCAGGTCGACCTGGTCCCTGAGCGGGAAATTTCCCGCCCAGCCTGTTCTGGGTTTTGAATTCGAATTTGGCTTCGAATTTCGAGTTATTTTTCTGTTCTGAAAATCCTTGAAACTTCGGAGGGTCATATCTCCCTGATACGGACTCCGTTTCTCAAAAACTCGGACTCGTTTCCAGTAGAATTTCGAGACAAACGCAATGGCGCAACCCATTTCCCTTGATTCTTATTTTAAAATTTAATTCTGCCTTGATTTATGGTTTTAAGAAGTTATAGAAATACGGGGTGTTACATTCTCCCCCTCTTAAAAGGATTTCGTCCCTGAAATCTTCATGTTAGGAAGAATGTATCCTACCATCCAATCACCCATCTACTCAACCATTCAATCACAGGCATTCATTGTCCTAAAAAAGATTTCTATTGCTTTCATGTTCATATGCATAGTGTGTGTATATGTCTTTATCTAATGCAAAAATCAGGCGGTCTACTGATTCAGTTGACTTCCTTAATGCGAATTATGTCAGTGCAATGTGTCCAATCATGTATGCAAGCATACCTGGTTATGTAAATACTACATGTGTGCATAGCCTTTCATCCATATGCAATATCCATATGATAACATATTCAGTTAAATCCGTTAAGCAAACACATATATGCTAATGAAATATGAAAGTGACTGAGTCGTTCTAACGCCTATTGTGGGTATATTCATCCACGAGCAACCATTTGCAACCATCAATCATAACATGTTTCAAATACATGTTCGCATCCATTGGTTTCTACCTAAGGATCGATGATACGCCCTAGAGGATATACCTTAAAAGCTAGGAGGTATGCATAAAATTCCTAGAAAAAGAGATCAAGGATGTACCCTTAAGAAAAAGGGTATGATGCGTATATCCAGTCTTCTAAGTCGCATCTTCTTGAGCTTCACTATTCTATACCTTATTTAATTAATCTTTACGATTGCGAAGCTTCTTGGCCTCCATTCCCAAAACTACCGTTGACCGGATAGTTGGTTTTTCACTGTCAACTGGATACATGCGGGAGTCTATCCCGCGTTTTAGGGGTAAACTCCTAACCTAATCAAAAACATCTGCGTACTCATGGACCACCCTAACGGATTGCAAATCATCGATAAATGTATTAAGCGATTCTAGCTAGCTAAGCCTAACTGATTCTTTACACGGAATCTCGAGGGTATTTCCAAGGCAAGTCAAAAGTCTAACTACCCTCCTTTCAGAATTACTAGCCAACCAACCCATGCCTAGAATCAACTCATAGCCCATGGTATCAAAAACATAAGCATTACGCTTAAACTCAACACTTAATATTGTTATTCTCAAATCCTTACCAACCAAAGGTAAACGGGTCGAACCATCCATTGGATTTGAGATACTAATGGGATCTTCTACTATACACGTACTAAGGTGCAGAGACTCAACTGTGGAAGTAGATATGAACAAATGCGAAGCGCTAAGATCAAAAGAGTACTAACTGGTTGATCAAAACGAAAAACTAAACTTTTCCAACAGAGACTTTTACTATCTCTCTCTCAGGTATTCTGGTGGTGGAAGCATGCACTCGCCCTTCTGAAAATTCTGTCCCTTGTCCTTACCCTTGTCCTTAATTATATGCCCTATTATACCATGGAAAAGATACTTCCCTTCGTCTTAGGTTTTATAATTCCTTCTTTCTTCGTGAGTCGAGTTTATATCCATGAATTTCTCATCCTTGCGTTGAGCTTCCTAGCCAAACTCCCTCATCCTCATCTTTACCATCCCTGTGTAATCATATTGACAGGTTTCTCAAAAGCTCCCTCCATCGCATGGAAAAACCGTCAAAGCTTGAAAGAAAACTAGCTGCAGGTGAAACTACTATGGCTATAGATGGAAGTCGGGCACTACTTAGCCCTTCGATAGGTATCGCAGTCTTATCAAGCCTACGGAACCGTGCCGCGATGAGGTTACCTCCCAAAAAGCCAGGAGCCCCAAAGATTCAAGAAAGAAGGGGACAAGAATTCAAACAAAGGATCAGAAGATAGTGCATATGGCTATTAGGGAATATGCCTTTAAAACAAAACTTTTCTTTTGAAAATGCTTCTTTTAAAAACCGTTTTGAAAATAACTTTTCAAATCTTTTGATCTGATCCGGTAACCTTCAGCACTGATACCACGTGTAACACCCCACATCTGTTAAGATCACTCACAAAGGGAATGCCTTAACTTCGGTGGAGAGTTATAGGTAAAAGATACAGATAGATTACAAGAAAGACAAAATTTAAACAGCGGAAAATAGAACTTTACTTTATTGATAAAATAGTTTGTACAACAATTATTTTCCAATGCCAGGACATCTGTCTTACAAAATAAAGAAGCATAAAAATACATTTATATTCCCCAATGTAGCGTGAGCCAGGCATAGCAATGGAAAAGAGAATCCAAGCAAAACTTCGACTAACCTTCAGCTTGGAAGAAAACTGGGCTAAGTAGTAATATTCCCTTCCTGCGAACCGGGGGGGGGGGGGAGGGGGGGAGGAAACGGAAGACAAGAAAGCGAAAGAAAACAGAGTCAGACATAAAGTCTGGTAAGTTCAGTAACTTTCAGCATGTGACCAGGTAAAAGCAACATGGCATGAATTAACTGTATACAAGACTACACCATGATGACGGGAATCATAAGGTTAGCAAAAGATATGATAAGGTAAGATAAACTAGATGCACTTCTATACGTTCTCTGCTTCACCACTACCTTGTTATTCTAATTTTTATATCCCTGCACCACCTGACTAGTAATCCATATAAACTGACAACAATAGATACATGATCCCAATTCCCACAATTTTTGTTTGTCTCAAGTGTACATTTGTCATTTATTACCTAGGTCTAACCTAGGGTTTTTCTATCGAGTGCTTCCTAGATTTAACTAGGATTTACGCGATTTTTCTAATGCTTCTCGGATTTTAGTGTTTACGTGACCTAGTTCCAACTAGGGATTATGCTACCTATCGAACGACGCCCCTACTCTAGGACACAATACCTAGGGCGGTATATGTTCCTAGACTTTCCCCACGTATGTGTCGTGGATCGTTATCGCTGTCTAGATGCACATGTCCTCTATATATGCGACCCGAGTCTCGTGGCAGGGCAAATCAAGAAACACAGAACTCGGTCAGGAGCTTTTAGATATCTGCCGATGCAGATGCTAAGGTCTGTTTTTCCAATGGCTATGGTCCCACCTGACCCCTCCCTCAACTAATGAAAGGCACACCTTGAAAAATGAGAACTATACGCAGACCCTCTATGCCGCTACTAACCTATGGCCATCTGCACCCATAACTAGATAGCAAGTATATGGTCTGTTGGAGTTCTCCGCCTTTCCGCTTCACGTATCTCGATTGACTCAAGATGGTAGGTAGACGACGAGTTGCTATCACAGGGCTATTGGTCTCGCCGAATCACGCTGGTCCATCCTAGTCTTTAGGTTGCATTATATTGCAACCAAGGCACACCCTTTGTTCTTCTAACGCAGACCTTAACCTCTGTGACCCCAGGAGGATCATCTGCAGCCTCATAGAGGGATACCAAGAGTGCCCTCACGTCCCCTCACGTCCCCTCGAAGCCGCGTGCTTTGTAACCCAGTTTGTTGGAGCCTTCTTTAAGATCAGATGGACTTTCACTCCTTCTCGTGTTGTACTAAGGTTTACTACTTAGTTCCCTTAACTAAGGTTTACTACTTAGTTCCTGAATCATCATTTTCTTAACTAAGGTTTACAACTTAGTCCTCTTAACTAAGGTTTACTACTTAGTTCTCTTTCTCGTCAAGTTGGATTGGTTAAGTGTCATTAGTCAATTCAAGTTATCTTAACCCATTCATTTGTCATGATAAACTGATTAAGTGTTATCAGTAGTTCATGTTGACTTAACCCTACCACAAATCAAGTTATATTGGTTAAGTATTTCTTATTACTTAACCCCCACCCCTTCACCTTGTATTGGCTAAGTGTTCCCTTTTACTTAACCCTGCCCTTTCTGTTTAGCTAACATGCTAAAGCAGTTAAGTGTTCTCTTAGTTAACTTAACCCTAACATCTGTTTAATTCACATGTTCTAATGGTTAAGTATTGTCCCTCCCTGTTTTAATTTGACCTTGTTCATTCGGCACACCACGATGGCTAAGTGTTCTAAGTTTACTTAACTCCACCTTCTAGTCTAGTAAACATGTTAAATTGGCTAAGTGTATTTTACTTAACCTTACCCACTTGTCTAGTTTAATTGTTTCTTAGCTTTAAATTATTCATTTAAAGCACCAACCACTCACATTAGACAGATATTGTTGCGGTCACTGGATGTGCCGGTCGGTTCCGGGTAGATTTACACTACAACTCAGTCTAACCTCGGGTCCTTTTTGGGCTCAATGCTCTAACCACCCACATTAGATAGGTATTGTTACGGTTGCTGGATTTGCCGGGCAGTTCCGGGCAGTCTTATACCGTAACTCAATCTAACCTCGGGTTAGGCATATTCGTATTTTCTACAATGTACATATTTCTCATTTAGGACAAATTCTTCTTGTAAATTATTACTAATTTACTTATGCCATAATTACTCTTTTATCGTACATTGTCAACATTTATTATTATGGCCCACTTTCCCTCTAAACCATGTTTATAAGATTATACCAAATTAAGTGTCACTAACCATGGTTATGCTAAACATGACAATTACATGTAATTTCAAGTTATTAATCAGAATAGGCTATAACCTACCTTCCCAAACTTGCTATAACAATTATGCCCAAAATCACTATGCTATATATTTGGAGTTCCAAATAAGTTGTTAAGCCTATTCTAGACTTAATGTTCTTATTTACATTTTTGGCCCAACTTAGATTAAATATCCAATTTTTTAATTCATGTTAGAACTAGATTTAATATTCTAGTTTACAATTTATGCCAAAACTAGACTCACATGCCAACTACATGGTTTGTGGCTAATTAACAATTTACCATTATACGCCCAAGTCTAATATGCATGTAATATATACTATTATAGCCAATTCGGATTTATATCAACATATTTATTATGCCAAATTATATAAATTAAGCTACGCCCAAATTCCCCTGTCGTAGTCATACGTATAACATGATTTCACAAGTTTCTAAGTACTTATGAAATGAAACTAGCAAAAGGATCAGGGAATAAGCACGAGAATTTGACCTAAAAGAATAGGCATGCGAAAGCGAACCAATTACAAAGACAATTGTTCCAATAAGTTTGATGTACATAACAGTGAATAGGAATAAACTAGACAAGCTACATCATAAATACAAGATCAACACAATTTAGGGAATAGGCATAGGTGATTTGGTCTAACATAATGCCAATTCCGGGTACAACATGATTTGCAACTATAGTGTTATGGGCATAAGCAACTAACTATACTAGTCATAAGTAATTAACCTCAATAGTCATAGTCATGGTTTCATAGTTATGAATCATGGGCGACTAAACACAATAGTCATGGATAATAGTCTTATAATCATAGGCAGTAATCTCATAGTCATGAGTCATAGATGATTAGCCACAATTGTCCTTGTCATAGTCATAGGCAATAGTTTTATGTTCACAGTCTTAGGCATAGGCATAGTCTTATGTTCACAGTCATAGGCATAGGCATAGTCTTATGTTCAGTCATAGGCATAGGCATAGTCTCATGTTCACAGTCATAGGCATAGACATAGGCTATTAACAATAGTTTCAATGTCATAATCGAGAATCAGATCCAGAGGCATATACAAGCATCGATTCAAGCGAAAGGATTAGGCATATTCTTATATCCATTCAATTACATGCCACAAATAGATCTAGACGTTCAAATCTAAAAAGTAACTGACTTACATTGATCGGTTTTAGAAAAGGATAATAAGATAACGTTGAGGTGATTTGCTATGATTCGCGCGACATTGCTCGAAGCCGTTGAATTAGCCATTCCTTCCCTTCTTGAAGCTCTAACTTGATTTGATTCTCCAATTTGCAATTCCTAGCCGTAGTCTTCAAGAAATAGTCTTTGTATTTTATTTTAATTTATTTATTTTAATTATTCCAGAGGCAGCATAAGGAGAGAATGAAATGGTGTAAAGAGAATGAGGCTAGGAGGCTGTTTATATAGGATTAGGCGGACGAATCTAGACAGAAAACGAGATCGGATACATCATAATGAACCCAGGCTCAAAACTGGGCTTCAGTACCAGGTCGACATGGTCCCTGGGAGGTCGACACTATGGTCGACCCCCAGGTCGACCTGGTCCCTGGGCGGGAAATTTCCCGCCCAGCCTATTCTGGGTTTTGAATTCGAATTTGAATTCGAATTTTGAGCTGTTTTTCTATTCTGAAAATCCTTGAAACTTCGGAGGGTCATATCTCCCTCATACGGACTCCGTTTCTCGAAAACTCGGACTTGTTTCCAAGCAGAATTTTGAGACGAACGCAATGGCGCAACCCGTTTCCCTTGATTCTTATTTTAAAATTTAATTCTGCCTTGATTTATGGTTTTAACAAGTTATTGAAATACGGGGTGTTACAGAAACAGGTTGGAAGGATCTAACTGGATTTCACAAAAAATTATATCATTGTTGTTCATATATTGTATTATATGATGTGATAAATATTCTGTGGTTGATTACTGTGTGTTTTGGGATGTTCTAATAACTTTAACCTTAAATAATTGGTATTTAAATACCATAAAATGTATTCGAATATATTGGAAAAGAATTTGAGGTTTTAAAAAGGGGAAATCTATTTTAAACTAGAAATTGAATTTCGATTTGGATTGGAAAGTTATGACTTGTTTTAATTATAAATAAATAAGTAGTTTGATTTATTAACGATATCTTTTAAATGGAACAAAATAATTATTGTTAAATAATAATTATTAAATAATTTGTGAATATTAATTCAAAAATGAGTAATGGAAAGGGAAATCATTGAAATTGTTTCGAAGTTTGAAATGTAAATATAATTGAAATGAATCCATAATGATTTATAATTAGAATTCGACGATGTCGAGTGTTATTAAATAATTTAATTTTAGAAATTATATATTATATAATTTAGAATTTGACAAGATAATTAATATTTGGTTTAAACCAATAATTTCAAATCGAGTATGTAATCAAGATTAAATTATAAACTTGATATAAAATTTACCAGAAGTTGACTTTGTAAATGGAATCGAATATGTGTATGAATTTATAAAATAACTCGATAAACAGTATGTGAACTTATAATAGTGTTAATAAATACAAATCAAGATTTGATTTGATAAAATGAGTCGGAATTTCTATAAAGGAATAATATTCACTTTTTAAAGTGAATAATGATTTAAGAGCAAACATGCGTAGATTAAATGGGTTATAAAAGGAAATTGATGAATATTTGAAGTGATAAATTCAAACATGAATTTAGAAATCAAGTTAACCTGAAACAGTGAGTTTATTCTGATGTTCAATGTTAGTCGAATAGAGAGTATCCAAAAATGAGTTGTAAGTTGGAATTCGATTCTATCGAATTCAGGAAAGTACCATTTACTTTTCGGTTATAATCAAAACTTATTTATTTATCTAATTAATTAATTATTTGTTTATTTATTTAAATAAAATTTATATTTTGAAATTAAACATTTCAAAGGCATAGATTATAACGTTATCGTTATAATTAAAGATTTCCATACTGAGTAGATTCTTAAACTGAATACGAGAGTTGTGTAAATAGTTTTGTAAATAAGAAATTAAGAAATGGAGTCAAGGAAATTAGAAACCGATTGGAAATTAGTTAAGTTAAATAGTTGTCTGAGTGTCGATCTGATGTTGGTTTTGGTCTTCGGGGTTGATACTTAGGAAACTATTCTCTTACTAGTTTACAGTTGTAGATTGATGAATGTGGAAGAATAGTGAGGCGTGAATAAGTAATGGAAATGTTTTCGAATGTTAACAACGTATATTTTGTAACTATAGAAATTAAATAGTTTGTGATATATGGAAATGTTTTCCAAGAATCGTGGGAAGTTAAAATAGGTTCTAAGAAATAAATGGGAAATTGGGAAATGAATAAATTAATGATAAATTAATTTAAAGGGCTGAATGCTGATTGATGATTGATCGGTAAAATTTCCATTTGGAAATATGACTATTGGATGTATGGATGTTTTCCTTTGATAGCTAAATCACTGGCTATCAAACTTTTTGACCCATTTTCTGTTGTCAATACGGAGAGACCGGGATCAGACATATTGTTTGAAAACCTCTACGCATAGGCATTAGTGTTGCAAATCAAATATACTTGAGATAATTGAAGATGGAGTTTATACAACGGTTGTTCTGGCAATCCTTGGTAGAAATTGCCTAAAATGGATTTACATAATAGTGCTTTTGGCTCGTCCAGTCCCAGGAAAACTTGTATGGACGAATGTCTGACAGAGTATATCTAATAGATCGCGTAAGTTGATCTCTTCAAACGTATTTACGTTGGTGGCAGAGGAATTCGTTTCTCTTAGTTTTATACTTGTGGTGTTTTTGGAGAAATCAATTTGTTATTTGGCGGGTATGATGATGTGGCATTCAAAGTAAATAAAGATGTGATCTGTATAATGGTACGTTATGACCTCAAGCCTCATCAACCGGGAAATGACAAAAATCGGGCAGGCAGCATGGCTAAGTGGGTCGCACCCAATTAGAATATATTGTCACCATCTAGAGAATATTCATATTTGTTACTTCTTTCATTTCCGTATCTCCCGGAAATGGTTATGTTGGTATACCAACTGTAAGTTTAAAATATATTTGGAACATTCAAGCGAAATGAATGGCCGGTCTTGTGTGGCCAAGTTACAAGATGTTCTTGTTGAACTCTAGTATATCGCTTATAGATTACACTGATCGGAAGGTGGTTTTATACCTTGTCGTAGTGAGAAATCCATTCTCCAATAAGAGCCTGCGATTTCTGATTTTATATTATATATGTGGATCATGAGATGCAGGCGTTTTGCTAGATTGATATTTACTTGTATTAGACACTATTATAATATCAGAATAATATTGTTTTTAAAAGAATGTTTTGGGTTATCGTAAGGTAAAACCAGCCGTGTTTATGTATGGATCGGTCTTACGATTATCGTTTCTTTGAGAAGTATTTTGGAAAGTTAAACCGAAATGATTGGAGTTTACTCACACCAGACCATGACTGACCCAGAGTTTATTTTGTTTTGTTTTACCTTAAACTCTTAGGTGCCCAAATTTGTACAGGCAGTCAAGTAGTTGGGAATTTACAGATATACTTGAAGGAGCTTGGAGCAGGATGCTTCGGTGTTGGATATATATAGAGTTTATTTCCGTTGTGATTTATATGATATACTGGGATGATATATGTAAGTACAAATACAGTTTTGTATTTCGAAATTATGTTATATAATATATTTTATTTGTTCCGCTGTGAGACTCATGTCAACTCTGATTTTGTTCTGTTATGATCTTCTTCTTCTTCTATTCTAATTTTCTTTCTATTTTTCACCCCCTAACTTCTTTCTATAAATGATCCAGTATTTTCCATTCTCGAATAGTCAACATGGTGTTTTTGTGATGATTTTCGAGGACGAAAATCATAGTTCATTACATTATTTTTCTGTAATATTTCATAAAAAATATATGGTTTTAATTACTTAAGCTAGAGAAATAACATACATATAAATTATTTGAGTTTTTATTTATAGACAACATGCACATGGATGGTAAAAAACTAATTCTTAAGAAAAAAAGTTAGAACTTGAATTATTTATGAATAACAATGTAAATTTACCGTAGTGGTTGCGAGAACGGTTACGGTACCAGTTATAAAATTTGCTAACCTTCAACAAAAGTTATGGTTGGCATTAAAAGTGACGGTCGTTGTAACTGTAACACCCTTAGCTAATCCCAAGTCAATTGTAAACTAAACCTGAAATAACTCGGTTTGACCCGAGTTTAAATACAATGGTCAGTCTAGCTTAAACATATTAGTATAATAAAATAAACAAAGAATGTTGTCATTAAGAGAGCAATTCCTTCTCGTCAAAGAAGGAATCAAATAATAAACTAAAAAACACAGAAAAAATGGTTCCTTTCTATTAGAAAGGAATAGAATAACTCAGAACGATAAATTTTACATAAGAAAAATTCATGAATTTATAATTAGATTACTCGTGAACACCATGAACACCGAGTTGGATGTTTTCATCGATACAAATTACCCAAACTCCAAATTGGGGCAAATAAAATTTAGAGTCATAAGACACAGGTTCAACATAAGAAAATCTACCATAACCCACCGGTGTTAGCTTTGAGCGAAGCACGTGGTTTGTCTTTTAGATTACAAAGGGCATCAAACACATACACCAAAAATATTGTCAAAATGCGCCCAATACTGCGTGGTAAACTCATAAGAGTTTAATTCCACACAAGTGATCGCAAATCTTAAATTCTCAAATTAGTCGTAAGGCTATAATGGAAATTCACAGTACTATAACATCAAAGATAGATCCAAAACTTCACAATCACAAAATGGATCCAACACATTATAAATTATTGCATAGGTGCCAACAAATGAAGGCTATCTTGCCAAGTATTATATATGTATTCAACATCTATTACCATGACCCATCCCGGTCTATTATATTTCACTTTGACCCGTCTCGATCGAGTGCACTCTACTGTAACCCGTCAAGTTCAAAAATGTAACTATACTATGACCCGTCTTCATCGAGTAGGAATTTACTATAACCCGTTTCGGTTTATTAACGACCCGTCTTGGTCAAATGTCTTTACTATGATCCATCACAATTGAGTATGACTTCACTACAACACGTCTCAGTTGATGGTAAATTTTCTACGACCCACCTCGGTCGAGTGTACTTGACTACTTTGGTTAAGTGAATAAGTATATATATAAGACTCCATCGAGTCTAGCTTCACTTCGAAACCAATACTGGCACTACAAAAATGTGTCATAGACTTCTAAACAGTAACTCGAAAAGTGAAAATAATAAGTCCCATATCGTATGTTTCATTAATCGATTCACCATAAGTTAGTCTACTTCACACTGAAAAAAACAACAATGACTTCAATTGATGGGTATAGAATTAATCGCTATCATATACCTTCATGTCCAGTACCAAGAGGATTACGACATCATTTAATCGCAATGTTGCCTTCTTGAAGGGTACAAAAACGTGTGATTTTATATACGGAAAATAATTGTTTTTAAGAAAACGGATTACATAAATAGTTCAGAAAACATTTGGATTATTTCTTAAAGATTAGTATACTAAAGTTTTTTTACTATCGCCTTGAGACGGGTTTATTTAAAAACAAAAACATAGAAAACTGTTTGTCTCAAAGCTAATAATATTTTTATATAAACAAAATTATTAAAACATTTTATAAAATCCGTAAGGTATCAAAAAAAAACACGCAAATTCACTAGGAATAAACACTATAATTCAATATGAAATTTATAATCCAAATTACGGATGATATATATATACACACTTTTGGCTTGCTTTAGGATAGGATCGAGCCTCATCGACAATTTCCAAAAATTAGCATCACAAATCCATCAAAACACTTAAGGAACTCATAAGAACAGGGATCAAGCACATATCACAACAGTAGGAGATTTCTTGCGCAATCTCCTTTACATGTGTAGACACGGGCACTCCCTATGTCGGCATATGTGTCGACCTAGGTGTGGCCTGTGTCGACACAAGGAACGCAGGAGGCTTTGGCAATTTTTGTCTATTCGCTCTCAATTTCCAGCTCATTTTCAGATCATATTCCGACTAATTTAGGTTAAGCAAAAGGAAATATATGAAATATATAATTCAAGTAACATACAACAACATGATAATAAACATATATTTATTATTATAAATGTGTTTGTAATTGTACTACTGTACTACATCACAGACAAAATATAATACTTATATTTAAATAGAATACTATTGCACAAGAATTTAAATATTCAAATAGTATTTTATTTAAAAATAATATTTTATTTCAACTTTTCAACAGTACAAATTTATAACTCCACTACTTGTACATTTCATTGTTATTTAATACATTTCAATATACACTTCATTTGTTGCATTACTCCTCACTACATCACTTAGTCACTCAGTTGTATACACATACACTTCACTCTCTGTTATATATACATTGGTAAATTCATTGACACTTGTCTTCTATCTTCTGCAAATTTCACGGTCAGTCCAGTCTTCTGCTTACCTATCACAGAAACACACACATAGAGTAATCTGGAATAGAAATTATTTTAAATTCTAGCAGATATTATTTTTATTTTAAATTTTTATTTGCCTCAGAATTTTGGTGTGTTTCTCATAATTTTTCATGACTTGATCTAATTTATATGGACATCCATCTGCGTCTAGACAGCTTGTGATATTCAAAGTGATACACTGTAAATACCACAAGGTAAACAGTATTTCTAGTGCTCTCTCTCACACACACACATTCATACACACACACACACACATATATATATATATATATTGTGCACTATACATGTATGCTCATACATGTGTATGTATATACACATATTTCTGGGCAGGAGCAATACGGTCAGCATTGGACAAATATATCAACAGGGTGTGTTCAGGTCAAGCCCGACACACATGCACAGTGCATGGGTTAGGTATCCATGAACACACATGCACCGAGGAGCAGCCATGAAGACCAAGCTCGACCCAGTGCAAGTGCACGAGCATGGACCAAAACAAGTGATCGAGCAGCAATGGTAAATGGATAGTGCAACAGTCGGATGCAAGTTAATACCCAAGTGTTTAAGGTCAACTCAACAAGCAATGGTCAAGACACAAATGTGCTGTATACATGCACAAGCCAGTGGTACCAGAAGAGTAACTAGAAAGGAAAGCCAAGCTTTTCAATATGGTGATGAAGTACAAGTCCAGGCCAGTTCATTGTTTAATGGGTACAAACTGTACATGTTTACATATGTTAAATGGAACATTGGATTATACAAATCACAAAACATCAAGAACAAGCAAATGGGTAACTCAGTGAACACATGCAAGCAGTCTCTACATGTTCTTACATACAACAAAAATGCTTCAGCAAAAATGGTTCAACGTGCACATGATAATACTTAATATGTTAAATAAACAAAGATATACACAAGAGCAGGGGTACATGACATCGCAGAGCTCAAGACAGTTACTAATATATATGAACAAAGCAGGTCGAGCTAAATGGAGCAATATATTAGCCAAATCAGACTTTCACAGTGGGACATAATTTGGCAAGTGCAAAATCAGCTTCAAAGAGTATGGAAAGAATAAATTTTGAAATCTTGGAAAATGTTTTTTTAAGGCATCATGGTCAAGTTTGTTTTTGGGCAATGGATTATTGCAGATAAATTGACAAATTATTCAAGCCTATTTTCCAGAAATTGTCAAGAAAAATGGACAAACAAGTTTTAGCAACAGTTTTCTTTGGAAAACATTTTTCTTGTCAATCATGCAAGATTACAGCAGTGCATTCATATGAATTGCAAGAAGTGTTTAAGAATTTCCCGGAAATCCCAAACACATTTTTGGCAACAATAAATGGACCAAGAAAATTTAAATTAATTATTTCCAGAAAATAACACAAGTGGCAAATATTTTTCATGCAAGGAAAGCACTTACTTCTTTCCAAAATTCATTCATGATTCGACAGCAAAAACTCAAGAAAATTCATGGCATTTAATCAAAGGAAACAAGGGTGACCCAAAGATGATTCAACCCTTTTTATCACGAAACAATCAAGCAGGAATATCACGTAAGGAATTTTTATTTCAAAAGGTTGCAATTCTTTTGTTTCCAGAAATATGTATGCAACGTTTCAAATTAGTTGCCAGAAAATCATCTTGGAATTCACGGCATGTTTTCAAAATCAAAAATGGGACTAAAGGCAATAAATAATTTCAGAATTCACGCAAATCAGCCAAGCCGATTCAATTCAAACCAAGGCAACCAAAATCACGCAACTATTAGAGTCAAGCCATAAATGAAATCAGAGTGTAAATTAGATTTCAAAATCCTATAAATTCTACACCATATTCATTATTGAAAACTGATCGAAAAACATGAAAGCATCAATTCAAAAGCATATCAATAATCAGTTTAAAGTACTCTCGATATACAGACGTTTTTCGATCTCAATTCCAAGTAAAAGAAATCGAACAGGAGAATCAACTCATCCAAGCCTTCAGAGAAAATTTTCGTAGCAAATTTTTAATTGTAATCTGATTTGGGGAAGAACCCTAATTTCCTTTTGCTCGGCCGACATGTTTGAGCAAGCTTCCAAAGTGTTAAATGAAGAAAAGGGCCGACTTGTTTTCTATTTTGGGGCTTAAGGTTTTCTAGTTTTTATTTAATAATGTTTGTGCTTTTAAATTTCTTTTGTAAATTGTTAATTTGTTTTCTAGTTTTTTATGTAAAAACTAGGTTTACTAGTTATAGGATTTTAACTAGGGTTTACTAGTTACAGATTTGTAGCTTGGGGAAAATCTGATTTCGGGGTCAGAAATTAGTTCAGGGTTATGAGCGTAGAATTAGATCAACAGCAGGGTTTGTGAGACTGTATAGGCAGTTAGCGAGGGAGTCGCTAGTTTATAAGTTTTTGTATGTGGGAGTTTATTTTTAATTCTAGTATAAACCTTGGGGAGTTTATTTTTAATTCTAGTAAAAACCGTGTTATTTATTTTCTGCAATTATTTTATCTGCTGCAATTTGTTCTGTGATATTTTTAATATCTCGAATTATTTTTATAAACCCTATTCACCCCCTCTAACGTTAATCTAGATCTAGCAATTGGTATCAGAGCTTGGTATTTTATTAACTCTAAAGATGGTGTTTTCTAGTTGTCAGTATAGCGAGAGTCAGTCTAGCGATATTCCAATTATTTTCAATAGGACAGATTTTTTAATTTGGAAATCAATAATCGAATTCTATTTAAAATCTGTTAATTTTTTAATATTGGAATATTATTGAAAATTCGGTAGATATGTTAGATAAGAGGAATAAGGTTTTTAATGCTTATGCTATGCATATTGTTTATTCTTATCTTGGTAATGGTCAATTAAAATTTATCTCTCACTGTTTAACTACGTAGGATATCTGGAAAACTCTCGACAAGTTGTATGGAATAGACAACAACTGCTCAGAATCCCAGAATGTCAACTCAGATTCAGATATATGCTTGAAAGGAGAAATAAATGAAAATTCAGATGGATCAGATGATGGATAATCAACAGAAAATGAGACAGAAAATTTCTCATAAGAAGATTTAGTTTATATGTGTATCGATTTAACTAAATCTATTGATAAACCCCAATGGAAAAACAAATCTCTAAAATATAAAAATCACGAGTTGACCAGCAAAATTAACTGTTTGGAATCAAAACTTCCAAATGTCATGAAATTTGAAAATCCTGATTGTGAAAATTGTATGAAATTAAAAGTTGACCTCATTCATCTCAATAAAAACATTCAAAAGCTTGAGGAGAAAATTCTGATTTTAAAAGAAAACGAGATTGAGCTAAAAGATACAAACAATTCTTTACAAAAGGAATTTCAAAGTTTTAAGACTACCAAAAATTCCAAACATGAAATAGTTGAAAAAGAAAGCTTATTGAAAACTGATTTGATTTTGAAAGACTTAGAAAGTGAAATTGTGAAATTCAAGAATTTTGAAAAACTTGAGTTTGAAAGGCAAAAACATTTTGAATTTGAAATCTCTGAGTCGCAAGGCAAAATCAAATTACCGAATCTGAAAATTTGGTCTTGAAACAACATGATACTAAAAGAAAGATCACTAATAATCGTTGTTCAGATTTAATCAAAGAAAACAGTGATCTTAAATCCAAAATTCAACAATTAGAATCAACTTTGGATAAATTCTCTAATGGGTAAAAATCGTTGAATAGGTTGTTACAAAATCAAGTTTCTATTGGAAATAAGTGTGGTCTTGGCTTTGGGAAGATAAATGTTTTTGAAAAACTGAATCCAAATGGTTTTAAAAATTCTTCAAACTATTTTGAAAAAGATCGTTTTGAAAATTTAAACCCTGGTAATTTCAAAGGATTTTTAAATCATGAACGAAATAAGAATTTGTTTGGTAACAAACCATTTAAACAATCTTGGATCCCAAATGGAAATAAAATGATTTTGACCAAATTCAAACAGATTTGGGTTCCTTAGGGTACAAAGGTGAATTCCAATGGGTTGTTATACCAACAGATTTGGGAGCCAAAAGACGTGAATAAAGTTAGAAGTGGTTTTACAATTTTTATTAGACCACTCGAGCCTCTAAATTGTTAGGTGCCGGAGGAGGCTGAGGAACTGCTTTGCAAAAGAGAATTAAATTTAAGCTATTCCTTATTTCTGCATCATTCAGGATTCATTAGCCAAGTTTGCTGAGTTAGAGATTCATTTGCTCACATCAAATTCTGGTATGATCTCTAAACTCATCTCTGTAAATACTCTTTATTTTTTTGTATTCCTCCTCTACCCCTTCTGTTTAGTTTCTTTGATATTTCTGGTTTGATTTGACACTGCCATATATTTTTGTTTTTTTCTTGAACTTCAAATTGCAGAATTCATGATTTTTTGGAAATTCGCTTCATTTGAATAATATGCTCATGTTTTAATCATTTCTGGATCTTGAATTTAAACTTGTAAATATCTACAATTAATTTTAAGTTTAATTATTTTCTGATTTCTGAATTCCTAACTGTGTTGAAGCATTCTTGTTATATCTTGAACACAGTTAATTCGAATTCTAAATTTTTGAAGATCTGAAAAATTAATGAAATTTCACACACCTCTGTTGTTTTGAGTCTCTTCTAATTCACTTTG
This sequence comes from Allium sativum, assembly GCA_030737875.1. Lineage (NCBI taxonomy): Eukaryota > Viridiplantae > Streptophyta > Magnoliopsida > Asparagales > Amaryllidaceae > Allium > Allium sativum. The sequence continues at coordinate 191,952,788 of CM060921.1, forward strand.
GAAAGACTTGAAAATTTATACTCATTACTGCACACTACTATTTTTCAGTTGTGGTGATGTCATTGATTTTTGGATTGGCTTGAATGTTTCTTATTTGAAAAACTTCTGGCTTGATAGTATCAGAGCCAAGAAATTCTTTTTATTCATGATCATTTTTGGTTAGATATTCGATGGTTTGAAATCATTTGAAATTTTTGATATTTTGAATTCCACGCACCTCTAAGATTTGAAATTATTTGTGTGATTGATCCAATATATCTCAAAATATACATCTATTCAAGTGATCATGAATTATCTCTTATGCTTGATGTAAATATTTTGGAAATTTCTTTTATGCTTGACAGAAATATTTGTGATTTTTTTTTGAATTTCTGATCCTGAATCTCACTCTTATTTCACGACCATTTGATTTGAATAATTGTTTGTTTGAAATCATTTGAAATTATCAATTCATAAATATCACACATATCTTGGATTTGAAACTTATAATCTAGTGCGATCAGCTCATTGAATCTTGAGATTTTCATATTCCTTCATGATTTAAAATAAACTGTACTTTCAATCTTAGGTTACGAAAGATCTTTTCTGACTATTAGAAATATTTGTGAAAAATTCTCTTGACAAGTCTGCTTTGAAATTGACTATTGTGCTACTCTGATAAAAGAAATCGCTTTGAAAATGTTTTTTTGGATAACTACTTGTTTTGATATCATCTGCTGCTATGACAAAAGATTCAAAAAAAATCTGATTGACTTAACTACACTGAATTGAAAATCTTTCTTGTGTTACATTCGGAAATCATGATCACTAACTTGGATATTGTTTTTTTTGAAATCATTTGATATTGTTTAATATCTTGAATCTCGCACACTCCTTGGCTTTGGTGTTAATAACCTTGTGTGAGCGATTCATTGAATCTTGAAGTTTTCACATTCCTTCAAGTGATTTCATATAAAGCGTTTCTTTAAATCTTGGATCATGATTTGTCTCTTGAACTTATTGTAAATTTTCTGAAAAATATCTTGTTAAACTATTCTAAATTTGTCTTGCTACTTTGAAAAATGGATTAAATTATTTGATTTATTTGCTTGGGCTTAGTGAATGATATTGTTGTCTGAGATACTTTTTGCCACCAGGGTGGAATTTAAATCCCCGTTAGTAGAGACAACAAGCGGTATCAGTTTGGAAGTGATGGAATTTTTATTGACCTGATTCTCATTCTGTATATTTTTTCATATCCTTCTTGTCTTGTATAAATTCTTAAGAATTCCCTCTTGTAATTGATTTTTCAATTTTAAAATCATTTATTGATTATTTATTCACAAATTGAAATTAATAATCAAAGTTGAAATGTATTTAGAACTCATCAAAATTATTATCAGATAATTGAGATTGTGATGAGTTGTGACTATAGTATGTTTCACAACAAGAGGAGATTTTATTTAAATTTTCATAATGATTGAACAGTTTTTATAATATCTTTGAATTGGCGCTTATTTCATGAGCATCCCCTTTATCTACCATTATTCTGCCTTCCATCATGATTTTATATTAATGCGGAGAGTTTAATATTTCTTTAAAATCATCTCAAATAAACAGTGAAAATATTTGTGATGGAATTGTGATTATGTTATTTTTCAGAATTAGTGATAATTGAAAATTGTCAAGAATCCCGATATAGTTGAGCATATTTCATAATCTGATTAATTTAGAAATTTATTTCACAAACCATTTTTTTACCTACCATATTTCTATCATCCATATTGGTTTTATATACCGAGGAGTTTTTCTTTTGGAACGGGAAATAATAAAAATATAATATTCATAAAAGTTTCTCTAACCTCATTTAAAAATCCAAGCTCTAGTTATGCATGATTACGAGATTACTTATATTTAAGCTGCAACCAATCTCATTAAAAAAATCCAAGATCTGGTTATGCATGGTCAGGGTGCTCTTAAATAAAAAGAATAGGAAAAGAAAATAATTTGCTATAGATACTTTTTATATGAAATTCTCCTTGGTGTGTAAAAACCATCCTATCAATCCATTCTTCTAATTTGTGAAATGTGTTAATATTTTATGAAATATTATGATTTGTTAATTGATAGCTATTGAGATTTGAGATTATTTGATTGCGTCACTTAAATTGAATATATAACGTAGTCCAAATCCATCACTGTTTTATGGTCATCCTTTTATAAAAATTCTTTTGAAAATAATTAAAAATCATATGTTTTTAAACTCTCTCCATTTTAATAAATTTCATCGCAAATCCATCATTCTACAATATGAAATTTGCCACTAGTTCTTAGAATATTATGATTAATGTTTTACTGATTGGGACTTATGATGACCGTTCTTCCGCTTAAGCTGAATTATATTTTTAGACTATTTTTCATCACTATTTTAATTTAAGTACCCTTTTGATGATAAAAAAAGGGGGAGAATAGGTTAAGTTTTTGATCGATGAATGGATATTCTTTAAGTATTTTAATATTGAAGTTTTAATTATTGTTTTTTCACTCATGCACATATCTAGGGGAGTTTTGTTGTAAGGGGAGCATTCAAATAGGGGGAGTTCAATAATTCACGGTCAAACACATTTATTATAATATTCTATTCAAAATGATATTTTATGTTTGTCATCATCAAAAGGTGGAGATTGTTGTATCGAACAATTCTATGATTTTTGTTTGAAGATAACATACATAGATAACATACATATATTTATTATTCCAAATGTGTTTTTAATTGTATTGCTATACTACATCACAGACAGAATATAATACTTATATTTAAATATAATACTATTGCACAAGAATATAAATATTCAAATAGTATTTTATTTAAATATAGTATTATATTTCAACATTTCAACAGTACAAATTTATTACTCTACTATTTGTACATTTCATTGTAATTCAGTACATTTCAATGTACACTTCATTTGTTGCATTAATCCTCGCTACATCGCTCAATCACTCAGATGTATACACGTATACTTCACACTCTGTTATATATACATTGGTACATTCACTAACACTTGTCTTCTGTCTTCTGCAAACTTCACGGTAAGTCCAGTCTTTTGCTTACCTGTCACAGAAACACATATATAGTAATCTGGAACCAAAATTATATTAAATTCTAGCAAATATAATTTTTATTTTAAAAATTTATTTGCCTCGTAATTTTGTTATGTCTCTCATCATTTTTCAGGACTTGATCTACTTTATATGGACATCCATCTGTGTTCAGACAGCTTGTGATATTCGCAGCGATACACTGTAAATACCACAAGGTAAACAGTATTTCTTGTGCTCTCACACACACACACACACACACACACACACACATATATATATATATAGTGCATTATACATGTAAACACATACATGTGTATGTATATACACATATTTCTTTGTTGGGGCAATAGGGTCAGCATTGGACAAATATATCAACAGGGTGTGTTCAGGTCAAGCCCGACACACATGCACAGTGCATGGGTATGGTATCCATGAATACACGTGCACTAAGGCGCGACCATGAAGACCAAGCTCGACCCAATGCAAGTTTACAAGCATGGACTAAAAAAAGTGGTCGAGCAGCAATGGTAAATGGACAGTGCAACAATCGAATGCAAGTTAATACCTAAGTGTTCAAGGTCAACTCAATAAGCAATGGTCAAGACACAATTGTGTTGTATACATGCACCAGCCAGTGGTACCACAAGAGTAAAAAGACAGGCAAGCCAAGCTTTTCAATATGGTGATACAGTACAAGTCGAGGCCAGTTCATTATTTCAGATGCACAAAAATGGGTACAAACTGTACATGTTTACATACGTTAAATGGCACAATGGATTACACAAATCACACAACATCAAGAACAAGGCAAATGGGCAACTCAGTGAACACATGCAAATAGTCTCTACATGTTCATACATACAACAAAAATGCTTCAGCAAAAATGGTTCAATGTGGACATGATAATACTCAATATGCTGAACAAACGAAGATATACACAAGAGCAAGGGGTACATGACATCGCCTAGCTCAAGACAGTTGCCAATATATATAAACAAAGCAGGTCAAGCTAAATGGAGCAATATATTAGCCAAGTCAGACTTTCACAATAGAACATAATTTAGCAAGTGCAAAATCAGCTTTAAAGAGTATGGAAAGAATAAATTTTGAAATCTTGTAAAAAAAAAAATTTAAGGCATCATAGTCAAGTTCGTTTTTGGGCAATGGTTTATTGCAAATCAATTCACACATAATTCTCATGCAAGATTACATCAGTGCATTCATATGAATTGCAAGCAATTAAGTGCAACAGTAAATGGACCAAGAAAAACTAATTTGATGGTTTCTAGAAAATAACACAAGTGGCAAATATTTTTCATTCAAGGAAAGTACTTATTTCTTTCCAAAATTCATTCATGATTCGATAGTAAAAACTCAAGAAAATTCATGGAATACAATCAAAGGAAGCAAAGGTAACCCAAAGACGATTCAACCCTTTTTTGTCACGAAAAAATCACGCAATCAAGCGGGAATATCACGCAAGGAATTTTTGTTTCATGAGGCCACAATTCTTTTGTTTCCAGAAATATGTATGCAACGTTTCAGATTAGTTTCTAGGAAATCATCTTAGAACTCACGGCATGTTTTCAAAATCAAAAATGGGATTAAAGGCAATAAATAATTTTTAGAATTCACGCAAGTTAGCCACGCTGATTCAATCCATACCAAGGCAACCAAAATCACGCAACTATCAGAGTCAAGCCCCATATAAAATCGGAGTGTAAATTGGATTTTAAAATCCTATAAATTCTACACCATATTCTCATGTAAAACTGATCGAAAAACATGAAAGCATCAATTCGAAAGCATATCAAAAATCAGTTCAAAGTACTCATGATATACAAACATTTTTCGATCACAGTCCCAAGTAAAAGAAATCGAACAAGAACATCAACTCATCCAAGCCTTTAGAGAAAATTCCCAGAGAATTTTTTTAATCGCAATCTGATTGGAGGAATAACCCTAATTTCCTTTTGCTCGACTGACATTTTTGAGCAAGCTTCCAAAGTGTTAAATGAAGAAAAGGGCTGGCCTATTTTCTATTTGAGAGATTATGGTTTTCTAGTTTTTATATAATAATGTTTTGTCTTTAAATTTCTTTTGTAAATCGTTAATTTGTTATCTAGTTTTTTCTATAAAAACTACTAGTTATAGGATTTTAACTAGGGTTTACTAGCTACAGGTTTTTTTTTTTGATATCATGGGGAACCTTAAGATCACAGTATACATTGATACTCACTTAAGTAAACCCCACGCCGTGTGTCTACCCCGCTTTTGTTTAGTCGTCGCACACGGATGCGTAACGTCCTAGCCCCCTAAGTGGTTCACAGCGGGATTCGAACCTGCCCGCCCACAGTGCTTAAATCCCCATCTCCCAACTCCTGAACCACCCGAGCTACGAACGGCGGGTCTAGCTACGGGTTTGTTACTAGGGGAAAATCTGATTTCGGGGACAGAAATTGATTCAGGGTTATGAGCGTAGAATTATATCAGTAGCAGGGTTTGCCAGTGTACAAGACTGCATAGGCGATTAGCAAGGAAGTCGCGAGTTTATAAGTTTTTGTATGCGGGAGTTTTTTTTAATTCTAGTAAAAACCTTAGGGAATGCAGCAGTAGGCAGGGTTTGCCGAAGCTGGGTAAAATCACTATGTTATTTATTTTCTGCATTTAATTTATCTACTGCAATCTGTTCTGTGATATTTTTAATACCTCGAATAATTTAAATAAACCCTATTCACCCCCTCCCCTCTAGGGTTAATCTAGATCCAACAACAATTATATGAATCATATCAAAAGGGAAAGAGGTATCATGGTTCAAAGTTTGATCAAGGCACTATTCTGCATAGGAACCTTTTATAGTAACTAGACTTAGTTATAGTAAAAAAAATCAATGTTTATTCTAGTCAAACCCAACATATATCCAAATAAATTTATGAGATTTTGAACATAAACAACTTGTAGATGAAATATAAATGACATGCAACTGAAAAGTTTTACAGTAAACCTCTTTTTAATTTTTAGAGATTATATGATTGGATCTCTCCCTGGAATTGGATTTGTAGTAAGTTAGAGGAATAAAGGTTCTCCTTTTTCTGATTTATTGTAAAATATTGGATTTATAGGTATCTGAAAAGGAGGCATAATCTTTATTCTTCTCAGTAAACCACCGAAAGGAAAAAGATGAAGTTACCCAGGCAAAATGATAAGAACACGTACCTTTTCTCTATTTTTTCAAAAATTTCCCTTTATGGGCTTATGTTTGAATTCTATCCTACACAATAAGCATTAGTGAAGGTGTTACCAATTCAAACCATTTAAGTAAGTGTGGCAAATGTCCTCCTTAACATTAACCTATGATAATCACTCAATTAACACAATTTCGCAAATTCTTATTTGTTATTGCATTGTTTAAGCCTACTGAAAATTACATAACTTGTTAAAAAAAGTTAACAAGATTTAACACATACATTCACATATTAACAACAAAAATTCACAATTTTAATTCAAATTGTACGTTTAGTTATTTTTTGAACACAACACACATTTCCATTTGAAAATTTATACAAACCTCATTATTTTTACATAAATGAGTTATGTAGTTATATTAAGAATTATTTGACACATAAATAATGATTTTCATCAATATTTATATTTCTTTTTCAATTAGCAAATGTAGAAATTCACAAATATTGACGCTATCTCCAAAATTCACTTTTAACAATAAATTTACAATTATTTACATTTTAACATAGTTCGACTTTATTTTATCATTGTACAAATTTATTTAACCATTTCCAAACACGGTTTTAAACACAACCTCAAATTTATTTTATAATTTCAACAGCTTATCTTTTTAAACACGAATTCACATATTCCTAATTATCTTCTTAAAATGACTTAGTACTTAATATTTGAAAATATATTTTCAACTTAATATTGATTACTACTAAATTTTTAATACTTCCAATATTTATTAGAACCACCGCAACATTATTTATCAATAATTTCCTAAAAAATCACATTCTAGAAAATAATTCAATAAATACTTATCATAAGATTTTCCAGTTTATTTAATTTTATCTTTAAATTCATTTAATCCATAATAATATAATTTACAAAAATGGCAGATTGGGATAAACTTTCTTAATGTGCCAAATGCATTTAGTTTACTCCAATAGGCACAATTATATAAATCAACAATTCTTTATTTTTACATCTTGAATTATCATATCAGTGAGGCTCCTGAACTTGTACTCTAATCTTCTCAAGCTCTAAAATTACAAAACACAGTATATTCCACTAATCTTGTGTACCTAAAAACCCGGGTTGTTACAGTTAAATACGTGACCTATAGCCTTATCAACCAGGAAAATGAAAAAAAATAGGGGCACGCTCCAGAGCCATGTAGTGGACCACCATTAGGAGCCATCATCCCTATTATATATGTATCCTTAGTTTTGGTTACACATAGGTATCGTAGACAATTTCATCGTGATACAATGTCATGGATGAGGTAATTTGAATTGTCATGTTCGAGGGACAATCCAAGTTTGGTTCATATGGGTACAAGAGACTCCGGTGCATTTCTTATGGGTGCATTACAGAAGGTAGCCTCTTACCTTGCCATAATACAGAATCAAAACTCAAATACATGCCTCGTATGATTTTAGTTGTATACCTATTATGCTGGAATTTTGTAGATGTAATAATTTGACTAAGATTCATAAGTATTTATATCTAGACATTATTATAATATTATTGGATTTTCTATAAAATGTTTTAGTTAATGTAAGGTAAAAACTCATCCGTGTTTATGTGCGGCGTGGTCTTATGAGATAACTTTTGCTTTAAAAAGGTTTATAAGCTAATAAGAAATAAAGTTTTTTGTAACTCGAGTTTTCTCATGCTAGTTTCTAGGATGGTGTAGACCTTATTTCATGATAATACTAAGGTCACACCGAGCATGTTTGACAAGATAGACTAGACACTTAAAGCTGTGGAGAGGAGCTAGAAAAGGACATACTTCCATAGATTTTTAGTTTTCCATTGTGCATTGTAGCCACAGAGCTATTCAGGATAGATTGTTATGTTCAGGGTAGTATTAAGTGGTTTCTCTGATGTTATGTTTGTGTATTTAAAGAATTCAGAATCTTCTATAAAGTTTGTTATATATCATACGTTATCCGCTGTGATTGTGAGATTTTGTTCTGTCTTATTTTTCTTTAACCCTCTATGATTTGATTTTCCAATGCTTAGGTTTTCATCACATGAATGCCGTGGATGTATTAGTATTGACTTTAAAGAAAGGTCGAAAAATATGGTCTTTACATATACGCCCAACATTCGACTTCTTGATTTGATGAACACGCACCTATGGACTTCAAAGAGAGACCCAATTCAGATTTTCAAGGATTCTAAGTTCAGAGTGTTTAGCTCAATAAAACTGAGAGAAGATAAGAATCAACGAGACTAGCTCATATATTTTGCAGACAAAAGCCAACCAAGAGTCGTAATAATATCAAGAGACAACTATTCACTAAGGTAACTCCCGAAAAGATGATTGTTATAGAGAGACATAACAACATCTTTCCAGGCAATAAAGCCAAATTATATTCAAAGCATGTCGTGTTTGTAACAAGATGTACTGTAGAGATCAAATGTTACCCGACTTTTGAGCTCGGGTACTCCGGATTATTTAGGAGATTATGAGCGGATGGCTTTAAATGGTGATCTCGGAGCCCAACTGTTAAACCGGGACATAACTATGGAACAATGGTTAGAAAAACTCAAAAGGACGACACGACCAGATACGAGTAATTAAGCCCACAAGGGAAAGGTATATGGACAAGTATACCCGGATCAAGCTATTACATCTGGATAACAGAACTACCTTCGCCGTGGACCACTAGACGAATCGGAGACAATGACAGGGCACAAGGAAGAACCATTCCCAATCACTCATGGTTGAGTGAATCCAGATCGGTATTGATACAGATTGCTTGGATCGATATTGGTCCAAAATCCACTTATGGGTGATTCGACCTGAACTTCTCGAACATGACAACCCTATTAATCCCAACTTCTCTGCTTATCTTCTGGCCGACTTAAGCTCACAGTGGCCTATATATATTAATTGCCTTGGAAGAATATGAGAATTTTTAGCACTTTAAAGTTTCAATTAGTTCATATGCTCCAAATCCTCACTGATCTAAATCACTTAAAAATCAATAAAAAAGAGCTAGAATCTTGAAAATGGACATAAGCTACTTAACATCGAACCATTGTAAATGATTCTGCAAGATTTTTCAACGCATTTTTCATTTAGTTATCTTCATCCATCTTTTCTTGAATTCATTTCCGAGTGTTAATGCCACTTTTTACGCTAATAAGCATCACTACCATGGAGAAATACAACACATGATCGTAAAGTGAAGTATTCGAGCAATGAACATTGTCCATAGTTTATTTGGAAGTTTATCAGTACAAGCCTTGCCTGATTTTGTAGTATGAAAAAGTTACTGCAGTTTGAGTAAAATAAATAACATCTGTGTGCCTATCGGAAGTTCAAATATTGAAATGTAAAGTATTGTTTTTTAAGTACAACTATCAATTATCACGGAGAACTACAATGTTCATTCATAAGATGAAGTATCACAGTATTCCATATTGTCTGTAATCCAGGTGGAAGTGTATCGATCAAAGTCTCGCTCGGTTCAATAGATGTATGAAAAAGAGATACTGTAGTTTGAACAAAAAATAAAGGTTTCGTGCCTAGGCGAAGTTCAAATATGGGAACGTAGCATATTATTTTCTGTGTATCATCATTCACCACGGAGAACTGCATCGTTTGTTCACATGACAAAGTATCTGAGTGTTCCACTAAGTACAATCACCATCATCATGAAAAACTGAAGTGCTTGTCCATAAGATGAAATATCTAAGAGTTATGTATTATCCGTATTTAGTTGGGAGCTCATGGAATGAAGCCCTACATTGATCTAGGGCAGTATGAAGAAGATATTGGAATTACAAAAAAATGATGGCTTCGTGTCTATGCTTGGGTCAAATATGAAAATATAGCCTGTTATTTTCTAAGTCCGACCATTATACACCATAAAAAGCTAGTGTTGGTTCATAAGATGACATATTCGAGCATTTCATATGGTTTGTAATTTTGATGGGAGTTCGTTGGTCGAAATCTCATCTAATTTCGAGTTAGTATGAAAAAATTATTAGTGTTCAAATTTTTTAGTGGATTCTGTCTAACGTGAGTAAAGTGCATAAATCAGATATCCATTTATAATCCTTTCAAAAAAAGGGTCAACTCATTTAAAAATTATTCAATAATGAATTGATCCGACTTATTTATAAGTTACATAAATGGATTAGAGCACATTTTGATGGGTCTAAATGAGTTACCTTTAAAACAAGAATAGCTAAGTTTCAACTTTTGAGATACAAGAAGCCACTAACTACATACATGACAAGCATTAAATAAAACTTAAAACATCGTTGATCAAAACTAATGATTATGTTATATACGTAGCAACAAATTAATGTGAACCTTTATATAAAAGTGGTGTGATGTCACAAATTATTGTGAATCTTTATACAAAAATGGTGTGATGTCACAATTACTAACACCAAAAGTTTGCTATAGAAAGAGTTATCTTTAAAATAATAATAATTAAGCTGAAGTCTTTTGAGATAATGAAGCAGTAATGAAGTCACTAACTACATATAAAACAAGCATATAGCAATGCTGAAAATATTGTCGATCTGTATGTGTAGCAAATAGTTTATGAAAACCCCTATACCATTGTACCTTAATCTAAATCTGCAGTCTCTTTTTTGGCTAAGTAGTTGTACCTTGATCTAAATCAGCAATGTCTTTTTGGTTGAAATGAAAACTAGGTCACTCTCTTTAAGATAACTCACGACTTAGCCTCACGGTGCAAGATTTTCTATTAGCCGCTCCATCCCCAGGATAAAGCAACCTCTAAAATTTGATCAATTTGCAGTTCGATCTACAACAAATTATGCTAAATTCAACCCTTTAAAATTTAATTGCTTAGAAAATTTTCTTAAACAAAGAAAACTGACAATGGATAAGGAAAAAGAATGAAAAAAAATTGTCTGTTCTACTTTCTTTTAAATAGATAAAATGAAATTGTATGTTTTAATGAAATAAGGAAAAGTTAATGGGTCTAGATTTAATATCAATTTTAATACCATATACTTTGTAACAGCCTCGTATAATGGCTCATAAATATATTACCGTTATACATTTGCAACGGCTCAATAAAATCCAACAATCCGCAATTTGAATTATTAGAAATAACATTTCTAAGCCATTTATGGACATATATAATTGTGCACAAATAAAGTCCTTCATACAAAGATTCAGTTTTTTACTAGAGTAACACATAGAATTGAACGCTATTCCTGACATCAAACCTTATACAATCTTTCTAAGATGCTTTCAACCAGTTTGTGCATTAATGGTTATGCATGTCTATCCCAGTTTAGTGAATGTTATAGGAGTTTCTACCACAATTATATATGAAACAGCCACATTTCTACACCTACACATATGAATCTGTCAAGAGTACTCCTGAAGGTAGGTACTCCACTTCATATAGAGTGTAGATCTCATTAAGAGTTTCTATTAAATCATCCTCTAATCACTTCAAGAATACATATTCTAAATAAATTAAAAATAACATGTTCCACACATATCACTTCATAACTTCTTATTACTCATTGAACATAGTTCTTGGGGTCTCCATTAATTATGTCGGATTACCATTGTACGTGACTCTATAATGAGAGATTTCTTATTCTAAAAGCAATAATCTCATTCTTCTTGAAGAAAAAAGGACTTTATCTATATCTAATCCTTTCGTCAAAGGACCCATCAGATTCTCATCAGTGCTACATGACCCACTCTAACAGATCCTGCAGAGATATGCTTTCTTATAGTATTGTGCTTGTAATGAATTTATCATCTTTTGCAAAAGCCACGGAACTATCGCAATGGATCAACACTACAGGTGTCGTTATTCACATAAAGGGATCTCAGCTGGCATATTTCTTGAGTATTCGCTTCTTCACTAGTTATATTAGTGTTATCATTTCTGATTCCATAGTGGATTAAGACAAAATAGTACGTTTCTTAGATTGTCAAGTAACAACTCTTGCAATGTCGAATATATATTCACTAGTAGCTTTGGAATCGTCTGATAACGTACTCCTATTTACATCGATTTATCCTTCAAGGATAGCTATCTGGTAGTGTAATCCAAGATTACGCCATAAACGGCCTAATGCAACGAATTTTCAAGGTGTTGCCAGCCAAAATGTCCCGATAGCTATAATAATTTAGTCTTACTGCAACATTTTATTTTTAGTGTTACCTTAACCATAAAAATGTGTTGCTCTAGATAAACAAGTGTAACATGATGCAATATTTTGTACATTGTTGCTATAGCAGACCTTTTCATGTCCTACGTGGCGATCCACATCATTAGTTAAAACAATATCTCAGCCGTCCATCTACGCCATCAATCCACATCTCAACTATTTTCATTTCCCACTTTTATTTTCAGTCACTCACTTTCCTTTTCATTTCGTTCTAACCCCCAAATTTTCAAAATCTTCAGTCCCTAATTTTCATTCACCCGTTGTTTAATCAATACCTAATTTTCTTGTTCTTACCCCATACACTAAAATTTAGAAATTTACTTTTATCTCCGTACAAGATTCTTCGATCCAAGGGGTACCCATCTCCAATCGGTCCTTAGCGAAATCAGATCTGGGTTTCTAGTGTTTCGAAAATAAAATCGGGGTCAAGGCATTAGAGAAATTGAGTTATTCAGCATATTCAACTACCAAATTCCTGCTAGATTTCCATTTCACCCAACTAATCTCTGATAGAACGGATTGGTTATTATCGCAGCTTTTGATTATTCTGCATAGCATAAGAATTTTGTTGTTGTATTTGAATAGTTAGATTTGAGGATTTAATTTCATTTGTAGGTTTGTTGGTACTAACAAGACAATCCTTAAATGTTGTTGTAAGGATCGGTATCAGTTCGATGTTGTTATATAAGGATTTGGGGCTTTAATTTCATTTGTAGGTTTTAACTCGAACTGTATGCAGTATGAACCAAATCTTGTTCGTGGATATATGCTGTTAGCTCTTGGATATTATGATGATTGTGGTGAATAATATTCGGATATATGTTGTTTGTTCATTGCCCTGTTTCTTGTTCGAGTGCTTGTGTAATTGATCTATCCATCTTCTTGAACATGTATAGTTGTTAAAAAATTGATTCATACACACAAATATACATGCATATATTCATATTCACATGTATGTCTATATATATGTAGTTGATCTGTCCATCTTCGAGTTCAATGACAGCTCAATCAATTTCTACTACAACTTCATCAACAACGGCGGAATAAGCATTGCGACCACAAAATCCCAGTGAAGATGATGACTGTGAAGGTAGGTCGAATGCAGGGAAGAAGTTTTTGGTTGCTCCATGTGGCCTATAAGTATAAATTAGGCATATTTGGTTGCTTTGTCGGTTATCATATTTTTCAGTGATGTTTTAGTCGATAATTTAGCATATGTGCAGAATGACGATTGTGGGTATTTTATGTGGCATGACGAAGTGTGTGAAATCAATAGCAATGCTGAAATGGAAGATACTACTGTTAAGTTGATGCAAAAAGAAAACGCTATATCTCAATTGCTCGTTGAAGGGAAGACAATTGAAGACAAGTTGCTGAAGCAAAAGAAAAAGAGGGAAAAAGCAGATGAATTTGTGACAGACATGGAGGTAGGTTGGCCTTAATGCACATTAAATGTGGAAGACACGAGAAAGAAGAAAAATTATTTGCAAGAGCTTTAGCTATGTCCTGGATCATGCTTGGGATTGTTTTGTGTATACTTATGGCAATGTAGTGCAGTGAAGTACCATCCAAGTAAAATAACATGTATGGATTGTTTTTCTTCATAATTTTTTTAATGATTCATCTTTTTGGAGTTGTTGACTATGAATTGTGATGTGTATTGTTGTATGTTTTGAAATAAATATACGACGTTTTATGCAAGTAGCTATAATACTATTGTATGTGGTATTATGCAAGTAGTTGTACTATTGTATGTGGTATTATGCAAGTAGTTCTCCCAAACAAATTCAGAAAATTTGATATCTATAGCAACATTTTGGAATGCTGCTTCAGACACTTAAAGATGTTGCTACAGACCCAAAAATGGTTCTACTACAACAATAATTCTTATATTGCTTTAGATAGTCAAAATGTTGCCTTTGAGGTCTACAGCAACGGCGAAAATTGCATCACCCTAAAAACGTTGTCAAAGACCTATGCCAACATTTTTTGGGCCTCTGCCAACAATTTTTTTCTGTTGCATTAGGTCCTTTATGGCGTGTCGCAATATTCAAATTTATTTTAAGGTATCTCACGATTCTTTCAATAACATGACAATGCTTTATACTAGGTCTACTAGTAGATCTACACAATAATCTCATAACATAGGCAATGTCGGCTCTAGTACAGTCAATGCATACCAAAAACTGCCAATGATGTTTGCATATTCTGATTGCCCTACACATTCACCAATGTTCTTAAAAAGTTTTACACTTAAATCAGATTGCATACTAGCAAGTTTACCGTCAAAATAATTATATTTTTTTAACATTTTTCTCAATGTAAAAAGGCCAACCCAAATAAATTTTATTTTTAGTCTTGGTAATCTTAATACCAAGAATTACGCTCGTTTTTATAAGATTATATTATATATTTTTTCAATGCTGAATAGCATGAATATTTAGACAATATATAAGAAAATTATATATATATGCAAACATATAATAGTGTAAATGTTTATTTAGTACATTTTCCAATTTTACTTACTTCATTTACATTTGTAATAAATTTATCAATTTTTTATGTCATTGTTGTAACGCTTGTTTGAGACCATACCTATATTTATCTACTTTATAAATCTTCTATTGTTGATTATGGAATACAAACCATCTGGGTTGGTCTTCTTAAGTTTCCTGTCCAGTTTACCATTAAAACAAGGTTTTTAACATATATTTAGCGGATTACTAAATCACGAGAGCAGGAAGTGAAAGAAGTACCTAATAGATATTATTCTAGCAATAGGTGAAAAAATATACTAAGACCTACTTTCTTATTTTTAAAACCCATAGCTAAAAGATAAAAGATGTTTTATATTTTCTAACATTGTTATCAATTTTTAGTTTCATTTCAAAGACCCATTTATGACCCTTACTTACAAGTATTATTTTTTATTGGACTTGTAAAAATTCCTTTCATTAATTATAGCCTTTTAAAGGGTTACATCTAATAGATCAGGCTTCTTAGAGGTTAACCAGGTTCTCTTTATTATATTACAAAATATAATCTTACCATAATATTTATATATTCTAGCCTTTGATTTCTCGTATTTTCATTTTTAGTAGACTCGTTATAGTAATTTCTTCTTGTTAATATCAATAAGTCAATACGTGATGTGTTCCCATTATTGAAAGGGACCCCCACTATTCCTTAAATTAAATGGAGATCTTTGCTAATTAAAATTTGCACTGTGTGATTCTATAATGGCGTATGTGTTCAGATCATTATAATTGTATTCTTTCTTATCAATTGCATAACAAGTACATACACATCCATGTGCTCTACTTGCAACATTATTTCTTTTAGGATAGGAATGCAAACGAATTCCTAATAACTTCGAGTTACAAAATCATACATTGTTTATTTTAGCAACTCAAAGGGTGAAATTTTCCTCTTAGAATTGTTAATTCTATTTGTTAAAAAAGGGAACAAAAGTTTCCAATTGATGTCCCACATTGCTAATGTCATTCCACATTCAATTAGTGTCATTTTTAATTAATAATATTTTCAGATATGTACACGGGCTATTCAATCAACGTTCTTTACTTATTGCATTCAATCAAATGTTACTCATTGTCAAAAGAAATGTTCCTTGATTATTAAATCAATGTCATTTAATTAATTTCATTTTTATTAAAGAAATATTATAATTTGCAATAAGTTAATGTCAGACTTTATTAGTGCATTTTCCAAATTTATGCATTTAGTTAATGTCAATTTATGTTAATGTCACTACAAGAAAATTGATTTTTTGTAGCGCTCAAAAAACTCTACCGAGCATTTTTGGTGGCGTTTCGATAATCGTTATGAGAAAACATGCCACTAAAAATTATTGAGTATTAGTTGCACTTTGTATAAACGCCACTAAATAATTATTTTTAATAGCGTTTTTTAAACAATACGAATGCTATTTTTTGCAGTGTCTATGAAACGCCACCGAAAATGGTTACTAGTTTTAATGGCGTCCACTTTTTTTTGTAGCATTTAGCAAACGCCATTGCAAAGGTTTTTGATTACTGTAATCATTGGCTTGTAACGGTTTTTAAACGGTACAAATATATATATATATATATATATATATATATATTCCATAGCGTAATTTCTACCGTCGTTTTTTCCTAATTTATATCATGATAATTTTGACATACCCATAATTTTGCCATCAATTATATAATAATGTAATACACAAAACACATACACTTTTGAATATAACATATTAAACAACCACAAAATACATATACATCGAAAGATCCATAAGACACGTACACATTCAAACATCCACAACATACATAAGTGTCAAGACAAAAAGTGAGTCGTACATTTAGACAACAAAACTACCATTAATAATGTCATAACTAAACTGCATGCAGCCAAAGTACATTAAACACTTAAATAAACATCCAAAATAAAGTTCATGTGTGTTCATAGAAGTACCTTGATGCAAACTGATGGCCAAGCTACTACCATTTCTATAGCATCCGCACTTTCGTTTTCCTATTGCCAACATTTCAACCACCATATCATCTTCTGACCAAACTACAACGGAATAATACACAGTCAAACCATAGACGAGAAACAACAAAATGGCTTGCTGGTAAAGTAAAAAAACAAGGGAAGGTTGCCTCCCTAACAAAGTCATGGTGTTGTTCATTGCAAGCACATACCGAATGCTAATATTGATAGGATTAGCTTATGTAACCCATTTAAAGATATTAAATGAATTTGCACTAAGAATCGATCAACTTATACTGAATCCAACAATAATTTTGAATGAAATGAAGAATTTTCAAGATTTAGATGAAGCGTGTAAAGTGAAACAAGTTGACACAGTAAGAGTAGATGTCACATTTTTGTTGACAATTTGTCAACATTAACATTAGTACCTTGTATATGTTCTAAAACCCTTTCAAAATAATAGAAAACAAGGTTGGTAATGGTTACCTTTAAAATAGCATTAGGGTGTCATGCAGTACACCTACAACGACAAGTTAAAGAGAAGATTCACGAATAGATATTGCTGAGTCATAGATACGTTCTTCAGCACTAGACAAAACTTCTGGGTCAGCTTCCACTATTAAAATAATATGATCAGACATAAAATAAAGAGACTATCAGCATGAATAAGAGATGAATTTTTGAAAGAAACCTATAATAAAATAATACGCATGCACTTACCACACATAGAAACTTTCTCCAAAAAACCGAGGTATTTTCTGTCATGACTGCAACTGTCTTTATTCCATGATGATTATTTTTTCTTTGTATTCTGAAAATGTAAATGTACAACAATTTAAATAAATTATTTTGAAAAGCATGGAGTGCTTCCACTTATATTTGAAAATGCTAAATGGAAATGAAAGTAATTTATTTTACAATCCAAACAGTTGAATGAATTAATGCCCATATTAAAGTAATTACTTTAATATGCTAATATTAATATGTGATGATGGTATTCCTAATTAAAATAAGAAAATATCGTAGTTCTAATAATATAAAAAGAAAATAAAAATAAAAGGGTTAGTTAATAAAGGACTATATGTTATGAGATAAGGGGCTAGTTTAAATTTAGCAAAGCTAGAATGATGTTGGACTTAAAGTATGTTCAAAATAAATTCTACCTTGTATTTATTACCCAGTTACTCTGTTCTTCTTCTCCTACCAAACTAAAACGCAAACTTCAAATAATAAATTTTAATTCACGCCGACTCAAGGACAAACTTTTGTTGTATGTTTGAAAGTTGACAACAAAACTATAAATCAATGCAGAAAAAATAAGCCAAGTTCAAATAAAAATTGGAACAAAAATTGAAATCATGTACGAAAGTAAAAATGAAAATATATTTGTTGAGTTAGATTTTAAAACTCACAAACAAAATTGTAGATATTCCAAAGGAATCATCACCGAAATAAGACAAAATAGAAAATGGTAAATAAAAGTAAAAAAAATCAATAAGAAAGGAGATGAAACCACCTTAAGATAACACGTAGATGATTATAAAGTATCTTCCTCCACTTTTTGGTTTTCCTTGTTGTTATTTTTTTTATCATGCCATCATTCCTAATATCTTATCTTGTTCAGTCATATATTACATCAACCACTAAAATACCAAGCACCAGCACTTGAGTTGACAGTAAAATCATACTATCTAAAATCATACTAATGGGTCTAGGACAACATCCTAAACTACCTATTAGTCTCTCAACGAAGTCATCCCGGAGCGCAAGCTCGGTACATTCTGGGTGCAATGTCGAATATCATAAACGCTTTAGGTGGCGTAGGGCTTACGGAAAAATCAAAGTGTGCCAAACAGATTAGGTAGTCTTTCAATCTACCTAGCATGTACCAAAAGTTTGTAAATATATTCTTTCAATCTACCTAGAATTCGGTATCCACCTATTATCTACCCAAAATTTATAAAGAAATTTCATAATATTTAAATAAATCAAACACTTTCATGCCCACAGGCAAGGAATCCTGTAACTATCATCTTCAAGTAGCTTAGCATCTACTGGAAAGAAAATACGCGAAGAACCACCATCAAGTATCACACGAAGTAGACTGTCTTGCGTGCATAATTAACATTTAGATATAAATTAATTGTAACAACCCGTATTTCTAATAACCTGTTATACCGTAAATCGAGACAGAATTTAATTTAAAAATCTGAATCAAGGGAAACGGGCTATGCCATTGCGTTCGTCTCGGAAAAATACGCGAAATAGAGTCCGAGTTTTCGAAAATCAGAGTCCGTATGACCCGATTAAGGCCCGAAGAAGTTTTCTGAAAATTTAAAGTTCAAAACAGATTTAAAATTCAGGTTCAAATTTGGAAATTTGGGACAGTTTGGGCCAGGCGGGAAAATTCCCGCCAGAGCACCCAAGTCGACAGCCCTGTCGACTTGGGAGTCGACTTGGTTGGACCCAAGTCGACAGCCCTGTCGACTTGGCTGTCGACTTGGTCCAACCGGGCAGTTTTGCCTGGTGCACCATTTTGGGTTTGTGTTGAGTTTGGGGGCCAGATTCGGTTTTAAGGGCTGAGATTGGAACTAGGGTTTAATCCTAAGGCTAAAATTAGTCCTAATCTCTATAAATAAGGCCCTAACCTAACCCTAAATCATCATTATTCACTCATACAACTAAACTATGGCAAAATTTTACCTCTCATGGCCTCCACTCTCTTCATCTAATTCCTAAATAAATTTCTATGAGAGATTTTCCATGCATACAAGTGTTTCCAAGCTTGTATGAGTGTCACTAGGTTGCATTCAAGTCAAGTTTCTATATTTGCATCATAAAGCAAGGATTTTTATTGATTTGGAGCTTGCATTTTGGGTTTAATTGATTGCATAAGGGCTTTGTCATATTTTTGTGTCTTCATAAGCATTGTAAGCCCTATTCTACTTTCATACTTAAACTCTAAAGTTAAATGTATGATATGCAAGTTTGCCATGATATGCAAGTTTACTATGTCATGTTATGCAAGTTGTGTTTGATCATTATGATATGCAAGTTTACTATGATGTGTTATGCAAGCCTATCATGTTATGTATGCAAGTTTGCCATGATATGCAAGTTTGATAAGTTATAATATGCAAGTTATGTTATGCAAGTTTGATATGCAAGTTGTCATATGATATGCAAGTTATGTTATGCAAGTTTGGGTTGTTCATGTTATCATGTTATGCAAGCATATCTTGGGTTTATGAGCTTAAAGCTCCAAGTTTTATGCTAAAGGTTGCATTTTGGCAACATGTAAGTTATCATATCTCTCATGATAACTTGCATGTGAGGCTAAATGCGAACTTATGGCCATTTCTACATGTCATTTATCACCATGTATCACCAATATGCTAAGTTTGGTTTTATGCATGCTTTTGAGGCCTAAAAATGTAATATGCAAGTATATGAACATATGTACATTTCATATGCCACCATGTTAAACTTGTGGCTTCAACACCTTTATGTCATGATTATGCCAAGTTCCCTCTATCTATCCTTTATGCGCTATTGCGATATGTAAGCGATGGGATTGCGTTTGGGGTTGGGTAAACTTAAAGGACATAAAAACATAAGAGTGGGAATTTACCTATTAAGTTAGGTCTACCCATTGGGAATTTACCTATTAAGTTAGGTCTACCCAAATGCTTGAAAACGTGTAATATGTTTTGGAAACATAATAGACATGACACTTAGAAAATATAAGTGTGGCCAACTCGAGGTTGGGTTGAGTTTGTAGCATAAATCTACCCGGAACCAACCGGCTTAACTAGTGGCTACAAACAATATGACCCAATGTGAGAAGTTGGTCAAGTTGTGCTTGAACCCGAGGTTAGACTAGGTTGTGGTGTAAAGCTACCCGGACCCGCCCGGCTTAACTAGTAACCACAACGAGGTCTAATGTGAGAGGTTAAGGTGCTTTAAATTAATTAATGCTACATGATAAGGTTAAGTAAATTTGATTTATGACACTTAACCAATTTGACATGAATGGGTAGGTTAAGTGAAACTGGGCTTGATTTCTTAATGACACTTAACCGTAAAATACGTCTAGTGGTTAGGGTTAAGTTAACCTACACTTAACCAATCTGAACTCGGTAATTTAACGGGGTTAAGTTGAACTATACTTAACCAATCCAACTCAGTAATTTGATAAGGCTGAGAACCGATTTGATACCTGGTCTGGATAAACTAACTTGATTGATAAATTAAACGAACCTGTTTTGCGGATCTGTAGGACCCACACCGAGTTAGGCAAGTTGGTAAATCTGTTATCTGAACCGTTAGTCTGAAAACTGATCGTCTTAACTTTGTATGTCTGAACTCTGTTAATAAGTTAATCTGAATCTGATAGTCTGGGGACACAAGGGGGAATACTTGTGTCATCTGTTGTTTGGGACCCATATTAGTCAGTAACCCTTTCTGGTATCAAAACTTTGACCCAACTGTAGGTAGGGTCCGGGCACGCTTACTGAACTAATTATAAGTGGTTCATTCTGATAATGGCGATGGGTGTTGATGGTGCGTTCCAACCAGGTCATGTGCGTGCATGGATCCCGGTCTGCCTCTGAGGATGTAAGACGCCGTGACATCTGTAAATATGCCTGTGCCAATTGGTTACCACTTTGGGGAGTGATACACCCTATCGTGGGGCCGACACAGGGTGTTTATGTATTAGGGAGCCGATCGCTTGGGTAGGATTTAGGGCACACTTAGCTCTGTCTGATTCTGTTGGTACCGTCTGTTTTGTTGGGTGGTAACACCCGTCTGTTTCTGCGTGGTACCGTTCTGTTAGGATGGTAAAAGCCCATTTTTTCCAAACTCTATCTCTGTATGGACCATTCTGTTCCGTTCTGTTTCGATGTAAACATTGGGGTAACACCTAATCCTGTTATACTAGAATTGGTACCAAGAAGTTGGATCTTGATTTAAGTCAAGCACCTGATACTGGGCCAAGTTTAGGCCAAGGGATAAATTCTTGTTTATACATGACATGTTAGAATGCTGGTACACCTATGGTGAAAAACCTTCACCATGATTATGCGATGACACCTTTATCTACCTTGTTGGTTAATCATCATGCTAGTATGTTGTTACCCTTATGATCATACCTGCTACTCATGCCAGTTAACTTTATCAGTTTGCATTGATTGTAGTAGGGCTTACTCAGTCTTTTTGACTGACCTGTTTTCCTTTCGCCTCTTTTCTTCCGTTCCCCCCCCCCTCAGGGTGGGAACGTTGGAGTTTAGCTTGGATTTCGGATTGCTTGCTTGTGGGATTTCAGCTCATGTACGGTTTCGACATGAAGCTAGCTATGGTTATCACTTATTTGGGGATAGTACTTATGTATTTCAGTTTTTCAGTTGATGTTGTTTTTATCTAGACTTGTTTATTTGGAAAGCTATGTTGTACCAGACTTGTTTTGAAATAGTATGAAATCTTCCGCTGTTATTTACTCTGTTTACATATATACATATGTTCTTGTTCTGCCTTGATATATCATTATGCATGTTTATCCGATTCAAACGCCCCTCCAAAGTCAGAGTGCTTGCAAGAGCCACCCTGGCGGAGGTGGGGTGTTACATTTGGTATCAGACATATGGTTTACGAGAAGGAACAAAAAGGTTTTTAGAAAACTTTTTGGAAAACTATTTTCAAAACCAAGTATAAAGTATTTTTCAAAGAAAAGTCTAGTTTATTTTAAAGGCTATTCCCCAAAAAGCCATTAGCACAATCCTTAGTTATCTATTCTTAGTTCCCTCGTTCTGAATCTATCTTTTCCTTCGTTTCAGTATGACAGATAACTTTGTTATCCCAGAGGGAGTGCAAGTTCCTGTTTGGTATATGAGACTTATGGAGGCTAGGGCGACCGAAGCCGGCCCCGCAAATGTTACTCCTCCTCCGGTGGTTAATGTTCCTCCTCCTCCTGTCGCTGAGGTTCCTCCTCCTCCTCCTCCCCCTCAGCATCCTCCAGTAGAGTTCACGAAGATTTGCAAGGACTTCAAAGCAATGGGTGGCAAGGACTTTCTAGGTACCGAGACTTTTGTAGAGGCCCGTAATTGGTTGAAAGAGACCGAGGATTTATTTGCTATCTTTGGGTTAGACGATCAGAGGAAGATCTTGTTGGCGGTTTGGCTTATGAAGGATGAAGCCGCTTATTGGTGGGAAGTCACCAATGGTACTAGGCCTGTTGAGACTTGGGCCGATTTCAGGACAAGATTCGGGCTTAAGTTTCTGTCTTCTGCTGAAGAGAATTTGCAAATGGAGAGGTTTATTGCTTTGAAGCAAGGAGACATGTCTGTCAAAGAATATGTGAACAAGTTCAATCAGTTAGCTCGTTTTGGCTTGGATATGGTGAGTACTACGCAGAAGAAGGCTCTTCATTTTGCTAGAGGATTGAATGAGCCGTTACAGGAGTTAGCTATGTCTCATGTGCCCATGGGGGCCACGTTTGAGAGTTTGGTAGATATGGCCCTACTTAATGAAGAGAACAAGAGTGCAAAGAAGGAGGTCAAGGTGAATGAGTCTCAGAACAAGAAAACGGGGCCCAAAAAGGAAATGCAAAAGAAGGAGGAGAAGTCTGAAGATAAGAAGGAAAAGAAGTGCTTTACTTGTGGAAGCTCAACTCATCTAAACAAGGATTGCAGAAAGAGGAAGGGCACTTGCTTTAACTGTGGAGAGATGGGACACTTCACTAGGGACTGCCCAAAGAAGAAAGGGACTACATCGGAAGGAACGGTGAATACTCGCATGGCGAGTGAATAGATTAGGGCTAGAATAATTTGTCTGTAGGATGTTAAATTTTCCTTGTCTAATTTTCAGTTTGAAACTCTTTTTCTGGTATTTTGATTCTGTAATGGAAACTCGGTACTTTAATGCTAGTCTTGCTTCTGATCTGGTAATAGTCTCAAACTCCCTGAGAGTTATAACTCATCTGTTTGTGATAAATTGGGGTTTGAGAGTATCTGTGTTGGGCATGAGGGTGACTATGACGAATACATTCTGGGTTTCTACCATGCTTAGTTTCCTAAGAATCATTTGGGGAAATCTGATCTGTACTAGTAGTCTGTAAGTATATGTACCAAGTTTTTGTTTTATCTGTACTCGCTTCCATCACTCGACTGTATCTTGTTGAGATAGGAATTCTATGGATGTAAACATGTGTTTGAGACATGTTATGTTTGATGGTTGCAAGTGGATGCAAGTGGTTGCTAGTGGTTGCTCGTGGATGCATAAACACACACTAGGCACTAGATCGGCTTGAAATACACTCTCATATTGCATATGGACGTGTGTACATTATCAATTCTTATGGTTGCAAGATGGTTAATTCAACACATGGATGTTGCATATGGAGAATGTTTGTGCACACATATAGTATTATATGATTAGGACTATTTGCATACATAATGGATTCATTTCACTAACATACTTTGCATTGATGATCTTTGCATTAGATAAGAACATATACACACACCTTTTGCATATGTTCATACCGCATTAGAATCTTTAAGGACAATGATTGCTTGTGAATGATGATTTGAGTAGATGGATGATGGATGGTAGGATGCGTTCTTCCTAACTTGAAGATTTCGAGGACGAAATCCTTTAAGGAGGGGAGAATGTAACAACCCGTATTTCTGATAACCTGTTATACCGTAAATCGAGGCAGAATTTAATTTAAAAATCTGAATCAAGGGAAACGGGCTATGCCATTGCGTTCGTCTTGGAAAAATACGCGAAATAGAGTCCGAGTTTTCGAAAATCGGAGTCCGTATGACCCGATTAAGGCCCGAAGAAGTTTTCTGAAAATTTAAAGTTCAAAACAGATTTAAAATTCAGGTTCAAATTTGGAAATTTGGGCCAGTTTGGGCCAGGCGGGAAAATTCCCGTCAGAGCACCCAAGTCGACAGCCCTGTCGACTTGGGAGTCGACTTGGTTGGACCCAAGTCGACAGCCCTGTCGACTTGGCTGTCGACTTGGTCCAGCCGGGCAGTTTTGCCTGGTGCACCATTTTGGGTTTGTGTTGAGTTTGGGGGCCAGATTCGGTTTTAAGGGCTGAGATTGGAACTAGGGTTTAATCCTAAGGCTAAAATTAGTCCTAATCTCTATAAATAAGGCCCTAACCTAACCCTAAATCATCATTATTCACTCATACAACTAAACTATGGCAAAATTTTACCTCTCATGGCCTCCACTCTCTTCATCTAATTCCTAAATAAATTTCTATGAGAGATTTTCCATGCATACAAGTATTTCCAAGCTTGTATGAGTGTCATTAGCTTGCATTCAAGTCAAGTTTCTATATTTGCATCATAAAGCAAGGATTTTTATTGATTTGGAGCTTGCATTTTGGGTTTAATTGATTGCATAAGGGCTTTGTCATATTTTTGTGTCTTCATAAGCATTGTAAGCCCTATTCTACTTTCATACTTAAACTCTAAAGTTAAATGTATGATATGCAAGTTTGCCATGATATGCAAGTTTACTATGTCATGTTATGCAAGTTGTGTTTGATCATTATGATATGCAAGTTTACTATGATGTGTTATGCAAGCCTATCATGTTATGTATGCAAGTTTGCCATGATATGCAAGTTTGATAAGTTATGATATGCAAGTTATGTTATGCAAGTTTGATATGCAAGTTGTCATATGATATGCAAGTTATGTTATGCAAGTATGGGTTGGTCATTTTGTTCATGTTATCATGTTATGCAAGCTTATCTTGGGTTTATGAGCTTAAAGCTCCAAGTTTTATGCTAAAGGTTGCATTTTGGCAACATGTAAGTTATCATATCTCTCATGATAACTTGCATGTGAGGCTAAATGCGAACTTATGGCCATTTCTACATGTCATTTATCACCATGTATCACCAATATGCTAAGTTTGGTTTTATGCATGCTTTTGAGGCCTAAAAATGTAATATGCAAGTATATGAACATATGTACATTTCATATGCCACCATGTTAAACTTGTGGCTTCAACACCTTTATGTCATGATTATGCCAAGTTCCCTCTTTCTATCCTTTATGCGCTATTGCGATATGTAAGCGATGGGATTGCGTTTGGGGTTGGGTAAACTTAAAGGACATAAAAACATAAGAGTGGGAATTTACCTATTAAGTTAGGTCTACCCATTGGGAATTTACCTATTAAGTTAGGTCTACCCAAATGCTTGAAAACGTGTAATATGTTTTGGAAACATAATAGACATGACACTTAGAAAATATAAGTTTGGCCAACTCGAGGTTGGGTTGAGTTTGTAGCATAAATCTACCCGGAACCAACCGGCTTAACTAGTGGCTACAAACAATAGGACCCAATGTGAGAAGTTGGTCAAGTTGTGCTTGAACCCGAGGTTAGACTAGGTTGTGGTGTAAAGCTACCCGGACCCACCCGGCTTAACTAGTAACCACAACGAGGTCTAATGTGAGAGGTTAAGGTGCATTAAATTAATTAATGCTACATGATAAGGTTAAGTAAATTTGATTTATGACACTTAACCAATTTGACATGAATGGGTAGGTTAAGTGAAACTGGGCTTGATTTCTTAATGACACTTAACCGTAAAATACGTCTAGTGGTTAGGGTTAAGTTAACCTACACTTAACCAATCTGAACTCGGTAATTTAACGGGGTTAAGTTGAACTATACTTAACCAATCCAACTCAGTAATTTGATAAGGCTGAGAACCGATTTGATACCTGGTCTGGATAAACTAACTTGATTGATAAATTAAACGAACCTGTTTTGCGGATCTGTAGGACCCACACCGAGTTAGGCAAGTTGGTAAATCTGTTATCTGAACCGTTAGTCTGAAAACTGATCGTCTTAACTTTGTATGTCTGAACTCTGTTAATAAGTTAATCTGAATCTGATAGTCTAGGGACACAAGGGGGAATACTTGTGTCATCTGTTGTTTGGGACCCATATTAGTCAGTAACCCTTTCTGGTATCAAAACTTTGACCCAACTGTAGGTAGGGTCCGGCCACGCTTACTGAACTAATTATAAGTGGTTCATTCTGATAATGGCGATGGGTGTTGATGGTGCGTTCCAACCGGGTCATGTGTGTGCATGGATCCCGGTCTGCCTCTGAGGATGTAAGACGCCGTGACATCTGTAAATATGCCTGTGCCAATTGGTTACCACTTTAGGGAGTGATACACCCTATCGTGGGGTCGACACAGGGTGTTTATGTATTAGGGAGCCGATCGCTTGGGTAGGATTTAGGGCACACTTAGCTCTGTCTGATTCTGTTGGTACCGTCTGTTTTGTTGGGTAGTAACACCCATCTGTTTCTGCGTGGTACCGTTCTGTTAGGATGGTAAAAGCCCATTTTTCCCAAACTCTATCTCTGTATGGACCATTCTGTTCCGTCCTGTTTCGATGTAAACATTGGGGTAACACCTAATCCTGTTATACTAGAATTGGTACCAAGAAGTTGGATCTTGATTTAAGTCAAACACCTGATACTGGGCCAAGTTTAGGCCAAGGGATAAATTCTTGTTTATACATGACATGTTAGAATGCTGGTACACCTGTGGTGAAAAACCTTCACCATGATTATGCGATGACACCTTTATCTACCTTGTTGGTTAATCATCATGCTAGTATGTTGTTACCCTTATGATCATACCTGCTTCTCATGCCAGTTAACTTTATCAGTTTGCATTGATTGTAGTAGGGCTTACTCAGTCTTTTTGACTGACCTGTTTTCCTTTCGCCTCTTTTCTTCCGTCCCCCCCCCCCCCCCAGGTTCTCAGGGTGGGAACGTTGGAGTTTAGCTTGGATTTCGGATTGCTTGCTTGTGGGATTTCAGCTCATGTACGGTTTCGACATGAAGCTAGCTATGGTTATCACTTATTTGGGGATAGTACTTATGTATTTCAGTTTTTCAGTTGATGTTGTTTTTATCTAGACTTGTTTATTTGGAAAGCTATGTTGTACCAGACTTGTTTTGAAATAGTATGAAATCTTCCGCTGTTATTTAATCTGTTTACATATATACATATGTTCTTGTTATGCCTTGATATATCATTATGCATGTTTATCCGATTCAAACGCCCCTCCAAAGTCAGAGTGCTTGCAAGAGCCACCCTGGCAGAGGTGGGGTGTTACATTAATTTACAGAGCTATAGAGTCTTGTAACTATCCGATCTCTAAGTGGCTCAACAATGGCGTCACAAAGTTGATTTAGAACCTACATATAAACAAATAAGCATTGATGCAATCAGCATGAGAGATGATACTTGTCAATTATAACATGTCCCTAGACAAATAATTGTTGTCAACAAAGAGGGTGCACTCACTTCGAATGAATATGACAAGTAAATCTGCAAATAGAAGAATTTTAATTAAGAAATACGTACCGGCTAAATGGTTTAGGAACTGTTGTTGAGTTTAATAATTTTTTGGTTAACAGTAAAGGCCATTTGGTGCACTGCTATTTGGACTAAGTTTAATGGTGTACTGCATCATATACTAAAATCACTAGAGAAATTAAACCCTTTATTGTCAAACGAGCATTACAATTCGATATATATCATCTGCTCACTTGATTATTTTTAGACATGGAGAGTGGATATTGGCTCATGTTTTGGAGGAAGATTAACTGGATATAACACAACTGTTGTTGTAAAAAGGGATCCTTATTAGTTGCTAACAAAATAAGGAAGTAAACTTTGCTTCATAGCAACTCGTATTTCTCTGCACAATAAACTACATTATTATCCAGTAAAGATAGACTAACTGACCAACATAGTTATCTAGTAAGATGGCTGTAACGAACTGGAATTTTCAATCCCGAAAATCGACATCAAACCCATGTCAACTATTCAAGAATCGAACATACCAGATCATAAATAGGAAGAAGTTAGAGGATGAGAAATAGAAAGAAAGAAAATTAGAATAGAAGAAAATAAATAGAAGACAGAACTGAACCACAACACGGAATCTCACATCGCAGCGGAATAAAATATAATATATATAACAACTTTTAGGATACAATTTTTTTACTGTACATACATATGCATACCATTTTCAGAGTACAATACAACACAACGGAAAATAAGCAGTAAATATCTAATGCTGAAGCCTCCTGCTCCATGCTTCTCCAAGTATATCTGAAAATACATGAACTACTTGAATGCCCGTACAAATTTGGGCACCCAAGAGTTTAGGGTAAAACAAAACAAAATAAACTCTGGGTCAGTCATAGGACTGGTGTGAGGAAACTCCAAACATTTGGTTTAACTTTTAAAAATTTCTTTTCAAAAGAAGTGACAATCATAAGACCGATCCACATATAAACATGGACGGTTTTTACTATACGATAACCCAAAACATTTTCATTAAAATTGATACTATTCTGATATTATAATAGTGTCTAAAACAAGTAAATACAATCTAGCAGAACGCTTGCATCTCACGCTCTACATATATAGTATACAATCAAAACCGCGTGCTTTTGTTGGATAATGGATTCCAACTGACAAGGTATGGGACCACCTTCCGATAGTGTATCTCTAGACAGGAATACACCGGGTTCAACAAGAACATCTTGACCCCAGGCTAAACATGAATGGCCCTTCACTTCGCTTGAGAGTACTGAATGTATTGTCACCAATGGTTGGGATCAGCAACCGTTCCGAAGCAACAACAACAATAGAATAAAGAAGCAAAAAGATTTTCTCTAGATCAGGTGACAGTACACCCTACTTGGGTGCGACCTACTTAGCCATGCGACCTACCTGATTTTATACCATTTCCCGGTTGCGAGCCTTGAGGTTACGATTACTTACCTTTCATTTATAACACAATCACTTTGAATTTCACATTGTCAAATCCGTTAATCACTAATTGATTTGCACAAATATAATCTGGATATTATGCTAAGAGAATAAATTCTCCGCCACCAGATGTATATTTGTACAGACCAACATATGCGATCGCTGGAAAAACTCTATTAGACATTCTTCTACACATGTTCGTTCTGGGATGGAACGAAACCAAAGGCACGATTTCCATCAATCCAACTTAGGCAATTTCTACCTAGGATTAACAGAAAAAGTCCTTGCACTTTACTCCATCTTCGATTGTATTCATATAATCTGATTCGCAATGCTACTGCCAATACGGAGTGGTTCTCGGATAATAATACGACCAGTCTCTCTAGCAACGATAGTCAAAAACTTCAATTGTCGGTTATTTAACTATCGAATAAAAACAAAACATCCATATAAAGCATCAAACAAACACTGGACCCCTTAATTAATATTTCATTAATTAAATCACTTCTCTATTTCCTTATTAATATTTGTTAACCCAATAGTTTCAACATTCCACTTGGCCTCTTACATTATTTGGAAAACATATTCATATACAGCCTTCTTTTATTTTCTGTAGTTAGAAAATATCTTCTATTTATAATTGGAAAACATTCCAATTACTTATCTCTTTCATGACCAATCATTTCTATTCACAGGAAATATTTATTATTATATTTCCAAAATTCCACTTGTTTGGGTTAAAACGAATGTTGTGTAAAACATCATTACAACAACCCAAAATACTGGATTCAACTAGATCTCTTTAAACATTGATATTCGAGACAGAATCTTCTTATTTATTGGTTAATAATGAAATCAATCAAGTTGGGGGTATAATTGCCTCTCAGACCTTGATTGAAAACATCCTTAACTTTAAAATAGACAAGAATACTTATCTTGAATAGTCAATATCATATAAAACCAATTATCCATTTTTAAACATGTATATGTTTCTATTTCTATTTTTACTAGATTTAATTTATAGATTTCCTTTTTGTTTATAATGTTCTATTGTAAGTTCGTTCCTTATCGATTTCTATATATATCGATATATTGATTTTTAACTATTAATTTTTCTTAAAAATATTCTAACCCCTGAAATTTTTGGAAATTTTTTCCAATACCTCCTTTGTACCGATCAATAGCTCAAACCCCAACACGCCTATTTAGGCCCTTTCCATTCAAAAAGAAAATAAAAAAGCCAAGCGATTTGATGATTCGGCGCATAAAAACTCATATGGAATTTAAAGTGTATCTTTTTGTCGAGCACTTGAATTATAATCTTTATAGACTTCATTCCATATCTGTCTAACCCATATACGTCCATTCCTAATTTATTTTAACTCAATCCAGCCATTTTAATTCAATTCGCTAATTTATCTTTAATCGGCTCTTTGCCCATTTCATTTTTTAATTGAACATATCACTTTCAGATATATTTTTAATTTAGTTAAAAAAATCTAATTCCATTTTCAACCCGAGTTTCATATTCGATTTCGAATATGAATTCATAAATCCCACTCGCTTATCCAACGCCCAATTTCAATTCAAAACTCGATTAACTAATTATTCTGCAAATTAGTTAATTCAATTCAATAATTAAAAATCTGATTTTTGTTTTAAAAATCAATTCATTTACTCCACTTGAGTTCATATTTATTTTATAACTCAAATCTGGATTTTTCTAATGGAAATTCGGATTTTATTTACTTAAAAACCCTTTTATAAATTTAAATAAACTGTTACGGTTTAATAACGATTACGGTGCTGTTTTTCTGGAAATTTGATTTTGACATAACTTAAAATCCCAAGACAAAATCTATATTTTCTCTTCCATTAGAAAACTATTATCAAATCGGTCCTGACAGTTCTTATTTCAAAGAATTCCGACTTAAATTGAGTTCTATATACTTAATTGAAGTTCGAAACGCCAATTTATGAACTATCGCACCACGACTAGCTCGTTTTAATTATATTTAAATATAAATGTTAAAATTCATTAATTTAAATTTCAAACTTGTTCTAATATATTTTTTATATTTTAAATCAAGTTTTCAAATCCAACTTGATATTTCTAATTATCCCTATCCGTTGATTATTTCATAACTCGGTTATAAATTTATTTATAACCTAATCTTCTGTAGTAAATTCCAGTTCATTTATAAATAAATTATTTATAAATTTGATATAATCAAATTTCAATTATAAATCCGTTAGACTTTTCTCAATTCATTTTATATTCCGAATTCTGGAATATAAAGCGTCGTTCTATTTCTGAACTAATTCACCTTTAAATTCATACTTGAATTTCAAATTATCCAATGATAATTATCTCACTTAATTTATAAACGTCATTTATAAATTTAACTTCCTTGTTTTATAATCTAAAACAATTTCCATTTCAAATCCAATTGAAACTCAATTCCTATTCTGGAATATTTCATCGATTATATATATATATATATATATATATATATATATATATATATAAAGAGTGAATCTATTTTTATAATTAAATTCAAACTTCTATTTAATACAATCCTAATATATTTTCTGAAAATATTTTAACTAAATAAATTCGATCTATTCGAATTCAAATCATAAATTCATACTTCTGAACATAAGAATAGATTTCATTGTTTCTCTTTTTAACACGATTCCCAATCCTTATTTTAAATTCATATTTGAATTTAAATATTCAAATTATCCAAATGATAATTTTTCCCCTTTATTTACAAACATCTTTATATTATTTGTTTATATATGTGAACAAGTCTGGATTTCAAATCCATTTGAAATTAAATTTCTACTTTGGAGAAATAAATTTCCCTTTTTAATTTCACACTCATATTTACATTTCTCGAATTACCCATTTATAATTCATTTCACTTCATTTATAAGCGTCGTTTATAAATGAACTACTTGTTTTTATTATTCAAAACAAATTAATATTTCTAGCCCGTTCGAAATTCACATTCTATATAAAAAAAAATAGATTTTCCCGTTTAAATCTCAAAATCCATTTTCTCAATATTTATATAAATCAACATTTAGGCCCATTGATATTTTAAACACCCAAAACACACAATTATCAATCAATGGTTTTCTAACACATCATATATGATAATATATATAGAAACAAACAAATAATAATATTTTTATGAAATCCAGTTGGATCCCTCCAACCTGTTCTCCAGCATCCACAGACGTTAGCCAACATAAATAATACTCATCTTGCTTCGAGGCAGGATATCGCGGTATAGTAGGTCATCCACTATCATATTGTGGAGGCGAACAGGGACATCTGCTAATGATATTGCGGGCATCTGCTAAGGGTACCGTGGGAAATATCCAACCACCAATATATATATATATATATATATATATATATATATATATATATATATATATATATATATAATAGCCACAACTACCAAGCCTAAATAACCAATATATTTATAATAGCAACAACAGTATTTAAACACATTCGAAAAACCAACAAACAGCATATAAAAGTTATTTAAATAAAATCCAGAGAGTGAGTTTACTCACCTGATTTTCTTTAAACTGCACTTGTACTATTTTCAATATATTTTCATCGGTTTCCAAGGCTCCATACTCTACATGAATACTTTATTTTATTTATCCTAGCCTAGGAAAAATCCAAAATTTAATAATGAGCTAACGAAATTTCTTGACATGGGCTTTATGTTAAAAATATAATAACATTTAATTTTTCTCTTTCTAAACTTCCTAGTTTTGAACTGCTTAACAAATATAAGTTTATATTTTTTTTTCACTTGTATAATTTAAATTTTATATAATGATTCACTAAATAAATTTTCCTATTCAGTTTCCAAATCTCAGATTAATAGTTAATGTCATTTTTTGTCCTCTTAACAATATACTAAATTTTTTAAACACAAAAAACAAATTCAAATAAGGATTCATCTGCTGTAGTTTGCTATCTCCAAACTAAAGCCTTTTTATACTCCATGACATGTCTAATACCATGGATCGAAGTTCGATTGCCCCATTAAATCAAGAACCAAATGCATGTTGAACTTCATTGTCCTGCCTTAAATTGCGAATACCTCTACCGTACGTACTCTGCCCTTTCAAAAACTTGCAATGATCTTCCTATCGCATACCTCCATCAACGCTCAAAACCACTCACCTAAACACGATCTAGAAGCCCTTCTTTCTGGAACTGTCACCTGCTACCACCATCAAAACCGTTCAGCTTGAACACCATTTGAAACTCGTCACAACCCCTTATTTCTGCTACAGGCATCGTCAAAAATTCCAATGGAAGTATCCAAAAATCCGCTACCCCATGTTAATCCCTTCCACAACACCAAATCCGCCCTCCAACTCAAACTCGAATGCCTAAAATTCGAAAACTCCAACCCTAATTTCAAAAGGAACCATCGAAAGCCCCGCCCCCTTTCCAGAACTTGAATCATTCGCGATAAAACTTGAATTCGACTATGAATTCATTCATACATGAACTCGATTTTGGATCGTATTTTCACTTGGTTTGTTTAAAATTTCGAAAGTTGTGGGTTCTTTTTTTTTTCGATTTCTATTTGAGGAATTAGAAGATGGGCACAATTATTAATAGTAGAAGGAGGGAGAGTGTTGCTTTCGTTTGGTACAACATAGGTATGCAGAATTTCCATGCTTAGGTCCGCATTATTAAATGTTTAGGGTGTACTTCATTTGTTAGCTTAGGGTAGATGAACCGTTTTCTATTAATTATTCTTTTTATTTATTTTAGTTTTGAATTTAACTGATACGATTTTAATTAATTAAATTATCTCGTTGATTCCGAAATCCTATTTGAATACAACAACCGACATTCCTAGGGTTATACAACTACCTAGAACACACTGGAACATTTTTCGAGGCCCCATTTCGATCATATGGAGAAGATATTAATTAAGATCGATATAAATTTAACTCAAAATAATTAATTCCTCAATAATAAACTATTTTATTATCCTTTATCTTTCAAGTAAAATTTATATTAATCCTCTAAATTATTTCGGTTCAGTTCAAACTTCGAATTTATTTACATATCGTTTTCATATTACGATGGTTATATATATTCAAAATAAATCGTATTTCGATATTTAAATCGATAACTCAATATAAAAATTCATTTATATTATAAACTCAATATTTAAAACCATATTAAATATTTAAAATTAATTTACCAAAAATCTGGGTCGTTACATTGGTTGTCCACAAAGGTGGAACATGATAGCGTACATTCTGGCTATTGGAATCGTACTAACGATGTAGTTGATTACATAGAACCCTATGCAAGATGTTGTATCACGGTAAAGGAACTGCAGAGAGGACACATAAATCAGTGATTTCGGATCTTTCGTTCTTACCAAATTATACCCAAAAAATAGGTTTAAAAAGCATGTTTGAAGTAAAATAATAACAGTAAATAAATAAACAAAAAATACTTCATCTCTAATTTGACTACAAAATCTTGCAACCAAATGCATCCAGAGAGGGCCACTAATGTAAACTCTTCCATCTCACTTTTTTCATTGGCATAAGCATGCACAGTTATTAAGAAAACCACAATTTCCCGAACATATTAGGCTATTAGCTCTAGTAGAGGTTTACGAAGGTAGGGCAGGCAAATATTTAACTAAAGGCCAATATCAAAGTTTTAAATAACGAGCCACTTTTGTACATAATAATCGAACAAGCAACATAGTTGTTGAATGAATCAGTGAGGAATGATAACTAGGAGGTTCCAGGTGTGAAACTGAAACATTTTCTATGCAAATTTGTGGGTATCTCTTTTGTGTGTGATAAACGATCATGTTGTGAGCTAAGGTTATAGGAAGATGAATCAAAACCTAAAATGGCATATCTTTTACACTTGATGACATTGCTATCAATAAAATAGGTCCAGTTAGAGTTCTAGCGATTTTCCAAACAGGATTTTAAAGTGAGAACTTATAGCATTGGTAATTTCAAAGTCCACCTAGTCATACAAAAACATTCATAAAAGGTAAGGACTGAGGTGCAGTCAACAAGTTTATAATCCAATGTAAGAAGACAAGGTCTTCAATATCTCTTGGTAAATAGGAAAAATGTATTACTACACAAACAAATTTCAAATCAAAAGTTAATAAGTTGAATATGTGATTTTGAAATATTACTCGTTCAGTTTTTGACATTGACGACTCGGTTAGATAAAATTTTTGCTAAACAACCCAAATACATATTTTTCACCTATTTTCTCACAACTACTTTAAATTTACCACTCGGATACTTTAAAAAAATATTAAATGATTTTTTTTTTCAAACAGGCTTATGCTGAATTCACTTATATTGAAACTTCATTACTATGCACTTTTCATTTGCTCATTGCCTATGACTTACATTACATAAGATAAATATATACAACATAACCACAATCATTGAATCCACAATTATTAACACATTCCAAAAGATCAGAATTATAACTATGAACTGTGTACACTTGTAGGGCAAATGAAATCAAACATCTTTGTAAACACCAAATTTCAATAAATCTGACTTTAAATACCTACAATGAGACATGCACTTACATGATATAATGACCTTCCGAAACATCCAGCAAAAGTACTAGGATTCGGTAGCCTAATCAAAACAACCCATGTTTTCTATTATTCTCATGTAGTGAGGTTAACACAATAAATAACGGTTGCACCTACCTTCCTGCTTGATAGTAATACAATATTCGTGGATGTTGCATTATCATCTTTTCACTGAGATCCTTATCAAGTATGGTAGTAAAAACGGGTACACTTGTCTAGAAAACATTGTATGACATAAGACTAACCGAGTTGAACAAACTGGTACCAGATAAACCTTAAAAAAAAAGAATATGCACAGCAACTGCCACTTTAGATTCTTGAAAATTATATTTAATATGCCTAATCTAAAATCAATATCGACCAAGAAAAGAATTTGTGATTAACACTCATGGTATCTGTATAAAACAAATCATCAAAGATTTGTAGAAAGAATATTGGGATAGAAAAGCCGTACGGTTGTACGAGTAACGACCATGAACAAGTAAAAGCCTATTCAGGAATCTGAACTCTGCCAAACCATGCAGAAACATAAAATGAAAATAAAATAAATGTCTAGTTATTGAGAATAAGCATGAACAAATGGCATCCCTTTGATCATTGTACCCAAAGGATGCAATTTGCATATAATTTCAAGATGGAATTCTTATCATGAAGATGATTGCATACTCGTCAGCTACCTGCCAAGCTTAAACAATTCTCTCTAGATCGGTGATGTATTATAGTTTCCTAACAAATGACCTCTGCGCATATTGTCTGAGATGATAAAATAGAAGAAAAAACTAGAAATTTCCAATGAACAAATTGCTAAACATCCACAAAAGCATATCTGAAATAAAAACCCCAAACTACCTCAAATTTGATCAAAATAGGCTGCTAGCCATCCCCAAACTACTTCGACCTAGGTCAAATCTCTAAACCTTTCTCTGTTAGTCGCCTCTCCAAACCCATTAAATTATTTGGGAACGAAGAAATAGAATTAAATCAGATCTGAAATATGATAGTCATACCTATTCAGGGTTTATGTTGAAATCTCGAGTAGCATATGTTATCCGATTAACATAGCAGAGAACGACGAAGAGGGTAGCACGATGAACGGATTTGATGTTGTTGAGTGGAGTACGACGGGGTTGATGATGACAGGAGGAAAGTTAATCGGTGTGATGGAATTTCTTCCACATAGTGATTTGAGGGAAAGGGAACGAGGGATTCTAAGTATGAGGGGAGAGGAATAGAAAATAAATGATTATGTTTATTTTTGAAACACACGGACTATTTTTTATTAGGCGGGGAAGTGAAATATTTTTTGTCGTGTCTATATTATGGATGAAAACACCTTTTATTGCATTTGCAAATAAACTCCATTGATTTTTGCAAAAATCAATTTTCTTGTATTGTGTAAAACGTATTCATTACTACCAAATTTTGATACCGAAATTAGATATAAGTGAAGGGGTATCGGGGTTCAACTAGCGTTAAGAGAATGCCTCGGAAGCACATGACCAACACCAAAGTACGAAGATAGCCGATATCGGATGCAAGAGGGGAATGAATTGGGTCCATATGATATCAGTACCAACATGGGAAGTAGGAGCTTGGTACCAATACAGGAAAGATAGTGTCAAAGCAATGCCGAAACCAACATGCAAGAAGTAATCAAACGAGGTTAGACACCGAAATCAAAAGCAAACAATGGAACAAAGCCGAAGGCATATGATTCGATACTGGGGGGCAGAGATATAAAAGAGAATGCACGAGACCAATTTGACTTAGAGCAAAGAGCTATCGATACCAATATACTTGGTATTGATACCGCTACCAGATGATAGTTTCGAAGTCATCGGAAAGGATCCATTAGCAATGCATGTTCGAAGCCGATACTGGAACCGAAGACTGTTGATAAAGGCCAAAGTTCATAAAATAGTACAAGAAGGAGAGGTCATCCACATTAACATGCTTAGTGCCGATACCAACACCAAGGAAGATGCCAAAGTCATAAGAAAGTATAAAGGCAACCCTTAAAAGCCACTAAAGTAGGCCAAAGCCTGGAGCTTGCTATCGGAACAGAGGCTTGTTGTCGAAATCGAAAGCAACAAGGGAAGTTATCAACACCAATCTGCTTGGTATTGATACATTATATAGAGACGACACCAGAGTTACAAGTCACTAGAGATCGAGACTGACACCCTAGAATCAAAAGCGGGTCACCAATCAATAACAGCTGCCAAAGCCGAAAGCACTCCAGATCGGGATTCTATTGACCGCAATTGAAAGTGGACATTTTTTCTATAAATAAGACCTAAGGGATCTCATTTGAGGGGACTTTTCCTTATTCCACAATCTTGTATTCAATTCTTAGAGAGAAAACCCTAATTTGTAAATCAAATTGGGGATTTTGCTTGTAATTGCTTATGTGCTTATGCAAATGATCAATAAAGAGAGAATCAACACTTGTGATCAATTCCATGGAATTCCTAGTCACTTATTTTCCTATTGTTATCCCACGACAAAGCTTCATACATAAGCCTAATTGCTGAGATAACCTTCCCTAGGCCGTTTAGCTTCCGAACTTGCATTGCGCTTAGGGAACACTTATCCCAAGGTAACTGTTAGTCCTTGAGCCTCATAAGCATGATACCCACCTCTTAAAGGAAGAGTAACTAATCTTCGGGCATAAGACCTTGATATCTAGGAAACATTGAACTAACTCAAGCTTGTAGGGACTAAATAATCCCTTATCTCCT
This sequence comes from Allium sativum, assembly GCA_030737875.1. Taxonomy (NCBI): domain Eukaryota; kingdom Viridiplantae; phylum Streptophyta; class Magnoliopsida; order Asparagales; family Amaryllidaceae; genus Allium; species Allium sativum. The sequence goes on from CM060921.1 coordinate 191,992,012, forward strand.
TTAGATATACATCCTAACCTCAATTCTGGTGTTGACGAAAAATAATGACAAAATTTTGGCACTAGAAGGAGGGATTTGGACCTCCAATCCTTTGGATAACCCATCACATCCCTGGCTATTCCGCCCTATTCGTATTAAGCTTTGAAAAGCAAGACCATGGATAAAGGGTCTCGATAAGGGTCTTCTAAATCTCGAATGGATACATCAGACATTGTTGATCCAAGAGTGATTGAAGAATAAAGGTTGAGAATAGAAGCCTTACGAATCATAAATAGGAAAAGGGAAGTGGAGCAGTACGATCCTGACCATTGGAGAATTAAACCTTTCCACGTGGGAACAACCCCTATCTTTGCTTCAAGTTGTTCTACAACAATGGAATATAGCATGTTCTCCCACCTTATAGAAGCCATCCATGCACAGGCTAAAGGAACTATATTTGAACAAGGAATAATGGAAATTTCAATCACTTAACCTCCAAGTGGTCTAAAAAAATTGCGTTCTAATCTCAAAATACCTTGAAAAGAAGGTTCGAAGATACGGATGAACCAACAAAGATGAGCAACAAAAGGGCTAAGTTCCGACGACGAAAGGGAATCTTTGAGTCAAAACTACCTAAGGATTGCAACCTTACCACATCAATGAAGAATATCTACTTCCTAACCAAACACAAGATTAACTTTTGGCCATCCAAAAAAAGAAACCTAAATACGAAAGGAAATTAGAAGGGCCTTACTACCACTACCATATGATGAACATACATGAGACAAATCATTGCAGAGTCCTTGAAGGGATGATTATCAAGTTCTTTAATCAAGGCCAGCTATACAAATATGTAAATAAAATCTAATCAACTACAACAAAGGATTTCTTGAAGAAATAATGTCTACATGGTCGGGAGTACGAAACTCCTTAAAACTTGGAACCACCTAAAACGGGTGAAGTTACCTATGACTGGCAAAAAAAACCTTGTCGCCACCAAGATGGGCAAGACACATCCTCGGAGGAGGTGATGTGTAACCCTTTATCCGCATCTAAATAAAAAAAGGCTAGATTAAAGCATCAAAAATGTAAGCCTTCACCCCTTCCCCCCTCACCCGCCCACGACGGAGCAGTTAAAACCCTTACTCCCCCTACAATGGCCTGGGTAAGGCACCCCTTTAAGGTGGGTGAGTGTAAGCCTTTATCCGCATCCAAATCAGACATGGCCAAGGAAAAGCATCAAAACCCTTATCCGCGCCTACGATGGCCAAGTTAAGGCACCCTTTGGAGGGATGATTTGTAAGCCTCTATCACCGTCTACAATGACCAGAGTAGAGCACCAAAAGAGTAAGCCTTTAGTCATGCCTACCATGGCCAAGTTAAAGCATCTAAGCCCTCATCACCGCCTATGATGGTCAGGGTAAGGTGCCTCTTTGAGGGAGGTCGGGTAAGTCCTTGGGCCTAGCTTGAGAATAAGCTAGCCAGGTGCACTAGACACACAAGCCCAGAGAGTGGCTATTGTGACGACCCAAACTTCCCCATAAAGGAAAGCCTAGATTGCTTTGAGAACAACACACATCAGAACATGGACTAAAGAACATTTTATTGCTGATTACAACAATTACATTAGAGTACAAGAATGTAACAGAGTATGAATACTTATTACATAAAGGAAATACAATAATATCAGAGACTTAAATTACATTTAAATAGCAGGGAAAAAATAATCCAAATATACAACTGAAAGGAATACACGGATACAGAGCTTTCCGAATATCGCTTCAGCTGTAAACCAGGATCCTGTAAATATCTGCAAAAAGCTACTCGACTGCCCGTGTGGAAGAAATGGGCACCTGAGTTTGCCAGTGAAACAAACTACAGGTCAGTCATGGGACTGGTATGAGAAATCTTAACTTAACTTATCTAATAATAATAAGGCTAATCACAGGACCACGCCGCTAATGCGGAACGGGTTTACTCCATTGGATTGCCAGTGCATAAAATAAAGTAAATCGTTAAGCAACGCAATGCTTTTTAGAAAAATGAAACCATTATAAGACCCAAGTCCCATCACACAATGCAACGCAAACCGGAGGATAGGGTTTTACCTTATAATGGTCAAAAGATGCTTGATACAATAAAATAGACTTAATATTAGTGTATATATGTTTTCGAAAACAATTTCAATCATAATATATCAATCATAGACGGCATGGGTACCATATATCATGTCGCCATACTAGTTCTACAATCAAAACCGCAAGGCTGTATTGGAAATTGGATTTCCATCATGAAATCGAGGCTAGGGATCGTCCTCTCCGATTCGAGACACTCTAGCAGATGCCTCAGGATCACACCTATGGGCAACCCTTGGAGCGGTAGGGCCGGTCCCCGCCTACCGGCAGTGGATTAGTTATGCCTGAACACACGCTTCCCGGTTCCTTTGAACCTATAGTATGACCACTAACGGCCTATAAAAATCCGAGGCGACTCAAAATCCATCATCCACATAAGTAAAATGCCAGCCAGTTTAAGCACTGACACTACCACTAGCTAGAAAGAAACGTGTGCACTCCCGACGGTCCAAATCCCGTTTTTGACTCATACCGGGGTGTGAGGCTCGTGAAGTCATGATATACACAAAGTTATGCCGTAATAGGCTATACTTTGATCATCCCACAAGGCCCTGCTTTTCAACAAAAGCCTTGATCATTTGCATCTTGGCGTGCCACATTGACAATTCACGTCATGCGATCAATCACTATTAATATATACCAGGGTGTTAAGCAGAGAAAAAATTCTCCACCACCAATCAGATATACATTAATAAAAATCAATCTAATTCACATAGAACGAAATCCAATGTCGGACACACATCCTTTAACTAGCTTACGCTCTGGGTCTGAGCGAAAACCAAATCCGAACAATTAACAATAGTCCGGACGGCCACCACTGAAGCCCCATCAAGGTAGCAACTCCCATCATGGGTCTCAGTAGCAACACATCCATCCGATGTGAAGATCGTCGGTCTTCAACCACCGTCTTCATCTTCGACTCTTCATCGTCGTAGTAATTATTCGGAATGGGTTAAACCCGGTCTTTCCAAATAATTCACGTATTTCTATAATTAAAAATCAAGTACTATAAAAGCACATCCAGTGTCTCATTCCAATTCAGAATATTCTTCTAATAAAATATTCGCATTATTTTATCAAAGATAAACTCTTTAAATTATTCTTAAATCTTACTTTTAAAGATTTATCAAAACTTCCATTGGGTTTTAAATACCAAAAATCATTATTCAATGATTATTCAAATTTAAGAAATTAATCTTATTCTTAACTGGGTTAAAGAACTAATGTCATTTAAAACACCGTTCACGATAAACCCAAAATCAACTTCCATAAAATAGGGAATCTTCACAGAAATCAAATCAATATACAATCGTTATAAATTTCTGTATCCGACCAATAATAAAAATGGAATAACGGCAAAGCCTTTTAAATTCCATATGTGGTATCGGTCTTCTTTTACAGAAACTGATCTCGGTTATTATTAATTCGAATTCCTTTCAATTCCAATTTAATATATTAAATTGGAAAACCTTACTTTGGAAAATTCCCATTTAAATCTTGATACAAGATTTATAAATTCCAAATCATATTTTCATTGTCAGTTGGGTTAAAGAACAAATGTCGCTTAGAAACACAGTTCACAATAATCCCAACTCACATTTCATCTTATTCCAATTACTAAATATAATTGAAAACTTTAATAATCTAAATTAAAAGATTATTCTTTTCATATGGGGTTTTAAGAACAGTGTTATTTAAGACACTATTCACGACAAACCCAAAATCCAATTTATTCGATTTAACTTAAATTAAATATTATCATATTGGAAACTTTATTAAATCTAAATTTAATGATTTATTCTAGTTAATAACTAGTTCATTTCAATAAAAATATATTTTCCTAAAATATATTCTTTTCTAAAATATTCTTTTTCTAGAATATTCTTTATTGGAATGTGACTCACTCAACAACCATATACTGTATGAAATCAACCATCATGATAAATAATTATCGAACATCTAAATAACAACCAGAGTGAATTCTACACTTAAATATTGGGATTCGTGTCTGTCAAATATCATCCCAATACCCGTGTGGGGTTTCATCCAACAAACAAATAATAAATTATTTGTGCACTTGGGCGATGTGTAAAAATTATCAACCCAATCATATAAACAAGTCGGATGACTTGTAAATGGAAGTGTAATATTCAAATGGGAATATACTAAACATTATATTTATCACATCAAACATTTCAACATCATAGACATATAATTTCAACATCGTGACATATATTTCAATTCTTTTTATTATGAACAAATGACAATAAAAATCTATTCTTTTAATTCAATTCGTTTTATTGTCAACAATGTTACAATAAAATATAATCCTTTAATTCTACATGACAATAAAACTAATCCTTTATTTCAATTACCCTAAAGATGTTATCTTTATTTTCTAATCTTTTCATTGTAACCAAATGACTATAAAGATATAATCCTTTTATTCTAATCCTTTCAATGGAATCTAAACTACATTGAAAATGTAATTTTTAATGTACAATCTTTTTATTGACAACAAAGTGTCAATAAAAATATAACCTTTTATCTCAATCTTTTTATTGTAAACAAAATGACAGAATTGACTAATTCTTTTTAATGTAAACAAAATATGAATCTTGTTATAATCCTTTTAATGTAAACCAAATGTAAAATTGCATTATGATTCCTTTTTAAATAAACAAAAATGTGATAATTTTTCTTCACTAATCATGTTTTACCCAAAAATGATATTTTCTCATAACATCCTTTTTAAATGAGTAAAATGTACATTTTTGTTTAATTATTTTTGATGAATATTAATTACATATAAATGTAATTTTACATGGTAACACATTCTAACCAAGGTTTTATTCTTTTTTATAATTCATTTATATAACAATGTAAATTACATGTTCACAAGTTTCAAACAAAGATTCATTCTTTTTAATTAATTCTAATTATCATTAAAAATGGAAATTACATGTTAACAAGTTTTCAAACAAAGATTCATTCTTTTAAAATGACCAAAACTGATAATTTTGTCTAATCCTTTTAAATAAACAAAATGTTAATTTTGTCAAATTCTTTTAAATGAGCAAAATGTTAATTTTGTCAAGTTCCTTTAAATGACCAAAAATGAATGTTTTCAACTCATTCTCTTTAATTTGCAAAAATGTATGTTTTGACACAAATAATAATATTTTATATCACTAACATGTTTTAACACAAATGATATTCTACATTCTATAATCAAGTTTGTCGAAATGTTATTTTCCTATAATCCTTACTAAATGACTATAAAAACTTTTGTCTCTAATCTTCTATTGTAACTAGTCGACAATGAAAATATTGACTTTTATATCTAATACGACATTTATCATAAAAATGAGTATTTTATTCTAATACGACATTTATCATAAAAATGACTATTTTATTTTAATGTGACATTATCTAACAAATTCATATTCTTATTCTAAAATGATCATTTCTAACAAAAGTGTTAATTTATCTAACATGACAAAATATAACAAAAATGTTAATTTCTCTTTTTCTTTTTCTAATGTTTCGTTTGCATCTGAAATTTGCAAACAAAAATGTATTTTTTATCCTAATGTATTTTAAAAATATAAACTTTAATAACTATACTTTTTGATTGTACCAAAATGGGCATAAAAATATATACTTTAATAACTATACTTTTTATTGTAGCAAATCGACAATAAAAATCAAATCACCTATTTCAATTATAATCTTTGTAATTAATTGGAAATAAAAATGAAATCTTTCACTATAATCTTTTATTTTAATATTTCATAAAAATAAATCTTTTATTCCTGCCAACATGTTTTGATACAAATGTAAGTCTTATTACAACTAACATGTTTTAATACAAATGTGATTTTTATTTCACACATCATGTTTTAACCAAAAATAATTGATTTCTATTTCATTAATCATGTTTTAACATAAATGTGAATTTATTTCATTCCCTGTTAAATGACAAAAATGAACATTTTTGTCTTATTCTGTAAAAATGGCAAAAATAAATGTTTTGGTTTCATTCTATTAAATTTGACAAAAACGAATATTTTTGTCCCAACAAATCCAAAATGATAAATTTTCTTGATCCAATTCTCTGATTAACATCAATGTTAACTTAAATAATTTTAATAAACAGAATGATACTTTTGTTTAATCTAATTCAAATTAACAGGAATGTTAATTTTAATAATCTAATGGACAGAATAATGATTTGGTTTCACCTAACTCTAATTAACAGAAATGTTAATTTCAACAATATAATAAACAAAATAATAATTTTATTTAATCTAATTCTAATTAACAGGAATGTTAATTTTAACAATCTACAAAGCACACCGATCATAAATCATTACATCTCATCACCAAACAAACAGATCTAATTTTACATTCAGCATAGAACAGATCATGAATAATAACTAACAGAAATTAGCTATAGATAGGTGGAAATAAAATTAGAATTATTTTCTAATTATATAAAAAAGAAAATAAATAGATTTTTCACTTTGCTACTCAGATCTGGAATTTTTGATTTGCTTTGTTTCAGTTCTGGTTTGCTTCATGTTGTAGATCTCGTCTCTACGATCGTAACGCTTCAGAAATCGTCCAATTCTGAGCTAGAACGAACAAGATATGTTTTATTAAGGTATAAACATTTTTAGATTAAATTATATTAATAAAATATGGTTAACACCCTTCTTCTTCCATACCAGAAAATCGGCCGCATCCTTTTTTTTTACTTTTCAAAACTAGGGCTTCAAATTTCGACCAGCATAGTCAGCGAGAGGGTGATCGGAGGGCGGGGTCTGGTTGGCCTTGGAGGGGCGCGTGTTCGGCCGGAGCTGGGGCCCACTCGGCGACGCACAGGTGGCACGGCAGCGGTTCGTTTGGAGCGACTTTGGGTGGTCGGTTCGAGGTGATGGCGCAACTGTAGGCGATCTCCACCGTTGGATGTGAAGACCGATCTGCGCTCTCCAAAAATATCCTAAGAAGCTTGGGGGTTCGTGGGGAGATGGCGCAGATCAAGTGGGGTTTTGTTTGGAGCTCTCACGCCATTAAAAACGAGGAAGGAGGCGGCTACGAGGAGTACAACGTATAGGGTTATGTATGGTATACCGTATTTATACGTGTATTTAGGTTTTAATTTTATTTATTCGTTTAATTAAAATAAAACCTGTTAATCTATACGGACTCAAAATTAAACCCAACGAGTGTCGCCCGGAACGTATTTCGTAACCCAGTTCGGCTGTTACGATATGTTTTTCTTTAAATTAAATTATAAATCATTTAATTATTAAATTCAAATGTACATTTTAAATTACCGGGGCCACATATGGACTCTAAAAATTACAGAAAAATTATTTCTAGTTATGGTTTGACGATACGGTTCTAACAAGACTAATTTCGTCGAATTCTGAGACCGTTTGAAAAATGGTCATTTTCGAGTCGATTAAATTTGACTGAAATAGTCAAAACATGTTTTCCTCTGCCACGCTCACATATTAATTCGAAAAATTCTGCAAATTGAAACTTAGCAATAATTTGACATTCCGGTTCCAACAAAAGTGGTTTCATCGAAAACAGAGGTCGTTTGCAAAATGACTATTTTTAAGGGCTATATTTAATATTAAAATATATATAAATTCTACAGCGACTTTTCTAAATTTTAAACTGGACATAACTTTCAAATTATAAAGTGAAATTTCAATTTTTCAAATTTGTTAGAGAGATATGATCAAATGGATTTAAATATTTCTAGTTTCGCTCAATTCTGATTTAATATGAATCTTATACAGTCAGTTAAAGTTCAAATTCAAATTTTCAAACTACAGCGTTGTTTTAAACTCCTTTTATAATTAAATTGAATTTATTCGTTTTAAAATAAATTTTTAGTCGTTATTATTCAAAATAAATTATTTTAAATATTAAAATCCATTAAAATTCCTAAAATTAAAATTTTAAATTGGCACCAAAATTTCGGGTCGTTACAATCGCCCCCACTTAAAATCTTTTCGTCCTCGAAAAGTAACGAAGCTAAAAGTTGTCTAATTAACTAACTTAACTAAAAAAATTATTTATTGTTTTCAATAATCTTATTAGTTAAAGTAATTATCATTCCAATAATTTTGTTAGTTAAACCAATAATCAAACATCACAACCATCAATCAATTGGGTTATTAACTTTTCAAATATATATAACTTTTATATATAGCCAAAAATCATATTTTTAGTGAAAATCACGGTAATGTGTACTAACTAAATTTTGGTTCTCATACCAATCAATGGAAATATATAGAAATCCCACTTTCGAGACTCGAACCAAAACTCTGATGACGCTAGCAATCATAAGAATCATCCCCGGGTGACTAGAGTGTGATTCTATATCTATCCAGTATATTAAAACTTCGAATATCCGTTAATTACTCGTATATTCGAAATCTTTATATACTTGATTGTCCACATCAAAATATAATAATATACTCAAATACGCATATTTAGATAAAATTTTCAAAACTAAATTTGTTTTCATTTCTTCAAAGAAAATAATACTCTTCACACTCGTTCTAGGATACTACTGATCCTATCTCTAACGAGTTATTCTCATTGGATATTACTAATCCAATCTCTGATGAATTCTTTCGTTCGACGTTCTCGAGCTCTGTAAACCAAAGCTCTGATACCAACTGTGACGACCCAAACTTCCCCATAAAGGAAAGCCTAGATTGCTTTGAGAACAACACACATCAGAACACAGACTGAAGAACATTTTATTGCTGATTACAACAATTACATCAGAGTACAAGAATGTAATAGAGTATGAATACTTATTACACAAAGGAAATACAATAATATCAGAGACTTAAATTACATTTAAATAGCAGGGGAAAAATAATCCAAATATACAATCGAAAGGAATACATGGATACAGAGCTTTCCGAATATCGCTTCAGTTGTAAACCAGGACCCTGTAAATATCTGCAAAAAGCTACGCGACTGCCTGTGTGGAAGATATGGGCACCCGAGTTTTCCAGTGAAACAAACTACAGGTCAGTCATGGGACTGGTATGAGAAATCTTAACTTAACTTATCTAATAATAATAAGGCTAGTCACAGGACCACGCCGCTAACGCGGAACGGGTTTACTCCATTGGATTATCAGTGCATAAAATAAAGTAAATCGTTAAACAACGCAATGCTTTTTAGAAAAATGAAACCATTATAAGACCCAAGTCCCATCACACAATGCAACGCAAACCGGAGGATAGGGTTTTACCTTATAATGGTCAAAAGATGCTTGATACGATAAAACGGATTTAATATTAGTGTATATATGTTTTCAAAAACAATTTCAATCATAATATATCAATCATAGACGGCATGGGTACCATATATCATGTCGCCATACTAGTTCTACAATCAAAACCGCAAGGTCGTATTGGAAATTGGATTTCCATAATGAAATTGAGGGTAGGGATCGTCCTCTCCAATTCGAGACACTCTAGCAGATGCCTCAGGATCATACCTATGGGCAACCCTTGGAGCGGTAGGGCCGGTCCCAGCCTATCGGCAGTGGATTAGTTATGCCTGAACACACGCTTCCCGGTTCCTTTGAACCTATAGTATGACCACTAACGGCCTATAAAAATCCGAGGCGACTCAAAATCCATCATCCACATAAGTAAAATGCCAGCCAGTTTAAGCACTGACACTACCACTAGCTAGAAAGAAACGTGTGCACTCCCGACGGTCCAAATCCCGTTTTTGACTCATACCGGGGTGTGAGGCTCGTGAAGTCATGATATACACAAAGTTATGCCGTAATAGGCTATACTTTGATCATCCCACAAGGCCCTGCTTTTCAACAAAAGCCTTGATCATTTGCATCTTGGCGTGCCACATTGACAATTCACGTCATGCGATCAATCACTATTAATATATACCAGGGTGTTAAGCAGAGAAAAAATTCTCCACCACCAATCAGATATACATTAATAAAAATCAATCTAATTCACATAGAACGAAATCCAATGTCGGACACACATCCTTTAACTAGCTTACGCTCTGGGTCTGAGCGAAAACCAAATCCGAACAATTAACAATAGTCCGGACGGCCACCACTGAAGCCCCATCAAGGTAGCAACTCCCATCATGGGTCTCAGTAGCAACACATCCATCCGATGTGAAGATCGTCGGTCTTCAACCACCGTCTTCATCTTCGACTCTTCATCGTCGTAGTAATTATTCGGAATGGGTTAAACCCGGTCTTTCCAAATAATTCACGTATTTTTATAATTAAAAATCAAGTACTATAAAAGCACATCCAGTGTCTCATTCCAATTCAGAATATTCTTCTAATAAAATATTCGTATTATTTTATCAAAGATAAACTCTTTAAATTATTCTTAAATCTTACTTTTAAAGATTAATCAAAACTTCCATTGGGTTTTAAATACCAAAAATCATTATTCAATGATTATTCAAATTTAAGAAATTAATCTTGTTCTTAACTGGGTTAAAGAACTAATGTCATTTAAAACACCGTTCACGATAAACCCAAAATCAACTTCCATAAAATAGGGAATCTTCACAGAAATCAAATCAATATACAATCGTTATAAATTTCTGTATCCGACCAATAATAAAAATGGAATAACGGCAAAGCCTCTTAAATTCCATATGTAGTATCGGTCTTCTTTTACAGAAACTGATCTCGGTTATTATTAATTCGAATTCCTTTCAATTCCAATTTAATATATTAAATTGGAAAACCTTACTTTGGAAAATTCCCATTTAAATCTTGATACAAGATTTATAAATTCCAAATCATATTTTCATTGTCAGTTGGGTTAAAGAACAAATGTCGCTTAGAAACACAGTTCACAATAATCCCAACTCACATTTCATCTTATTCCAATTACTAAATATAATTGAAAACTTTAATAATCTAAATTAAAAGATTATTCTTTTCATATGGGGTTTTAAGAACAGTGTTATTTAAGACACTATTCACGACAAACCCAAAATCCAATTTATTCGATTTAACTTAAATTAAATATTATCATATTGGAAACTTTATTAAATCTAAATTTAATGATTTATTCTAGTTAATAACTAGTTCATTTCAATAAAAATATATTTTCCTAAAATATATTCTTTTCTAAAATATTCTTTTTCTAGTATATTCTTTATTGGAATGTGACTCACTCAACAACCATATATTGTATGAAATCAACCATCATGATAAATAATTATCGAACATCTAAATAACAACCAGAGTGAATTCTACACTTAAATATTGGGATTCGTGTCTGTCAAATATCATCCCAATACCCGTGTGGGGTTTCATCCAACAAACAAATAATAAATTATTTGTGCACTTGGGCGATGTGTAAAAATTATCAACCCAATCACATAAACAAGTCGGATGACTTGTAAATGGAAGTGTAATATTCAAGTGGGAATATACTAAACATTATATTTATCACATCAAACATTTCAATATCATAGACATATAATTTCAACATCATAGACATATATTTCAATTCTTTTTATTGTGAACAAATGACAATAAAAATCTATTCTTTTAATTCAATTCATTTTATTGTCAACAATGTTACAATAAAATATAATCCTTTAATTCTATATGTCTATAAAACTAATCCTTTATTTCAATTACCCTAAAGATTTTATCTTTATTTTCTAATCTTTTCATTGTAACCAAATGATTATAAAGATATAATCCTTTTATTCTAATCCTTTCAATGGAATCTAAACTACATTGAAAATGTAATTTTTAATGTACAATCTTTTTATTGACAACAAAGTGTTAATAAAAATATAACCTTTTATCTCAATCTTTTTATTGTAAACAAAATGACAGAATTGACTAATTCTTTTTAATGTAAACAAAATATGAATCTTGTTATAATCCTTTTAATGTAAACCAAATGTAAAATTGTGTTATAATTCCTTTTTAAATAAACAAAAATGTGATAATTTTTCTTTAATAATCATGTTTTACCCAAAAATGATAGTTTCTCATAACATCCTTTTTAAATGAGTAAAATATACATTTTTGTTTAATTCTTTTTGATGAATATTAATTACATATAAATGTAATTTTACATGGTAACACGTTCTAACCAAGGTTTTATTCTTTTTAATAATTCATTTATATAACAATGTAAATTACATGTTCACAAGTTTCAAACAAAGATTCATTCTTTTTAATTAATTCTAATTATCATTAAAAATGGAAATTACATGTTAACAAGTTTTCAAACAAAGATTCATTCTTTTAAAATGACCAAAACTGATAATTTTGTCTAATCCTTTTAAATAAACAAAATGTTAATTTTGTCAAATTCTTTTAAATGAATAAAATGTTAATTTTGTCAAGTTCCTTTAAATGACCAAAAATGAATGTTTTCAACTCATTCTCTTTAATTTGCAAAAATGTATGTTTAGACACAAATAATAATATTTTATATCAGTAACATATTTTAACACAAAATGATATTCTACATTTTATAATCAAGTTTGTCAAAATGTTATTTTCCTATAATCCTTACTAAATGGCAATAAAAATATTAACTTTTGTCTCTAATCTTCTATTGTAACTAATCGACAATGAAAATATTGACTTTTATATCTAATACGACATTTATCATAAAAATGACTATTTTATTCTAATACGACATTTATCATAAAAATGACTATTTTATTTTAATGTGACATTATCTAACAAATTCATATTCTTATTCTAAAATGATCATTTCTAACAAAAGTGTTAATTTATCTAACATGACAAAATATAACAAAAATGTTAATTTCTCTTTTTCTTTTTCTAATGTTTCGTTTGCATCTGAAATTTGCAAACAAAAATGTAATTTTTATCCTAATGTATTTTAAAAATATAAACTTTAATAACTATACTTTTTGATTGTACCAAAATGGCCATAAAAATATATACTTTAATAACTATACTTTTTATTGTAGCAAATCGACAATAAAAATCAAATCACCTATTTCAATTCTAATCTTTGTAATTAATTGGAAATAAAAATGAAATCTTTCACTATAATCTTTTATTTTAGTCTTTCATAAAAATAAATCTTTATTCCTACCAACATGTTTTGATACAAATGTAAGTCTTATTACAACTAACATGTTTTAATACAAATGTGATTTTTATTTCACACATCAAGTTTTAACCAAAAATGTTGATTTCTATTTCATTAATCATGTTTTAACATAAATTTGTTTTTTATTTCATTCCCTGTTAAATGACAAAAATGAATATTTTTGTCTTATTCTGTAAAAATGGCAAAAATAAATGTTTTGGTTTCATTCTATTAAATTTGATAAAAACGAATATTTTTGTCCCAACAAATCCAAAATGATAAATTTGCTTGATCCAATTCTTTGATTAACATCAATGTTAACTTAAATAATTTTAATAAACAGAATGATACTTTTGTTTAATCTAATTCTAATTAACAGGAATGTTAATTTTAACAATCTAATGGACAGAATAATGATTTGGTTTAACCTAACTCTAATCAACAGAAATGTTAATTTCAACAATATAATAAACAAAATAATAATTTTGTTTAATCTAATTCTAATTAACAAGAATGTTAATTTTAACAATCTACAAAGCACACCCATCATAAATCATTACATCTCATCAACAAACAAATAGATCTAATTTTACATTCCGCATAGAACAGATCATGAATAATAACTGACAGAAATTAGCTATAGATAGGTGGAAATAAAATCAGAATTATTTTCTAATTATATAAAAAAGAGAATAAATAGATTTCTCACTTTCCTATTCAGATCTGAAATTTCTGATTTGCTCTGTTTCAGTTCTGGTCAGCTTCGTATTGTAGATCTCGTCTCTATGATCATAACGCTTTAGAAATCGTCCAATTCTGAGCTAGAACGAACAAGATATGTTTTATTAATGTATAAACATTTTTAGATTAAATTATATTAATAAAATAATGTTAACACCCTTCTTCTTCCATACCAGAAAATCGGCCGCACCTTTTTTTTTACTGTTCAAAACTAGGGCTTCAAATTTCGACCAGCACAGTCAATGAGAGGGTGATCGGAGGGCGGGGTCTGGTTGGCCTTGGAGGGGCGCGTGTTCAACCGGAGCTGGGACCCACTCAGCGGCGCACAGGTGGCACGGCGGCGGTTCGTTTGGAGCGACTTTGGGTGGTCGGTTCGAGGTGATGGCACAGCTGTAGGCGATCTCCACGGTTGGATGTGAAGACCGATCTTCGCTCTCCAAAAATATCCTAAGAAGCTTGGGGGTTCGTTGGGAGATGGCGAAGATCAAGTGGGGTTTTGTTTGGAGCTCTCACGCCATTGAAAACGAGAAAGGAGGTGGCTACGATGAATACAACGTATAGGGTTATGTTTGGTATACCGTATTTATACGTGTATTTAGGTTTTAATTTTGTTTATTCGTTTAATTGAAATAAAACCTGTTAATCTATACAGATTCAAAATTAAACCCAACGAGTGTTGCCTCTAGCCAATAACCCCTGTCCCAGACACAATGGAACATGTTTCGTAACCCAGTTCAGGTGTTACGATATGTTTTTCTTTAAATTAAATTATAAATCATTTAATTATTAAATTCAAACGTACATGTTAAATTACCAGGGCCACATACGGACTCTAAAAATTACAGAAAACTATTTCTAGTTATGGTTTGATGATATAGTTCTAACAAGACTAATTTCATCGAATTCTGAGACCGTTTGAAAAATGGCCATTTTCGAGTCAATTAAATTTGACGGAAATAGTCAAAACACGTTTTCCTCTGCCACGCTCACATATTAATTCGAAAAATTCTGCAAATTGAAACTTAGCAATAATTTGACATTCCGTTTCCAACAAAAGTGGTTTCGTCGAAAACAGAGATCGTTTGCAAAATGACTATTTTTAAGGGCTATTTTTAATACTAGAATATATATAAATTCTACAGCGACTTTTCTAAATTTTAAACTGGACATAACTTTCAAATTATAAAGTGAAATTTCAATTTTTCAGATTCGTTAGAGAGATATGATCAAACAGATTTCAATATTTCTAGTTTCGCTCAATTCTGATTTAAAATGAATCTTATACAATCAGTTAAAGTTCAAATTCAAATTTTCAAACTGCAGCGCTGTTTTAAACTCCTTTTGTAATTAAATTGAATTTATTCGTTTTAAAATAAATTTTTAGTCATTATTATTTAAAATAAATTATTCTGAATATTAAAATTCCTAAAATTAAAATTTTAAATTGGCCCCAAAATTCCGGGTCGTTACAGCTAACAAAGCATATACATCCTCTGATTTGACAAACAAAAGCTCAGAGAGTGGCTAATAAAGAACATACATCCTCTGCTTTGCAAATCAAACCCGAAAAGGGTAACAAAACTATAAATTGCCAAAAGCGGATTTCTGGTCTTCTATTAAAAGCCCAAATCTGGGTTTGGTTCGGGACTTCTATTAAATTACCAAAAGTGGATATTTGGTCTTCTATCAAATACCTGAATCTGGATTATGATTCAGGACTTCTTTAATACCACATGTGAATATCTGGTCTCCTATTAAAATACCTGAATCTGGGTTATGGTTCGGGACTTCTACTAATTGCCAGAAGCAGATTTATAGTCTTATGCCATAAATACCCGGATCTAGGTTTCGGGGTTTCTTTCTATTATTGTCAACGATGGATTTTTGGTTCTTTATCATGAATGCCTGGGTGTGGGCTGCAAAACTTCTGTTTACACAACCAAGGAAGGAACTCCCGATTTATTACTTTAAATGCCCTAATCTGGGCATGGGACTCTAAATCTCATTCTTGAAAAAAAAATCTACTATTGATACTCAGGATGGTACCTTTAGTCTGCTATCTAAGAGCCTTCAAATGAAGATTGTGATTTTCCACGTTTCACGGTGAGATTCTCTAAACACAAATTCATATTATAATGATCAATTTATATTTTAAAGTTTACCCCCAGCTCGGTATAATTCAAACACCTAAATTTGGGTGACAATTTTCCTATTCTTGTTTCAAAGAAATGGAGGTTTCTAGACTCCGATTACTATGGGTTTAAAGCTATTATATTATTTCCCAAAAGATAATTTCTTAATAGATATTCGAACAAGTACCCTAAGTTTCCTGTTTGAAACCTTATAAGCAGGGGTTATGTTTCTTTAGGACCTCATTTAGAGAAGTCCACTGAGTGTATATTTACTATGCCTTATTATGACAAAATACATCATGTGGATGGTTACCCCATCACAAGTTCATCTATTACTAGATCACAACCCGTATGGTGTTTCATGATTGAATTAGAAGGCTATCGTACACACCTTACTTTAGACAAGGGGACAACACAAGTTGTTATATGTTGAATCTGAAACAGAATAGTGCAGGTGAAATCCCAGATAGGGATATTCAAAACTCTAACGAAAGTTGTACAACAGGTAACATCCATGCAATTTACAAAATCATTTCGCAAGTTTATTTGCAAGATCATTTCGCAAGCAACCTAATGTAAAGGTTAAATCTTAACATCACTATTGTTGTGAATTCCATTTATTATATATTGATTGATCAAAGCAAAGTTTTGCTATAACATGAGCATAAAATTAAACATTCTACCAATGATCAATGCAAAGGATGCTAGCTACTGTATTTATTGCAGAAAGTGCAAAGGATATTCTGAATGTAGAAATCCGTGATAGAAGTAGAAGACATACTTGGCACTCTACATATACAAACCTAGAATTTATTCGTAAAGGGGTTTTGTTAAGTGATTACATCTCGCGGACAAAAAATAACACAATATAGGTATCAAAACCCAAAATACTTCCACGATTACGTTCTCGAAGGAACGATTAGAAGTTATTTGAATAATTCTCAGGGTAATAAGTAACTCTCTTAGCTTTGTTCAGAGAATTAACAATAAGAGTAAGTGTAAAATCAAAGGGGATTTCAAATCCTTCTAGTGATAAGCAAGAGACATTTGCGGTAATCCCATTCCCCAGCCGGTGGGCTATCATAACCTTAATTCAACATTGAATGATATGTTCAGATCTCTTTCAAGAATTTATCCATCTCTTCACCCGGAAAATCAAGGCGAAGCCGAGGACATTTGTTAACCTTCTCATGATCTCTGATAAAATAATATCTTTCCAATTTTTAAGATTTAATGAGGAGGGGTTTCTTGTAGTACTCTCTCTTCAACTTAATATAACTTCCTAGGAAGTCCTCATAAAGAAAACCCATCATAGAAGATGAATTCTAGACAATATTACAAATACTCCTCTTATTCATATAGAATGGATTTGTTAAAGGTTTCAAACACAAATCTATTCTTGTTAAACTTAAGTTTGTCTAAAGGTAATCCTTTGGGAATTGAGTAGACTTGTGGAAGGTACCAGCAAGCTTCTCGGTGCAGATCAACGCCACGACCATTTAGGCACCTTCTGTAAAGACGCCTAAGCAAGCCTTCGCTTAGATCACCTAAAAAGGGCAAGTCTACCATTTCATATCTACTATAAATACTGTATAAAAAGTCTACTAGAATGTCTTTATCTTCAATTAAGATCCACAAAATGGTTGTGAGCTTAACATTCACTTTTAAGAGTCTCTCACATCGCAATTGAGCAGCTCTTAACCTAGGGGTTGCTTCTCTCTCTTTGAAAGAAATAATCTTGCGGCACTCTTATCACGATGGTGGTTTCTATTGGATAAGATGTTATACTCATTTGTTTGCTTATTTAGCTTTCTAGTAGGACAGGCTACTTCTGATCATGCTCTTTAAAGTTGGATGTGCCTAAAACCTAACTCTCTCCTTTTCATCTATTCGGAAAGAAAGAGGAAATTTACTGAAAATTGAAGCAAAAGAGATACCTTAGAAGTTACCATACCTTGGAAATGGGGACAGAAGGTTGTAGAATCTCAAAAATATTAGCACCCTTTGAGTTCAAACCTTTCTCCACTTTTTGCGTGTTGAAGGAGTTAGGAGTTCCGGTCGGAATGACATCATGATCAAGGTTTTCAAGGCTATTAGAATTCCATCCTAGTCATTGGGAGCTAAGAAAGTATCGCCATGGTCACCTTCGTCTCCGGCAATATCTTTAAAGTTAGGGCTACTATCATCAATACAAACAACTTTTATTGCCACGCTAGTGTCTTCTCCAACATCGGCACTTGGTTCTTCCAAGGGAAAGTCGTTTATAAACAAAAGTATTTCCACATCGACCTCTGCTTTCTCAGGAATGGCATTTCCCTCCTACATATGGGTTGTCTTTGGCATAAACCTTCCTATCAAAAGTGGATCGAGAGAAGGAAAGCTTAAGTTCATATATTTTTCTATGTTGTCTGCATAAATAAGCAGGAGTGCATCCTCGAACGAGTTAACCATAATATCATCCAAGGTGGTTTGAAGAAAAAAACGGATCCTTTGTATGGCATCGTTATTCACCTAATAGCTTTGGTCAGGGAGGCTCTATTATTATCAAGCTTGTTTTTGAGAAAGGGTTTATTCTCCTTGAAAAGAGTATTTTGTGTTTGTAAAGAAGAACAACTGGAATTATGCATAGCCATTTCCTCCTTAGACCTTTCTAAAGTTTCTTTTAGTGTTCTAACTTCCTCAGCTAATGTCAGATTGATTTTCTTCTCACTGGCAACTGAAGATTCGGCTCCAGCAAGAGTAGCTTATAACATTTCCTGTTTTTTCGTTAATTCTCCTTTTGCGTTGATGAGAGTAGTAATCTCTCCCTTCAAAGAAAGATTTTCTTCCCTAAGCATTGATAAATCAGGAGAAGTTCTGGAGATGTCTTATTGCATTAGGAACCATTGTTTGATGGCCTATAAGAAACAAAAGTGTGAAAAAGTGACAGATGAAATCACAAAACCAGGGAAAGTGGAAAATAAAACTTGTATCAAGAGTGGCTGCTTGATAAAAGAACGATTATAGTTGGAGAAATCAGACGAAAGACCAATATTAGAAAATGAGGGAGAAGATATAAATTTTTTTGGTCCAATTTGTCAAAACCCTTAATAATGGGAGTGCAGGAAGCTCCTGAGAATTAAGGTCCTCAGAAAAGGAAGAAAACCCCACCGCACGATGAATCATGCTTAATGTTCCAAGAGTTTCAGATGGTTAAGCCTCAAATAGGGGAGTTATCTTTGGAGAAATGGATATAGGGGAATCGACGGTTGCATCACGACATTGAGTTTGGTCCGCAGTGCACTTGGGTCTCTTAGATGGGGAACCCTCTGAAATCACACCGATGAGTTTTCTTTTGGCAGTCTCTCTAGACTTGAGTAAAGCATTCCCCAAGGAAGAGGTTCCTGCTTTTGGAACCAAAGAAGATGAGTCGGTCTTACTTGACTCAGAGCAGCTAGCAACTAATGTATCACAAATAAAACATGTCAAACTAACAGATCGCAAAAGGGCCAAACTATTGCTAGGTTCCAAGTCACCATGCAAGTCTCTTACCTAGGATATCTGAAAATAAAGGAGAGATGGAAGAGAAAGGAGCATTCCTTCCCAACGACAAAGAAAAAATTCCTTTATGGAGAGAGATTAGGGGCGGTTGCCCAATAATGAGCTGTCCAATTGGCAAATGGGAATGTTTTCGAAGAACACTGGGAGTCAGCAACACAGACCTATTTCCTAGCTTTTCAGAATTAGTGTTAAGAAGATCTACTAGCCCCTTATCCGCAAAGCTCAAAAGTTTGGGAGACACATCTATAATAAAATTGGAATTTAAACAAAACGTATGATAAAAGAAATTGAGAAAGGAAAATAAGAGGTATAACCAAATCCCATACTTGGAGTGTTGAAACTGCCAGAAATACCAGAAGGGCATGGTATAAAGAAAAATTGATTCTCCCAGTTTTGAACCTCATTACTCCTTCAGACAGCAGTTTCTTTGTGGAATTTGCATGAAAGATTTGATGATTCACATCACTTATCTTGGAAGGACGAACCAGATAATCAAGAAGAGAAGGGCTTAAGGAGGAATCGTCGGGCTCCAATGATAGAAACTCTAAACCTAAGAGGTAGGTATAAGTATTTGGAGAGAGCCGGATAAGAGCAATCTTTAAGTATCACAAGAATCGAGCAATAAAGTCTGAGAAGGGAATGAAACCCCCATGCCAAATGTGAATAGAAGAATAAGCAAAGTATCCTTCTAGAGGAGATGAAATGGTATCAGTCTTACGTGGATGAATGGCCTCCACTCTGGAAATATTAAAGTCTTGAAGGATGGCATCGAACTGCTCTTGAGAAGTAGTTAAAGAATGTTTTTCAATAGCGCCAATCTTCTTTGAAGAAGATGGTTCAAGTGGTAAGGAGAAACTTTTAACAGGTTTGGTAGCCGTATGCTTCTTTCCCATAATATCATGTAATATTTGCTCATTTCACAAATCAGAATAATATTGCACAAAAAGAGAAAACAAATTCTAGTCTTCCGAAATCACTACGAAGGTATTAGCACTTGCATTAAACTGAGTGGAATATGCTTTCGAAATAACATGCTGCATTTAAAATACCCAATTAAACTATCAACCAACTCATGATTGATTTTTGAAGTTCAAATTTTGGCAATACAGCTGAAACCGATTCGCATCAAGCTACATGGCAATTATACCAGTGTAAGTCGAGTAAGGTTGATTGGTAACTAATGGTAAATTTAATTGCATAATTAGTTCAATGGGAGTTATAGTCTTTCGAAAACACCCAATCGAAACCAAACATGGGAGATTATTATTCACGGATTCAAGTTATGTAGTTAAGATGTTATATTAATTGCGAAACCAAATTAACAAAAATATTTCAAGAGAAACAAAGTAAAGCTTACCCAGAATCAATGCAAAGTTATGAGTGTGTGTGAAAAAACTAATACTTGTGCAAGAAAATTCCAATTGCAGGAAGTTGATGAAGAAAACAAAAGAAGCTGGCAAAAGAAAATGTGCAATGTCCCGTATTTTCGGTAGCCAAATATATAATTTATTGTACTGTTTTAAATATTATATTGGATATATTAATGGATTATAATATTTAATTCATTTATAAAACAAAGTTCTAACGTTTAATTTATATATAATATAAAACGAGCATGAAATGGCGCGGTAGTTCATAATATTGAGTTTTGAACTTCAATTGAATATACATAGTCCGTTTTAGGTCGGAACTCTGTGAAACAAGAAATGTTTGAATCTAGTTAATTATTATATTCTAACGGAAGAGAAAATCTAGAGTTCGTATTACAGATTGTTAGTTATGTCCAATCCAAATTTTAAAATAGTCGCTATGGAAATCGTTAATAAACGATAACGTTTATTTAATAAATTTAAAAGGGTTTTAATATAAATTGGATGCCATATTGAATCGAAATTATTGATATTGAGGTGTTAAATCCATATTTGTTTATATTTGATGCTATATGATAAATTTATTTGGATATTTACGATAAATATTATCATTATTTAATTGAATTGTTTGTAATTTATATAATATTTTATTTATATTATATAAGCTTTTAAAATAGCCATTTTTTAAATGGCCTTAGTTTTCGATGAAATTAGTTTCATTGGAACTGTAACGTTAAATTATTGTACGAAATCAAATTTTGTGCCACTCCGATGTCACATGTGACAACGACAGCCGTAAACGCGCAGTCATTTTCTATAGCGCGTAATTAAATTAATATAATTTAATAGAGGGATGTTTGTGTTTAACTTGAGTAGACGTTTGAATTAAGCCACGAAACTAATTCAGTTAAGTTCGTATCGACGATTAGAGTTAGGATAGGTAGGTAGTTTATTATTTTTGGACATTGGGTAATTCGGTGTCCAAAATAGCATTGTTTGGCGTATAAAAATAGTGTACCAGGAAACAATCTTGGAATGCAATGAAACTAGTGCCGTTGGATTCATATTAGTTAGTTATTGTAGGATTTCGATTTTTGGATCAATCAGACATATCGGTTGATCATGGCAACGAAAAACACCTAGAATTTTATTTAATTGTTTATATTATTTTGGCCAATGTAGACAGGGGTAACTTTAAAGGAATAAACGACTGGCCAAACAAACTCCGATTTTAACGAACCAAATTTTATTGGATTCATAAGGAAAAGGACTAGTAGAATTTCAAAGTTTCAAGTTGATTGGATTTATTTTTTGATCATGGGATATTTAAATGCATGATTTTTCACTTGTGAATTATAAAGGGATTTTACAAACGACCTCAGAGTTCGACGAAACCTGTCCCATCGCGTCCGAATTATTTTTTTATGCTAAGATTACAAGTTTCATCTCGAACGGAGATCATATGTAGTTTTTTTAATGCATTACTTCGCGTTGAAGTTTCAATTTTAACATTTTATTAATATATGGTTCCTATATAAATACCCGACACCTTACTAACCCTAATTCTTCTCCACGTATGGTCAAATAAGCTTGCAGTCGCCACTTAATAGCATCAATGTCCGAAAACCCCAGACATTTCCCCAGTTTTGTTTGAAATCCACAAACCAAATCAAAAACTTTCTAACATGAAAAGTGACGAGCTACGTGAGATCTATCAATCTGACGGTGGAGATAGTCTCTGGGTTGCTAAGCTGATCGGAATTGACCCTTGAAGGCACTGTAGTTGAGATTGATCTGAAGAAGGGATCCTTCATCGAGTTTCCTTGGGTTCGGGTTTTAAGGTCGGAGCATGGAGGCACTGGCGATGATAGCCTCCGATAGGGTTCAAGTGAACAATAAGGCATGCGGTGGGTGAAAAGGACTTGCATGCGTGGGTTATCGAGTTGCCTGGAATCGAACTGAGAAAGGCATAAAGCATTGTGTGAAGAGAAAAGGGATGAGCAGTTGGAAACGTGGAAGAAAGAAATGTGGCTTGGTTCCGAAAGTCTCAAAGTAAACTGGCCTGTTATTTTTTTAAGAAAAAGAGAGAAAAAGAAGAAGACGGTGGGCCAGGGTATTTCATTTTGAACAATGACATGCTGAAGGGTCGGCCTGGGTTAGTAAAATTATTTATTTAAGGAATTAATTTAATTAATTTAAATTGGATTAGCTTATAACGTATATAATTTTTGTTAGGTTA
Organism: Allium sativum; assembly: GCA_030737875.1. Taxonomy (NCBI): domain Eukaryota; kingdom Viridiplantae; phylum Streptophyta; class Magnoliopsida; order Asparagales; family Amaryllidaceae; genus Allium; species Allium sativum. The sequence continues at coordinate 192,015,292 of CM060921.1, forward strand.
CCAAAATTAGAAAAAATAAGTTATGATGGAATCGTGGTAATGACCACAACATTATGGAACTAATCTGAGCAGAGCTGGATACAGTGGGAATTTACAGTTAAATTAAACGAATGTTTAATTGAACTATAAGCGAACCATTTCAACAACAAACCAAACAAAGTGATTTAAACTCACTCGGTTCTTCTCACTTATAAGTTTATAAGTCGGGTTTTATAATTATGTGCTATGGTTGCTAATGGTTGACTGTTTGTTAAATATATATTCATATATTGATTGGACCAATGAAATTAAATGTTGTTTAATTCCAGTGAAAAACCAAATCATTATTCTAACGATTGAACCCAATGAAGGTAACTTACCTTGTTGGTCATGTTTATATTATAAACGTCTTAAATTTAATGAATTGGTTGAATTGTTTGTTTAATGTTTAATAAATTGGGTGATGTTAAATAGTTGTTATTGAAACAATCAGTTAAATTGAACTCAACGAATTTATGTGAGATAACCTATTTGAATACAGGGAAGAACAGGTTGGAGGAATCCAACGGGATTCCTCAAATATATCAAATGTTATTTATTTTCATATTATTACTATATGAACTGTTCTGGTTGGAGGATTGATTTAGTTGTTGATCGTTGACTGAAAATTCAATGTTTGTTTTGTTTTAACCAATTGGCAGTAATGGTTGAGTAATTGGCAGTATATGGCCTATAAATCAATCGTTTTCTAAATATTGATTTATCGTCAGGTGAATAGACATGAATGAAGTTATAAAATTTATTTTATAACTGAAGATAGATTTTTAATCTATTATTTTGAATAAAAGTTATTAAAAGTAAATAAATATTTATTATTTAAATCTATAAGCAAGTATTAAATGATTTTATAAAAACAAATTCTTATGTTAAGAAGATTTATGAGCAAATGAGCAGAAATTAGCCTAATGGTTAAGAGTTGGATAATCTTGTTAAGAAACAGTTAAATGGAATTATTTAAATTAATTATATTATTAATTAATTCAAAGGGAGAACCAATTGGAATGAGTTGATGAGATAACCGTGTCTGAGTTGACTAAGTCAACCGTTTTTAATTGGAATTGATTATTAAATTAGTTTATTGTTTATTAATCTAATGAAATAGTTTAACGAAAGAAATTTACTGATTGTTTTAATTAATAAAATAACTTAACTACTGCTACGGTAGATAATGATGTAGCAAATTATTATTCGAATTAATAATAATTTAAGTGTAGTCGGAATGAAATCGAATTGAATTGGAAAAGGAGCTAGGAACGGTTTTTATAATAAAAGCAAAAGTTTTGATAACGAAGTTATAAAAAGGAATATTAAGCGAATACGATGGCTTAAAAAAATATTTACTTAATATTAGGATTAAGTAAAGGAAATAAAGATAAAAAAGGTTTTATACCAAACCTAAGTTTTGTAAACAAGGTTAAAAAAGATGTGAAGTTAAAACATTAATTTTAAATTAACGTTATTAATTAATGGAATTGAGAGAGATGAATGGAATCGAAATGAGTTTTTCAGAAAGGATGATTAAAAGGGATTGTAATTGAATTTGGTAAAGGTTTTAGTAATGAGAATTTGGAATAAGAATCCATGTTATTAAACAAATTGTTTAAAGGAATTTATAGTAAAAGGGGATGTCTAATAAACATTTACTTAATCAACGAATTAAGTAATAATAGTTGTATTTGAGAAGGAGATTTTCCAAAATAAGAATTGGATTATAAAATCATGATTTAAGTAAAATAGTTAAATGAGATTTGGTTTGACATTAAAATAAATATCGGTTTTGATTACAAATCATACCTATCTTTAAACAAGAACGTTGTTGATCAAGGTCTGAGAGGTAAATAAATACCCCAACTTGAACGACTTCAGGATTATCTGAGGATGATATTAGTTTGTAATGGAAAACGAGTAAAGAATGAATTATTATTTCCACATGAGAAATAACAATGCGATGGAAATAAAAAGATTTGAGAAAATATATATAATGAGATTTCCAAAGTAACAGAAATGGAAAGATTTGATAATATATATTTATACATATATAATGATATTCCCAAAGTAAAGAAGATAAAAACAGATTTGTGTGAAATTATAATGGTATTTTCAAGGTAAAAGGAAATGAAAATTGGAGTTTTAAAATGGGTTTATTCTAAAAGAATAAGGGTTGGTTATTGTTTTCAAATAATGACACAAAAGAGATTTCGTAACGTAGTTTTATGAGTGACAAGTTGGATTGATTTCCCAATATTAGATAACGAGTAAGGAGTTAGAAAATGTTTTGAAATGATAGTAAAATAGAGAATTGCATATGATTATAGAATATTTTCCTAAGTATTAAAATAAAGAGTTTTGAAATAATTTTATGTTAAATAAGAATGAAAAGCTATATTCGTAATATTTAAAGATTTGAAATGTTTAAATTAACCATTCGTTAATTATTTTAAATTAAAGAGGCCAAGTAATGTCGAATACTAAACCAGTGAACTCACTTTATTTTCATGATTTTTATTCAATAGTTAAATAACCGACTATCAAATCTGGCCCATACGATTGTTGGTACAGAAAGACCGGGATCGAATTCATATTCGAAAACCATTCTGAACCAACAAATATATGAAGATGCAGACTGAAGATGGAGCAAGCGAAGACCATATATCTTCATAAGCGAAAGGACCACTTGTCGAATTTCTCTGGGATTGCAACCGGAGTATTTTGATTTGTGATTCTGTCGTGGTTGGAATCTATGGATTGCAAGGACTACACACTACTAATCTATAGGGTCATTCCTAGGATGTGGCAGGAGAGTACCTTCGGTTCATCCTGTTCCGGGATGGCTTGTATAGACGGATGTATGACAGAGTATTTTCAAAGGGGTCAAGTACGTTGATTTTCTCAAATGTATTTCTGTTGGTGGCGGAGAGACACCTTCTCTTAGCTAACCCCCAAAGTATTTTTGTGGATGTTAATTCGTGATACCCGGCAGATCTGATGATGTGGCATTCAAAGTGAATGACAACGAGATGTTCTAAAAGGTAATTCTAACCTCAAGCCTCATGAACCGGGAAATGGCAGAAATTGGGTAGGTCGCATGGCTATATGGGTCGCACATATCAGAAGGGTATATCATTACCTGACTTGGAGAAATCAATGGCCTTCGGTTGTCCCTTTTGTTTTTATTTTTGTATACTTTCGGCGGTTGGCTGGCCCCTAACCGTGGTAAAGATATATTCGGTACTCTCAAGCGAAGTGAGGGACCGGTCATGCTTAGCCTAGGTTGCAAGACATTCTTGTTGAACTCCAATGTATTCATGTCCGGAGGTACATTGTCGGAAAGGTAGTTACCCATACCTTGCCATGGAAATTCATTCTCTAATAAGAGCCCATAGTTTTGGTTGTATACCATGTTTGTGGAGGGTGAGATGCAAGCGTTCCACTAGATTGCTATTTATTTGTATTAGACGCTATCATAATATCAGAATAATATTGTTTTTCAAAAATGATTTAGGTTATCATAAGTTTAAAATCGTCCGTATTTATGTGTGGATTCGGTCTTACGATTATCTTTCTCTTTCGAAAAGAATTTTGACTTTAAAATCAAGTTGGATGGTACCTTTAAACTTAGTGTGTTTTTCTCACTCTGGTTCACCAGACTGATCCGGCGTTTGTAATGCTCGGGTTAGACCGGGTTTTACAAGTTTTGATTTGGATGCTGCGAATTTCAAAAGAGGAGTTGGAGGAGTTCAGATTTATGATATTATCCAGTTATTTGTCCATTGTATGATTGCATATGAGGACAAATTAATATAACTGTCCAGATGTATTGATGTACTTTGATGATAGTAAGTATATTTTCAAGCTATCAATAAAGAATTATTTCTATATTATATTTTGTTCCGCTGCGATGTGAGACTCAGTGTTGCGTTGGTTCTTCTTCTTCTTCTATTCTAATATTTCTTTTTTTCTTATCTCATCCTATAACTTCTTTCTTTTACCATTCTGAATTTTCGGTACTCGAGTCTGGACATGGAATGTTTTTGTGTCGAAAATTCAAGCATCGAATTTTCAGGTATGTTACAAAATGGAACGAGTATTTATAGTCAAAAGGAAGAGGCTATCGGAACTGTTGACTTGGAAAGTCGAAAATGGTCCTTCACTAGAGCAGGGCAAATGTTACTACCAGATTTCGACACCGAAACCAGATAGAGGTGAAGGGGTATCAGGGATCAGCTGGCGTTAAGAGAGTGCCTCGGAAGCACATGATCGACACCAAAGCACCAAGACAACTGACGCCGGAAGCAAGAGGGAAAGAATTGTGTCCATATGTTACCGGCACCAATTTGAGAAGTAGGAGCTTGGTACCGATACAGGAAAGATAGTGTCAAAGCAGTGTCGAAACCAACATGCAATAAGCAATTAAATGGGGTTACAACACCAAAATCGAAAGCAAATAATGGAAGAAAGCCGAAGGCTTATGATTCAATGCTGGGGTGCAGAGCCATAAAAAAGAATGCACGAGACCAAGTTGAGTTAGAGAAAAGAGTTATCAAAACAAATATACTAGGTATAATTACCTCTACCAAAAGGTTGTTTCCAATTCATTGGAAAGGATCCATAAGTAATGCAAGTTCGCAGCCGATGCCGAAACCAAAGACTGCTGATAAAGGCCAAAGTTCATAAAATAGCACAGGAAGGAGAGGTCATCAACATTAACATGCTTAGTGTCGATACTAACATCAAGGAAGATATCAAAGTCATAAGAAAGTATAAAGACAACCCTTAAAAGCCACTAAAGCAAGGCAGAGCCTGGAGCTTGCTATCGGAACAGTTGCTATCGGAACAGATGATTGTTGTCGAAATCGAAAGCAATAAGGAAAGAAATTGATACCAATTTGCTTGGTATTTATACGTTATACGAGACGACACTATGGTTACAAATCATTAGAGATCGAGACCGGCACCCCGAAAGCAAAAGCGGGTTGATACCGCCACTCAATAATAGCTGTTGAAGCCGAAAGCGCTCAAAACCGGGCTTCTGTTGACTGCAATCGAAAGGGAGCCGAATTTGTTTGTAAAAAAGACCCAAGCGGTCTCATTTGAGGGGACTTTTCTTCGTTCCACAATCTTGTATTCAATTCTTAGAGAGAAAACCCTAATTTGTAAATCAATTTGGGGATTTTCCCTATAATCACTTATGTACTTATACAAATGATCAATAAAGATAGAATCAACACTTGTGATCAATTCCATAGATTTCCTAATCACTTATTTTCCTATTGCTATCCCACGACAAAGCTTCATACATAAGCCTAATTACCGAGATAACCTTCCTGAAGCTGTTTAGCTTCCTAAGTTGCATTGCGCTTAGGGAACCCTTATCCCAAGGTAACTGTTGGCCCTTGAGCCCCGTAAGCGTGATACCTACCTCTTGAAGGAAGAGTAACTAATCTTAGGGCTTAAGGCCTTGATATTTAAGAAACGATGAACTAACTCAAGCATGTAGGGACTAAATAATCCCTTATCTCTTTTAGATCCACATCCTAGACCTCAACTCCGGTGTTGACGAAAAATAATGTTAACAGTATTCATTCGAGCAATGTCATTTTTTTTTCGCAAAGCCGATCGGTACTTAAAGTGACCGCCAATACTTATTTTTATAACAAATAATAATTACAGTAATACAGGAGTTTGATAGGATGTAAAACTGCAACAATCGGTTTTTAAGGTGGATCGTCAACCATAGTAAAGTCAATTCTTAATGACATTTTCAAATAACTTTTGCATTTTATTGATGTCGGTTAATTTAGTCGTAAAATTTATGCATCCAATTAATATCAATTCTTAATGACATTTTCAAAATCATTATGCGGTCAATTAACGGTAATTGATATTAAAGACATTATCAAAATTTGCACTCAATTAGTGTTAATTTTAACAACACTTTAAAAAACTTTTTGGATTTAATTATTATTGTTGATAAGATGTACACAAGTGACATCGAAATAATTATCAATAAAAGTAATAGAGTAGCTATTATTTTTCTACTCATTACTTCAACCAGTCCACGCAAATTAAATATGAAGGTTCAAATTCTTTAATAACAAAAAACATATTTAAAAAAAATACTTAGGATCAAAAGTAAATAAACAATCTTATATCAATATTTATAGTTTACTGCAACACTAAATTCTCTATTATGTTTACTGTTAATATTTCTGACTCATTAAATGTGATTATCGTACCATTCATCTTTGCGTTAAATGTTATTTACAAACATTTTTCATGCTATTAAATGTTCAGTTACAAACATTGATCATGTAACAACCCGGAAAATCAAAACCAATTTAAAAATATATTTTAGGAAATTTTGTTAGAAAATGCATCAAAACTTAAAAGTTCCATTTTTTAAATTAAATTATTGGATTTAAAAGGTTTTTAAATAGAATTATGATGTTATTAATGAGATTTATTAATATATGCTGATAGGTTGATTTAAAATAATATGTAGATTTTAAATGAAATAAATTATGACAACATACATGTGTATATCTTTAGCCATCCGCTTTAATACTTTCCTTGTCTATTCAAAGTGTATTTGATTAATTTATTTTGAAATGTTAATAGCTGCATTCATTTTCAGTGCCCTCCTAATTACTTCCTTAATACTACACTATTCCACTTCCTCAAAATAAATGCATTCATTTTTAATTATCCTTTCCCAAATATTTCATGATATTTCCTTCTTCCCCTCTTCTCTCATGTTCCATTTCTTTCTCACGTAACTTCTCCTCAATTAAAGATGTTTCCAATAATTTTTTTTAGAAAATAAACTACACAAATAATTTTTCTATCCATTAGCATTTCATGCAAGTTTACTTTTCTTTCCTATTCATTATTTAATTTCCTCAAATTCAGTGCTTCTTTCTCTTCACTCTATTTCTCCATTAATTAACATTCATTTGTTTCCTATTTAATGCATACGTTACCCATTTCTATTTAAATATAATAAAAATATGCTAAAACAAACGAACGGAGAGAAAGTTTCTTTATTAGAATTACACCTTTCTCTCTTCCCTTTCATTACTTAACGTTACAATTCCTAAATAAATAAATAAATGCATTAAGGAAAAACGCATGAAGAGTTAATGCACTCCTCTATCCATTCTAATTCATTTCTCTTTCTTCTATTTATTCTTACGTCACTCCTTTTACCTTCCATTCATCTTTCACATATTATTCCTTCCTTTTTCTCCATTAAGTACACATTTATTTCTTTCCTTTATTATATTAATTTCTTTACCTTAATCCTATTAATTTCTTTTCATGCATTATATTTTCATGAATCTTGTTTTATTTATGTACTCTTATTCCTTAAATTTACATTCCCTTATTCTCCTTTCCCGTTTTTCTTTCCTATTATTTTTTTCCTCTAAAAACAAAACATTTCCATTTATATATATTTCCCTTCTCTTTAATGTAATGTTATCTATATTTAGAAAAAAACAAGATTGGAAAAAAAAACCACAAAACTTTTGACTTTATCTGTGCATATTTTTAACCATTTTCTCTGCTTTATTCTTACTAGTCTAATTGAATATGTTGCATAAATTATGATACTTATTATTATGTATTTTGAAATTTAAAAAGTTATATGACTTTCTTATAGTCAGCATCGGACAATAAATCATGCATTCATTTCATTTTGTTAACATTTTTCCCTATGTAATTTTTCTTTTAAATTTAGAATAATAAATAAATGTTGACAAGAGTGACACCTAGTGCTTAGTCAGTAAATTTATTTACTTCATAACCTACCTAATATGAAGGGACACACTAGAGAAATAAATAAGGTGTCTTTCTCAATTCCCTTCCTAATTATTTTGTTTCTTCTTTGCAATTGTCTCTATTAATATTCTCTAATTCTAGACCTTAGCATACTCCTCTTCCTTTATTCTCTGTGAACAAAAATGGTCAGCCACCGTTTTATTCTTTTCTTTCCTTCAAAAAAGGGGATTTAAACCAAATCACTCCACGAAAAATTCTAAAAGTAGTTTGATTTTGATTAATATCCTCTTCAATTCTATGCGATTGTCCAAGGGTGCGATCTCATCTTACGGACGACATGGAACTGTCACGGACCGATTCTTAGAATGTCAAATTTTGGGAGTAAAATTGGATCTGAACCGTCAAATAAAGGCTGATAGAGTGGAAACCATCGGTGAGAAAGTCTCAACTTATAAACGGGTTTTATCTGCTAATTTTATATGATGCCCATAAGATGTTTGATGATATGCCTCTTGGGAAATTAATGGTTTATATGTGGTTATACTGATGGAAAATGTTTGCTAATGATTCTTAAATAGATTCATGGAGTAAAAATGACATTTTTATGGAATTAAGAAGTGAAACACCTTATGTTAGTTCAAAAAATTACACATTTATAGAATAATAGTTATATAGATTCCTTAGTTGATTTGTGGTGATATGTTTGAATTATTTGGTGGTGATTTGAAGTGGTAAAGAAAACTAATCCCTTAAAGAATCGATCTTTAGGTAGAATTTGGGTAGTCACTTAAGTATGTGAGAAATCATTTAATTGAAGAGGGATAGATTAATATTGACCGTTTATAGTTAATTGTCTGTGTTTGATACTAGTTATTGATTGATTACACACATTTAATATGATGTTAAATGTCAAATAGTGCAATAAAAATATCATTTTATCTGATAAAAGAGAGAAACCAAAAGGGCTAGTTTAATGTTAATGGTAGTTAGTGAATTTATATGATTATATAATGATTTGGGGTTAATTATATAAGTTCATTTGGATGTTAAATAATGTGAAGTAAATTAAAATATCATTTTTACTTGTTATATGCACGTTTGTGACATTTAAACACAAAAGTGTAAGTTATGAGATGTCTTATTTGAAATTAAAATTAATCGTTATTGCATTGAGAAATTTATTTATATACGCTGTAAAAATTCATACTGATGTTGTACGGGATTTGAATTGGTTGATTTTGGTTGTGATGATCTATTGGATTGAATTAGGTAGTAAAAAAATGTCATGATTGTTTGTACAATAAAAATATTCTTTTTATTGTACAGATAAATCATGAAAATTGTTAGAATTGTTAGACAATAAAAATATTCTTTTTATTGTACATATAAATCATGAAAATTGTTAAAGTTGTGATACAACATAAATATTCTTTTTATTGTACATATAAATCATGAAAATTGTTAAAACTTGTTATACAATAAAAATATTCTTTTTATTGTATATATAAATCATAGTAAATGTTAGAATTTGTTGTACAATAAAAATAATCTTTTTATTTGTTAATGTTAATAATAGTATTGTTTATATAAATAAAATTCCTTTTTATTGTAAATATGTGAAACATAGAATTTGTTGGGCAATAAAATTCATTTTTATTGTAAATATGTGAAACATAGAATTTGTTAGACAATAAAATTCTTTTTATTGTAAATATGTGAAACATAGAATTTGTTAGACAATAAAATTCCTTTTTATTGTAAATATGTGAAACATAGAAATTGTTGGACAATAAAATTCCTTTTTATTGTAAATATGTGCAACATAGAAATTGTGTATTCAATAAAATTCTTTTTATTTGTACATATGAAACATAGAAATTGTATAATAAATTTATATGTATATGTGAACATAGAAATTGTTCATATAAATAAAATTCCTTTTTTTTGTACATATGAAACATAGAAAGTGTGTATACAATAAAATTCCTTTTTAATTGTATATATAAATTAAATCATAGAAATTGTAAACAATGTTAGAATTGTATATACAATAAAATTATCTTTTTTTATTGTATATGTGAACATAGAAATTGTTTACATAAATAAAATTATCATTTTATTGTATATGTGAATTAGAGAAAATTGGTTATACAATAAAATGACTTTTTATTGTGTATATATATATATATATATATATATATATATATATATATATATATGAATCATAGAATTGGACAAAACTGTTTATACAATAAAATTCCTTTTGTTATTGTATACATATGAATCACAAATTTGACATATTTAGGGAAAATTGTTGAAACATTAAAAATGATAATTTTTAATGTATATTTAGATTTATTATTAAAATGAATCATGTTTAGGAAAAATGGTTGAAACATTAAAGATGATAAATTTTTAATGTTTATTTAGTTTCATTAAAAATGATTCACTATTAAAAATGACATGTTCATTAGAAATTGTTTAGAGATTAAAAAGGACATTTTTAATGTTTATTTAGTTTCATTAAAAATGTTACATTCAACATGTTTATTTAGATAAAAAGGATTACATGTTATGATAGAATTTACAATCAAAAATGTTACTTTCAATATGTTTATTTAGATAAAAAGGATAACATGTTAAAATAGGATTTGTAATCAAAAATGCTACTTTTAACAAGTTTGTTTAGATAAAAAGAATTACATGTTTTGATTCATTAAAATGTAAGCACTTACATATTAGCAAGTAGGAAAATGTTTATATGTTAATATATGTTTTGTTTGTTGAAAACATCACTTCTAACATGTTAGTGAAATGGTCGAACGATTTATATATATATATATATATATAAATTAAAATTAAACGAATCGCGCGCGGTAGTTTGCGTTTCGGCATCGTAACTTTAAACGATTATACCGAAAGATCCGACTGTCAGATTTTTCCCAAAACTAGAACCGTTTGGTTCACTTTGGAAAGAACTTTCCAACGGTATTATATTTGTTAAGATCCAACGGTTAGATTTCGAGAAATGTGTAATTCAAATTTGGATAAAAAACAGCGCCAGGGCCACGTAACAATCTGAAACGTCGTTCGAATTAATAGGGCTATTTTAATATAAATAAAAACAGCGATAAATAATTATAAAATAATATTAACGATATGAAATGATTTGAATTATATATATTCGAGAATCCTTTGAAAAGACCGAGTTAAATCTCATTCTAAATAATTATACGATGATTTAAAGTCGAAGATATTGAAGACGGTGGTTGAAAAACGGCAATCTTCACATCGAATGGACAACTACTGATGCCCTGAATTGGGTAGCTCCTAGTAAAGGGTTAAAGTGGTAGTCGTCCGTACGTACTTGTTGATTGTCCGGATATGCGAGAACCTCTATTCTGTATTGGACATACGTGACGAGGAATAAGATGTCTCCGGTTTCGTTCAGACCCAGAACGGACCTGTAAATGGATGTGTGTCTGACATTGGATTTCATTCTGTGTTAATTGATTTCTAATAAATATATATCTGTTTGGTGGCAGAGAATTTATTCTCTTTCTTAACACCCTTCTCTGAGACGTACGAGCTTAGAGGTTATATATTGATACACATCATTTACATGGCATGGATTGTCAATGTGGCATGCTAAGATGAAAATGATCAAGGCTTTTTTTGAAAAGCATTGCCTTGTGGTTGACGATCAAGCACAACTATAATTAGCATAGCTTTGTGTATAGCGTAACTTCGCGAGCCTCACACCCCGGTAAGAGTCAAAAACGGGATAAGGGAACGCATGGAGTGCACGACGTTTCTTTCTAGCTAGAAGTGGTGTCATGGTATGGAGCTCAGACATTTTTACTTATGTGGATGATAGATTTCGAGGCCTCAATATATTGGTCACCACTGGCCAAGTGATAGGTTCAGTAGGACCGGGAAACACGTGTTCAAGCATAACTAATCCACTAAAGTATTTGTGGACTGGCCCTGTATGATCCAAGACTTTCCCATAGGTGTGATCCTGAGACATTTTCTAGAGTGTCTTGAATCCGTAAGGAAACCATCTCTAGCCTTGACTCATGATGGAAACCCAATTTCCAATACGACATTACGGATCTGATTGTAAACCTATATATGGCGACGTAGTAGGATGGGGTACTATGCCGTCTAGAATTGATACATTTATTTTGAAGGTGTTTTAAACTAATTAGACACTAGTAATAATATCAAATAATTTTTGTTTGACCATTATAAGGTAAACTCTATCTTTCGGTTTGCGTTGCATTGTGTGATGGGACTTGAGTCTTATAATGGTTTCATTTTTCCAAAAAGCATTACATTGTTTTAAAGATTTACTTATTTTACGCACTGGAAATCCAATGGAGTAAACCCGTTCCGCGTTAGCGACGTAGTCCTGTGATTAGCCTTATTATTTGATAAGTTAAGTAAGATTTCTCATACCAGTCTCATGGCTGACTCGTAGTTTGTTTTCACTTGCAAACTCGAGTGCCCTTATTTTCACACGGGCAGTCGGGTGGCTTGTTTTGTAGATATTTATTTATTGAGCAGCATTCTGGATCGAAGCTGAAAGCTGTGTCCAGCGTATTGATTGTCTTCCACAGTGTTGTTTTATTTGTTTTCGCTGCATTATATTACATTTATTGTAAATTAATCTTCCACTGTATTATCATTTTTCGATGTACTTTGATATATTATGTACTCTGATGTAACATTATTATGATGTTTATAAAAGTCTTCTGTTATTTGTTCTGATGTGTTGTATACCTAAAGTTAGTGTATCCGGGTTTTGGACAGTCTTGGTCGATTTAGCAATCGATTAGGTACGAGCGAAATCCGTATCGTTACAGTTGGTATCAGAGCTTTGGTTAACTCAAATCTTTGGGGTACAACTCAGTGGAACTGAACAAAAGACCCATCAGGGGTAGGATTTGAAATATCCTATAAAAGAATACTCATTAGAGATAGGATCAGTAGTATCCTAGAATGAGAAAACTTGTTAGAGATGGGGTTAGAAATGCCCTAGAATGAGTTGAGAGTGACAAGTTTATAATTAATGTATTTGTGATTATGTATATAACCTAATCTTAGAAAATATGATTTTCAAATATATAAAAGTCGTATATATTTCAAAATCTAATCAACTAATTGATTGATGATTGTGTTGTGTGATTATAAGTTCAACTAATAAAATTATTGAAAGAAATAAATGAATGAAAGTTGACTTGGTTAGTTAAAGAACTTTCAGCTCCGTTCCTTTTCGAGGACGAAAATATTTAAAGTGGGGGAGATTGTAACAACCCGGAAAATCAAAACCAATTTAAAAATTTATTTTAAGGAAATTTTGTTAGAAAATGCATCAGAATTTAAAAATTGCATTTATTAAATTAAATTATTGGATTAAAAAAGGTTTTTAAATAAAATTATGATGTTATTAATGAAATTTATTAATATATGCTGATAGGTTGATTTAAAATAATATGTAGATTCTAAATGAAATAAATTATGACAACATACATGTGTATATCTTTAGCCATTCTCTTTAATACTTTCCTTGTCTATTCAAAGCGTAACGTTCGTTAGTTAATTTATTTTGAAATGTGAATAGTTGCATTCATTTTCAGTGCCCTCCTAATTACTTCCTTACTAATGCACTATTCCACTTCCTCAAAATAAATGCATTCATTTTTAATTATCATTTCCCAAATATATCATGATATTTCCTTCTTCCCCTCTTCTCTCCTGTTCCATTTCTATCTCACGTAACTTCTCCTCAATTAAAGATGTTTCCAATAATTTTTTTTAGGAAATAAATTATACAAATAATTTTTCTATCCATTCACATTTCATGCAAGTTTACTTTTCTTTCCTATTCCTTTTCTAATCACCTCAAATTCAGTGCTTCTTTCTCTCCACTCTATTTATCCATTAATTAGCATTCATTTGTTTCCTATTCAATGCATATGTTACCCATTTCTATTTAAATATAATAAAAGTATGCTAAAACCAACAAATGGAGAGAATTTTTTTTATTAGGATTACACCTTTCTCTCTTCCCTTTCATTACTTAACGTTGCAATTCTTAAATAAATAAATAAACGCATTAGGGTAAAACGCATGAGAGTTAATGAACTCCTCTACCCATTCTAATTCATTTCTCTTTCTTCTATTTATTCTTACGTCACTCCTCTTACATTCCATTCATCTTTCACATATTATTCCTTCCTTTTTTTCTCCATTAAGTACACATTTATTTCATTCCTTTATTATATTAATTTCTTTACCTTAATCTTAATAATTTCTTTCCATGCATTATATTTTCATGAATCTTATTTTATTTATGTTCTCTTATTCCTTAAATGTACATTCCCTTATTCTCCTTTCCCGTGTTTCTTTCCTGTTATTTTTTTTTTCTCTAAAAACAAACATCTCCATTTATATATATTTCCCTTCTCTTTAATGTAATGTTACCTATATTTAGAAGAAAACAAGATTGAAAAAAAAAAACCATAAAATTTTTGACTTTATCTGTGCATATTTTTAACCATTTTCTCTGCTTTATTCTTATTAGTTCAATTGAATATGTTGCATAAATTATGATATTTATTGTTATATATTTTGAAATTTAAAAAGTCATACGACTTTCTTATAGTTAGCATCAGACAATAAATCATGCATTCATTTCTTTTTGTTACCATTTTTTCCTATGTATTTTTTCTTTTGAATTTAGAATAATAAATAAATGTTGATAAGAGTGACACCTAGTGCTTAGTCAATAAATTTATTTACTTCGTTATCTCAATTCCCTTCCTCATTCTTTTGTTTCTTATTTGCAATTTTCTCTAATAATATTCTCTAATTCTAGACCTTAGCATACTCTTCTTCCTTGATTCTCTGTAAACAAAAATGAGCAGCCACCATTTTATTCTTTTCTTTCCTTATAAAAAAAGGATTCCAACCAAATCACTCCATGAAAAATTCTAAAAGAATTTTGATTTTGATTAATATCCTCTTCAATTCTATGCGATTCTCCAAGGGTGCGATCTCATCTTACAGACGACATGGAACTGTCACGGACCGATTCTTAGAATGTCAAATTTTGGGGGCAAAATGGATATGAACCGTCAAATAAAGACTGATAGAGTGGAAACCATCGGTGAGAAAATATCAACTTATAAAGGAGTTTTATTTGCTAATTTATATGATGCCTATAAGCGGTTTGATGATATGTCTCTTAGGAAATTAATGGTTTATTTGTGGTTATATTGATGGTAAATGTTTGCTAATGATTCTTAAATAGATTCATGAAGTAAAAATGACATTTTTATGGAATTAGGAAGTGAAACACCTTATGTTAGTTCACAAAATTACACCTTTATAGAATATTAGTTATATAGATTCCTTAGTTGATTTGTGGTGATATGTTTGAATTGTTTGCAAGTGATTTGAAGTGGTAAAGAAAACTAATCCCTTAAAGATTCGATCTTTAAGTAGAATTTGGGTAGTCACTTAAGTATGTGAGAAATCATTTAATTGAAGAGGGATAGATTAATATTAACTGTTTATAATTAATTGTCTGTGTTTGATAATAGTTATTGATTGATTACACAAATTTAATATGATGTTAAATGTCGAATAGTGCAATAAAAATATCATTTTATCTGATAAAAGTGAGAAACCGAAAGGCTAGTTTAATGTAGTGAATTTATATGATTATATAATGATTTGGGGTTAATTATATCAGTTCATTTCGATGGTAAATATTGTGTAGTAAATTAAAATATCATTTTTACTTGATATATGCGGGTTTGTGACATTTAAACACAAAAGTGTAAGTTGTGAGATCTCTTATTTAAAATTAAATTATTCATTATTGCGTTGAGAAATTTATTTATATACGCTGTAAAAATTCATATTGATGTTGTACGGGATTTGAATTGGTTGATTTTGGTTGTGATGATCTATTAGATTGAATTAGGTAGTAAAAAAAATGTCATGATTGTAAGTACAATAAAAATATTCTTTTTATTGTACAGATAAATCATGAAAATTGTTAGAATTGTTAGACAATAAAAATATTCTTTTTATTGTACATATAAATCATGAAAATTGTTAAAGTTGTGATACAATAAAAATATTCTTTTTATTGTATATATAAATCATAGTAATTGTTAGAATTTGTTGTACAATAAAAATAATCTTTTTATTTGTATATGTTAATAATATGATTGTTTATATAAATAAAATTCCTTTTTATTGTAAATATGTGAAACATAGAATTTGTTGGACAATAAAATTCCTTTTCGTTGTAAATATGTGAAACATAGAATTTGTTGGACAACAAAATTCCTTTTTATTGTAAATATGTGAAACATAAAATTTGTTCGACAATAAAATTCTTTTTATTGTAAATATGTGAAACATAGAATTTGTTAAACAATAAAATTCCTTTTTATTGTAAATATGTGAAACATAGAATTTGTTAGACAATAAAATTCCCTTTTATTGTAAATATGTGAAACATAGAATGTGTGTAACACCCCGTAATTCTATAACATTAAGTTTCACAAATTAAAGTATAATTAAATTCTGGAATAAGAATTAAGGGAAACGGGTTACGCCATTGCGTTCGTCTCGAAATTCTGCTTGAGATAGAGTCCGAGTTTGCATAAATTGGACTCTGCATGAAAAAGATATCCTTAAATTAAATATTTCAGCAAAACATGAAAAAAGAAGAATGAGAAAAGAATAATGTTTAGCATTGTTCTAACTTTTGTAAGAAAAGGACTTACTAGCTCATTTGGTTGGAACACAAGACTTGCATACAAGAGGTACAGAGTTCGATCCCCGTCATCGCCCTATTTTTATTTTAGGGGAATGGCTTAAAATAGCCTAGTGTGAACGCAGTTCAAAAAGTGGTTTAGTGTGAAAATGGGTAATTGGGAAGATAGATAAAAAGAAAATGAATATATATATATATATATATATATACATATATAATATATATATGTGTATATATATATACGCATATGTATATATGACGTGTACACATCATGTAGCGTACGTTGCGCATTTTTGTTTGTCAAGGATGGTTTTTTTTGCCTTCTCCAATTGGATTTATGACAAATTAAAAGTAAGAAAAGATTTATTCATATATAAATAAATATTTATATATGCGTAATTAATACGGTAAAGTTGCAAGTTCACAGCTATGTACATGCTTATGTTGATTATATTAAAGTTGCAATTTCACACCTATATGTTTAAGTTCATGTTGATTTTGTCAAAAATTGAAGTTCATTGTTAATGTTGATTTCATGCCAATTTTTTGAACGTTAAATTAGGTTAAGTTATTAGCCTAATACTTTATGTGAAATCATGCGAATGGTAAATTAGGCTAAGTTGTTAGCCTAATATTTAGACGGGGGTAACGTTGGGTAAAAACTTAATTATAGGGAACTTGACATAAATTGGTCAATAATCACATAGGTGATTTATGGTATGAAATGGTATAAATTATTAATTTAAAACATGTTAATACATAGGTGGGCCCAAAACCATGAAATTAGTTAAGGCCATGAGTGGTGTAAATTTATACACCGTTAGTTTTGAAATAAAATATGTGACATGAATAATTTACATAATTAAAATGTAAATTTAGACAATACGAATATGCTTAACCCGAGGTTGGATTGAGTTGTGATGTAAACCTGCCAGGACCCGCCCGGCTGTCCAGTAATCACAACAATACATATCCAATGTGAGAGGTTAAGGCATTGAGCCCAATAAAGACCCGAGGTTAGACTGAGTTGTGGCGTAAGACTGCCCGGAACCGACCGGCATATAGGCAGCCACAACAATACCTGTCTAATGTGAGTAGTTGGTGCTTTAATAAGACAATTAAAGCTAAGTTAGGATTGGTAGGGTTAAGTTAACTAAAATACTTAACCAATTTAACATGTTAACTAGACAAGACTTGTAGGGGTTAAGTAACTAAGAATACACTTGGCCAATTTAACATGTTAACTAGACTAGAGGTTGGGGTTAAGTAAATTTAATACACTTAGCCAATTTAACATGTTAACTAGACTAGAGGTTGGGGTTAAGTAAATTTAATACACTTAGCCAATTTAATATGTTAGCTGGACTAGAGGTTAGGGTTGAGTAAACTTAGAACACTTAACCATCATAGTGTGATAAACGAATAAGGTTAAGTTAAAACGTGAAGGGACAATATTTAACCATTAGAACATGTTAATTAAACAGATGTTAGGGTTAAGTTAACTAAGGGGAACACTTAACCAATACAAGATGAATGGGTAGGTTTAAGTAATAAGAAATACTTAACTAATATAGCTTGGTTTGTGGTAGGGTTAAGTCAACATGAGCTACTGATAACACTTAACCAGCTTAATATGACAAAGGAATGGGTTGAGTTAACTTGTATTGACTAATGACACTTAACCAACTTTATGAGGAAGAGAACTTAGTAGTAAACCTTAGTTAAGAGGGCTAAGTAGTAAACCTTAGTTAAAAAACGAACGATTCAAGAAACTAAGTGATAAACCTTAGTTTAAAGTTAAGAGGGCTAAGTAGTAAACCTTAGTTAAGAAAACTAAGTAGTAAACCTTAGTAGAACACGAGAAGGAGCGAACGTCCATCTGATTTTAAAGAAGGCTCCAACGAATTGGGTTACAAAGCCCGAGGTTTCGAGGGGACGTGAGGGTACTCTTGGTATCCCTCTGTGAGGCTGCAGATGATCCTCCTGGGCTCACAGAGGTTAAGGTCTGCGTTAGAAGAACCAAGGGTTTGCCTTGGTTGCAATACAAGGCAACCTAAAGACTAGGATGGACTAGCGTGATTCGGCAAGACCAGTAGCCCTGTGATAGCAACTCGTCGTCTACCCGACCATCTTCAGTCAATCGTAGTACGCATGCGGAAAGGCAGAGAACTCCCAACAGACCATATACTTGCTATCTCGTTACGGGTGAGGCTGGCCAATAGGAAAGTGGGGCATAGGTGGCAGGATTATAGTTCTCGTGCTTGATTTTCTTGGATTGACTTTCATTAGTTAAGGGAGGGGTTACGGGACTCGGGCCGCACATATAGTGTACATGTGCATCTAGACAGCGATAAACGATTCGCGACACATACGTGGGGAAAGTCTAGGAACATATACCACTCTAGGTAGTGTGTCCTAGACTAAGGGCATCGTTCGACAGGTAGCATAATCCCTAGTTGGACCTAGGTGGCATAAATCTTGAATCCGAGAAATATTAGATAAGTCGCATAAACCCTAGTTGAATCTAGGAAGCACTCGATAAGAAAACCCTAGGTTAGATCTAGGTAATAAATAATAGATGTACACCTAAAGGCAACCGCAATTACAGGGATTGGGATCACGTTATCATCTTTATACAGATTACTAGTTGGGATACTAGTTAGGTGGTGCAGAGATAAAGAATGGGGCGTGATAGTATATTCGGATTTAAACTGTCTTGCTTTGGTTTATATTAGTCTGTTATTCTGGTACTGTCCCATTTTCCAGTTTACTCCTGTCATGAACTTTTTCCTGTTCACATGCTAAAAGCCACTAGACTTACTCAGGCTTTATGTCTGACTTTGTTTTCTTTTGTCTTCTTTTCTTCCGTTCCCCCCCCCCCAAGGTAGTCAGGGAGGGAATAACTCTGCTTAGTATGGACTGTTACTCTTTCCAAGCTTGAAGACTCTTGGATATATCGCTTCAGACTCTCTTTTCAGATGCTATGGCTGGCTTATGCTACATTGGGGAATATAAATGTTATTTTATGCTTCTTTATTTTGTAAGACAGATGATACTTTGGTATTGGAAAGCAATTGTTGTACAAACTATTTTATCAATAAAGTAAAGATTTATTTTCCGCTGTTTTAATTTTTTTCTGTCTTGTAATTTATCTGCATCTTTTACCTTAAATGCTCCACAGAACTTAGTGCATTCCCTTTGTGAGTGACACTAACGGATGTGGGGTGTTACACTTGGTATCAGAGCTGAAGGTTACCGGAACAGATAAAAGATTTGAAAAATTATTTTCAAAACGATTTTAAAAAGAAGCATTTTCAAAAGAAAAGTTTTGGTTTAAAGGCATATTCCCCAAAGCCATACGCACTATCTTCTGATTCTCTATTTGAATTCTTGTCCCCTTCTTTCTTGGGTCTTCGGGGCTCCTGGCTTTCTAGGAGGTAACCTCATCGCAGCATGGTTCCGTAAGCTTGATAAGACTACGATACCTATTGAAGGGCGAAGCAGTGCCCGACTTCCATCTATAGTCGCGGTAGTTCCACCTGCGGCTAATTTTCTTCCAAGCTTTGTAGGATTCTTTGTGTGATAGAGGTAGCTTTAGAGAGAACTGTAAACATGTTACACAAGGATGGTAAAGGTGGAAGATGAATAATTGTGGCAGGTGCCCTAGGTAGGAAGAAAGACTGGCCTTAAGAAAGGTGAAAAGTACATAGCAACCTTTAGCTTTAGACCCTCAGATTTGTAACATGATGGATAAGCTAAGTAGAGGAGAGACCTCTAATCATCTTAGTACATACACTAGCATCAAGGTTAACATCTGTTTATCTTGGAAATGGAGGTGAAGAAGCTTCACAATCTTGAAGTTAAATTAGATAAGGTACCGTATAGTGAAGCTCAAGAAGGTGCGACATATAAGACTGGAGACTAGACACGAGCATCATACCCTTTTTCTTAAAGGTATATCCTTGATCTCTTTTTCTAGGAATTTTATGCATACTTTCTAGCTTTTTTTTAAGGTATATCCTCTAGGACGTATCATCGATCCTTAGGTAGAAGCCAATGGATGTAAACATGTATTTGAAACATGTTATGATTGATGGTTTCACTTGGTTGCTCGTGAATGCATATACACACCATAGGCGCTAGAACAACTCAGTCAATTTCATATTGCATTCGCATATATGTAATTGCTTAACGGATTTAATTTGATATGTTATCATATGGATGTTGCATATGGATGAATGGCTATGCACACATGTAGTATTTACATAACTAGGGATGCTTGCATACATGATTGGACGCATGACACTGACATAATTCGCATTAAGGAGGCCAACTGAATCAGTAGACCGCTTGATTTTGCATTAGATAAAGACATATACACACACTATGCATATGAATATGAAAGCATTTAGAAATCTTTTTTTAAGGAAAATGAATGCCTGTAATTGAATGGTTGAGTAGATGGGTGATTGGATGGTAGGACACAATCTTCCTAACTTGAAGATTTCGGGGATGAAATCCTTTTAAGAAGGGGAGAATGTAACACCCCATAATTCTGTAACATTAAGTTTCACAAATTAAAGTATAATTAAATTCTAGAAGAAGAATTAAGGGAAACGGGTTATGCCATTGCGTTCGTCTCAAAATTCTGCTTGAGATAGAGTCCGAGTTTGTGTAAATTGGACTCTGCATGAAAAAGATATCCTTAAATTAAATATTTCAGCAAAACATGAAAAAAGAAGAATGAGAAAAGAATAATGTTTAGCATTGTTCTAACTTTTGTAAGAAAAGGACTTAGTAGCTCATTTGGTTGGAACACAAGACTTGCATACAAGAGGTACAGAGTTCGGTCCCCGCCAGCGCCTTATTTTTGTTTTAGGGGAATGGCTTAAAATAGCCTAGTGTGAACGCAGTTTGAAAGTGGTTTAGTGTGAAAATGGGTAATTGGGAAGATAGATAAAAGAAAATGAATATATATATATACATATAATATATATTTATATACGCATATATATATATGACGTGTACACATCATGTAGCGTACGTTGCGCATTTTTGGTTGTCAAGAATGGTTTTTTTTGCCCTTCTCCAATTGGATTTATGACAAATTAAAAGTAAGAAAAGATTTATTCATATATAAATAAATATTTATATATGCGTAATTAATACGGTAAAGAGAAAATGTATCTATTAAATACGTATTTACGTTTGAATTGATTGACAATAAATAATATAAAAAAAAAGAAAAGATGAACATTAGAATGTCACTTTTGTTATGTTAACATTAGAATAACATTTCATTAAGAAATGTATATTTAGATTAAAATGTTTTAAATTGACATTTTAGTTAAGAAATGTTCATTTAGCTAATGTTTTGTTTTAAATGTCCTTTTGATTATGATATGTTAGGAAAGAACCAATGTGTCATTTATGAAAAAAATGAACATTTAATATGCTGAGTCATTTCTGACTCATTGCTGAGTCAATGCTGAGTCATTTCTGACTCATTGCTAAGTCAATGCTGAGTCATTTCTGACTCGTTGCTGAGTCAATAGGATAACTCTATCTTGACTGAACGGTTGTGGTCGTTTCTAGGGTTAATCAAACGGCCTAAATTAATCCTAAAATTCTATATATACAACCTAGATCTTAACCTAATTCACACAATTAAACTTGGAGCCGTCACGCTGCTGTAAGATAGTTTGGAATGGCCGCCGCCTAAAGCTTAAAGACAAACAAAGCTAGAACAAATCTAAATCAAAACTAAGAATCAAACAACGTTTATCTACCCAAAGGAAAGCATCCCAATTTCAGAACTCAGAATCCAGAACTCAAGTTCATCGATCGTTGTAAGTATAGTGACTCTTTAGATGAGAATACGATTAAGACATGATTTGATGTAAATTGTAATATGGAATTATATCAGTATTGTAAAATATAGACGATGTTGTTTTGGTTTTGTTTATCATGATAATTTGAATGTTTGTGGTGATTGGATCCATTATCTATTATGCGAATTGTATGTATACTGTTAGATCGATATATGTGCTTATGTAAGTTATAGGTTGCAAGTTAGATTTACACATATATGTATATGATTCATGTAGGTTCTATGTATATATGTTTATGTTAAACCAATTGTACCTACATGACTAGAATAGATCAATATTCACAAATTCTTATGCAAGTGAAAACATATAATTGGATCCATGTTAAAAGATTCATTTATGATTCATATGATTTATAAAAGTTTATTGTTAGATCTATGTTATACATATGTATTGCAAGTTCATACATGTTTATGTTGATTATATTAAAGTTGCAAGTTCACACCTATGTACATGTTTATGTTGACTATGTTAAAGTTGCAAGTTCACACCTATGTACATGTTTATGTTGAATATGTTAAAGTTGCAAGTTCACACCTATGTACATGTTTATGTTGATTATATTAAAGTTGCAAGTTCACACCTATGTACATGTTTATTTTGATTATATTAAAGTTGCAAGTTCACACTTATGTACATGTTTATGTTGATTATGTTAAAGTTGCAAGTTCACACCTATGTACATGTTTATGTTGATTATGTTAAAGTTGCAAGTTCAGAGCTATGTACATGTTTATGTTGATTATATTAAAGTTGCAAGTTCACACCTATATGTTTATGTTCATGTTGATTTTGTCAAAAATTGCAAGTTCATAGTTAATGTTGATTTCATGCCAATTTTGTGAACGTTAAATTAGGCTAAGTTATTAGCCTAATACTTTATGTGAAATCATGGGAACGGTAAATTAGGCTATGTTGTTAGCCTAATATTTAGACGGGGGTAACGTTGGGTAACAACTTAATTATAGGGAACTTGACATAAATTGGACAATAATCACATGGGTGATTTATGGTATGAAATGGTATAAATTATTAATTTAAAACATGTTAATACATAGGTGGGCCCAAAACCACGAAATTGGTTAAGGCTATGAGTGGTGTAAATTTATACACCGTTAGTTTTGAAATAAAATATGTGACATGAATAATTTACATAATTAAAATGTAAATTTAGACAATACGAATATGCTTAACCCGAGGTTGGATTGAGTTGTGATGTAAACCTGCCCGGACCCGCCCGGTTGTCCAGTAATCACAACAATACCTATCCAATGTGAGGGGTTAAGGTATTAAGCCCAATAAAGACCCGAGGTTAGACTGAGTTATGGCGTAAGACTGCCCGGAACCGACCGGCATACAAGCAGCCACAACAATACCTGTCTAATGTGAGTGGTTGGTGCTTTAATAAGACAATTAAAGCTAAGTTAGGATTGGTAGGGTTAAGTTAACTAAAACACTTAACCAATTTAACATGTAAACTAGACAAGACTTGTAGGGGTTAAGTAACTAAGAATACACTTAGCCAATTTAACATGTTAACTAGACTAGAGGTTGGGGTTAAGTAAATTTAATACACTTAGCCAATTTAACATGTTAACTAGACTAGATGTTGGGGTTAAGTAAATTTAATACACTTAGCCAATTTAATATGTTAGCTGGACTAGAGGGTAGGGTTGAGTAAACTTAGAACACTTAACCATCATAGTGTGATAAACGAATAAGGTTAAGTTAAAACATGAAGGGACAATACTTAACCATTAGAACATGTTAATTAAACAGATGTTAGGGTTAAGTTAACTAAGGGGAACACTTAACCAATACAAGATGAGTGGGTAGGTTTAAGTAATAAGAAATACTTAACCAATATAGCTTGGTTTGTGGTAGGGTTAAGTCAACATGAGCTACTGATAACAGTTAACCAGCTTAATATGACAAAGGAATGGGTTGAGTTAACTGGAATTGACTAATGACACTTAACCAACTTTATGAGGAAGAGAACTAAGTAGTAAACCTTAGTTAAGAGGGTTAAGTAGTAAACCTTAGTTAAGAAACGAACGATTCAAGAAACTAAGTGATAAACCTTAGTTTAAAGTTAAGAGGGCTAAGTAGTAAACCTTAGTTAAGAAAACTAAGTAGTAAACCTTAGTAGAACACGAGAAGGAGCGAACGTCCATCTGATTTTAAAGAAGGCTCCAACGAATTTGGTTACGAAGCCCTTGGCTTCGAGGGGACGTGAGGGTACTCTTGGTATCCCTCTGTGAGGCTGCAGATGATCCTCCTGGGCTCACAGAGGTTAAGGTCTGCGTTAGAAGAACCAAGGGTTTGCCTTGTTTGCAATACAAGGCAACCTAAAGACTAGGATGGACTAGCGTGATTCGGCGAGACCAGTAGCCCTGTGATAGCAACTCGTCGTCTACCTACCATCTTCAGTCAATCGTAGTACGCATGCGAAAAGGCAGAGAACTCCCAACAGACCATATACTTGCTATCTCATTACGGGTGAGGCTGGCCAATAGGAAAGTGGGGCATAAGTGGCAGTAGTATAGTTCTCGTGCTTGATTTTCTTGGATTGCCTTTCATTAGTTGAGGGAGGGGTCACGTGGGACCATAACCACTGGTAGAAAAACAGACCTTAGCATCTACATCGGCAGATAACTTAAAGCTCCCGACCGAGTTCCATATCTCTTGATTAGCCCTGTTACGGGACTCGGGCCGCACATATAGTGTACATGTGCATCTAGACAGTGATAAACGATTCGCGACACATACGTGGGGAAAGTCTAGGAACATATACCACTCTAGGTAGTGTGTCCTAGACTAAGGGCATCATTCGACAGGTAGCATAATCCCTAGTTGGACCTAGGTGGCATAAATCCTGAATCCGAGAAGTATTAGATAAGTCGCATAAACCCTAGTTGAATCTAGGAAGCGCTCGATAAGAAAACCCTAGGTTAGATCTAGGTAATAAATAATAGATGTACACCTAAAGGCAACCGCAATTACAGGGATTGGGATCACGTTATCATCTTTATACAGATTACTAGTTGGGATACTAGTTAGGTGGTGTAGAGATATAGAATGGGGTGTGATAGTATATTCGGTTTTAAACTGTCTTGCTTTGGTTTATATTAGTCTGTTATTCTGGTACTGTCCCATTTTCCAGTTTACTCCTGTCATGAACTCTATCCTGTTCACATGCTAAAAGCCACTAGACTACTCAGGCTTTATGTCTGACTCTGTTTTTCTTTTGTCTTATTTTCTTCCGTCCCCCCCCCCCCCCCCCCCCCCCCAGGTAGTCAGCAAGGGAATAGCTCTGCTTAGTATGGACTGTTACTCTTTCCAAGCTTGAAGACTCTTGGATATATTGCTTCAGACTCTCTTTTCCGCTGCTATGGCTGGCTTATGCTACATTGGGGAATATAAATGTTATTTTATGCTTCTTTATTTTGTAAGACAGATGATACTCTATTATTGGAAAGCAATTGTTGTACAAACTATTTTATCAATAAAGTAAAGATTTATTTTCCGCTGTTTTAATTTTTTTTCTGTCTTGTAATTTATCTGCATCTTTTACCTTAAATGCTCCACAGAACTTAGTGCATTCCCTTTCTGAGTGACACTAACGGATGTGGGGGTGTTACAATGTGTTAGACAATAAAATTCCTTTTTATTGTTAATATGTGAAATGGTTGGACAACAAAATTCCTTTTTGCCGTAAATACATGAAACATAGAAATTGTGTATTCAATAAAATTCGTTTTATTTGTACATATGAAACATAGAAATTGTGTATATAATAAAATTACCTTTTGGTATATGTGAACATAAAAATTGATCATATAAATAAAATTCCTTTTTTTGTACATATGAAACATAAAAACTGTGTATACAATAAAATTCCTTTTTAATTGTATATATAAATCATAGAAATTGTTAAAATTGTATATACAATAAAATTATCTTTTTTATTGTATATGCGAACATAGAAATTGTTTACATAAATAAAATTATCTTTTTATTGTATACGTGAATTAAAGAAAATTGGTTATACAATAAAATGACTTTTTATTGTATATATATGAATCATAGAATTGGAAAAAATTGTATGTACAATAAAATTACTTTTTTTTATTGTATACATATGAATCACAAATTTGACATGTTTAGGGAAAATTGTTGAAACATTAAGAATGATAATTTTTAATGTATATTTAGATTCATTATTAAAAAGAATCAGATTTATGAAAAATGGTTGAAACATAAAAGATGATAAATTTTTAATGTATATTTAGTTTCATTAAAAATGATTCACTACTAAAAATGACATGATCATTAGAAATTGTTTAGAGATTAAAAAGGACATTTTTAATGTTTATTTAGTTTCATTAAAAAAGTTACATTCAACATGTTTATTTAGATAAAAAGGATTACATGTTAAGATAGATTTATAATCAAAAATGTTACTTTCAATATGTTTATTTAGATAAAAAGGATTACATGTTAAAATAGGATTTGTAATCAAAAATGCTACTTTTAACAAGTTTGTTTAGTTAAAAAGAATTACATGTTTTGATTCATTAAAATGTATTCACTTACATGTTAGCAAGTAGGAAAATGTTTATATCTTAATATACGTTTTGTTTGTTGAAAACATCACTTTTAACATGTTAGTGAAATCGTCGAATGATTTATATTTATATTTATATTTATATTTATATATATAAATTAAACGGATCGCGCACGGTAGTTCATGTTTCAGCATTGTAACTTTAAACGATTATACCAAAAGATCCGACTGACGGATTTTCCCAAAACTGGAACCGTTAGGTTCGATTTGTAAAGATATTTCCAATGATACTAAATTTGTTAAGATCCAACGGTTAGATTTCGAGAAATGTGTAATTCAAATTTGGATAAAAACAGAGCCAGGGCCACATAACAACCTGAAACGTCATTCGAATTAAAGGGGCTATTTTAATATAAATAATAATAGCGATAAATTGTTGTAAAATAATATTAACGATATGAAATGTTTTGAATTATATATATTCGAGAATTATTTGAAAAGACTGAGTTAAATCTCATTTTAAATAATTACATGACTACTCAAAGTCGAAGACATTGAAGACGGTGGTCAGAGACCGACGATCTTCACATCGAATGGACGACTACTAATGCCCTGAATTGGGTAGCTCCCAGTAAATGGTTAAAGTGGTTGTTGTCCGGACGTACTTGTTGATTGTCCAGATATGTGAGAACCTCTCTTCCATATTGGCATAGGGGACGAGGAATAAGGTGTCTCCGGTTTCGTTCAGACCCAGAACAGACTTGTAAATGGATGAGTGTCTGATATTGGATTTCGTTTTGCGTTAATTGATTTCTGTTTAATATATATCTGTTTGGTGGTGTAGAATTTATTCTCTTGCTTAACACCCTTCTCAGAAACGTACGAGCTTAGAGGTTATATATTGATATACGTCAGTTACATGGCGTGGATTGTCAGTGTGACATGCTAATATGCAACTGATCAAGGCTTTTTGTTGAAAAGAAGAGCCTTGTGGTTGACGATCAAAGCACAACTTTAATTAGTGTAGCTTTGTTTATAGCGTAACTTCGCGAGCCTCACACCCCGGTAAGAGTAAGAAACGGGATAAGGGAATGCAGGGAGTGCACGACGTTTCTTTCTAGCTAGAAGTGGTGTCATGGTTTGGAGCTCAGACATTTGTACTTATGTGGATGATAGATTTCGAGGCCTCGATATATAGGTCGCTACTGGCCAAGTGATAGGTCCAATAGGACCAGGAAACATGTGTTCATGCATAACTAATCCAGTAAAGTATTTGTGGATCGGCCCTGTAGGATCCAAGGGTTGCTCGTAGGTGTGATCCTGAGACATTTGCTAGAGTGTCTCGAATCGGGAAGGAGACCATCCCTAGCCTTGACTCATCATGGAAACCCAATTTCCAGTGCAACATTACGGATTTGATTGTAAACATATATATGGCGACATAGTAGGATGGCGTACTATGTCGTCTAGGATTGATACATTTATTTTGAAAGTGTTTTAAACTGATTAGACACTAGTAATAATATCAAATAATTATTGTTTATACGTATCAATCATGTTTGACCATTATAAGCTAAAACTCTATCCTCGGGTTTGCGTTGCATTGTGTGATGGGACTTGAGTTTTATAATGTTTTCATTTTTTTCAAAAAGCATTACGTTGTTTTAAAGATTTACTTATTTTACGCACTGGCAATCCAATGGAATAAACCCGTTCCGCGTTAGCGGCGTGGTCCTGTGATTAGCCTTATTATTAGATAAGTTAAGTAAGATTTCTCATAACACATGACTGACTCGTAGTTTGTTTTCACTTGCAAACTCGGATGCCCTTATTTACACACGGCAGTCGAGTGGCTTGTTTTGTAGATATTTATTTGTTGAGCCGGATTTTGGATCGAAGCTTAAAGCTGTGTCTAGAGCATTGATAGTTTTCCGCTGTGTTATTTTATTTGTTTCTGCTGCATTATATTACATTTATTATAAATTAATCTTCCGCTATATTATCATTTTTCGATGTACTTTGATATATTTTGTACTCTGATGTAACGTTATCATGATTTTTATAAAAGTCTTCAGTTATTTGTTCTGATGTGTTGTATGCCCAAAGTTAGCGTATCCGGATTTTGGACAGTCTTGGTCGATTTAGCGATCGATTAGGTCCGAGCAAAATCCATATTGTTACAAATCACCTCATTAAATGTTCTCAAAAGTTGAAACCTAATCATTTAAATAGCTAAATATAGTTCTCATACAAATATTTCTTTTACCAATTTAATAGACTAGTTAATTATTGATCAAGTATAGCTCCCTAAAATAAATAAATTACAAACTGGAATAAAAATAACATTTGATCTCTAATTAACAACATAAATATGTAATTATATTTGTATTGTTTGCCCAATCTTAACTATAATTAAATCAGCATAATTCATTCAAAAATAATTTCAAATATTACTACCTTTTTCAAATGCCTCTTAGTTGATTTATTAGTAGTGTAACACCCCACGCCCGCTAAGGTCACTCACAAAGGGAATGCCATAGCATCGGTGGAGTATTTTAGTGAATATAGAACAGAAAAATTACAACAAGACAGATATAAATAGTACTTGAAATTTTAAAACATCATCTCATAACAGCGGAAATAAACATGTCTGGTTACATCATAAAACCACGATAAAAGTCAAGTACAATATCCATCAAAATAAAGAGGTACATAATCCCACTCTCTCATACAATAGCCATAACAAAAGAAAAGATAACTGGATAACTGGAGCTTTACATCAACCCAAGCTCCTAAAGACTGGAACAGCAATCCGATCAAGCTCTACTACCGCTAGGATCCACCGTAGGACCTGAGGGTTGGGAAAAAGATAAAAACAACGGGGTCAGACATAAGTCTGAGTGAGTCCTATAACTTTAACAATACAATCATTAAAGTAACCAGAGAAGACATAAACTTGACCTACGGTAATATCTGGGGATGAATGGCTACACTAAGCAGCTTGGTAGACTTAGGATAAACTAAGATAACCGTCAGGACGCATCTACCCTCCCAAGGATAATTACTAACTGCACCACACCAGTCATTCCTACTTAAAGGTTGATCCCTTCCAAGGACTTAGAAAATTTCCCCAGTAGTCTCGTGTACCCCTAGCCCACTACATAGGTATCGTCTGCCCCTATCTCCACTAGGTGTACCCAGTATTCTTACCCAGTAGTTTCGTGTACCCCCACATAGGTGCCGTCTGCCCCTATCTTCATTAGGTGTACCCACTACTCCCAAGCGATCGGCTCCCTACCGTAGATACCCGTGCTGGTCCCACAGTGGGGTGTATCACTCCCCTAAAGTGGCTACCCAATACTAACGGTGCACGGCTTTATATCTACACGATGCAACAACGACTTATCTACCAGCCCGGGCCCACACATGCATATGAAACCCGTTGGACTTGCGTTGCCACCGCTAACCCGTTTTGGCCTCTTATAATCAAGCCCAATATGCGTGTCCCGTCACTCGACATGGGTCGAGCCCACAAAGATACGTTTGGGATATTGGTTGAAATGGGCCCCCACAAGCTACCCACTTAAGCTTGTCAAATATCTAGTGTATCCCACTTAACCCTTTAATCATGTTTAATTACATGTTCCTCTTGGTTAAGTATTCTAATCGTATTTTCTATTGCCACCCAAGGCAACCCACTAGATTCCACATGCCACCCAAAGCAACCACCAAATTTCCTCATGCCACCCAAGGCACCCACTTAACCCCTCATGTCCCACTACATGCTATTATGGTTAAGTGTTTCTTAATTAATTAAGACCGTGATCTCCCGTAAAGACCTCCCACATTAGACTGGCTGTTATGACCGCCTGGTTAAGCCGGTAGAATCCGGGCAGTCTTACGTCATAACAGAGTCTAACCTCGTGTCTTTACCTTAATCACGTATTTAATTTATGGCTAAGACCTCTCACATTGGACTGACATTTGTAGCAACTGGTTAAGCCGGTCGGGTCCGGGCAGTTTTACACTACAAATGAGTCCAACCTCGTGTCTTAGTCGATTAATTACACCTAATTAATCACCCCCATATTAATTATCCCTAATTAATATCAAGTTTTCCATAACATGGGTAGACCTAACTCAATAGGTAAATTCCCATGGGGTAGACCTAACTCAATAGGTAAATTCCCACTTATGGTAATTTATTTTTATGGTATGCTTAATCATACCCAAACATTCATTTATTAACATATTTACCAACCCCATCGTTCCCCACGTAAATCGTTCTCGTTACATGACATAATAAGGGGAAGATCATCACAAATATCATGGGTTTAACATACAACTTTGTCATGGGTTAAGAGGATGTCAACTTGCATATATGAGCATATATTAACCCAACTACGTATAACCCAAACTTGCATATTATCATACACATGATTTGCATAACATGTTGCATATGAGCTTGCATATTATCATACACATATTTTGCATAACATGTTGAACTTGCATATAGGCATTCTCATAACTTGCATAACATGTTAAACATGCATTTAAGCATACACATAACTTGCATAAGCATTCACATACTTGCATAAGCATCCACATACTTGCATAAGCATTCACATACTTGCATAACTTGCATATCATGTCATTTAAGCATATACATATCTTGCAAAAGCATTCATATACTCGCATAAGCATGCATAACTTGCATATCACATAAATCTTGCATTTAAACATATACATGACTTGCATAAGCATCCATACACTTGCATAAGCATGCATAACTTGCATATCACTTTCAACTTGCATTTAAACATATACTTAACTTGCATATCACTTTCAACTTGCATTTAAACATATACTTAACTTGCATATCACTTTCAACTTGCATAACTCACTTTGCTAAACATGCATAATTCCACTTATTAAATATGCATAAATCCTCTTATTAAACATGCATATATCAACTTGTTAAACATGCATAAATCAACTTATTAAGCATGCACAAAACAACTTATCAAATATGCATAAACATAGAACAACATAGAGTAATATATCATTATACATGATTCAAACTCACTAATCCGCATTTAAGACCATAAGTCTCATTACACCCAATCTACTTACTTTAACAATTGATGTTAAAGTGATAGAAACTCACCAAACTCAAGATTAGCAACCTTATGAAGTAGAATTAGTTGCTAACTATGAAGATAATGATGATTAAAGATTGATTAGAGAGGAATTAGCTTGCAACTTTCTTCTTAGATTAGTGGAGGCTTCTCTTAGAATTTAGTTTGGCGGCATGAGGCCATTATTTCTATTTTTGGTAAGGATTAAGGTAGGTTTAGGGTGTATTTATAGATTAAGAGAGTGTTTTAGGCCCTTAGATTAACCCTAGATTTATTTAGGACCCTTAGATTTCGGCACCTTCCAGAAACTAGCCCTAAGACCAAGCCCAAACCCCAAACTGGTGCACCCAACCACATAACTCACTAGAAACTGTGCAGGTTTCTTGGCTCGGCACGGGCGCACTTCCCAAGTGCGCCAGTGTATCTTTGTACTGGCGCACTTCACAAGTGCGCCAGTGCATCTTTGTTCTGGCGCACTTCACAAGTGCGCCAGTGCAATTCTGGCCTGTTTCTGGTTTTTCTGCCTAACTTCGTTCGTCCATATCTCTTTCATACGGTACCCATTTTACGCAAACTCGGACTCTATTTCGCGTATTTTTCCGAGACGAACGCAATAACGTAGCCCGTTACCCCCAATTCCCACATCTGAGATTATTCATCCTGTAATTAGTGAATTTTAGTACTAACTAAAATTCGGGGTGTTACATTCTCCCCTCCTTAAAGGATTTCGTCCCCGAAATCTCTAAGCTAAGGAGAATGCATATCCTACCATCCAAACAACCATCTACTCAAACCATCAACCACGGGCATCCATTGTCCTTAAACGGTTTCTAATGATGTATGAACATATGCAAAAAGTGTGTGTATATGTTCCCTATCTAATGTATGAACATATGCAAACCATGATAGTGCCATGCATCCATTATGTATGCGAGAGAACCCTATCGACACATACAATATCTACATGAGTGCACAATCATTCACCAAAATGCATCATCCATGTGATAACACAACCATTATACATCCATAAATATATTTTCCTACACACAATTTTATGCAATATGCAATATGAAGTGACTGAGCCGATCTAGTGCCTAGAGTGTGTGTATATGCATCCACGAGCAACCACTAGCAAACACTTGCATCCACTTGCATCCATCAACCATAACATGTCTCAAACACATGTTTCAACCATAGTTTTACCCTATCTAAAGGCCAAAGGTACTAACGAGAGGACATACCGAAGATAAGATAAGTACTAGACAAGCGATAAAGGAGAAAGTAAAGACATACCCTCAAAAAGAAATGGGTACAATGAACGCATCTTTGCTTCCGTCTCCCAAGTTGCGTTGCTCTCATCTTCTCCCCATTGCACCTTGACTAGATGAACCTCTCGATTCCTCAATTTCCTAGTCTCTGACCCAAGGATGCGAGTAGGAGCTCGTCGAATCGTCGCATCACGCTCAACCTCTACATCTCTAAGTAAGCTCGGCTCTACCACCTCTGCGGTCTCATGTAAGCACTTCCTCAGATGTGATACATGGAATACATCATGAACACCACTAAGTCTGTCGGGCAACTCCACCCTATATGCCATCCGTCCAATCCTTTCCTTGATAGGAAACGGCCCAACAAACCTCGGTGCTAACTTCCCAACGGATCCGAAGCGAACAACATTTCTCAACGGAGATACCTTGACAAAAACCATATCCCCAACCTCAAACTCAAGATCCGTCCTTCTCTTGTCCGCATAAGATTTTTGCCTATCCTGTGCTGCTTTCATCCTTCTTCGAATCAAGTCAATCTTCTCAGAAGTCTCCCTAATCATATCGGGCCCCAGCAATATCTTATCCGTAGATTCCCACCAACATGCAGGTGATCGACAAGGCCTTCCATAGAGAGCTTCGAAAGGGGCCATACCAATACTGGACTGAAAGCTGTTATTATATGCGAACTCCACCAGTGGAAGATGCTCTTCCCATGTACCTCCAAAATCTAAGATACAAAGCCTTAAAAGGTCTTCTAGAACACGATTCACCCTCTCAGTCTGGCCGTCTGTCTGAGGATGATATGCGGTGCTCAGACACAATTGAGTCCCCACTGCTTCTTGCAGACTTCTCCAGAACTCGCTAGTGAAGATAGGATCTCGATCACTAACTATGCTAGAGGGTACCCCACGCAATCGAACTATCTCTCGAAGATATACAGAAGCTAGCCATGGAGCAGTCCTCTTGCTCTTCACAGGTATGAAATGGGCGCTCTTAGTAAGTCTATCTACCACCACCCAAATTCCTGTATTACCTTTCCTCGACCTGGGTAACCCGTCAATAAAATCCATCGAGACGCTATCCCACTTCCATTGCGGAACCTCCAATGGGTGAAGCAACCCACCAGGTTTCCTTTGCTCCGCCTTCACTTGCTGGCACACCAAACATCGAGCGACATACTCGGCCACATCTTTCTTCATACCGGCCCAGAAGAAAACCCTCTTCATGTTTTGGTACATCTTATCCCCACCGGGATGAATGGTCATCCTAGAACGGTGTGCGTCATCAAGAATAGCCTTCCTCAAACCCTCGTCCTGCGGTACGCAAAGTCTACCGTCTCTACGCAAGCACCCCCTATCGTCTAGGGTGTACCTACTCAAATGGCTGGACGACTCCCCCCTCATGAGCTTCTCTATCAACTCAACCAACTGTGGGTCGTCCCTCTGGGCTTCTCCAATCCGCCCCAAAAGAGTAGGCCTAACTTCCAAAGAAGCTAGCAAACCGGGTACATAGTCAACGGAGGGTCTGAAATCAAACATCGAGATAAACTCCAAGTCTCGTCGTTCCACGAACAATGGACTCAAGGACAACCTCTTCCTACTCAAGGCGTCCGCCACCACGTTACCCTTGCCAGGGGTATACGCTATCTCGAAATCATAGGATGCTAAGAACTCCATCCACCTTTGCTGTCTCAGATTCAAATCCTTCTGAGAAAACAAGTACTTCAATGATTTGTGGTCGGTGAACAATTCGAATCTCTCACCAAGAAGATAATGGCGCCAAATCTTAAGCACAAAAACAATAGCGGCCAACTCTAGATCATGGGTAGGGTAATTTTTCTCATGTGCCCTCAACTGCCTTCCACCATAGGCTATTACCCTTCCCTCTTGCATTAAGACTGCGCCAAGTCCTGTCCCACAGGCATCGGTATAGACAACAAATGGCTTGCTCCCATCTGGCAACACTAAAACTGGAGCGGTGGTTAAAGCTCTCTTTAACCGTCGGAACGCATCATCACAATCTACGTCCCATGTAAAAACAAGATTCTTCTTTGTTAAGCGGGTTAATGGGGCTGATATCTTCGCGAAGTCTTTAATAAACTTCCTATAATAACCCGCCAACCCCAAGAAACTTCTTACTTCGGTAGCATTCTTCGGAACCTTCCAATCCTGAATTGATACTACCTTCGCGGGATCCACAGCTATCCCTTCCTTGGAGACCACGTGCCCCAAGAATCGTACTTCCTTCCTCCAGAAGTGACATTTAGAGAATTTAGCCTTAAGGCTATGTGCTCGAAGAGTCTTCAACACTTCCCCAAGATGTAGGGCATGCTCTTCTTCACTCTTAGAGAATACTAAGATATCATCCACAAAGACCACCACGAATTTATTAAGGAACTCCCTGAACACCCTACTCATCAAATCAACAAAGTATGCAGGGGCGTTCGTCAACCCAAATGGCATCACCAGCCACTCATAGAAACCATCCGGAGTTCTAAAGGCAGTCTTATCTATGCTATCCTCAGCCACCCTCAACTGATGAAACCCCGTGGCTAAGTCCAACTGAGAAAATACTGAAGCGCCAACCAACTGATCGAAAAGATCGTCTATCCTCGGCAATGGGTGTCTATTCTTCTTTGTGAGCTTGTTGAGTTCTCTATAATCAACACAAAGTCTGAGGGACCCATATGCCTTCGTAGCAAATACTACTGGAGCACCCCACTCCGATATGCTCCGTCTTATGAACCCCTTCTCAAGCAACTCCCCTACTTGCTTATGGAGTTCCCTCCTCTCACGAGGAGCCATGTGGCGCACTGGTAAAGATACCGGTTTAGCATTATCCACTAAATATATTCGGAAGTCAATCTCCCGCTTCGGAGGTAAGCCCTTCACCTCCTCAAACACATCCGGATATTCCCGGACCACTCTCATAGATTGCAAACTCTCGACCGAAGCGTCAAGCGATTCAAGATAACTTAGCATAACAGAGTCCATGGGATTACAAGAAATCTCGAGAGTGTTACCCAAGCGGGTCATCAGCCTAACAACTCTCCTTTCGCAATCAAGAACGGCACCATTACTGGATAACCAGTCCATGCCCAAAATCAACCCATAGCCCGTGAAGCCCAATACAAAAGCATCACATCTAAACTCAATGCTAAGTATAGAAATCTTCAAACCCAAACATATCATGGACAAATAAGTGGAGCCCCCAATTGGGTTTGAAACAACCAAGGGATCATCTACCAGACTGGTGTCTAAGTGCAGTAACTCAACTAATGATGATGAAATAAACGAATGCGATGCGCCTGAATCAAACAATGTACGGACAGGATGGTCAAATAGAAAAACCAGACTTTCAACGGAAATAGTTCTACCTCTCTCCTGAATCGGTGGAACCGCGAGAGCCTGTACTTGCCCCCTAACCTGACTCGGTGCCATAAGAGCTTGCACCTGTCCTCCTGAGGTAGATCCCGTCCTTTGCCCCTTCTTAGGGCAATCCTTCACTAAGTGCCCTGCTTCACCACAGTGGAAGCAACCGGTCTTCTTCTTCTTGCGACAATCCTTGCTTAGGTGGCCAGGTGTCCCACAATTGAAACACTTCTTCTTCTTGCCCTTGCCACCGTTGCCTTTCCCACCTTTGCTTTGCTGTTGTTGAGGTTTCTTTTGATCTCCCTTCTTCTCGGGTGCCTTATTAGCATTAGGACCCTTCTCTTCCTCATACATGAGTGCCATGTCAACTAGCTTCTCAAAGGTGGACCCATAGGGATGTGAGTCATAGCCAACCCATGCATAGGTTCATTCAAGCCTTTCACGAACCGCAAAGCCTTCTTCTCTGGTGTATTCACCATGTCTAGGCCAAACCTTGCCAATTGATTAAACTTGTTAACATATTCCTTCGCCGAAAGATTTCCTTGCTTTAGAGTCAAGAATCTTTCCATATACAAGTTTTCCTCCGCCCTTGAGAGAAACTTTGCCACAAATCTTTGCCTAAAATCTGCCCAAGAGTCAACGGGGCGTTCTCCATTAGTGACCTCCCACCAGAATGAGGCCTCTCCCTTCATTAACCAAGCAGCCAACTTGACTTTCTTCCCTTCTTCCATCTCAAAGATATCTATCAACTCTTCCACCTCTTTAAGCCAATCTCTAGCCTCCACAAAGGTTTCAGATCCTTGAAAAGGTTTCCCTCCCATAGCTTTAAATTCCTTGCAAGTCTTAGCAAAAGTATCCGTGCGAGGAGGAGGGGGAGGAGGAAGATCGGGTGCTACGGTTGGTGGAGGAATATTTGCTGGACCCGCAGTGGTGGCCCTAGCCTCCATCAATCTCCTATACCATACTGGTACCGTCACACCCTCCGGAAGATTAAGATTCTCGGCCATGCTGAAACGGAAAAGGAAAGATTCAAAACGGAGAATTCGAAGGATATAGATATGGCTATTGGGGATCATGCTTTTCTTTCAAAAACTTTTCTCTTAAAAGACATGTTTTTGAAAATATCTTTTCCAAAAATGTTTTTAGAAAAATAGTTTTCTAAAAATTTTATCTGTTCCGGTAACCTTTGCTCTGATACCACGTGTAACACCCCACGCCCGCTAAGGTCACTCACAAAGGGAATGCCATAGCATCGGTGGAGTATTTTAGTGAATATAGAACAGAAAAATTACAACAAGACAGATATAAATAGTACTTGAAATTTTAAAACATCATCTCATAACGGCGGAAATAAACATGTCTGGTTACATCATAAAACCACGATAAAAGTCAAGTACAATATCCATCAAAATAAAGAGGTACATAATCCCACTCTCTCATACAATAGCCATAACAAAAGAAAAGATAACTGGATAACTGGAGCTTTACATCAACCCAAGCTCCTAAAGACTGGAACAACAATCCGATCAAGCTCTACTACCGCTAGGATCCACCGTAGGACCTGAGGGTTGGGAAAAAGATAAAAACAACGGGGTCAGACATAAGTCTGAGTGAGTCCTATAACTTTAACAATACAATCATTAAAGTAACCAGAGAAGACATAAACTTGACCTACGGTAATATCTGGGGATGAATGGCTACACTAAGCAGCTTGGTAGACTTAGGATAAACTAAGATAACCGTCAGGACGCATCTACCCTCCCAAGGATAATTACTAACTGCACCACACCAGTCATTCCTACTTAAAGGTTGATCCCTTCCAAGGACTTAGAAAATTTCCCCAGTAGTCTCGTGTACCCCTAGCCCACTACATAGGTGTCGTCTGCCCCTATCTCCACTAGGTGTACCCAGTATTCTTACCCAGTAGTTTCGTGTACCCCCACATAGGTGCCGTCTGCCCCTGTCTTCATTAGGTGTACCCACTACTCCCAAGCGATCGGCTCCCTACCGTAGATACCCGTGCTGGTCCCACAGTGGGGTGTATCACTCCCCTAAAGTGGCTACCCAATACTAACGGTGCACGGCTTTATATCTACACGATGCAACAACGGCTTATCTACCAGCCCGGGCCCACACACGCATATGAAACCCATTGGACTTGCGTTGCCACCGCTAACCCGTTTTGGCCTCTTATAATCAAGCCCAATATGCGTGTCCCGTCACTCGACATGGGTCGAGCCCACAAAGATACGTTTGGGATATTGGTTGAAATGGGCCCCCACAAGCTACCCACTTAAGCTTGTCAAATATCTAGTGTATCCCACTTAACCCTTTAATCATGTTTAATTACATGTTCCTCTTGGTTAAGTATTCTAATCGTATTTTCTATTGCCACCCAAGGCAACCCACTAGATTCCACATGCCACCCAAAGCAACCACCAAATTTCCTCATGCCACCCAAGGCACCCACTTAACCCCTCATGTCCCACTACATGCTATTATGGTTAAGTGTTTCTTAATTAATTAAGACCGTGATCTCCCGTAAAGACCTCCCACATTAGACTGGCTGTTATGACCGCCTAGTTAAGCCGGTAGAATCCGGGCAGTCTTACGTCATAACAGAGTCTAACCTCGTGTCTTTACCTTAATCACGTATTTAATTTATGGCTAAGACCTCTCACATTGGACTGACATTTGTAGCAACTGGTTAAGCCGGTCGGGTCCGGGCAGTTTTACACTACAAATGAGTCCAACCTCGTGTCTTAGTCGATTAATTACACCTAATTAATCACCCCCATATTAATTATCCCTAATTAATATCAAGTTTTCCATAACATGGGTAGACCTAACTCAATAGGTAAATTCCCATGGGGTAGACCTAACTCAATAGGTAAATTCCCACTTATGGTAATTTATTTTTATGGTATGCTTAATCATACCCAAACATTCATTTATTAACATATTTACCAACCCCATCGTTCCCCACGTAAATCGTTCTCGTTACATGACATAATAAGGGGAAGATCATCACAAATATCATGGGTTTAACATACAACTTTGTCATGGGTTAAGAGGATGTCAACTTGCATATATGAGCATATATTAACCCAACTACGTATAACCCAAACTTGCATATTATCATACACATGATTTGCATAACATGTTGCATATGAGCTTGCATATTATCATACACATATTTTGCATAACATGTTGAACTTGCATATAGGCATTCTCATAACTTGCATAACATGTTAAACATGCATTTAAGCATACACATAACTTGCATAAGCATTCACATACTTGCATAAGCATCCACATACTTGCATAAGCATTCACATACTTGCATAACTTGCATATCATGTCATTTAAGCATATACATATCTTGCAAAAGCATTCATATACTCGCATAAGCATGCATAACTTGCATATCACATAAATCTTGCATTTAAACATATACATGACTTGCATAAGCATCCATACACTTGCATAAGCATGCATAACTTGCATATCACTTTCAACTTGCATTTAAACATATACTTAACTTGCATATCACTTTCAACTTGCATTTAAACATATACTTAACTTGCATATCACTTTCAACTTGCATAACTCACTTTGCTAAACATGCATAATTCCACTTATTAAATATGCATAAATCCTCTTATTAAACATGCATATATCAACTTGTTAAACATGCATAAATCAACTTATTAAGCATGCACAAAACAACTTATCAAATATGCATAAACATAGAACAACATAGAGTAATATATCATTATACATGATTCAAACTCACTAATCCGCATTTAAGACCATAAGTCTCATTACACCCAATCTACTTACTTTAACAATTGATGTTAAAGTGATAGAAACTCACCAAACTCAAGATTAGCAACCTTATGAAATAGAATTAGTTGCTAACTATGAAGATAATGATGATTAAAGATTGATTAGAGAGGAATTAGCTTGCAACTTTCTTCTTAGATTAGTGGAGGCTTCTCTTAGAATTTAGTTTGGCG
The DNA here is from genome assembly GCA_030737875.1 of Allium sativum. Taxonomy (NCBI): domain Eukaryota; kingdom Viridiplantae; phylum Streptophyta; class Magnoliopsida; order Asparagales; family Amaryllidaceae; genus Allium; species Allium sativum. The sequence goes on from CM060921.1 coordinate 192,056,161, forward strand.
GCATGAGGCCATTATTTCTATTTTTGGTAAGGATTAAGGTAGGTTTAGGGTGTATTTATAGATTAAGAGAGTGTTTTAGGCCCTTAGATTAACCCTAGATTTATTTAGGACCCTTAGATTTCGGCACCTTCCAGAAACTAGTCCTAAGACCAAGCCCAAACCCCAAACTGGTGCACCCAACCACAGAACTCACTAGAAACTGTGCAGGTTTCTTGGCTCGGCACGGGCGCACTTCCCAAGTGCGCCAGTGTATCTTTGTACTGGCGCACTTCACAAGTGCGCCAGTGCATCTTTGTTCTGGCGCACTTCACAAGTGCGCCAGTGCAATTCTGGCCTGTTTCTGGTTTTTCTGCCTAACTTCGTTCGTCCATATCTCTTTCATACGGTACCCATTTTACGCAAACTCGGACTCTATTTCGCGTATTTTTCCGAGACGAACGCAATAACATAGCCCGTTACCCCCAATTCCCACATCTGAGATTATTCATCCTGTAATTAGTGAATTTTAGTATTAACTAAAATTCGGGGTGTTACAAGTAGGCTAATGACATACTAGAATTTACATTATTTCAAAATATGATTCATAATCACTACAAGAAAATATGGCTATTCCAACGGCTATCTGTCGTTGGCGGCCGTTGGGAGCAGTTGGAATAGAGTTCACGCCTTCCAACGGCTTCCATCGGAGCCCATGGATAATTTCCAATGGCCGTTTCAATGGATTCCAACATAATAAACTATTGGAAACTGTTTGAAAACAATAACCATATAGCCGTTGGAAACCGTTGATAGCCGTTGGAAATACTGAGTGTTTTTTTTATATAGCAGCAAGCAAGCTACCTACCAGCCTCCCCAATTCAGTTCATTTCCAATCCATTTCCAACCAATTCCACATATGTTCGACACATATAAATATTAATAACAACACAAACAACCAAAATAAAATGCACAGACATCAATATATACAACAAAAACTATCTACACATCCAAAAAAGCATCCAAACATGTATACAAAGCGAACCAATATATATAAATATCCAAAAAACTATCCAAACTTGTCTACAAAGCGTACCAATATATATACAAACCGTCAAAACACATCCAAACTTGTCTATTTATACATCAAAACAAAACACATCCCCCAATCGAGCACCAAAACACATACCTCAACCTGCATCGTCGCTATGGTATCCAGAAGAAGACGATGAAGGAACATCACCATGATTATGCATGTACGCTGCAACCTTTTGATTCGGCTGCTCAATCTGCATACCCTGCACGCGATTCGGGTCCTACAGCTGCTCAATCAATGCTCACAACTCCTTAATTTCTTCCTTGTCTTGTGTCTTCTTATCTTGTCGAACCTGCAAATACAAGTATAGAAGAAAACGATCAAAAGATACTCTTAAACAAGCATGAATTGAAATCATAACAAAATGAGAGCATGACGTATGTCTATTATTTTTTATAACAAAATGAAATTATAACAAAATCATAGCAAGTAAAAGTATTATTTACAAAGGGTGAATAAGGCCAATTTTTATAACATACAATTTTTATACAAGAAATTTTAATAAGTAATTTTTATTTACAAGCAACTGTTATAACATACAATTTCAAAGTCATTTTTACAATTTCAAAGTCAATTTAACAATGCAGGATGTATGTCTACTATTTACAAGCAATTGTTATAATATCTGTCATTATTAGTGAACGAAAGCATAGTAGAAGTAAGTCTTAACAAAGAAGAAAATAATGTAGATGTAAATAATTTATGCTATACGAATATTACCGTCAGGTTACTGAATCCATAACGCCTGCTCCGCTGTGTTTTTTCCATAACAGCATCAAATAGGTTGTCTTCCTCCTCAAGCGTCAACTCACCACGGCCCGACTCCTCAAGCACATGAGTCTGTGCCTCCTGAAACTTTACCTATAATGCAAAAAAAAACAATTTCATTTGAAAAAAAATAAAACGATGATTTTATTTTACATTAACTAGAAATTAATAAACTAATCGATTCATGCTTGTAATATTTAAAATACACATACGTATGCATTTGTCGCCTTGTCCTGATCATCCCACTGATACGTGACGTTGCTAGCCTCGTCTACGTGCCAGGATGCATGGGTGTGAGTAAATACGTCCATGTATGACACGGGATGTCCACAAGCTCGTTCCTACAGTTGATATTTTGAACAATTCAATTTCACGCAATGAGTCACTGAACTAATCGATTTATAAATGTAATAATTAACAAATTAACCAAGTCCTCGCGGTGATGTTGGAAAGACTTGGATCCTTCGCGATGAGTTACTGGATTCTTGTTCCTGATTGCGGTGTTCCTTTCCGACTCAGCCTGGAAATGTACATTGACAAATTATTTAAAATAGGCAAAAATAAATAAATTAGATTCGTTATAAATTTACCTTGAACTCAGGCGTGTCCCACCACGCAACCATCTTCTCAAACACTGCATCGCCCATCCACTTTGGTTACTTTCCCTTTTTCTTAACCTCATATATCTTCTCTCTATAATTCTTCGTGACCTTCGAGTTCCAATGTCGCTGAACTAGCCTCATGTCAGCCTCCTGCACATCTACTGCTCCCTATATAATGAGAAAATCTTACTAATCTCATTTATTTGTGTTTAATTAATTGGTCTCTTTGATGTACCAAGCGGTATAAACGTACCAGAAAATCTTGCCATATAGTCTTTGACGTCTGCTGGGACCCTGCTCCGCTTAGACCAGAAATCACTCATTCTAGCCATATACGCATCTCCAACTCAAATCCCATGCGTTAAATATAAATTAGAACTTTATAAAATATAGTTATATTATGTAAAAAACATTAAATTGTTATTCTACTAATTTTGATACTTACGCCCTGTCAGCCTTAGGCTTCAAATAAACAACCGGACGAGCTCACTGTTCGCCACTACCCTCACCAGAATGTGGGGTAATGCTACGTCGTCTAGAGCCAGAGCCAGAGCCCGAGCCAGTGCCAGAAGCAGGGTCAAACACAATATACCTGCAACATAGGTATAAGCATTGACTTTGAGAATATGTAATTAAAATGCGCAAATAATATGAATATGAGCAACACAACATGAATGAATAAAGATTCATTTTGAGCATATTTAAGTAGAAAAGATAGATAATACGCTATAGAACATGAACATTTTGAGAATATATTTTTTAGAACATGATTTAATTTAAAATCCTATCTTCCAAGAAAATAAGCGGTAAGTTATATTGTCTATTTTATGCAAAAAATTAACTAAATATATATTGTCTATTTTATATGACTTTTTAATGTTTATTTATGAAAAATAATCCCTCTTATAAATGGACATTAAACTACTTTGTTATTCTTAACACTCTTATAATGTCTATTCTTAGCCCTGAAAAGAGCTTATACACTATATTTATTAAACAAAAACTAATTTTCATGCTGTCATCTAGGCAACTATAAAAAGGGGAATTAATTAAAATCAGTGACCTAAAAAATTGTTCAAGGATCAAGGGTTTAGGCATGATATGAATTTGATTAAAATTTAAAAATTAAGAATAGAAACAATGAAAATACACCTAAAAGGTATAGTTCATTGTATGCTAATTCAGCGTGTTAAATTATGTCTGTAATGTCATTCAAAAGTTATTTGTTTCCCTTAGCTATATACTAACAATCTTATCGTATTTCATCATCCCTCATTTGTTTCAAAAGTTATAGGTAAACTTTTTATTTAATTATTTAGATTTAGACTTTCACCTTAATGAGAAAACCTAAAAATGTAATATAATAAATGTTGCATGTATTGCTACTCAAACTTAATTATTTATCTTTATCTATTTATTCGCTAACACATTGCTATTTTAAAACGCCAACAATTCATGGCAACAAGTGTTCATTTAAGGTTTCGATTACATGCTAACACCAAGCATTTGCTATATATGCTAACAATTCCTACGAATTTGATAATTACGATGATAACAATAGCAATTGGAGAATAATATGATGTAATATACGTATGCAAACAACTAGGAATAAAATAAAACTCATCTTAAACTCAAATTAGAGGAAAACTTAGGTCTAAGAGTTTCACCTAAATCCAAGAGCAACAAGCGAGCGGAAAGGTTGGATGAGCTTGTGATTTACGTCGAAGGCGATGGCGATGGCTGTTGGGGTGGAGGAATCGAAATTGAAGGAGGTGAAGTGGTGGAAAGGGGTGGAAAATCGGATTGGGGATGAAGAGGAAGGAAATGAGTAGCAGGTCGGGCTCTCTGGAACATATGCAGGAAATTTTCCAACGACCGCCAATGGTCTTTATTACATCGACTTCCAACTGCTACCACGGATTCTATTTGGCCGTTGGCGGCCGTTAGAAATCCAGCGTTGGAATACACTGTTTCTCTAGTAGTGCATCCAAATAAAATTTCTATACCATTTCTATCATTTCATTTTTTGTTTCTATAAGAATCTATTATAAGTTCATGAAGTAGAAGCATTATCTCAAATCATATAATTAAAGTGTACTCACTTGAGACTAATGGTTGTCAATCACAATAGATGCAGAAAATTCCTATATAGCAGTCTAGTCATCGTAAAATTATTGTACCTTGATATGAATATTTTGTGTCCTTTTGGTTGAGTCATTGTACCTTAATCTGAATCAGTTGTGCACTTTTTGTTGAGTTGGAGACTAGCCCCTCTCTTTAAAACAACTAGTGGTTCAACTCAAGGTGCAACACTTTCTATCAACCGCTCTATTCTCATGATAAAACAGCCACTAAAATTTTATCAATTTGTTTCATTACAACAAATAATACTAAATTTAGCCCTTTCTAATTTAATTTCTTGGAAAATTTCTTAAAAAAGCAGAGGACAAACAAGAAAAAAGAAAAAGAAATTGTTTGTTCTACTTCCATTTTTTTTCTCTTTTATCTATCTATCATTTAAATAAGCAAAATGTTTTCTCTTTGATATGCTTTCATGTTAGAAGCTTCAAAATCAATAATAATATATTAACTAAGTTAACAATAATAATATATTAACTAATATATTAATTTATGATAGGGTTATAATAATAACAGACAGACAACAAATTCACTCAAAATTTTAGTTTTACCTCTATGATATGCTTTATTATAGGAAAGTTTAAGCTTTAGATTATGGTTAATTCTTTTATTTATCAAGAAATGAGGGTTACTCGAGAAGGACTAACACTCTTCAGTAGTGATTACCAAAAGGGAAAACATAATAGCCCAATTTCAACAAAAGAAAAAAGGGTAAAAATATTACCTATCAAGGAAAAAGTGTCTAACACAGAACAAGGGATCGCTAGCAAGCTTGAATTATATTTAATATTAAAACATACGCTAAAATCCTAAAATGGGAAAATCAACACTTCTAGCATCTTCGAACGGTTAGGCAACCAAAGTACCAGGTTTTAATGCTTCCTCAATTTCTCTAAACTTTCAAGGATTCCTTTGCTTTCTTAGGCTTGACCAATTCAAATCTTCTAGCCTTTAGTCCTTATAGCACCAGCATTGTTTGCAACATATTTGGTAAGCAAGCCGACTCTTCAACATGGCATACACTTGACGTTAAACATCGCTTGCCCAACCAGCATATAACTAAGAACGTGATACTGGATTAGGAAAGAAGTAGTCAACAATTACAAAAATAAAAATAAATTAAATATGTTATTGAAATACTGAGCTAACCAAGATATGCGCCTCTGCCTTCATTTTTATGCTAGTGCACCGCCTTTTCCATTCTGCCTGTGCATTTGCTTCCAGTGACCCTATAAAGAATATTGAAATGTAAATTTCCACTTCATCAACAAAATAGGTTTTCCGACAAAACATAAATTTTAAAAAACAAGGGGTTGGGATCTAAAGTGCTAACACTGTATATTCCTCTATGGGTACCGGCAAAAGTAAAGAGCTTTTTGCATGTTTAAAACATCTGAATATATAGTCAATGAGGATGAAAACCATTAATACAACAGCCATGGTTGTTGTGGTTTCAGCAGTTACATCTGAACCTTAAAGTATTTGTGTTTCTGGAAGTAAAGGTCTTTTTCAATCATACCTTCTGGTCTTTTCCAGCAGTTATGGTCTACTTTTGGATCACCTACACATAAACCCGTAAAAAGGTTTAATCCTTAGTGTCCAGTTTATGAATCTATGACATAGGGATCTAACAAAATGTTAACCATATATGTATTCATTTGTTTTTGATGCAAAGGTTAATCTCCGTACAAATCAGCACATACTTTTGCTCCGGCAATTTGCTTTTCCAAAAGTAAAGTGATAGTTAAAAGCCTGTCAAAAGCTAAGATAGCTACATCTTGAAAGGCAAAAGCAACTACAACAACTATTTAAGGTGGTCGGTTTTGTTTTTTGTAACACCCCACGTCCATTAATGTCACTCAGTAAGGGAATGCATTAACTTCCATGGAGGTTATAAGTGAATATAGAACAGAAAAATTACAACAAGACAGATAATAAATAGTACTTGGAAATCTAAAACTTCATTTTATTGCAGCGGAAATTAAACATGTTTGTTACATCATAAAACCATAGATCATAACCAAGTACAATTTCCATCTTCATAAAAACAAAATACATAATCCCATTACATAAATAGCCATTAAAAAGATAACAAGCTGGACTTTACTTCAACGGTCCAAGCTTTCCAAAGAGAGATGAAGCAATTCAATCAAACTCCACTAGAGCTGGGCCCAACCTGAGAACCTGGAGGGGGAAAAAGGATAGAAATAGAGGGGTCAGACATAAAGTCTGGCGAGTGTGATAATTCTAACAATACTATTATCAAAATAACTAGACTAAGGCATAAGCTGGAAGACAAGTAAATGTCTATCAACTCTTAGGAAGATAAAGATAGCGTTTAAGATAACGTTAAAGATAACGGTAAAGGCACACCTAATTACTAACGAATGATTACTACACTGCACCGCACATTACTACACTGCACCACACCAGTCACCCTATTGTTTGATCCCACTTGCTTCACACAGAAACTTTATAAATAGCCGTACGTATCCCTAGCTGACTACATAGGTGCCGTCTGCCCCTATCTCCACTAGGTGTACCCCACTACCCACTTTCGATCGGCTCCCTACTCGTAGATACCCGTGCTGGCCCCACAGTGGGGTGTATCACTCCCCTAAAGTGGCAACCCGATACAACTTGAGAATGCACGGCTTATACCTACACGATGCAACAACGTCTTACCTACCAGCCCGGGTCCACACACACATACGAAACCCGTTGGACTTGCGTTGCCACCGCTCCCCGTTTTGGCCTCTTACAGTCGAACCCAGCATGTGTGTCCCGTCCTCGACTTGGGTCGATCCCACAAAGATACGTTTGGGATACTGGTCGAAATGGGCCCCCACAAGCTACCCACCTAAGCTTGTCACTAGTATATCCCACTTAACCCTCTTAGTCATGTTCATTTACATGTGTGTTTGGTTAAGTCTTACTAATTGTATTTCACATGCCACTAAGGGCACCCCCTAGATTGCTCATGCCACCCAAGGCACCTACTTAACCCTCATGTCCCACCTTACATGTTTATCTGGTTAAGTATTTCTTAATTCATTCAGGCCATAACCTCATAAAGACCTCTCACATTAGACTGGCATTTATGGCAGTTGGATTTGCCGGGCGGGTCCGGGCAGTCTTACACCATAAAAGAGTCTAACCTCGTGTCTTTACAACCGTTATGCTTTAGTTTAGGCCTAGGACCTCTCACATTGGGCTGACATTTGTGACCACTGGATTTGTCGGGCGGGTCCGGGCAGGTTTACGTCACAACGAGTCCAACCTCGTGTCCTAAGCATTGATTAACACTTAAAATCTTTTACCCCAATTTTAATAATTCCCTATTCAAATTATTAATTAAGTAAACTTTTAATGATGTCCATAATTGACTCAATTATGGCCATCCACTTATGGCATGCAAAATCATATCAATTGCACCCCAACTTTTTAATATTAAATCCTTAATATTACCCCTACCCCACGTTTATACGTTCGCTTATTCAACACATAATATAGGCTAGACTTGTATAGTCTAACACCTAGCACAAAGATAAATTATCAAAACATATAGACAATTAAAATAAATCTAATCATAATAGGGGTGAAACTTGCATAAACTACACATGTTAAGGATCAAAAGGTGTCAACTTGTTAAATGTCTCTATTTATATGATATGATCATAGCCCAAATCTATACATAAACTTGCATATGGGGTTTTTAGGCAACATAATGATGGTGTGAACTAGCATAGGATATCACATATGTCATAGCATAATTCTAGATGTCATAATAGATGTCTTGGTATATGTTCATAACTTTTCTAATCAATCTAACTTGCATATGTGACTTGTCATATAGATCAACATAACCCAAACATGATGATTTAATTAATATGAACTAACTAGCATAGATGGTAACATCATGGCCTTTTTAACATGTATGATTCATCACAACTTAGCACAGAAACTTTCAACATACATAACATCATCATAGCATGATTTACAACATATAAGATATCATCATCACATAACATTGGATTTACAATATACATGATAGCAAAAGGGGTTTACAACAACGTATATGATAATTCACATCATCTACTCATAATCCATTCATAACTCAACCTAATTAAAATGATAATAATCTTGTTAAGATCATCATACTCACAATTTAGAGAAGAAAAGAGAGAGTTTTGCTTTGCATTAGGGTTGAGAGAATTAGAATTGAATTTGCTTTTCTTCTTTCTTAGGTGGCGGCGGCTCCATTGATTTCCATGGCGATGGTATGACGGTAACTATTCTATTTTAATTAGGTTTAGGGTTAGCATTAGGATGTATTTATAGGTGTAGGAAGTTATTTAGGACCATTAGATTAACCCTGAACCATGAGAACCAATCAAATGCAAAATCTGCATTTGAGCGAATCGGCCCACGGGTTGACAGCCAAACACCCTGGATTAACCCCTAGTCGACCCAGCGGGGCTTGGGTCGACCGCAAAAATGGGCCGGTTCTGTTATTCCCCCTCCCATTTCGCTGTTTTGAACTTTTTTGCATATTTATTTATTTAATTTTTAATTTTATATATATATATATATATCAATATATATATATTTCTCTGCGCAACCCATTTCACTTAATTCTTTTCAAAAAATTAAGTATACTTTAATTTGTGAATTTTAATGTTATAAAATTACGGGGTGTTACATTCTCCCCTCCTTAAAGGATTTCGTCCTCGAAATCTCCAAGTCAAGAAGATTGTATATCCTAACATCTAATCGTCCATCTACTCAACCATCAAACACCAGCATCCATTGTCCTTAAAATACTTCAAATGCTTTAATGTTTATATGCACAGTGTGTGTATATGTCCATATCTAATGCAAAATTAGGCGGTCTACTGATTCAGTCGACCTCCTTAGTGCAATTCATGATAGTGCCATGCGTCCAATATGTATGCAAAAGATTCCTAATGATACATATTAATTCTATATGCGTGCACAACCATCCACCCGAATGCAGCAACTATATGATAATACAACCATTATACATCCATTTTACTAAATACATCCATATATATATATGCAATATGCAATATGAAGTGACTGAGCCGATCTGGCGCCTAATAGTGTGTGTATATGCATCCACGAGCAACCACTAGCAAACACTTGCATCCACTTTGCATCCACCATACATAACATGTCTCAAACACATGTTTCAACCATAGGATTATCCTAACTAAAGGTCAAAGATACTAGCGAGACGATATACTAACGATAAGATAAGTACAAGCTAAGCGATAAAGGAGAAATTAAAAGACATACCCTCAAAAAGAAAAGGGTATCGTGAACGCATCTTCTCTTCTGTCTCCCAAGTAGCGTTGCTCTCATCATCTCCCCATTGCACTTTGACTAGTCTGACCTCTCGATTCCTCAACCTCTTGATCTCCGACCCAACAATGCGCGTAGGAGCTCGTCGAATTGTCGCATCACGCTCTGTCTCCACCTCTCTAAGAAAGCTCGGCTCTACCACTTCCGCGGTCTCGTGCAAGCACTTCCTCAAATGTGACACATGGAATACGTCGTGTACACCACTAAGTCACTCGGGCAACTCCACTCTATACGCCATATGTCCAATTTTCTCCTTAATAGGAAATGGCCCTACAAACCTTGGTGCTAATTTCCCAACGGACCCAAAGCGAAAAACGTTTCGTAATGGAGACACTTTGACAAAGACCATGTCCCCAACTTCAAACTCGAGATCTGTCTTCCTCTTATCCGCATAAGATTTATGCCTATCCTGTGCTGCTTTCATCCTCCTTCGAATCAAGTCGATCTTCTCCGAAGTCTCCCTAATCATATCGGGCCCAAGTAAGATCTTATCCGTAGATTCCCACCAACATGTAGGTGAACGACAAGGTCGTCAATATAGAGCTTCGAATGGTGCCATACCAATGCTGGACTGAAAGCTATTATCATATGCGAACTCAACCAATGGAAGTTGCTCTTCCCATGTACCCCCAAAGTCTAGGATACATAGCCTCAACAGATCCTCTAGAATGCGATTCACCCTCTCAGTCTGGCCGTCCGTCTGAGGATGATATGCGGTGCTCAAACATAACTGAGTCCCTACCGCCTCTTGTAAGCTTCTCCAAAATTCTCTAGTGAAAATAGGATCGCGGTCGCTCACTATGCTAGAAGGAACACCGTGCAAACGAACTATCTCTCGAACGTATACAGAAGCTAACCATGGAGCAGTCCTCTTACTCTTCACGGGAATAAAATGGGCGCTCTTAGTAAGTCTATCTACTATAACCCAAATTCCCGTATTACGCTTCCTCGATCGCGGTAATCCATCCACAAAATCCATCGAGATGCTTTCCCATTTCCATAGTGGAACCTCCAATGGGTGAAGCAACCCACCGGGTTTCTTTTGCTCCTCTTTTACTTGTTGGCACACCAAGCATCTTGCGACATACTCGGCCACATTTTTCTTCATGCCGGCCCAAAAGTAAACTCTCTTCATGTCTTTGTACATCTTGTCCCCGCCGGGATGAATGGTCATCTTCGAATGATGTGCTTCGTCAAGAATAGTCTTCCTTAGGTCATCGTCTTTTGGTACACAAAGTCTACCGTCCCTACGTAACCAACCCTTATCGTCTAGGGTATACCTACGGAGATGGCTTGATGACTCCCCTCCTTTGAGTTTTTCTACTAACTCAACCAACTGCGGGTCGTCTCGCTGTGCCTCGCCAATCCGTCCCAAAAGCGTAGGTCTGACCTCCAAGGATGCTAGCAAACCGGGTACGAAGTCAACGGAAGGTCTAAAGTCAAACATCGAAATGAATTCTAAACTTTGCCGCTCAACAAACAAAGGACTTAAGGATAATCTTTTTCTACTTAAGGCATCGGCCACCACGTTACCCTTGCCAGGGGTATATGATATCTCAAAGTTGTAGGATGCTAAGAACTCCATCCACCTTTGCTGCCTTAAGTTCAAATCCTTTTGAGAGAATAGGTATTTTAAAGATTTGTGGTCAGTGAATAGTTCGAATTTCTCGCCAAGAAGATAATGACGCTAAGACTTAAGCGCGAAAACGATAGCGGCCAACTCTAGGTCATGCGTGGGGTAATTCTTCTCATGCGCTCTCAACTGCCTTCCACCATAGGCTATTACCCTGCCCTCTTGCATTAAGACTGCGCCTAGTCCTGTCCCACAAGCGTCAGTATAAACGGTAAACGGCTTACTCCCGTCTGGTAATACTAAGATTGGGGCTGAAGTCAAAGCTCTCTTCAAACGTTGGAACGCATCATCACAATCTACGTCCCATGTGAAAACTAGGTTCTTCTTCGTCAAGCGTGTCAATGGAGCTGATATCTTTGCGAAGTCTTTGATAAACTTCCTATAGTAGCCAGCCAACCCCAAGAAACTTCTCACTTCGGTAGCATTTTTAGGAACCTTCCAATCTTGGATGGCCACCACCTTCGCGGGATCCACGGCTATCCCTTCTTTGGAAACCACGTGCCCCAAGAACCGTACTTCCTTCCTCCAGAAGTGACACTTAGAAAATTTAGCCTTAAGGCTATGCGCTCGTAGGGTCTCCAACACTTCCCTAAGATGTAGGGCATGCTCTTCTTCATCCTTAGAAAAGATCAAGATGTCATCTACAAAGACTACCACGAATTTGTTAAGGTACTCCCTAAACACCCTACTCATCAAATCAACAAAATATGCTGGGGCGTTTGTCAAACCGAAGGGCATCACTAGCCATTCATAGAAACCGTCCGGAGTCCTAAAGGCAGTCTTGTCAATGTTATCCTTAGCCACTCTCAACTGATGGAACCCAGTGGCTAAGTCCAACTGCGAAAACACTGAGGCGCCAACTAACTGATCGAAGAGATCGTCAATCCTCGGCAGTGGGTGTCTGTTCTTCTTAGTAAGTTTATTAAGTTTCCTATAGTCCACACACAGTCTAAGGGTCCCATCCGCCTTCGTGGCAAATACTACTGGAGCACCCCACTCCGATATACTTCGTGTTATGAACCCCTTCTCAAGCAACTCCTTCACTTGCTTATCGAGTTCCCTCCTTTCACGTGGAGCCATGTGGCGTACTGGCAAAGATACTGGTTTCGCATTATCCACAAGATATATTCGAAAATCTATCTCCCGCTTCGGAGGCAAGCCCTTCACCTCCTCAAACACATCCGAATATTCTCGGACCACTCTAACAGATCGTAGATTTTCCTCAGACGCGTCAAGCGATTCTAGATAACTTAGCATAACCAAATTTATGGGATTACAGAAGATTTCGAGAGTGTTGCCAAGGCGAGTCACGAGCCTAACTACTCTCCTTTCAAAATCAAGAATGGCCCCATTTCTGGATAACCAATCCATTCCTAAAATTAGTCCATAGCCCGTGAAGCCCAACACAAAAGCATCACATCTAAATTCAAAGCTAAGTATAGAAATTTTCAAATCCAAACACATCATGGACAAATAAGCTGAGCCCCCTATTGGATTCGAAACAACTAAGGGATCCTCTACTAAACTGGTGTTTAAGTGCAGTGATTCAACTAATGATGTAGAGATAAACGAATGTGATGCGCCCGAATCGAATAAGGTACGGACAGGATGATCAAACAGAAAAACTAAGCTTTCAACAGAAATGGTTCTACCTCGTTCTTGCAGCGGTGGGACCGCGAGAGCCTGAACTTGTCCCCTTGCCTGCCTTGGTGCCATAAGAGCCTGCACTTGTCCTCCCGAGATAGCTCCTGCCCTCTGCCCCTTCTTTGGGCAGTCCTTCACTAAATGTCCCGCATCACCACAATGAAAACAGCCTGTCTTCTTTTTCTTTCGGCAATCCTTGCTGAGATGGCCTGGTGTCCCACAGTTAAAACACTTCTTCTTTCCCTTGCCATTATTGCCTTTTCCACCCTTCTTGTTTTGCTGTTGTGGTTTCTTCTGATCCCCCTTCTTCTCGGGTGCCTTATCAGCTTTAGCGCTTTTCTCCTCATGCATAAGAGCCATTTCTACTAACTTCTCAAAGGTGGCCCCATCGGGATGTGGGTCATAGCCAACCCTTGCAATGGTTCATTCTAGCCATTCACGAACCTTAGAGCCTTCTTCTCCGGCGTGTTTACTAAGTCAAAGCTAAACCTTGCTAACTGATTAAATTTATTGATATATTCTTTCATTGATGAGCTTCCTTGCTTCAATGTCAAGAACCTTTCCATATATAGATTTTCTTCCGCCCTTGAGAGAAACTTCGTCTCGAACCTACGTCTGAAATCCGCCCAAGAGTCAACAGGACGCTCCCCATTAGTCACCTCCCACCAAAAAGTGACCTCTCCCTTCATCAACCAAGCTGCTAAACGAACTCTCCTCCCTTCTTCTACTTCAAAGATTTCTAGCAATTCTTCCACCTCCTTAAGCCAATCTCTAGCTTCCACAAACGTTTCTGACCCTTGAAATGGTTTTCCACCCATAGCCTTGAATTCCTTGCACGTCTTTGCAAAAGTATCTATGCGAGGAGGAGGAGGAGGAGGAACGGTTGCAAATGGTGGTGGAGGAACATTGGCTGGACCTGCAGCGGCCCTAGCCTCCAATAGCCTCCTATACCATCCTGGTATCGTTACACCGTCGGGTAAATTAAAATCTTCAGCCATGCTGAAACGAAAAAGGAAAGATTCAAAATGGAGAATTCGAAAGATAAAGATATATGGCTATTGGGGATTATGTTTTTCTTAAAAACTTTTCTCTTTAAATTTCTCATTAAAACATGTTTTTGAAAACACTTCTTCCAAAAATAACTATTTTTCTAAAGTATTTTTATCTGTTCTGGTAACCTTAAGCTCTGATACCACGTGTAACACCCCACGTCCATTAATGTCACCCACAAAGGGAATGCATTAACTTCCATGGAGGTTATAAGTGAATATAGAACAGAAAAATTACAACAAGACAGATAATAAATAGTACTTGGAAATCTAAAACTTCATTTTATTGCAGCGGAAATTAAACATGTTTGATACATCATAAAACCATAGATCATAACCAAGTACAATATCCATCTTCATAAAAACAAAATACATAATCCCATTACATAAATAGCCATTAAAAAGATAACAAGCTGGACTTTACTTCAACGGTCCAATCTTTCCAAAGAGAGATGAAGAAATTCAATCAAACTCCACTAGAGCTGGGCCCAACCTGAGGACCTGGAGGGGGAAAAAGGATAGAAATAGAGGGGGTCAGACATAAAGCTGGCGAGTATGATAATTCTAACAATACTATTATCAAAATAACTAGACTAAGGCATAAGCTGGAAGACAAGTAAATGTCTATCAACTCTTAGGAAGATAAAGATAGCGTTTAAGATAACGTTAAAGATAACGGTAAAGGCACACCTAATTACTAACGAATGATTACTACACTGCACCGCACATTACTACACTGCACCACACCAGTCACCCTATTGTTTGATCCCACTTGCTTCACACAGAAACTTTATAAATAGCCTTACGTATCCCTAGCTGACTACATAGGTGCTGTCTGCCCCTATCTCTACTAGGTGTACCCCACTACCCACTTTCGATCGGCTTCTACTCGTAGATACCCGTGCTGGCCCCACAGTGGGGTGTATCACTCCTCTAAAGTGGCAACCTGATACAACTTGAGAATGCACGGCTTATACCTACATGATGCAACAACGTCTTACCTACCAGCCCGGGTCCACACACGCATACGAAACCCGTTGGACATGCGTTGCCAACGCTCGCCGTTTTGGCCTCTTACAGTCGAACCCAGCATGCGTGTCCCGTCCTCAACTTGGGTCGAGCCCACAAAGATACGTTTGGGATACTGGTCGAAATGGGCCCCCACAAGCTACCCACCTAAGCTTGTCACTAGTATATCCCACTTAACCCTCTTAGTCATGTTCATTTACATGTGTGTTTGGTTAAGTCTTACTAATCGTATTTCACATGCCACTAAGGGCACCCCCTAGATTCCTCATGCCACCCAAGGCACCTACTTAACCCCCATCTCCCACCTTACATGTTTATCTGGTTAAGTATTTCTTAATTCATTCAGGCCATAACCTCATAAAGACCTCTCACATTAGACTGGCATTTATGGCAGCTGGATTTGTCGGGCGGGTCCGGGCAGTCTTACACCATAAAAGAGTCTAACCTCGTGTCTTTACAACCGTTATGCTTTAGTTTAGGCCTAGGACCTCTCACATTGGGCTGACATTTGTGACCACTGGATTTGCCGGGCGGGTCCAGGCAGGTTTACGTCACAAACGAGTCCAACCTCGTGTCCTAAGCATTGATTAACACTTAAAATCTTTTACCCCAGTTTTAATAATTCCCTATTCAAATTATTAATTAAGTCAACTTTTAATGATGTCCATAATTGACTCAATTATGGCCATCCACTTATGGCATGCAAAATCATATCAATTGCACCCCAACTTTTTAATATTAAATCCTTAATATAACCCTTACCCCACGTTTATACGTTCGCTTATTCAACGCATAATATAGGCTAGACTTGTATAGTCTAACACCTAGCACAAAGATAAATTATCACAACATATAGACAATTAAAATAAATCTAATCATAATAGGGGTGAAACTTGCATAAACTACACATGTTAAGGATCAAAAGGTGTCAACTTGTTAAATGTCTCTATTTATATGATATGATCATAGCCCAAATCTATACATAAACTTGCATATGGGGTTTTTAGGCAATATAATGATGGTGTGAACTAGCATAGGATATCGCATATGTCATAGCATAATTCTAGATGTCATAATAGATGTCTTGGTATATGTTCATAACTTTTCTAATCAATCTAATTGGCATATGTGACTTGTCATATAGATCAACATAACCCAAACATGATGATTTAATTAATATGAACTAACTAGCATAGATGGTAACATCATGGCCTTTTTAACATGTATGATTCATCACAACTTAGCATAGAAACTTTCAACATACATAACATCATCATAGCATGATTTATAACATATAAGATATCATCATCACATAACATTGGATTTACAATATACATGATAGCAAAAGGGGTTTACAACAACATATATGATAATTCACATCATCTACTCATAATCCATTCATAACTCAACCTAACTAAAATTATAATAATCTTGTTAAGATCATCATACTCACAATTTAGAGAAGAAAAGAGATAGTTTTGCTTGCTTTAGGGTTGAGAGAATTAGAATTGAATTTGCTTTTCTTCTTTCTTAGTTGGCGGCGGCTCCATTGATTTCCATGGCGATGGTATGACGGTAACTACTCTATTTTAATTAGGTTTAGGGTTAGCATTAGGATGTATTTATAGGTGTAGGAAGTTATTTAGGACCATTAGATTAACCCTGAACCATGAGAACCAATCAAATGCAAAATCTGCATTTGAGCGAATCGGCCCACGGGTTGACAGCCAAACACCCTGGGTTAACCCCTAGTCGACCCAGCGAGGCTCGGGTCGACCTCAAAAATGGGCCGGTTCGGTTATTCCCCCTCCCAATTCGCTGTTTTGAACTTTTTCGCATATTTAATTTTTAATTTATATATATATACATATCAATTTATATATATATTTCTCTGCGACACCCATTTCACTTAATTCTTTTCTAAAAATTAAGTATACTTTAATTTGTGAATTTTAATGTTATAAAATTACGGGGTGTTACATTTTTCCTCATAATCACCCCTTAAAGTCTAAATATCCAGAAAGCAAGATCCATTAATATTATCTCCTATTGTTTGTTGAAACTCTAGTATAACTATCTAATTTACAAACACTCAAAAACCCAGCGATCGTTTCCTTGTCACCTACATATGTCAACTTACGGATAAAAAATAGTTGTAAGGGTTTGATTCTTTTTATCCGCATAGGAAGCATTATCACATTCAACCAAAAATTGTAGTACAATAAACCATCTATAATATGCTATTCAAAGAATTAATACCAAATATTAACATTACATTCACATAGTACATATAATCATACCCTACTGAGTTGATACTGAAGAAATAATACGAAATTTGCAGCTCAAAGCAACATTTGATTGCAATTTTAGTTTTAGTTGATTATTTTTGTTTTTAGGCAGTATGTAAGATTAGTACGTCTGTTATGGTCAAGTTTACGGGATCCCTTAATAACTCTCGGCCTATAAATTAGAAATTTTAGTAGCCCAAGTCCAAATAGCATGAACTAGTATTATTGTTTGTAACCTAAAATAACTACACAATAACTGATACACAATTACATATAATTAACTCACTCAAAACTGGGACTTAGTGCTTGAACCTGGGTGTTCAAATCATTATCTACTGTTCCATAATGATAAGTATGATGCTCTTCTCTAAGTCAAATCTGAAATAAAAATTTGTGGTTTTAAGGTTTTGTATTTTGCATACCATGCTCCTTAAAAAGAATCACATATCGGAAAATTAAATGAGAAAAGCAAAAGTAACCTTTCACTTATTGACTGTAGCAACAAGCACGTGTGTCAAAGCCATAAAAGGACTTCCTGGCAGTTATATGCAGCGATAGTACTTGTTCCCGTGATGAGAGCACCAAATTGATAGCAGCAACCAAAGGTACAAATGCCAAATCTCAGAATACAATTCATATTACCCTGCACATAGACCATAACCATTGCACCAATCACTACTGCAATGTTGGAAACCATAAAGTGCCAGTTAAAGAACAGATCTTGATCTTGGGTGATTTTTTTTGGTTACTTCGTGAAACTAAAATCACATATGAACATTTGCTTGGTTAAGAGACTGATCACATTGAAAAATCTCAAATATATATATATATATATATAAACATTGAAACAATGAACAGATATAGTCACTATACTAGGTTCGAACTTACTTGTACGTGCACACTTGTTATTTTCATTTACTGTACTGGAATTATGCCCGGCCACAGTTGACGAAGTACTCAAGGACAGAGTCAAAAATGTTCTGAACCGATGTAGATGAGGGGGCCCATCACGTGTGGCAAGGCCTAAAGCAGTAGGACGCACGTGTGGCATTTGTATTTGATGATGAAGGATAGGGCCTAGAGCAGCAGGACGCACCTGAGGCATTTGCATTTGATGATGAAGGGTAGACCTCGGAGCAGTAGGACGCACCAGTTAGTAAGGCTGTAGGGTAGGTCCTGGAGTAGTAGGACGCACCTGTTGGTAAAGCTGTAGGGTAGGTCCTGGAGCAGTGGGACTTGCCCATATCATGTGCGCTTCATGGTAAAGTTGCGGGGTAGACCCTAGAGTAGTGGAATTTGCCTTTGTCATCTGCACTTGATGATCATTAAACTGCATAGCAGTCCCTACATGCCGACTACCAGAACTCTTCGGCCTTTCCTTGCCCATAAATTGCACTAAACAAACTGCTTAGCAAATTCTTGGTTCATGACTAATTTTCTATGCGTCATATTGAGGATCTTCATAGAATTATTGAATTCACGTTCATCTTCCTCGCGAAAAGCATCGTACATCTTCCACACTTTAGTCAACTCTTTCTCGCATTCTAGTTTACTTTTCAACTTCTTTTCATCATGTTCCTTTGTTCTCATCTCGACGAGTTTACATATTGTGAGTTCATTTTGAAATGGGCCAGGATGAAGAGCTAAGCATGAAATATCAAAGTTATCGGCAATATTTCAAAAGAAAGGGAAGTGGTACTGCTACTTGTATTGTTTACTTCAGTTTCCAGTGGAGGTGACGGATGCGAAGTAGAAGGATGTAATGAATCATTCAAATGTCCTAGGTTTTTCATTCACAAAAAATGGTTATTGAGTGTGCAAATTTCCACTGTTTAAGTTTGATGGACCGATGACCTCTTCTGATGATGATAGGAGTGAAGGCAAAGGAGAATGTGCGACTAATTCTTCACAATTCTCAGCACCGGCATTCTCCATGTTCGAAACTATAGTATTTTCAGCTTCATGGATTGATGTTATATTATTAATTAGAGCATTTTCACCATCAGTTACCAAATGAAAGGAATTTGGGCCAGCATGTCCTTGCACAGCTGTTATAGAAGTTGTGATTTCATTTTCCATATTGCAGGGTATTGATCCCAGCTTAAAATTTTAGTAGAACATCCATGTGGTTCAAAAGATTCGACGACAGCCAGGTCAATAGCTTCATTTTCTACAACTGTTTCATTTGCTGCTTATCGCAACACAACAGTTAGAGTTTCCGCATGTGCTTCATTTGCTTCATATGATACGATGATTTCACGAGCGTCTACAAGTGATCTAACAGGGCTATCAAATGATAGTATATTAGTTTTATTTGACTCATTAAGCTCCTCTTCAACCATAGATGATGGTATAGGATCGGTTCTTACTCCCAGATTTGCAGTACATGCTATACTTGGATCGGAATTTGAATATATCTCAGAATTTTCTTCAGCAGACATATAATATTGAGCTAGAGTTGTAAATTTTGTTTGCTCCTATCGTTATTACATTGAATCGAGTTCCTCCTGCACCAACTAAAAGAAGAGCCATATGAGAAACAGGATTGAGTAAATGTAAAAGCTTTTTATTGTATTTCAGAATTCAACAGTAAGTACAACTGTACATACGACTGTGCATATTTATATTACGAGAAATGCTAGATGAACCGAAGAAATTGCGGTCAAATAAACAGAACGCTGAAGTATACGGCAAGTATGGGACGAAATTCATGGGTACACAATAAATCCAATGGTCCCTGCAGCAGCCGTATATTTTGACTTACTCGCTGTTGGTTTGCACAGCAATTCTGTTATATTACATTGTACCTGTCTTGGGCTAGTTGGAATCAAATGATAAAACAGGCTTAATGGGCTTTGGCCCTACTATTCGATACATGGTGAACGGGATATGAAGAATTATATTCTCCATACCCCCCCCCCCCCCCGCAAACCCTATTACCGTAACAAGGGTTTAAGAATTGGGAAATTGAAATGGCGCCCGTCATCAATCTCCAAGCTTTTGCCTCCATTTTATTTTTCTTCCACTTTAATAACATTTTTGTCTTCTTTACGTCTTTGTTTCCATCTCATAGTCTCGCCTTGAATTTGTGCTTTGTTTTTGGTGCAGGTAGCTGCAGATTTGTGGACTTTTGTGTCAGATCTGTTCATGTTGATGAGATCTGCAGTGTCTTCGTTGGATCTATGCACCTGCTAATACTTTACTACAGATTCATGACTTGAAGTTATGGGTCTGTTGTATTTGTCTTCTAGGGTTTGATCCTTGCTTCTACTGCCATGGAATTGAGGTCTTCCAATTTTTGCAACACACAGTTTGTCTCTTAGAGCCTCAAATCTGTTTCTGGACAATGGTTTATTCAGAATATTGACTGTTTGGTAAGTTGATGGTACGTGATTTACTTGAAGCTTGTCTTTTTGAACTAATTCTCTTACGAAGTATATGTCTAGTTCAAGATGTTTAGTTCTAGAGTGCAATACAGGGTTTGTTGTTAGGGCTATAACACTCATATTGTCACACCACACAGTTGCCTTTGCTTTAGAATTAACTTTTAGCTCACTTAATAATGATTGAATCCACATTATCTCTGCTGTTGTACTCGCAATGTTGCGGTACTTTGCTCCTGTACTAGATCTAGAAATAGTATTTTGTTTCTTAGCACACCATGATATTGGATTTTTGCCTAGGTATATGCAGTAACCACTTGTGGATTTTCTGTCATCGTGATCATTTGCCCAGTCTGCATCTGCATAAGCATTAATGTCTAAGTTGTTGCTTGTTTTCAGTATTAGTCCTTGATTGATTGTGCCTCTTAAGTATCTTAAGATTCTTTTAACTGCTTTCCAGTGCTCATTCAATGGCTTTTGCATAAACTGGCTTGCCTTATTCACAATGTATGATATGTCTGGTTTGGTTATAGTGACGTATTGTAAGGCCCCAATGATGCTTCTATATAACCCTTCATTACATGTTGGTTCACCTTTTTCCTTGCTCAAGTGTAGGTTAGTATCCATTGGTGTAGGCAATGGATTAGCTTTATTCATGCCAGACCTTGTTAGAATTTCATTAATATACTTTCTTTGACTCAAATGAAGTTCATTGTTCTTGTTTCTGCCAACCTCAATGCCTAGGAAATATGACAGTTCCCCCATGTCTTTAACTGAGAACTCGCTGTTTAATTGATTTGTGATGTTTCTGATTTCATTATTGTAGTTTCCTGTAATTATGAAATCATCTACATAAATTAGAACATAGGTCACTGTATTAGCTGTAAATTTTGTGAACAATGAGTTGTCAGATTTTGCTAAGGTGTATCCAAACTTTGATAGTGTTGCCTTTAGCTTATTGAACCAGATCCTGGGTGCCTGCTTTAATCCATAAATAGCCTTGTTTAACTTGCACACCATGTTGTTATCTGATTTTTCCTTTAGTCCTGGTGGTAGCTCCATGTATACCTCTTCCTGTAAGTCACCATTTAAAAAGGCATTATTAACATCAAGTTGTTTGATGGTCCAATCTTTATACAAGGCTATTATTAAAATAATTCTAATTGTTGTTGGCTTCACAACAGGTGAGAATGCTTCACTGAAGTCAATTCCCCACTGTTGTGAATAACCTTTAGCCACTAGCCTAGCCTTGTACTTAGAAATTGTACCATTAGCATTTCTTTTTATTCTATATGTCCATCTACACCCAATGATATTTTTGTTTTTGGGTGGTTGAACAAGACACCAAGTTTTTTTATTAACTAGAGCATCTAATTCTTCCTGCATAGCTGACCTCCACTTATCATTTAACTTGGCTTGTTGATAAGTGGATGGTTCAGTATCATTGAATTCGGCACAAAAAGTTTTAGGTTTGAATATACCACTTTTTGCTCTTGTCATCATGTGGTGTTTATTTTGAGGCTGAGGAACTTCCATGTTTCTTTCTACTTGAGCATTTTTAGGACTGTTGTTTTCTTCATTGCTTACATTACCATGTTGCACATTGTCATTGTCATTGTCACCACTACCACTGTTTTCACTTTCATGATCTGATTCATCTATATAAGTGTAATGTTGTGCAGTGCTTGTGGTTTGTGTGCTTTGTGTTTGTTTAGTGTTATTATCAGATAGTGGCACATGCATAACTTCATCCACTTGTTCAGGAAATTGTGGAACTATAATTCTTGGGTTATAAATTTTCTTTGTGGTTTTTCATGTGTCACTTCTGAATGGAAACACTTTCTCATTAAAGATCACATGTCTAGATATACAGATTTTTCCATTGGTGTCCAAACAATTGTAGCCTTTATAATTTTTGGCATAACCCAAAAAAGTACATGGAGTAGATCTGAAATCAAGCTTATGTTTATTAAATGGTCTAATATGAGGAAAACATCGACATCCAAATACTTTTAGTTCATCATAATTTGGCTTAGTTTGATTTAGAATTTCTATGGGACACTTCATGTCAAGTATCTTTGTAGGTAGCCTATTTATTAGATGAACAACTGTAGCAAATGCATCAGGCCAGAATTTTAGAGGTAATGATGCATGTGCTAGCAGTGTCAATCCTGTTTCAACAATATGTCTATGTTTTCTCTCAATTAGTCCATTCTGTTCAGATGTATGGGGACAAGTTAATCTATGTGTAATACCCTTTTTATGGAAGTAATCTTTTAAGGGTAAAAACTGCTTACCACCATCACTTTGAACAGTTTTGACTTTATGACTTAACTGATTTTCAACATTAGTTATGAATTGCATAACTATATGGCAAGTGTCAGATTTTAAAAAATATATCCAAACATATCTTGAATGAGCATCTATAAATGAAATGTAATACTTGTACCCATAGTCAGTGTTAATTGGTGCTGGACCCCATAGGTCAACAACAATTAATTCTAATGGGTTCAAATATTTAGTTTCAGAATTTGGAAATGGCAATTTATGGATCTTTCCCATTTGGCAATATGTGCACACATAATGACTTGGAATATCAACAGAAATATCATTGTTAACTAAAATTTCTTTCATAACTTTTGAACTTGGATGTCCAAGCTTACAGTGCCACAAATCAAATATCATGCAGTCATTACTTGAGTCTAATTCAGTCACATTACAATACTTAGTTTTTGATTAAGTTTTTCTGCAGTGTCCAGAATTGAACTTGTATAAGCCATTTTGTTCCCTACCCTGCAATAAAATGTTCCTAGTCAGCATGTCCCTAACTACACAGTGATTTGGGTAAAATTAAAATGATACTTTGTTGTCTTTAGCATACTATGACACGCTGATTAAGTTTTTTCTTATTTGTGGTGCACACAGTAAATTATTTAGATATATTTGTTTAGCACCATTAATACTAGCATGTCCAGTATGAGAGATAATTATAGAATTACCATTACCCATAATTAGAGATTGCTTACCATTGTTCTCACGATTGCCAAGATTCAAATTATTTAAATTGTTTGTGACATGATGAGTAGCTCCTGAATCTGGATACCATGATTCATCTTGAATATCATTTGTAGTAGCAGGGTTTGAGGAAGTTTCTTGATTAGTTTAGCATCTAATTGACTGCTAACCATGTTGGCATTTGGATTGTTGTTTCTGTTGTTACTATTGCCTTGTTGATTGACATTGTAGTTGTTGTCAAACCTGAAATAACATCTATTGGCTGTGTGACCCACTTTTACACAAATCTGGCACTTTGGCCTGTTGTTGGGGTTCCATCTCCCAGCTCTTCCTCTTCCACAGTTTGACTGACCTCCTCTTTGGTAAGTGCTTTGATTTGTTGAATTGTTTTGTTGATTTTTGTTTTTCCCAGTAGTGACATAGTTAACAGAGGGATCAGAAACTTGATCTTTTCTTTGCAATAATCTGCCTTCATGAGCTAGTAACATAGAGTGTACACTTTGTAATGTGGGTGTGGGTTCTATGGATGCTATAAATGCTAATACTGCTTCATATTCATCCTCCAGCCCTCCAACTATGTATAACACTTGTTCTTTTTCTTCAATCTTGTTTCCAGTGCATGCAAGTTGATCACATAGATTCTTTACCTTCATTCGGTATTCATTCATGTTAGAATTCTCCTTCTTTATGCTTTGAAGTTGTTTCTTGTAGTTTAACACTCTTGCTGAAGACTGACTAGTAAATGATCTCTCTGAAGCTGTCCATATATCATGTGATGACTTAACACCAATTAGTTATGGCATTATTGAGGAACTTACAGTAGACATTAGCCATGCACTTACAAGATTGTCTTGTCTTTGATATGATGCATGTTCTTGATTAGGAATTAAGTTGTTATCAGCACCTCTGGCGTATTTTGCTAGAACAGTTTGTGATCCATAGAGATGATCTTCAAATCCATAACCCTTTGTCGTTTGTTTCCACTTGTAGTTTCCATAGAAGATAATTTGATTCTTCTAGTTGAATTGAGATTATGTTGCTTTGCGGCTGGATGATGGATTTGATAAGTTCTTCAGTGCTTTTAGCACTGGTCTGATTTGATCTAGCTGATGATCTTGGGGAATTTGGATTTGGTGGATTTGTTTCAACCATGATTCACAGATAATCAAGAGTTGATGATGGCCAGTGAGAAAGAAGGTAAGTTTTTCAAAAAACTCTGATTCTTGAATTGGATTTTCTGGATGTTTTCTTTGATTGATTCCAAAACGCAACCAGAAGTGTCAAAATGATGATTTTCAAGAATGTTTTGATATATATTTCTGATTGACTTTCTTGGATGGCTTTTGGTTTCAATTGAACGATTTCACTAGAATTTTTGATTGGATTGGAGTTTTTAGAAATGCTTTACCACCAAGCTTGTGAGACTGAATACTGTTGCAGCCATGTAACACTAGCAAGGCACGGTTTATTCAGATTCACAGCCTCAACCCTCAAGTGATGAGATGAAATGAATCTCATATGAGGGGTACCCACATGATGATATTACTCTCATGGGTAATCTATCTTTAGATAGATTTATAAAGGCACAGAAAATTGGATAGAGATCTTGATGCAGTTAGCAACGATGCTCCGATACCATATGAGAAACAGGATTGAGTAAATGTAAAAGCTTTTTATTGTATTTCAGAAATCAATAGCAAGTACAACTGTACATACGACTGTACATATTTATATTACATTGTACCCGTCTTGGGCTAGTTGGAATCAAATGATAATACAGGCTTAGTGGGCTTTGGCCCAACTATTTGATACATGGTGAACGGGATATGAAGAATTATATTCTCCATACATATAGTACAATAAGTTGAATGGCTGAAGGGTTGGTGTGTGGACTTGGCCTTAGCAATTTGATCATGGCACTTAGCATAAACAGAACAACTGCCTATAGCCACACCTTGCTTTATCCTGAGTTGGAGAAATTATCTTCAAATAACTAACTTTTTAGAAAAGTATTTGAAACGTAGGATCGATGACTAACCAGAAGGTTAAAGAAAGTGGTAGAAGCAAAAACAGGACAACAAAACGAAGAAGGAACCAGAGACAATAGCACCTGCAACGGGTTCCAGGCAATTGCAACCGCTTACTATTTTGTTGATTTAGGCTACATCGATGCTTTTCACATTGAATCTGTTATATCGGGTATGCAATCATATTTCTTGTTGCTCCAGATGTAGATAAAGATAAATAAAACATTGCACTTATTATTGATGTATGATTTTTGCATTACGAAAATTTTATGTTCTAGAATACGACACACAGTTTTCGTATTTATATCAAATCACATGCAGGCTTATCAGCTATAAATCATATGTGCATGACTATGATGAGGATTGAAAGCATTCATCTGCTAAGAAGAGAAATGTGATCCATCCTCCATTCTTAGATGAAAGATGAGTGATTTCCAAGTATTATTTTATCATATGTTACATCTTCCAATTCAGTGTTCTATTTATATAACGAGATATAAGACTATATAGTCAATGCCGAACTCAGAGCAAGACCATTATTAATCTTGTGAAATCATTGAAG
Organism: Allium sativum; assembly: GCA_030737875.1. NCBI lineage: Eukaryota > Viridiplantae > Streptophyta > Magnoliopsida > Asparagales > Amaryllidaceae > Allium > Allium sativum. Next base: position 192,082,757 of record CM060921.1, read on the forward strand.
TGCATGCTAAGAATCGCTTTGTATGGTGACAATGTATAATTTATAAATAATTGATGAACTTAAAGAACAGTATGAATAATTTAAAACATGATTACACCACAGCATATCTTCTATTGAACGAGCATGTATGCACTTTATAATTCATTTATACACTTATGCTTTAACAAGTCAAATTCTTTATATTTTTCATAGTACTTCACTTGATATGGTCTAGATAAAAATGAGAAATGAGTTATATGTAATCATTCATAACTCAGGCTTGTAAACATGATTACCTTGACAGCACACCCAAACCATTGTTAATTTTATTTAGCTTGTAAATTTTTGATGCTGAAGGTAATGTGTCTCAAAGTTGTATAAAATGGGGAAGTGGGTGTGTTATGCATTCTTTTCTAGATCAAAATATCCAGTTTCTACCCTTTTTCTGTTAAATTTTGGCGATTAAAATATATTAATGAGAAGGCATTATTTGTTTCCATAATCAAGTCAATTTTGGGAAACAAATTAATATGGAGAAGGCAATTGATTTAAAGATTCAATCAAGAATTGGTGGGGGTGATAGAGGCATTAATTGTTCCCATAATCAAGTCAAATATGGGAAACAATTAATTGATTTGGAGAATCAATCAAGAATTTATATAGGTGGAAACTAAATTAATGCGCAAGATTTGTGGTGAATCAAATCAAGGAAATTCCTAAACATCTTCATCCTTATCTTCTAGAATTCTCTATTCTTCCTATATATATGAAGCCATTTGCTCACTTTTGTATCATCACAAGAAAATATATCTCTCCATATTATTCCTCAATAGATCCCTATTTTCTGTATCTATTATAGGGTGAGAATTAGTATTGAGGTTTTGTTATAATTCTTCTCATTTTTTTGTAACCTCCTCTTGTAAAGAAATAAAGAAGTTGTTGGGTCTCCGTGGACGTAGGATATTCATATCCGAACCACGTTAAAACTTTTGTGTCTTCTCCTCCTCTTCTATTTTTGTTTGGTGATTATTTTTATTGAGTTAGTGGTTGATAACTGATCGACAAGCTAGATCCATTTTAGCATCGCTTCCGTAGTTGTGCAATTTTTACACAATAATTTATTTGTTGTGCGAGAAGATTGCGCGAATGCGGAAGAACAATAATTAGGATCTAGATTTGCCAATTGAACATCAAACTGATCTGATAGAAATTATACTATTACATCAACAAAATAGTAAATAACTATAACAGAGAAACAAAGAGATACACAATATTTATACCGGTTCCACTATCACCGAGATAGTGTACGACCAATCCAAAAAGAGAGAGATTTTATTCCACATGAGAAAATTACAAGAGATTACAAAAGTAAAAGTTTACATATCTTAATAAGAAGATACTCCATTGGGGATCACTAGCTCCATGTCAGAATGGGTTTATAATGAAGTATACCCCCCAATATATAGCCTGTGCAAATCTATGTGAGTCATCAATTAAATTACCAACATATGGTAATAATATAATGGAGACAAATTACGACTGCAACAAATGTGCAAACCCGAAGCAAAGATAAGTGAAGAAATGAAGCAAAGAGAAGCTGATGACCACGACCTGAAGCATTGGGGATCACTAGCTCCACGCCAGGATCCGAACCGAGGAGCTGATGACCACAACCTGAAGCAAAGATAAGTGAAGAAATGAAGACCGATCCAGAGAAGAAGGTGACAACCAAAACCCGAGATGCAAAGGTAGTCTAAGTGGGAAGTTTGTACTCAGGATCCAGCTGGGAACTAAGGAGTTAACTTCATGAGTTGGGCTTTGCTGCGGGACGTGTGCTAAGGGGTTGTCGATGTCTATAGCTTTGGATCACTATGTGTAGGGGGTACGTGAACATATTCAGGGCCAAAGTGGCCTAGGTACGACTAAAGATCTATAGACCAAAGTAGTGGGGTCATTTGTAAAGATTTGGTTATGACTCCATAGGGAAAGCTTGGTAGTAGCAGTAGTTGTACAAGTCGAACTCCTTCACTACTTCGATGGGTCTAGTGATCGACAGTGGTGGACATCGTATGCTTTACGCACTAAGTGAGAGATGTGAGGATAGTTGATATGTTTGATTTGTTTTCCATCATTATGACATGCACACCCCTCCCGGTTATCTTTACACCATCTGTTCAGTGGTACCTTAGAGTATTGTACGGTATGTAGTGCTAACTCTTTGGTTGCAGGTCCAGGTTCAGGTATGGTTTAGTATACCTGTTATTGTTCTGTTTAGCTACTTTTCGCTCATACAGATTTTTTGCCTGACCCAGAGTTTTACGTCTCTTCTTATTACTCTGGGTGCTCTCACGAGCAGACTAGAGACAGGTTAGCTGGTGATGCACGAGTAGCTGTACCAGAGACGAGCAGGAGGCTTCCACGTATGATATATATAGATATTCTCCCTGTGTCATTGTTGGTCACTACTTGGGCATTAGTAGTGCACCCTTCCTTTCTTTTATTTTAGAGACAGTTTTAAAGTTGTAATAATAATGATGTGGAACATAAGCTGTATTTGGATTTTCCACTGCTATGATGTTTAGTTTTCAGCTTATGCACTGTCTCATCCATTTTATGTCAAGTATGTTGTTATTATATTTTATCCCATGCGCTATGAGACATTCTACAGGTTTTCGATTAGTTCACTCTCTTCTTTCCTTTCTTTGGCGACCGTTCCGTGCTAGTCGGGTATGTGTACAGCGCACTTTCGGAGGAAATGCCGGCTGGTGTGGGGCGGGCCGTCACACTTGGTATCAGAGCTCTAGGTTGCGTAGTTAACCTAGGGAAAGACACCAGGGAGAGATAATACATATATGAGAGCGCGTATTTGTGATTATTTTGGTTTTCAAAAGCTATATATATACACACACTATTAGTATAGTTAAGGATGAAGTCGCACTGCACTGGCACCACTATGGAGATGGTTAATCGTTTTCTCTTTACAGATTGAACGATGAGCCGATATGCAAGGGGTACCAGTAGAGGAGCCAATAGTGGAAATGCTGCTGACATGTGGGCGATGTTTATTGACCTCATGGGAGAGATGCTTAGGGATGTGTAGAGGGCATCTCCCAATGCTGGTAATGGTGGTGGTCCAATAGTGCAGGCGCCTAGGGCCGATTTCGCCAAGCTGAACAAGGACTATACTAGTCTTGGTGGGAAGCTGTTCCACGGAACGGAGTCGGCTATGGATGTTCAGGATTTGTTGGATAGCTGCGAGCGTATCTTCGAAGATTTGGGTATTGAGGATGCGATGAAGAGAAGGCTAGCATCCCGTCAGCTGCAAGGACGGGCAATGAATTAGTGGAATGCTATAAAGGTAGCTACTCCCGAGGATCAGATTACTTGGGATCAGTTTAAGGTTTGCTTTAGCGATAAGTTCATTCCAGCTGCTCAGAAGTCAGTGCTGTTTAAGAAATTCTTGGAACTCAAGCAGAATGGCAGAGCTATCTCAGAGTATATTGCCGAATTCGACACTTTGTCGAAATATGGGTTATCCCTAATAGATACTGCCGAGAAGAAGAATGACAAGTTCATAACTGGTTTGGATCAGTACTTGGGGGAAAGGCTTATTAACCACATCGATGAGACGTTTGAATCAATTGCGGGGAAAGCATTGAGGTTAGAGAGTCTTTACCCTAAGTCGAAGACTGAGGTTGCATCTGTAGAGGAGCCAAAGCCGCAAGCAAGTGGTGGAGGCAAGAATGGTTCTCAGAATAAGTGGAAGCAGAACCAGAATAAGGATGGCCAGAAGAAGAAGAAAGATGTTGAGTGTTTTAGCTGTGGTAAAAAGGGCCATTATGCTAGTAATTGTCAGGCCAAGCCAGCGGATAGGAAGTGCTTCAACTGTGGCCAAGTGGGACATCACAAGGACAAGTGTCCGCAACCCCCCAAAGAAAAGCAGATGGTGAAAGCATATGCCCTTAATGTTGTTCCTTCTTCGTCGAATGCCCCAACTGCGGCAGAGAAAGGAAAGAATGTTGTTATTCAAGGTATACTTTCTATTTATGATGTTCATGTTCGAGTATTGTTTGATACCGAAGCTTCCAGTTCCTTCATATCTAGTGACCTGGTAGATAGGTTGGGATTGGAGCCCGAGATCGTCGATAGACCTTTAGTAGTGATGAACCCAATTGGTGGTTCGATTAAACTTAGCATGATTTGTCGTAATGTGGTCTTATCGAGTCATGGATGCATGTTTGTTTGTGATTGCTTTGTTTTGGGCTTTACTGGGTTTGGCATTATTTTGGGAGTCGATTAGCTCCAAAGATACGGGGTGGTGGTAGACTGTGAGGGCTTTTTGGTGACAGCTAGAGCGGATAATGGGCGGAGGGTAGTGTTTGGTGGTCTACCTAGTGATGGGGTAATGGCTAGTTTTCTAAATTCCCTCGACATCTCGCATAGTGAGTTGTCAAGTTTGCCCGTGGTTGTCCTGTATCCGGACGTCTTTGGGGAAGTGACCGGGCTTCCACCACACCGACAGATTGAGTTCCGCATTGATTTAGTGAAAGATACCAGACCTATAGTGATGCTACTTCGTCGCATGGAACCAAGGGAGCAGCGAGAGCTCGGGGTGCAAGTTAGTGATTTTTTGAAGAAGGGATTTATCAGAAGGAGTGTTTCTGAATGGGGAGCACCAGTTGTGTTTGCTACCAAGGCGGATGGTTCCCTTCGATTGTGTGTGGACTACAGCGAATTGAATAAAGTGACGAGGAAGAATAAGTATCCTCTACCGCAGATAGATGATTTGTTCGATCAGTTGAGTGGCGTGAGAGTATTTTCCCAGTTGGATCTCGCGATAGGTTTTCATCAGCTTAGGGTGGAAGCCGAGAGTATAGCTAAAACGGGATTTCGGACGCCGTCTGGATTTTATGAATGGTTGGTCATGCCATTTGGGTTGACCAATGCACCGACATATTTTGTGGATCTTATGAATAGAGTATTCAGAGATCAGTTGAACAAGTTTGTTCTTGTGTTCGTGGATGATATACTTGTTTATTCGAGAACAGAGGAAGAACACAAGGAACATTTAAGAATAGTGATGGAGGTGTTGAGAAAACACCAATTGAAAGCAAAGTTTTCTAAGTTCCACTTCTGGAGGAGGGAAGTGAGATTCTTGGGCCATGTTGTTTCAGAAAATGGTATCGTCGTGGACCCTGCGAAGGTGGCTATGGTACAAGATTGGTCTACACCTAAGAATGCGACATACATAAGAAGTTTCTTGGGGTTAGTTGGATATTATCGTAAGTTTATCCAAGACTTCTCCAAGATAGCAGCACCGTTGACTTAGTTGACCAAGAAGAATCAAGCTTTCGTATGGGACGAAAAGTGCGAGAATGCATTCAAGAGTCTAAAGGAAAAGTTGACATGTGCACCAGTATTAGTCATTCCTAAGGGGAATGAAGAGATAACGGTATATACGAACGCATGCGGTATCAGACTAGGTGATGTGTTGATGCAAGGAGGTAGGGTTGTAGCTTATGCAAGTCGGCAACTGAAACCGCATGAGAAAAGATACCCTACCCATGATTTGGAATTGGCAGCGATCGTGTTCGCACTGAAGATGTGGAGACATCATCTCTTTGGAGAAAGATTCGAGTTGTTTACTGATTATAAATCGTTAAAGTATCTCTTCTCTCAGAAGGATCTAAATCTCCGACAGCAAAGATGGTTAGAATTCTTAGCTTCCTATGATTTCGACATCGCATATACACCAGAAAAGGGCAATGCGGTGGCTGATGCATTGAGTAGAAGAAATGCCAGTTTAGGGGATATGTTTCTAGAATGGAAGCAACTGGAGTACATCGCTAGGTATGATTTCAGGCCAAAGTGCGAATTAGATCCAGAAATGTTAGCATGTTTGACGATCAGAGCCACTTTGATTGAGCGAATTGGTTCCAGTCAGAGGGACGATCCTAACCTATTGGAAATCATCTCAAAGTTAGAGATGGAAATCGACGGAGTGATGAACAAATATGGGCTTGATCGAGATGGATGGATTAGGAAGAATGGAAGACTAGTTGTACCCAATGTCAATAGATTGAGAGATGAAGTGCTTAGAGAATGCCATCACTCAAAACTGACTATACACCCCGGTGGTAACAAGATGTATCGAGACATGAAGCAGACCTACTACTGGGAAGGGACGAAAAGAGACATTGGGAAGTTTATATCCAAATGCATGAATTGCCAGCTGGTTAAAGCTGAGCAAAAGAAGCCTAGTGGGTTATTGCAACCATTAGAGATTCCAGAATGGAAATGGGAACAAATCTCAATGGATTTCATTGATGGGTTACCAAGGACTAGATCGGGCCATGATAGCATTTGGGTGACTGTGGACCGATTGACTAAGAGTGCAAGGTTTATACCCGTCAAGTCAAATAGGACGGCAGCTAAGTTAGCGGAACTGTATATAAAGTGGGTAGTGAGATTTCATGGAATACCCAAAGGCATTGTGAGTGATCGAGATTCGTTGTTCACTAGTGGATTTTGGAAGAGCTTACAAGAGGCGGTAGGATCAGAACTACATCTCAGTACCGCGTATCATCCTCAAACTGATGGTCAAACAGAGAGGGTGAATCGTATATTAGAAGACCTCTTGAGAGCATGTGTATTGGATTTTGGTGGATCATGGGATGACCATTTGCATCTAGAAGAGTTTGCATATAATAATAGTTATAAATCCAGCATCGGTATGGCTCCATCTGAAGCTTTGTACGGAAGACCGTGCAACTCACCGTCCTGTTGGTTAGAGACCGGTGAGAAATATGTGCTTGGACCAGAAGTAATAAGAGAAACATTAGACAAAATCAAGGTTATCCAACTGCGAATGAAGGCTGCCTAAGATAGACAGAAAAGTTATGCTGATAAGAGGAGAAGAGAATTAAAGTTCTCCATTGGCGACTTGGTGTTTGTCAAGATTTCTTCGTTGAAGAGCGTGATACGATTCTGCAGGAGAGGCAAGTTAGCACCAAGATTTGCTGGTCCATTCCCAGTTCTTGAGAAAATTGGGAATTTGGCTTACAAAGTTGAATTACCAGAGAAGATGGCAGGAGTTCACAATGTATTTCATGTTTCCCAGTTAAGGAAGTTCATACACGACCTAGATGTGATTATTTCACCTGATCAGTTAGATGATATCGAGGTTGAACCCGAGGCGGTTGGGAACCGCAAGCCTATGCGTATTGTTGGGAGCGATACGAAGCAACTTCGAAGGAAAGCAGTGAATCTACCCAAAGTTCAGTGGGGCGAGAATGAAAATGATTGTACTTGGGAGACAGAGGAGAGCATTAGGAAGACGTATCCAGAACTCTTCGCCTGGTAAGATTTTAACTTCGATTTAGTCTTTCCGCATGCTAGGATAGGCTTGTTTGTTTGTTTTGCATGTTTGATTGTTGTTTGTGGCTGGTAGGCATGCAGGATCCTCTGTATGTTTTGGGTTAAGGAATTTCGGGGACGAAATTTCTTAAGGGGAGGAGAGTGTAACGACCCGCATTCTACGCATCGAAGGATCGTAGAATATTTATTTCTTTCACATACGAAGTTGTATGGTCAGGTAACTTTGGGAGACAAATATTGGGGTCATTTCCCTGTTCATGATTTTTTTCCAATTTTTAAATAACTATTTTGCCCCTAGCTAATCTTGTTTCGGCCATAACTTTTGAGTGAAAAGGAATATTGACTTGAAACCATTTCCATTGGCTCCGGATAATAGTTTACAATTCCGTAGAGTGGTCAACTTAGCTAAACGGACTCACCGTTTGGGAGATATGGCTGAAACAAGTTTCGGATGGTGAAAAATGGCTTAATTGGGCTTAACCGGGTGATTAACAGTTAGGCCCAAAGGGGAATTTCGGGATTAGGAGTTTAAAAGGGCTATTAGGGTTTGGAGAATACCTTTTTCTCATTTTTCAGCCGTCACTATTCATTCCTCCTAACCTAGTCATGGCCTCCACTCTCTAAATCTCTCCAAAACACCTCTAAACCACTTTCTTATTGAAGATTAGGCTTAGCAAACATCAAATTAAGGAGAAAAAGCACCAAAGCAAGGTTAGGGCTGTTGTGTTGCATTGGGATCAGTGCCAAACAGAAAATCATTTCAAATTTGGTATTTTATTTGTGGCCAAGGTGAGTGATTTGCATAGTTTTGCACTAATTACGGTTGACTAAGGGTAATTAGTGAAGATTAACGAAATTAGACATGATAAAATTTTGGAAAAATATTTATAGATTCGAAAATGATGTTTTAGGCCTCTGTTAGGAAATTTGGTTAATTTGGTTTGGTTTTCCTAATCATATCATTAGTTTTGCTTAAACATGCTTAGGGGAAAATATGGGATTTTAGGTATGTTTGATCCATTTTACATGCTATGATTGTTGTTTTGCTGTTTATGGATGATTATACATGTTGCTATGACTGTATAGTATGCTTTGTGGTTGTCTAGAAGTGTTAGATGGGTCGAAAACGCCGTCGAATGGCGTAAACAGTCGCTGGAAGAAGTTGCAGGTAAATATGTAGGGACCGGATCGGATCGCCCCTACCTGAACCGACCCGATCGTGCAGTATCTTCTCCAAACCGATCCGCTTGTGGTGATGGAGCCCAACACGAACCGCCTGGAATCTCGTGAACTGATGGCCATGGAGGATCACAAACCGGAGTACCCTACCCGAACCGAACCGCTCACACCATCCGACTCGATTCTCCCTCGTGAGCATGAGCTACCCCGACCCAAACCACTCTAGGGGGTGCGATCCGAGCCGCTTAGTGGACTCCGAACCAATGGCATTGCATCACGAGTAGGACCTAACAATGAGTCACGAGCTGGAGGAGCACGACCCGACATGTATGGGGTATTCCGATCCGAACCGAGGAGCTGATGACCTCGACCTGAAGCAAAGAGAAGTGAAGAAATGAAGACCAATCCGGAGAAGAAGGTGACGACCAAAACCCGAGATGCAAAGGTAGTCCAAGTGGGAAGTCTGTACTCAAGATCCAGCTGGGAACCAAGGAGTTAAATTCATGAGTTGGGCTTTGCTACGGGACGTGTGCTAAGGGGTTGTCGATGTCTACGGGGTACGTGAACGGATTCAGGGCCACAGTGGCCTAGGTACGACTAAAGAGCTATACACTAATGTAGTGGGGTCATTTGTAAAGATTTGGTCATGACTCCATAGGGCAAGCTTGGTAGTAGCAGTAGTTGTACAAGTCGAACTCCGTCACTACTTCGATGGGTCTAGTGGTCGAAAGTGGTGGACATCGTATGCTTTACGCACTAAGTGAGAGATGTGAGGATGGTTGCTATGTTTGATTTGTTTTCCATCATTATGACATGCACACACCCCCTCCCCAGTTATCTTTACACCATCTGTTCAGTGGCACCTTAGAGTATTGTATGGTATGTAGTGCTAACTCTTTGGTTGCAGGTCCAGGTTCAGGTATGGTTTAGTATACCTGTTATTGCTCTGTTTAGCTGCTTATCGCTCATACAGACTTTTTGTATGACCCAGAGTTTTATGTCTCTTCTTATTACTCTGGGTGCTCTCACGAGCAGACTAGAGACAGGTTAGTTGGTGATGCACGAGTAGCTGTACCGGAGACGAGCAGGAGGCTTCCACGTATGATATATATAGATATTCTCCCTGTGTCGCTGCTGGTCACTACTTTGGGCATTAGTAGTGCACCCTTCCTTTCTTTTACTTTAGAGACAGTTTTAAAGTTTTAATAATAATGATGTGGAACATAAGCTGTATTTGGATTTTCCGCTGCTATGATGTTTAGTTTTCAGCTTATGCACCGTCTCATCCGTTTTATTTCACGTATGTTGTTATTATATTTTATCACATGCGCTGTGAGACATTCTACAGGTTCTCGATTAGTTCACTCTCTTCTTTCCTTTCTTTGGCGACCGTTCCGTGCTAGTCGGGCATGTGTACAACGCACTTTCGGAGGAAATGCCGGCTGGTGCGGGGCGGGCCGTCACAATTATTTTCAGCCACTATTTCACCTTTAGAGACTACAAGTTGGGTGATTGATTCTGGAGCCTCTTGTCATATGACGCCAGATAGGAGCTGTTTTGTCAGTTATGAGAAGATTGATGGCGAAACAATTCATTTGGAGAATGACACATCTTGTCATGTTCTGGGCGTTGGAAGTGTGAGGTTTAAGATGCATGATGGCATTATTAGGACTATCACGGATGTTCGACATGTTCTGATGCTGCAGAAGAGTTTGTTATCAATTGGAGCTTTGAGTAGACTTGGTATGAGGATAATAATAGATGGAGAAAATTTAAGAGTGGTGAAGGGTTCCTTGGTAGTTATGAAAGAGGTGCGAGTTGATGATATTTATATGCTTCGTAAAGAGACAGTCTTGGAATATTCAGTAGTTTCTACTGATTCTAGTGTTCCAGATTCTACTTAGTTATGGCACCTTCTATTAGGTCATGTTGATGAGGAGAGCCTGGAAGTATGGAAGAAGCGTAGGTTAATTGTTGCTGATTCTCAATTAAAACCTAGCTCTTGTGAAGATTGTTCTTTTGGAAAGAAGAAGCATGTCACATTTGATGTTGGAAGACCTAGAGCTACAGAGTTTCTAGAGTATGTTCATTCATATGTTTGGGGACCCGCCCCAATTGCATCCTTAGGTGGAGCAAGTTTCTTCGTCATATTTGTTAATGATTTCTCGCGTATGGTTTGGGTCTATTTCATGAAGACTAGATCAGAAATATTTGCCCAATTTCAGAAGTGGAAGACCTTAGTTGAAAAGAAGTCAGGAAAGCCGCCGCAAGTTCCTAGAGTTGGCAATAGTAGTGAATTTGCTAACAAGAATTCACTAACTATTGTGCGTCTGAGCATGTACTTAGAGATTTTTTCTACGAAATCACATTCTTTTGAAGTAGCAGAGAGCATGTGTCGGATACTATGGGAAAGAGCTACGAGCTTAAGACTAACTGTTGGTCTAGAAGAGGGATTATGGGCAGAAGTGATATTTATGACAGTATATTTCATCAACCATACACCTTCTATTGCCACAGATATGAAAATCCCAGAAGAAATATGGAAAAGAGAGCCTGTTGATTATTCATTCCTTAAAGTGTTTGGTTGTTCAGCTTATTTAGAAGATGAGAGACTTGATAAGTTGAATCCTAGAGGAAGCAAGCACATTTTGTTAGGCTATGGAGAAGGAATGAAGAAGTATAGGTTGTGGTGCAAAACAACCAACAAAATTGTGACTAGCAGGCATGCAATATTTGATGAGAGGTCTTTATTGAAGGTGGAGCCTCTATCAAGTGATGACATTAGCAGGACACAAAATTCCCAAACACATTTGGAGTCATCAGATTGTTTCCATATTCAGAGAGAAAGTGGTATTTTCGATGGTACCATGGTTGACGAGAAGATTTCAGAGGTTCAGACTCTAGGTGGAGCTCAGTTAAAGAAAATGCCTTTTAGTTCAGTTATCTCTATTGGTAAGCATAGTTGTAGTGATGATTATTCATCTTATGCTTTGAATGATGCAGAGCTTGGTGTTAAGTTTGATAAGGTAGACCTGGTGAAGTCGAGTAAAATTCTTGAAAAGGAGGCTGAAGTAGATAATATTGAGTATGTCCTAACTCAATGTAGGATGGAGAAGGTGAAGCGCGCTATAATGTCTCCATTGGTCTCTCAGATTTCTGTATCTACAAGTTTGTCTTTTTCATCAGATTTTCTGAAGAAATTGGATATTTGTTCATATGCATTTTGCTTGTCGATGTGCATATTATCTTTCTTATGCTTGGGAAAGATTTGGAAGCTCTGTTTGGGCAATATTGACCAAAGTAGTTCACATTGAGCTTGATGGCAAAGACCCAACAATTTTGTTGATTTTTGGTGATTGATGAATATATTTAATCGAGGTGGAGTGTTAAATTTTGGTGATTAAAATATATTAATGAGAAGGCATTATTTGTTTCCATAATCAAGTCAATTATGGGAAACAAATTAATATGGAGAAGGCAATTGATTTAAAGAATCAATCAAGAATTGGTGGGGTGAGAGAGGCATTAATTGTTCTCATAATCAAGTCAAATATGGGAAACAATTAATTGATTTGGAGAATCAATCAAGAATTTATATAGGTGGAAACCAAATTAATGCGCAAGATTTGTGGTGAATCAAATCAAGGAAATTCCTAAACATCTTCATCCTTATCTTCTAGAATTCTCTATTCTTCCTATATATATGAAGCCATTTGCTCACTTTTGTATCATCACAAGAAAATATATCTCTCCATATTATTCCTCAATAGATCCCTATTTTCTGTATCTATTATAGGGTGAGAATTAGTATTGAGGTTTTGTTGTAATTCTTCTCATTTTTTTGTAACCTCCTCTTGTAAAGAAATAAAGAAGTTGTTGGGTCTCCGTGGACGTAAGATATTCATATCCGAACCACGTTAAAACTTTTGTGTCTTCTCCTCCTCTTCTATTTTTGTTTGGTGATTATTTTTATTGAGTTAGTGGTTGATAACCGATCGACAAGCTAGATCCATTTTAGCATCGCTTCCGCAGTTGTGCAATTTTTACACAATAGTTTATTTGTTGTGCGAGAAGATTGCGCGAATGCGGAAGAACAATAATTAGGATCTAGATTTGCCAATTGAACATCAAACTAATCTGATAGAAATTATTCCATTACATCGACAAAATAGTAAATAACTATAACAGAGAAACAAAGAGACACATAATATTTATACTGGTTCCACTATCACCGAGATAGTGTACGTCCAGTCCAAAAGGAGAGAGATTTTATTCCACATGAAAGAATTACAAGAGATTACAAAAATAAGAGTTTACATATCTTAACAAGAAGAGACACCATTGGGGATCACTAGCTCCACGCCAGGATGGGTTTTTAATGAAGTATACCCCTCAATATATAGCCTGTGAAAATCTATGTGAGTCATCAATTAAATTACCAACATATGGTAATAATATAATGGAGACAAATTACGATTGCAACAAATGTGCAAACGTAGGAAGTAAATCAATCCGTTTCTTTAGCATAGATGGAAGAAATTAATGGCTACATTTATTTATTTCCGTCTCATGCAAATGCAATCAATTAATTCATGCATTTCCATGTTAACCAAATAGTTACTTTCCATCTATTTGTGATTTTGTATCACCTAAATTTAACACTCCACCTTGATGCAAAATCACATATCTTCAACATCCCATCTTCAATCAAATTCTCTTCACATCACAAAACTCTTCAACATAACTCCACCTTAAATCAAAAATCTCATAATGAGATAGAAACCAAAAATGAATATTTGCCTAATGGGTTCCAGCAAAGCTACCCCCATCACATCATGTTAACAAGCTTAGACTACGTCCCCGCCCGCTAACAAATTGTTGCAAATATCCAAAAAAATGTAGATTCCAAAATAATCTCAACACCATCAAGGCCAAAAATAATTCTCTCAATCACCAATTCAGAAATCGAGCCAAAATCCAAATCTCTGTATACAAGATAATTCTCTCTCCTTCAATATATATGCATGTAGTACCTTCTTTATGATGGCATCACAAAATCGACGATTTATTACAGTGGCACCAAATCCGCCAAAATCAGCTCTATGAACTGAACTCTCTAATACGACATCATAAGTTGATAAGCCTCAATGGCATCAAATCTGTCACAAAAACTAGCTACATCAGATACAGTTTCTAAACCCAGTGGTTCCTTCAACACATTAAACTCTTTACCTCTCATACAGTGCGAGCATTTCTCAACTGAACTTGAAGTTATACAGTTCTCAAACACTTGGAAAGGTCGCTAACACCTCCAGTGGTTCGTCTTTAGTCGCTACCACCTCTAAGTAATTTCTCCAAGCTCTTATCTGCGAAGTCACATTCTTGAACAAACATATAACTCCACCATAATGAGAATCCAAAGCTCAAGCTACATCAAAGTTCCAAGCCTGGAACACTTTTCTCTCTCAATATAATCTTCTCCACCAAAGACTTCTTTAATCCCAAAATAGTAATAGCATAATCACTACTGAATCTACCAACTTTGTAGAAATAACTGATGCACAATTTAGAACAAATCGCCTTGCTCCGATACCAATCTGTTGTGCGAGAAGATTGCGCGAATGCGGAAGCACAATAAACAGGATCTAGATTATCCAATTGAACATCAAACTAATCTGATAGAAATTATTCTATTACATCAAAAAAATAGTAAATAACTATAACAGAGAAACAAAGAGATACACAATATTTGTACTGGTTCCACTATCACCGAGATAGTGTACGTCCAGTCCAAAAAGAGAGAGATTTTATTCCACATGAGAGAATTACAAGAGATTACAAAAATAAGAGTTTACATATCTTAACAAGAAGAGACACCATTGGGGATCACTAGCTCCACGCCAGGATGGGTTTATAATGAAGTATGCCCCTCAATATATAGCCTGTGCAAATCTATGTGAGTCATCGATTAAATTACCAACATATGGTAATAATATAATGGAGACAAATTACGATTGCAACAAATGTGCAAACGTAGAAAGTAAACTAATCCGTTTCTTTAGCATAGATGGAAGAAATTAATGTCTACATTTATTTCTTTCCATCTCATGCAAATGCAATCAATTAATTCATGCATTTCCATATTAACCAAATATTTACTTCCCATCTATTTGTGATTTTTTATCACCTAAATTTAACATTTTCTTTGTTTGAATTTTCATAAGTGTACATTTTTTTGAACTTCTAATGAATCCTAGCACAGATTGCAGCATGTAACTGATAAAGACCTAAATTGTTAGTTTATAAAGGACTCAAAGACATAGGCTAACATAAAAGCTGAGCGGATAAACACATATATTATAGGAAACCTTTCCTATTTCTATCGAAGTTGGGTAGAACATGAATATCTTCACTTAAAGCAGAGAGCAAACGAACACTCAACTCATCCTTTATGGATTCCAGTATCGCATTCAACAACTCGTACACAAATTTATGTTGTGAAGTTGCACAATTTGTAAGATGAGGGCCAGCAACATGAATCTAATTTAATAAAATAGCCTAACAACATCTAGATCATATATCTTTACCAGCAAAAATACTGTAGTTGAAATATATAGTTGAAACGAAAAATCTCCAACTTATAATCCGCAAAATACTAATTTAACAATCAAAGACTATGATTGAAAAGAAATAAAATAAAAATTAGCTTACATGAGATAAAGCAGCTTAGCCTGGTTTTCTTCTACGAGACTCTGACTTTTTCACTCCTTTAACTTCAAATCAGCAAAGAAGCCTTCTTTAATCTCTAAAAGTGAAGAAAACCAAATAAAAGGCTAAAAATTGGAACTGGAGACTTCAAGATCAAAATATATTCGTGAATATAAATTGTCTTAAATACTACTAATGTTTATTTGATGCCTTCTCTTTGGCGAACACCAGGGTAGATTAATGGATAGGGATGTGAAACTTTGTTGGGAGATTAAAGGAATGGGTAGACGAAGTATTAGGAGCTTGATTTAGTGAAAATTTATCTTGAATTTGGATTTGGAATTTGAAAGATGATAAAGGAAAGAGCCATTGGGGCCATAGAATTGGAGCGAGGTTGTTCAAAGAGAAAAGAAGCAGCAGCAGAGAATTTCAGTGATTTTTTCATGAATATATCGGTGGGAACCACTTTGGACACGTTTACTTAATTTGTTTTTACGAATTAATTCAACCAATGGTCGCATATAGCTTTAAACGCCGCTAATTAAAGTAACTAATATCAAGTTTTGTTGTAGTGGAAGTGAATGAATGTAAATGGATATGAATTTTAATACCATTCACTTTTGCAACAACTCAATAATAATTACTCATAAATATGTTGTACATTTGCAATGATCAATGATAATGGCTCATAGATATATTAATATATTATCATTAATTTTTGTTATATTGGCTCAGTGATAATGGCTCAAGGGTTAGGGTGAGAAATACCGTACGTTATGTCACATTTGGAAATCTTCTAACATGAAAATGTTTTTATTTTATGCTCTTATATCTTACCTTTTGTATATAAATAAATATTACTTGGGTATTATTTTGTCACTTTTACATATGCCGACTAAGCCACATGCAGTTAGAAAAATAGAAAATAGAGATCAATTTGTTGTGTGTGTGTATATATATATATATATTTGAAGACTTGCAGATGAGGATCTCACATCAAGAGGCTTGTTGGACAAGAAAATATTTGGTAGAAAGGCCCAGTTTTAATAGAATTAACTAAGGCCCATTTGTGATGGTATTAGGGTTTAGGTTGGCTATCAATCCTATAAATACCCATGTATTCTCATTGTAAATCATTCATGAATTGTAAGTTTTCTTTTACTTTTCTACTTTTTTATTTTATTAGCAACTAGTGTCATCCACACAATTAGGTTTGGTAGAGTATTGGTTGTCTTTTGCGCTTATTTTCATTAGTGATTGACCGTTTGATTAGATTCAGCAGTAATCTTAATTTTATTCTTGTTTGTTATTTATTTTCTGCAATTTTAATTTCTGTTTTTTTATTGCTTTCCTAGGTAATACTAGATTGAATATAGATTTTGTAGATTCAGATCTGATTCAATTCAATAATAGTTTTATTTGCAGTTTTTTTTTTCAAAAGCAATCTCCAAGTTTTGTCTAACTCGCCCATGAAATATATAAATAATAAAATTTAATTTTCCTCCCGGTGTTCGACCTGTATACCACACACATGTGCCCTTGCAGTTATTATTATATCAATTGCGCTTTTCTAATTCATAGAAAGCGTCGATAAAAATTCAATGGGGAAAAAGGTAAAGTTTTTTTTCCTCCATCAAAACCTCACTGCGGGCCCATACAAAAATTATATTCCAAATATGAAACGTTACTATGAATAAGTTTTACCCAATTAATAATTCTCAGTTGAAACTACTCAACCAAGTAGCAAATTAATCATAACATCAAGTTGAATGTGATATAATGTTTTATAATCGTTGATCCCAAATTCCTGCATTTCGTCATCCAAAGAAAAGATACTTTGGATTTCAAAGAACAAGCGTCAAGCGAGATAAAGAAGAACAAAAAAAAACCAAGTACCTCAAATGAACATCGAATGAGAACTAGTTTACTGCTCAAATTACAAAAAATACTAACTAAAAATTCAGTGAAAAAGGGAGAAAATAATAAAACGTGGATGTCATAGATTGGAAAGTGGACATAAAGCTTAAGGTTGTTTCATCTTAAGATTCAGGTGAAAAATCGAGACTGGGTATTTATTTAACACAGAGCATCATGCATCAACAAAGCTGCTTTAGTGCATGAAAAGCCTATTTTTTCAATGATGATGAAAAATTGCAAATATTTGGTATTTCAATTTGATCAAAAATCAGAAATGGCAAGAAGAGGTCAAAACTATGATCAATTTTGGGTAGACCATAAGGAAATAAAGCGTTTGCAGCAAAAGAGGAAGTTGTTGTGTTTCGTATCCATAAATATTTTTAGTGGAACTAATTGTTTCATTTGATTTTTTTACCTTAAATAAACCTTTTTATCGATAACAGTCGGTTCAATAGCATCAGATATCTCAAATGTGTTTAGGCAATTAAACAATGGATCACAAATGGAAAGCTAAAGATTACGAAATACTATTGTAACAACCCCGGTTTTATGATTACAGGTACAAAATTAATTAGATGGGGTGTTAACGAGTTAATAAGGATTAAAGCTTGGTTCAAAGTTAAAATGAATGAATATATTGGGTTAGGTTAAGTTGTGCTTAAGAATGCAATTCAATTCAATAATTGCTAGGTCAATTAAAGATATAAAGTTGGTTATGGAAAATAAATAAATTACTTAATCATTTGGTTGACTAATTAAGGAGTTTGATGTTAACTTGGAGAAATTTGAAAAGAATAATTAATTTAATCATTGAGATGATTAAATAATGTGTTTTGGGATAATAAAGAAGCAATGTGAAGTTAAATTTGAATAAATTATAATATTGAGGATGAACTGAGTTTCAGATTCCATATTGCTTTGATAAATAATTTTAAATTTGAAAATTAAGGTTGGAAAACATTATAATAAGAAGTTGTAATAAATTATGAGTTTATTCAATTTTTACATGTCATCTACAGATTGATGGAAAGTCGTATGTGTCAAAATAGTTTTATTATAGTTTTACATTAATTGTGTCAAAACAGTGTATTTTTTACAATTTTAATGTTGTATTTGTAAGCTTTTGTGTGTGTATATGTGTGTGTGTGTCTATATATAAAAATGTATGTGTGTGTAATACGAATATCTAATGCTAAAATTTATGCTAAATTTTGTTTTAAAAGATTTTAAACATGTTATAAGAAGCTAAAATGGTGACAAAAAATGTTATTTAGGTGATATGTGTTTTTAAGTAGCCTGTTTAGCCTAGCCATAACCTACTTAACTTAACAAGGCCTAATTAACTCAAAACTAATCACCTTATAGTCTTAGTGGACTTTATTAGGCCTTAATCCTACTAATTAACTAAGAAATAGTATGGATAAGAATACTACGCTCATTTTTTCTCAATGGCTTCTTCTTCCCCAAAGGAAAAGACACAGTTAATGGAAATTGCAAATTCTCCTCAAAACCTCAAATTAAATTTCAAAACCCAGCTTAAATTAGAAGAAAAGAGTTAATCTACATAGCTACGATAATCTCTACCAAGGCCAGGAATTTATTTCATCAATTCCTTACTTTATTTGTCGTATCTTAGATTTTTGAGTCTCCATATTACTGGAGTTGATTTCTACAGGTGCAATAGCCTCTTTGAAGCCACAAACTCCAACCCTTTCTCCTAATTGATACGAAATGTTGTTTAAACCTAAATCAATAAGTATAACTCACACTATCTAGCTAATTTATAAGTTTACGATGATCTGTAGTAGTCTGAGCTATAAATTGTGTCTCTATAAACATAAAACTAAGTTTTATGTTTACAGTGGAAAATCAATTCTCCTTCTCTAACTTTGTGGTGTAGCATCTTGCTCATTTCTTACTGAAATCATGCCAAACCTTTTCTGAATATTAGTATCGTTACTGGACTATATAGATATCAATTTTTTTGGTAGGAATCGAGATGTCGATGATGATGGTTTTGATGACAAAAACCTTGCATTAACTATTATTGTTATAAAATATATACTGACACTATTCTTTAGAATATATATATATGTATGTATATATATAGGAAATGTGTGCAGGTATTGATTATTGTAGAGTGTACATTTCAAAGATTCAAGAGTTCAAGATAGAAGACTCGCGAGTAACAAGAATTCAAGAGTTCAAGAAATAAAAAGTAATATAGTCTAGATTTCCTGTTCAAACTTTGAAACAACACTGAATCCTTATTTTAATCTTCCTCACTATTTTTTATCTTATTTTCAAACTGATTTCAAAATTACTTCCTTATTTCAAATCTACATTTTTAGTTTTTTTTTTAACGTTAAGCGCGAAAATTTTATTAATCAACAAGAGAATTACAAGATTACTGACTCTCTAATAAAAACAATACACAAGCCTGACATATATGACTTATTAAACAGCAACATGCAATACTCTCCAATTATTCACAAAACAAAAACTCACAAAAATAATATGACACTCTGTAGATAAGCAATGCTACAACAAAGAATATAAGAACATGTTCGCTTTCTTCATGACATCATCGCAATCCAAACTAAATAGTCACAAATCTTCATAATCAGCCAATTACCTAAAGCTTTCTATCTAGCTTCACATGTAACGCATCCGACCATTCCACATCTGCTCAACAGAAACTTTACTGTCAAAATCATCACAAAACTCCTGAAGCATCCCCAACAAGGAACACAAAAAGCTTGTGACAAGAACATCATGAAAGACTCCTCTAAACTGCTTTAAACAAGACTGCAATCCAGCTATAGACCAACCTTTACAAAAAATATAGCTAAAATATCAAAACCATCAAGTAAAGAAGGGGTCAAAAAGTGGAGAAGGGTTACTACGAGTATGCCTTTTTGTTGATTTTAGTTTACTGCTCAAAGGCATAACATCCTCATGACTATACTCTGCTTCCTTATCTATATCAGCCCAAAACTTTCCTTTCAATTTTGAACTCTTTGATTTAGATAAAGTGACCAAAACAGTATTAACAATAGGAAACGTTAATCCTGCACCAGAAACAAGTTGAGAAGAAGAATTGGATGAAACAGTATTAATGGGAGGGGGAAGTATAATATGAGAGGGGATAGATAGCTTAGCATAACGAGATCCAGAAAAGCTATTCATATTGCCTGTCGTAGAAGAAAAAGCAGGAGTAGAAGAACTAAAGGAAGAAGAACATGACATAGAAACATTAGAGATTGTAGCATTTGAAGACTTAGTTGTAGTGTAAGAAATACTCACAGAAGAAGAAAGACTAGAAGATGATAGAAAAGCTGCAGTAAAGATCGAAGATGAAGATAAAGAAGCATCAGAACCCACATTACTCACATCTTCACCATTATCACCAAACAAGTTGCCGGTAAGAGGAAAATCATCAGATTCAGCAATATTCTGAAATACAGAAGGTTAAACCCCATTTTCAGTACCAATATATACATACTTATCATTGCCATCCCTATTGACATTGCCAACAACTTCAACATTTTCATTGGCATTGTAATGGACCGAATTTCCGTACTATTTGAGTCGACTAATAACACCACACGTTCAACCTAAATTGCATAGAAATACGAATCATTATTAGAAAGAAGTTAGAGAATGAGAAATAGAAAGAAAGAAATATTAGAATAGAAGAAAACGAAGATCACTAACTCACAGCGGAACGAATAAAATAAATTAGATAACTAAAACTTTTGAACTACAAATCTGTTTTGCATATACATACCATTATCAGAGTACATCAACAATTTCTGGAACAGTTATAACGCCTGTTTCCAAATACGAACATAATACACAGCGGGAAAATATGTATAGCTAACTGGTGAAGCCTCCTGCTTCGAGCTCCTCCAAGTGAATCTGTAAAATCCCGATTACTTGACTGCCCATACAAATTTGGGCATCCAAGAGTTTTGGGAAAAAACAAAAAAAACTCTGGGTCAGTCATAGGACTGATGTGAGTAAACTCCAACCATTGGTTTAACATTCAAAAATCCTTTCAAAAGAAATGATAATCATAACACCGATCCACACATAAACACGGATGGTTTTTACCTTACGATAACCAAAAATAATTTTGATATCAAATCCGGTGATATTATAATAATGTCTACATCAAATAAATAAAATCTAGTGGAACGCTTGCGTCTCACGCTCCATATATATATATAAAATCAAAAAACCGCAGGGCGCTTATTGGAGATTAGATTTCCAACATGACAAGGTATGGGACCACCAGACGATAGTGTATCTCTAGAGGCGAATACATTGGGTTCAAAAAGAACGTCTTGTAACCCGACCCACACATGACCGACCACTCATTTCGCTTGAGTGTATCGAATGTATATCACCAACGGTTGGGATCAGCAACCGTCTCTCGAAAGGGACAGCATCGATAGATTAAAGAAGCAAAAGGAATTTCTCTAGACAGGTGATTATACATCCTAATGGGGCGACCCACATAGCCATGCTGCCTGCCCGATTTTTTTCAATTCCCGGTTGTGAGGCTTGAGGTTTGAATTTATCTTCCAGAACATCTGGCCACCATTCACTTTGAATGCCACATCGTCAGATCCATCGGAAATCACTAATTGATTCCCATAAAAGTACTCAGATTGTTAGGCTAAAGAAGTATCCCTTATGTGCCACTAACTTCGTACGTTTGAAGGAATCAACGTACGTAATCCCTTTGGAAATACTCTGCCAAACACTCGTCCATACAAGTTGTCTTAGTTCTCGACAAACCGAAGGCACTATTCCATCAATCCATCTTGGGCAATTTCTACCTAGGATTGACGGAACAACACTTGCATTTTACTTCGTCTTCAATCATCTTTAGCATAAGTTGATTCATAACGCTTATACCAATACGGAATGGTTTTCAGATATTAAATTTGATCCCGGTCTCTCCATACTGATAACGGAGGTATAAAATAAATTAAAACTTTGATAGTCGGTGATTTAACTATCAAAGAAATATCCGTACAATCAACGGTCCTATTTCCAAATGGAAATTTCTACCGAACAAGCATCAAACAACACTGGGCCCCTTTTTAATTTAATTCCTTATTAAATTATTATTTCCAATTCCTGTCTCTTAATTCCTCGTTGACCCATTCATTTCATTTTCTATGTGTAGAAAATATCTCTTATTTTATTTGGGAAAACCATTTCAAATTAACGCGATGTTATAAAACATCGTTGTTTTACTCAACCCACTAATCATTTATTAGCTAACCATATTGCTTAACCAAGTTTCACCATCGTACCTTAACCATTTCTCCATCGATCATGTAGTCAATCAAGTTGGGGTATAATTACCTCTCAGACCTTAATTAAACAACATTCTCAACTTTGAAACAGTCAAAACTCACAACTTCAAACAAACCATTGTTTACGCGACTCTCGGATTCAATCTAAGAACACGCTTCTTTTACGAAAAACACTGATTATAACGGTAGCGTTATAATCGCTGTTTCCAAATATTTGATTTATAAAAATATCACTTTTAACAACAGCATTACAATCACTGTCTAAAATTAGAGAACATTTATTATAGCAGTAGCGTTAAAATCGCTGTTTAGATTTACAAAACACTTATTATAATGGCAGCGTTAAATTTTGCTATTTAGATTTACCAAAAACATTTATTATAACAACAACGTTTAAAATCGCTATTTACAAATATTTGGTTTATAAATATGCAACTTGTATTTATTTATTTCAATAAATAAATTAATAAGTAAATAAATAATTAAGTAATTAAATTTGATTCAAAGCGGAAAGTAAAAATAACTACTTCTCTAAATTCGATATAATCGAATTCCAATAAACAACTCTCATTCGAATACTCCATATTCGATTAATATGCCGAACTTTGGAATTTATCTACCATTTCCAATTAACTCAAATTCCAAATTCACTTTTAAATTTATCCTTTCCAAACCGTTACTAAATTCCTTTATAACCCTATAAAACATTATCACACTTTGTTTTATATTCTAAATTTCGAAATAAAACTCATCGTTTTCTTTTAAAACGATTACCCATTTCTCTTTCCACTCAATTTCCAATTTGTATTCATATTTTAAATCTAAATTTTCTTTAAAGATATTTCATTTGCAAAATATTTCCTTTAAACCATTATTCTATTTAACCCTGAATATATTTCGTTTATATACAATCAAATCTATTTGAATTTTATACTTGTAAATAACATTTCAAATCAAATTTCCATTTGTAATGTCTATTTAGAGTTTTTTTCGTAGGTAAACTTATTTTAATTTCATCCATTTTAATCATGCTTATAATTTCCTTTGTAACCGCTACATTTCCATTTTCTATTACAAATATCGCGTTAAAACCAGATTTCCACTTTTCCAATATAAATTCAGACTTGGATTTATATTTTACTTTATCTCAACATAATATTTTTACAAATTTATAAACATCGTTTCATAAACAACTTCTTGTTTTATTTATTTAAACAAGTTTCTATTTTTAAGTCTATTCGAAATTTATATTTTCTATTTTGAAAAATCATTTCCATTTTACATCTCGAATTCCTTTTCTACATTCAAAAATATTTACGGTATTTAAATACCAAAATTCTATGACCAGTGCAATTCAAACACAAATAATCAGCCATGGATTATGTAGCACTACATATAACATAATAAACAATAAACAGTAATGTAAATATTAAGTAATCCAGTTGGATTCCTCCAACCTGTTTCCCTGCATCCACAGATGTTAGTCAAACATCAATAATATTATTTTCACATCAATAATGTAAACATAATTGATAGTTGATCAAATATTTATATATATAACTATATCAACCATTTCAACCAATTTTAGCAATCATTCATTCAAACAACCATCACACAGTATAAAATTACTAGAAATAAATTTAAAACTCGCTTATATAAAAATATAAACGAGCTAGAGTTTGTGAGTTTACTCACATTGTTTTTCAGTTGACGATTCTGCTTTGGTTTCGTCTAAATCAAACGAGCGTTCTATTTTTCTACAAAAGTTCATTAGCTTTGCTCCAACCAAATTAGTGCCACAACACAGATATCGTTGCTGCGATTCCAATGTGAATGGTTTTGTGCGATTCCTCTTAATTGACTAGCTTAGCCGCTGACCGTTTTCTAAATACATCTGCGTTCCCGCTCCTATTATAGACATCATGCTGCCGAAAATTCTTCTTTAACCAAGCTTCTCATCTTCACAAAGCATGGCTTTCTCCATGGAAAAATTTCCAAAATACTTTCAACAACATCCTCCTCTACCGAGCTCCCCTAACACATTCACACATACCTATAGTGCTGCTGTTGTTTTGTGAATTGTGTGCTCACATTATACCAATATTTAGAATGATAATGGTGATGCCATTGGTATTGGAACCACCACTGTTCATCTGAAATTGTTGAAACTTTCACTGTTAGCTGCTAGTTGTAGTCTTGATTTCTTCTCAGTTTGCAATAACAGTATGACCTATTCTGCGTATAACTGAACTTGTGTCAGCTCCGCAAACGATCTCTGTTGATGTTGCTGAATTTTCAAGTCAACCAACTAGAGTGGTACAAAGTTTATGAAAATATACATATAACCGAACCTCATAGTATATATTGGACTTGAACTCTGGAATATTTAAACATGAAAAAAGTTTATTAGTAGACAGAACTGTTGACCATTTTACTGTAACACCTCCATGCTTCATGAATTCAAACTCCGGCTACACAATTTCCTTTCCCTACTTCTTTTTCTTCCCTACGATGCTATGCTGCTGACCTAAGCTTATCACAGCTACTTCCACTTCTTTGAATACATCACTCTTCAGCTTGATTCAAAACTCCACTTTGGGTCGTCCCTGCGTGAAACTCAACCTTACCCCTTTCGCTAGTGTGACCATCATCTAGAACTCCACATTGCTTCATCTCCACCTAGTTCCTTCACTGCTCCACCAAAACAAATCCAAGAATTTTGATGAACTCCCCTTCTCGTCATCCTCCTCGTCGTCACCCCGGTGCTGCACTAAGACTATCACTGGTGACTGCAACTTCGACCAGCACACGGTCCCTCCCCTTACAGACAACGACTCTTTTCCACCTATCATTTCCCCAAAAGTACCCCGAGATGCTACATCACACAGAGAAGCTAGAAACGACCATTAATCGATCCCCAATCTCTTCATTTTACACGCGAATTCGAGCTTGGGTTTGCTGTGATTTTCCAGCAATAGGAAGTAAGTTCGATTCGAACGAAACGAACATGAGGAGGAAGCTAATCAAATAAGAAAGGCAACGAGTCTAATGATTTTGGAATTCACTGAAGTTTTGATTAAATATGATTTTGTATTTGTTTTATATTTTCTCGTTTGATTTTTTTTCTGTGTTCCAAAACGAAAAGGAAGAAGAAAGGTAAGAACAGTATTTAAAGGAGGAACATCATGAGGAGCATGGCATCGATGTCTTGGCACTCACGGAATTTAGGAAAAACGTGGAGAGCACGGATTATTTACTTCACATGCACGGTTTTGAAGAATTTTCCACGCACGCTGTTTTTAAACCGTGGATTGCAAGCTATTGAAGTAAGGGAGGATATACATTTGTTTGGGTTTAAATGCGGTATCGATTTAAAAGAATTCCATTAATTTACATCCGCTACAGACAAAAATAAAAATACGGTCGTGTCCAGGGAGGTACCACGATCCTAAAAATATAATAATATCGGTGGTTTAACTTATATTATGAAACCCCAAAATATTGATATAGGGTGCAAATTACTCCAAATAAAAAGTTGCGTATTTAATTAATTAAAAATTACAGTAAAATTCTAAGAATTAAATTATAACTACATCTCAAAGGGCTTGTCCAAATTTAAGACCGATATTTAAATATATTAAACAAACCGTTATGGTCTATATACGATTCCATAGCGACTTTCTGAAAATTTGATTTGGACATAATTTTTTATTCCTGCTATGAAATCTTGATTTTTCACATTCGTTGGAACGATATTTTCAAACAGATTCAAATATTTATTGTTTTGCTAAAATCCGATTTATTTTGAATCCTGTACACTCATTTGAAATTTGAAATCGAATATTACGAACTACCGCGACCATTTCGAGCTCGTTTTAAATTATATTTTAATTTATACGTTATAATGTCATTTAATTAAATAAATTCTTATATATAATTCAAATAAAATATTAAAAAAAAATATTCAGAATTCAACGGTTAAAAATCCGGGTCGTTACATTCCTTCCCCCTTAAAATAATTTCGTCCTCGAAATTGTTAAGGTAGGAAAAGATGCTACATTCCCGGTTAGCTAGATCCAAAATTCCTTTTTGTTCAATTCTTAACTTCAGTTTAACTGGACGAAGTTTGTTTCAATTAAAATATTAATTTATTCTTACTAACGAAAATTTCCAAAAATTCTGAAAATTTTCTAACACTTTAAATTCTGAAGAATTTCGGCAGCATCTCCTCTGCACCGCTCAATCGGTACAACCACAACTCGCCTTTCTAGGTCTTCTCCAATCCAAAAGAAAATCAAAAAAGCCAAGTGGCTTGCCCCATAGGCTCATAAAACCATCAAACCCAAGTAATATTGTAAACAAGTACCTTTTTGTCGGGCATAATTCTATCTCTTGCCTTTGCCTCCATTCAGTATCTGCTCGGTATACATATATCCATTTCCAGTTGGTTTCAAATAAATCCAACTTCCAGTTGTCTTTACTCTCTAATCATTTTCTGATTAGTTCACTTCCATTCTATCAATTCAAATCTAATCTTTACTTCAGGAATCAAACCACTTATTCAGTTTGAGTTTCAATTTCCATTTAACTTAAGTTAAATTTCAATCCATGTAATTTACTTCCACCATTTCAATTTATTCAACCTATACAAGTTAAAATTTTAATTTCAGAATTTAAATTCCCGGATTTTATTTCAAATTAGTTTGAAATCATATATATGTACATATATTTATAATCAACTCTATTCAAAATATTTGAATTTCTAAAACATCTTGTCCTTTTCAAACAAAATTTTCATTCCCAAATTACTATGGTAGCAATCCGCCACTCAGAACCTTGAAAATAATACCGGTAATGTCGCGATCCATTATCAGAATTATTTTCTCACCACTGAAATGATTTCAATGCTTAATCACTTTTCAAAATCCATTCAGAATCATTCTTATTCAAAAATACTTTAAAGTAATGTTATATTACTTTATAATATTTCAGTAAATATTTTCTGAACACCCGGAATTTAAATTCCAATTCTGGTTTGAATTTAAACTTGGTTTATCACATTTGTATACATTATCCGTATACAAATTATATGATCATTTCAACATTTCATAATTCCATTTGATTGTAATAACAATCAACACATTCAAAAATTATTCCTTTTTATATAAAAACAATTTTTGGTCAAAATTATTTCATTTACCCATTTTAAAACAATACTGTATCGAATAGCTTTGTTCCAGAGTTTAGAAACACCTATTGATATAGTTGTACATCCTGTATCGACCAGAATTCATAAACCAGTCAAACAATATAAAACAATTTTATATCCAGTCTAAAAATACGCGCTCATATATATATATATATATATATATATATATATATATACACAAGTGTGTGGCCCGTGGTACGCATACGGGCAACATTATTAACCATATTATAACTAATATTCCCTAGGATCATATTTTTGTCAAGTGTTGTTGATTTTTGTTTTATCGTAAATAAAATAGGCAATGATGAATTTTAGAAATGATTTAGAAGCCAATATGCCTTGGATAGGGTAGAATCTTAATAAATAAGTCATGTATCTAAATTATTGTACTTTAATAAACCTTAAGTTTTGTTTTTAAATTTAAGCTTTCTAAAACAATCAAAATTCGAAAGTCAAATTCAAATGTATATATCCAATTTTCCAAACTCTAGTTTTCAAGTTCCAACATTCAAATTCGAATATTCAAAATTTAACATGATAAATTTCAACTTCAAAATCTGAAAATCTAAGTAAAAGTTTTTACGTTAGAAAGTCAAACATTCAAGCATAATTTTAAATTTTGATTTAGTATAAAATTCACATTTCCAGATTTAAATTTCCAAATTTCAATCTTTTAAGACTTAAAAATCTTTTAAACTTCTAAATCGAGGCTTAGAGTTCAAAAATTCAAAACATTCAATATTTTAATTTTGAGATTCAAATTTGCAGAATGAAATTTCAAAACTCCAAATTTAGTATTTCAATATTAAAACTAAGTTTTTCGAAAGTGATAATTTTTTATTATCTTTTCATAATAAGAGTGGTATTTTATAAAAAATAATAATACACATTTGATGTTTCGATGGTTTGGACCCGTAATTTATAAATATTCAGGCTACTCTTAATTGTTTCTTTTCCAAAGTTTTGAAATTCTAAAATTCAATTAAACCCTATTTACTTCTATACTTTCATCTTTCTTTCTCCTCTTCTTTCTCAGACATTCTTCTTGCTGCCTCTTTGTCAAAATCTCTATCTTCGCCTAAGACCATCCATCCACCTCATAATATCCCACCTTCTCTTCTTGTTCCCAGTATCCTCCACCTCCTTCGCCACCCGCGAATTCTCCATTCTTCCAAACTCTCCCTCTTTCTCCATTTTTTAACAGTAACCGTTCTGAAGATACCAACTCTTTTTCATTAGAATCAAGAACTCTCATTTCCACTACTCTTTTTACTTCTCTCCTTCCATCAAACTCTCTTCATCTTCTTTTACCAGCCCTTCATGCCTCTTCGTCACTTGTCCCACCACATATTTTCAAATATGTTCTTAGTTCTCTCATTCGTGCTTCTAGATTCGATGACGTTATCTCTAGTCTCGAGATTGTGCCAGATCGGTTCATTGACACCAAAACATACTCCTCTATCATTTCTGCCCTAATAAAGAAATCTCACATCTCCCTTGCCTTGTCCTTATTCCACCACGCAGTTCAATCTTTAGCTGAGTACTGGCCAAATGTGACAGCTTGTAATCAGCTGCTCCTCGCTTTAGTGAAAGCCGATATGCGAGAAGAGATGCGCAACTTGAAATGTGTAACGATTTTTTTTTTTTTTTTTTGATTTTCTTGGATACAACGTGGTTATACATGCAATTGAATCATGGAAAAATCTGGGTTTGGGTTATGTGTACATACATATAGAAATGTACACAATTATGGCGGTTTTTTCTTATCCAGAGACATTATTTCATAAGCATACGTTACTTGTTTTCTTTCTTTCCTTAAATGTTCAGTGGCCATTCTCCACTGCATGTCGTTTGGCTAGAGCAGAGTTTTTATGACAATGTCGTGCCTCAAACCGTGATGAACGAAGGTTTAAGGTTTTAATGGTTCAACCAGTCGAACAGTCTGAACCATAAGATTTACTTCTTTTGAAAATTTTACGCATTCGAATATAAATATATACGCAAAAAATATATTTAAATAGAAATGCTAGACATCATATCACAACTGCATATTATCTTTCAAATTTAGTAGATTTTGTTTGCAAAGTAGCATAACTTAATTGCACATATATAATCAGTAATAACATATCATAAGTTAACTATTCACATATGTCAATTACAAAAATAAAAATTCTGCATGTCAGTTCACAATTCCATAAAAAGATATAACAATGGATGAATAGCAAAATAGCATGCACCACATTGTCAACATAAATAGTATAAACCCGAATATAGTTTTAAAAGCATACACCACATTGATAGCATAAATTAACATATACTTGAATACAATTTAAAATATAATATACATAACATTTCACAAAGCTACAACAGTGAGATACGTTAACACAAAAAAGCAAAGCAGTTAGCATAACATAACAGTCTTTTAACTTGAATACATAACACCTAATGGTTTCTAACATGCATAAATAATATAAACTGATATCTAACTCTCATACATAATACAAAATAAAGAGCTGTTTACATGATTTTATATTTGTGCTTGAATATCGCAGATCTGCTTGTTGTGCAAACTGCAAAGTGTTCTTTTTTTTTACATTGGAAAAAAAGAATAACAATCATTCTTTTGTGTTTCTATTTCCAGGAGCCTTTTTTCCTTCTCCACTTCAAGTGCTCCTCTTATTTTTCAGACCTCTTATATCTAGTGTTAGGCTTGTGAACTTTGTCAGAAACCGTATTTCGAATTATATAAAAAAAACCTAACACAACAATCGCTTACATTGAACTAAACTTAACATATTTTTATTCGATTTATAGTTTCAAATCCAGTTTACTAAACAAAATAACCCAAATCAGATGTGGATACGGTGTCATACCTGAATCCAATGAAAATATGATGTAAGAGGAATCGTTGAAGCTAGGAGATTCAGGCAACAGAAATTAGAGTTTGCAGTGGAAAGCAGATAATCACGATGGCGACCAACAGGGATTAGGGTTCGATCGAAATTTTCGTTCTTCTTTTGACACAGGAACGGAAGCAAGGAAAATGGCAAAGACCTGGTCTAATGGCAACGGTTCAGTCTCCGTTTTGGGTTCAACCTCCGTTCACGCTTGTTGGCGGCTCAACTCCACTTTGGGACTTCAGCTTAAATGGCCTGCGGTTTTTCGTAGTTGAACTATGGTACGGTACGGTCTTCAAAACTCTGGGCCAGCGAAGCTCCATGTTTTGCCAATGGAATCACTTCAATTGTATAGCACACTAGTGCTACACCCCATTTCAAATGGCTATACATGCCTTCCTGCATTGCACTAACTATCACGACAAAATCTTCATCAGTTAACACTTTCATCTTTTCACTAATCCTTCATTCTTAGCCCACCTGTAACATGCATTTTTGTTTACTTTAGCTCACCATCAACATAATACACAATTACACATTATGAACTACACATTACAGCATATCTGCTTTCCTTCAGTTTGCATTCGTCAATTATTTTCTTGCAGCATCAATTGACTTCTGATGAAAGAACGTTCATCAACGTAGAACACGTATTTCCTAAACAGCTTTGCCTTATTACGTATCTAAACAGCCTTGCATTATTGCTTTGACACTCATCATGATCCGTCAGCAGGAAGCAGCGTTGTATTTCTACCGTGATACCCGAAATGCATCTATAATGCCCTTAACATCAGTCCTCGACCAAGCACCCAACCTCTCTTCAATTGTTTCATATGGCTAAACCCTTTTGAATGTCTATCCCATTAGTTGTTTTTTGTTGTTTTAATAGTTGGTTATTGTTTCCAATGCATACATTCATATTATTTTATTCGTTTTACTTTTAATTGATCATCATCCACATTTGTAATAAATAATTTTCAAGGAACGTAAAAAGGATAATTAGCGAAAAGTGAATTGTAAGCATTTATAAACTCAAACTAAAGAATTTATAAACTAAGACTAAGCATCATTTTTTTTCAATGGAAAGAAAAAAGAAAAGCAAAGAAGAAAAAATTGTGTGATCTATATATAATAGTTGATTATGGACTTTGTATTTTTACTCGTAAACTTCAAATATCAACCCTTGGAGAAGAATTCAATGTGTAACAATGGTACAGTCATCATGTTGCCTATGTACATTTTTGCAGGTTTTTGTAAGCTAAGAGCCATTCTATATCCTTCAGTACATCCCATCCAAGTCCCGTAATCTACTACCAAGGTGATAATTACAAAGCTATGACCTAGTGAAGGCCAGCAACTATCCATGCAGGAGCAATAGCCCAAAACAACCCAATTATCAAAAATTAGAGAAATATCAATTACTTTTAAAAAAAATATAAGAATATGTAGCATAAATTGTGTAGTAAAACATTATAGTTATTAAAAATTATTGTGAATACATATACAATTTAGAAAGGTGGTGTCTGGCGCAACGGTAAGGTTACCCGGCTGATAATCTGGAGCGCACAGATTCGAGCCCCGGCCTCTTCACATAATGTGAGGGAAAGGCTGTGCGCGCTAATCGACCACCCCCAGAGCCCGAAAAGCCGTGAATAATACCAGGATGGGAGACTGACCTGGGAAGTCCTCGCGCTTGAGTACGGGAGCCTTTGGCACTGGGTATCCACCTTTTTACATGTACAGTTTAGAAATAAATGTTCATCATACTCATATCCGAATAGAATTCATTAACTCTTCCCTCGTGGCATGGGATTATAAACACAAATTTTTCTAGTGTTGACGAAAGAGTAATTTAGTCGAATGATGATTCAATGTCCTATCAATGATGATGGACCTCGTGCCTTGCAAATATTCCTGAATATAAACAACTTCTACGTTAAAAGCAAGTATCTTCCTTAAATATTCCATCTTTCTACAATTTTTGTATAGATTACTAACTGATAAGCCAAAAAACAGAGTAATACGTAGTCACATATATATATATATATATATATATATATAATAATAGTAGCCTAGTGATTTGACCAAAACAAAAAAACTTGACGATCATTTTGAACCAAGCACCATGTAGCTATTAACTTAGCAGCAACCACATGAAATAGTTATCATTATTTAGATTAAAACACTCACATTAATAGCACACACAATAGTAGCACCATTCAAACTGATGCATGGTTACTTTGACAAATTGAGTTGAACAAAATGTTCGCTAATATTTTGTGCAAGACATTGCAATGAATTGACTTATTAAGAAGAAGAGGATTATGAAAGGTTTACTTCACTCACATCATTACTGAAATACTAAATATCAATCAAAAGAGAGCTTGGTATAAATGAAAATGTAGTAAATAACTGGTACATAATTGGATTGAAAAAGAGACATCAAAACTGAAAATTAGTATTTACAATTTTAGGAAGCTAAACCCCAAGTCTATGACGTATTTAGTGGACTACATGACAGACTTAACACAATTCGTCAAATCACAGCAGTTGAACCCCAACCTGGACTTCATTACCCTTGTCCAAAGCCTATCGAGCAACCTGATGTTGATTTTCCTCAACCAAATTGAAATCATGCATTGTGTTTTTTTATTCTTCAAGTTGATGTTTGTAAGTTTACGTGTTCTTTTAAAACAAAACATATTTTCTGCATAGATTAGGCAGTATTGGGTCCAGAAGTTTGAATGAGTGTACATCTAATAAACGTATGAAAAACATGACTTCCAAACTAAATAAATTATAATATACTACTTGAAAATATGCATGACTGACGTGGATACATAAATACACACACATAGAGACATACATACATACACAAATAAATTACTTTGTTAAATCATGTCGGTTCAACCTAAAAATTTACTGACTACAACAATAAATATTGAAAAGCTTATTGTTGATTTTTGGTTTTCTCTTGGAAATTCAAAGAAGATAATTTGAGCTAATTATAGTATTATTTTATTATCTCCATCTAATAAGTATTCGTCTAGTTTGATTAATTTTTCTTGAGAAATACAAAGCATAATAAATATTACTGAAATGTTTACGTTTTGTTTCTTTGTTTTGAACGATAAATCAAAATGCAACTAAAATACCGATATTAAGTTGAACAAAGACCATCTAGTTCTCTGTCAAATTACCTTTGTTATGAAGAATGAAAGTTATGCTATTTATTATATTCAAAATTTATGATCTGTGCAAACCACTTTTTTCTAGATAAATTCATAATATGTAACTATAATATCTTCATTAAACGATCATGACATATATAGCCCATTAATCTTCATGCATACAGGTAGAAAACTCACCTCCTGAATAAATTCATATTTTATTTGAATATTCCCAATGATTTCTAGCTTGTTTAATTAGAACAGACTCAATTTCAGCACGTTGTTGTTGAACAACTTTGCGTTATTTAATGTAATACGTCGATTTAATGATTTATAGTAATGCTTATAGTTTTATATTGCTTATTTTGTATTTACCAAAGCAAACGATCATTTGTTAGTTACAAATTAAATACAATCCGTTTAATTTGAGTAAATAACACATGGTTTTAATATTCAACTTAAATTAATGTAAGCAATACTTCACACCAAGCCTCATACGAAATTCCACCACAGATGTGAGAAATTGTAATTAAGTTAAGTTTACTAATAAACAACCCCAAATGTCTAATAAAAATTTACCTTCCCTCCGTGTCCTACGGACCATATGCACTAATCGTTTTGGTCAAACAACAGCGAACTATATATTGTGTAAAATGAATATGCTATCATCTTACAATTGTAGACAACTTTTGAGCCTTTCCAGGCTTTTGTTCTATTCTTTCTTAGCTCAATGTCCATCTCTCGTTTCTTTTTTTAGAACAGTCTTCATAGGATTTAACATGGTAATATTTATAAGATTCGTGCAAGTTACAACACAAAAATAACTACAAAATCGTAAAAGCTATCTAGAAGGAAAATAAAAATAACAATAAAGCATCCTTAGTCATTAGTTGAAAATAGCGAAAGTGGGAAAAAAAGCAGTAGGAGCGCATAAGATATGTTAGTTACAGACTTTACAATGACCCGTTAGAGAATCAACAATAATACACCCTATTCAAATTTACACGCGTATTTACTGTTCAATTGCTTTAAAATTTAAATAATTGGAAATTACGACTTTACACTGTCAATATTTAAACGTTTAACATTGAGTCATTATGTAGTAAAATTGTCATAGTATATTAGAAACCACTTCCCACATTGTACGGATCTTGTAGAAAGCATAGTTTCAAGTATGATATAATTAGTAAGATGTAAATGTATCATTAAGAACAGTTATAGCTTTAAATAGCGGACTTACTGTCATTAAATAAATTCAATCTATAACATACAACTGCTGTCTTTATTATGAACAAAAATTGAGTATGATTACTTAAAGATAGAGATAAATATGAATTTATATGATATCTACTCTACTGTAAATAATGTTAATTAGCATTTTATTTTCAAACAAATTATACAACCAAAAAATATAAATAATTAAATATAAAGTGTAGAAAATCCAGTTATAATTAAATAGACGGGAAAGTAGAGTAAACGCACTTATGTGAACGAAGACAAAGGAAAGCGAACCAGAATGAAGAATTTGGAAGATGAATACTGTATTTGTTACTGAATTATCAAAAGCGAATTCTGCCAAAGGAAGAAGTGGTCAGTGATTTATTTGTTGAAGTTATAATTATTATTGTGTAAAAAGAGGAAGGAAAATGGTTTATTAGCCAAATTCTGTGTAAATAATTGCTGGACAATTGTACATGCAAAATTTTGGATGTCACTTGTCAGCTTGTGTTTCACATAGATTGTGGTTTCTCCTTTGCAATATAAGTAGCAAATAACTAAATCTTTGTAAAAGTAAAGCAAAACTTAAATAATACTCTTTGTTTCTTCAAAATGTTAGTAGTATAAGAAACATGGTTGGGAACATAAAAGAATAAGTCTCACAAACTGAACTGGTTACACACACACACATACACACACACACACACACACACACACACACACACATATATATATATATATATATATATATATATATATATGGGTACCAAAGTCAAAATATAAGGGAGATATAATAAGCTAAATTCACCTTTATAAATGAATTAAAATGGTTTTGAATTACAACATCAATTCAAATCAGTAACATATGCTAGTAAACAGGAATATTTGCACAAAATTCACATTTTTATATTCAGAAACATACTAACTCAGAAACTATTACGGAAATGAAAAGGAATAAGATAATTCAAATTATCAATTACCAATGAAATTATAATTTAACATTTAACTTAAGTTAATCTGCTTGTAACAACTTTTATTGAAAAATAGATCAAAAAATTCACTTGGTTTATAAAATTGTTAAAAAGTTCACAGAATAGAGTCTTATTGAACCTTTTATGAAATTTCTCCACAAATCAAAATCTAGGGATTATCCATAGAGTACTGTAATTGTTAGAAAAATTCATAACCTAATGCGAAATTGTAAGCCACACCTAGGTAGCATGTTTTAATTGAAAACTACCATAATATTAAAAAAAAACAGATGGGATAGCGATCAAAAGAAAAATCTAAGTCAAGATCCCATGTTCATGTGGGTAATGCGCAATATTTATTTTTCAATAAGGAAACTATATAGTTATGATTTCGCAGTGATAATTGGATTTCATATCTTCTATATTATTAAAGCATGGTACAAACATAGTTAAAAAAATTAATGATGACAACTTCTACATAAGATTCAAAAGAAGGGAATAACATGTATCTATAATAACAATGAATTCCATAACCAAAGCATGAAGCCTCAAAAAAAAGTGTGTTGGACACCTTATTTCCGATGTCGTGGGTGTAGTAAAAAAGAGTAATATAACTATTGATACATAAATGAGCATAGAGTACAGAATACATTGCTGGAAATAACAATTATACAGTTGAGCAAAATAAGGCATAATGGTGAGAAAGTTTGCATTTGTTTTAATCTCGCATTCACCAAGCACACTTTAACTAATTCTATTGACATTTCTATATAAACTTATTGGCATCTCGCTTATTTGTGTTTGCATGCTTTAATTACAGTAAATGACCAAGTCAGGCACATAACAGTAATTAAGAACTGCTGACTTCGTCATTGACTATGAAGAAAATAATTTTTTGACTATAGGTGTATAGGAATCTGAAAATACGACTTAAGGTACGGGAAGAAACATGTAGTGATCGGAATTGAAACTGCATAAAAAATCATTGAATTATTCTGCAAAAAAAAGAGTTGGGTTAATATTATTTACCTCTGTAGTTAACTTCAATAGTTGATTTGGTAGCAGTTGGTGTACGCGAAGGAGGAAAGCGTTAAGATGAAAGGCGAAACTGAGAACACAACTCATATTACTTCATCATTTTAGAACACCCGGAAAGATTCGTTTAAGAGAAGATGTGAAATCGATGTTGTGATGCAAAATGAAGCCAGTGAAATTGGGGATGAATACAATTGATAGATTTTCCCAAAATTTGGGGATGAAATATAAGTTTTCAATTGGCAGATTTTCCCAAATTGGTACGAAAAACTGAAAGAGGAGGAAGGAATGTTGTTTTCTTCGAGAAGACAATGCACTTGGGAAAGAGAAAAGTTCAGAAACAAACGTGGTCATAGACGGTTTCGCCAAGATTTAAAAAAGGAAGAAGAGGAAAAGAGATGGGTTATCTCGAAACGAAAAGAAACGCGTGCGTATGATTCAGGTTTATCCTTTTTCTGAATTGCAAAAAGGACAGATGTCAGCATATAAATGCGTTGGTTCCTCCTATCCAGTATAAGTAATAGATAGATACAAACACACACACACACACACATACACACTCAAACTCAATCCAGGGTATTACTAACCCCATCTCTACAGAGTTACGCCACAGAGCCAAGGTTGCTACTCAACCTTCAGCTTTGATACCAACTGTAATGGCCCGAGGATCTCGGTAGGCTTTTCAACCATCCCTCAACCCCCAAGGCAGAGGGCTAACCTCCCCCCGTGGCTTACACTGGTACCTCAGAACTGCTTTTACGGCCAGCCTCGCGACTCGACCAACCCACATTGTCGGGAGATGTAGGGGTAAGAGTCCCGTTCGCCACCTAACGCAAAGCGAGAACCCCGTACCATCCGTATCAATTAAGCAACCAGCTCTGATACCAACTATAATGACCAGAATTTCCATACTATCTGAGTCGACTAATAACACCACACGTCCAACCCAAATTGCACAGAAATACGAATCATTATTAGAAAGAAGTTAGAGGATGAGAAATAGAAAGAAATATTAGAATAGAAGAAAACGAAGATCACTAACTCACAGCGGAACGAATAAAATATATTAGATAACATAAACTTTTGAAATACAAATCTGTTTTGCATATACATACCATTATCAGAGTACATCAACAATTTCTGGAACAGTTATAACGCCTATTTCCATATACGAACATAATACACAGCGGAAAAATATGATAGTCTATAGCTAACTGGTGAAGCCTTCTGCTTCGAGCTCCTCCAAGTGAATCTGTAAAATCCTGACTACTTGACTGCCCATACAAATTTGGGCACCCAAGAGTTTAGGGAAAAACAAAAAAAAAACAAAAAAAAACTCTGGGTCAGTCATGGGACTGGTGTGAGTAAACTCCAACCATTGGTTTAACTTTCAAAAATCCTTTCAAAAGAAATGATAATCTTAAGACCGATCCACACATAAACACGGATGGTTTTTACCTTACGATAACCAAAAATAATTTTGATATCAAATCCGGTGATATTATAATAATGTCTACATCAAATAAATAAAATCTAGCAGAACGCTTGCATCTCAGGCTCCATATATATATATATATATATATATATATATATATATAATCAAAAACCGTAGGGTGCTTATTGGAGATTGGATTTCCAACATGACAAGGTATGGGACCACCTGCCGATAGTGTATCTCTAAAGGCGAATACACTGGGTTCAACAAGAACGTCTTGTAACCCGGCCCACACATGACCGACCACTCATTTTGCTTGAGTGTATCGAATGTATAGCACCAACGGTTGGGATCAGCAACCGTCTCCGGAAAGGGACATCATCGATAGATTAAAGTAGCAAAAGGAATTTCTCTAGATAGGTGATTATACATCCTAATGGGGGCGACCCACATAGCCATGCTGCCTACCCGATTTTTGTCAATTCCTGGTTGTGAGGCTTAAGGTTTGAATTTGTCTTGCAGAACATCTGGCCACCATTCACTTTGAATGCCACATCGTCAGATCCATTGGAAATCACTAATTGATTCCCAAAAAAATACTCAGATTGTTAGGCTAAAGAAGTTTCCCTTCTATGCCACCAACTTCGTACATTTGAAGGAATCAACGTATGTAAACCCTTTGGAAATACTTCATCAAACACTCGTCCATACAAGTTGTCCTGGGTCTGGACAAACCGAAGGCACTATTCCATCAATCCATTTTGGGCAATTTCTACCTAGGATTGACGGAACAGCCCTTGCATTTTACTTCGTCTTCAATCATCTTTAGCATAAGTTGATTCATAACGCTTATACCAATACGGAGTGGTTTTCAGATATTCAATCTGATCCCGGTCTCTCCATACTGATAACGGAGGTATAAAATAAATTAAAACTTTGATAGTCGGTGATTTAACTATCAAAGAAACATCCATACAATCAAAGGTCCTATTTCCAAATGGAAATTTCTACCGATCAAGCATCAAACAACACTGTGCCCCTTTTTAATTTAATTCCTTATTAAATTATTATTTCCAATTCTTGTCTCTTAATTCCTCGTTGACCCATTCATTTCATTTTCTATGTATAGAAAATATCTCTCATTTTATTTTGGAAAAAAATTTCAAATTAACGCGATGTTATAAAACATCGTTGTTTTACTCAACCCACTAATCATTTATTAGCTAACCATATTTCTTAACCAAGTTTCACCATCGAACCTTAACCATTCCTCCATCGATCATGAAGTCAATCAAGTTGGGGTATAATTACCTCTCAGACCTTAATTGAACAACATTCTCAACTTTGAAACAGTCAAAGCTCACAACTTCAAACAAACCATTGTTTACGCGACTCTCGGATTCAATCTAAGAACACACTTCTTTTACGAAAAACACTGATTATAACGGTAGCGTTATAATCGCTATTTCCAAATATTTGATTTATAAAAACATCACTTTTAACAACAGCGTTACAATGGTTGTCTAAAATTAGAGAACATTTATTATAGCAGAAGCGTTAAAATCGTTGTTTAGATTTACAAAACAATTATTATAATGGCAGCGTTAAATTTTGCTATTTAGATTTACCAAAAACATTTATTATAACGACAACGTTTAAAATCGCTATTTACAAATATTTGGTTTATAAAAATGCAACTTGTATTTATTTAATTCAATAAATAAATTAATAAGTAATTAAATTTGATTCAAAGCGGAAAGTAAAAAATAACTACTTCCCTAAATTCGATATAATCGAATTCCAATAAACAACTCTCATTCGAATACTCCATATTTGATTATTATGCCGAACTTCGGAATTTATCTACCATTTCCAATTAACTCAAATTCCAAATTCACTTTTGAATTTATCCTTTCCAAACCGCTACTAAATTCCTTTATAACCCTATAAAACATTATCACACTTTGTTTTATATTCTGAATTTCGATATAAAACTCATTGTTTTCTTTTAAAACGATTACTCATTTCTCTTTCCACTCAATTTCCAATTTGTATTCATATTTTAAATCTAAATTTTCTTTAAAGATATTTCATTTGCAAAATATTTCCTTTAAACCATTATACAATTTAACCCTGAATATATTTCGTTTATATACAGTCAAATCTATTTGAATTTTATACTTGTAAATAACATTTCAAATCAAATTTCTATTTGTAATGTCTATTTAGAATTTTTTTCTTAGGAAAACTTATTTTAATTTCATCCATTTATAATCATGCTTATAATTTCCTTTGTAACCGCTACATTTCCATTTTCCATTACAAATATCGCGTTCAAACCAGATTTCCACTTTTCCAATATAAACTCAGACTTAGATTTATATTTTACTTTATCTCAACATAATATTTTTACTAATTTATAAACATCGTTTCATAAACAACTTCTTGTTTTATTTATTTAAATAAGTTTCTATTTTTAAGTCTATTCGAAATTTATATTTTCTATTTTGAAAAATCATTTCCTTTTTACATCTCAAATTCCTTTTTTACATTCGAAAATATTTACGATATTTAAATACCAAAATTCTATGACCAGTGCAATTCAAACACAACATAATCAGCCATGGATTATGTAGCACTACATATAACATAATAAACAATAAACAGTAATGTAAATATTGAGGAATCCAGTTGGATTCCTCCAACCTGTTTCCCTGCATCCACAGATGTTAGTCAAACATCAATAATATTATTTTCACATCAATGATGTAAACATAATTAATAGTTGATCAAAGATTTATATATATAAATATATCAACCATTTCAACTAATTTTAGCAACCATTCATTCAAACAACCATCACAC
This sequence comes from Allium sativum, assembly GCA_030737875.1. Lineage (NCBI taxonomy): Eukaryota > Viridiplantae > Streptophyta > Magnoliopsida > Asparagales > Amaryllidaceae > Allium > Allium sativum. Next base: position 192,124,050 of record CM060921.1, read on the forward strand.
AGTATAAAATTACTAGAAATAAATTTAAAACTCGCTTATATAAAAACATAAACGAGCTAGAGTTTGTGAGTTTACTCACATTGTTTTGCAGTTGACGGTTCTGCTTTGGTTTCGTCTAAATCAAACGAGCGTACTATTTTTCTACCAAATTTCATTAACTTTGTTCCAACCAAATTAGTGCCACAACACAGATATCGTTGTTGTGATTCCAATGTGAATGGTTTTGTGCAATTCTTCCTAATTGACTAGCTTAGCCGCTGACCGTTTTCTAAATACATCTGCGTTCCCGCTCCAATTACAGACCATCATGCTGCCAAAAATTCTTCTTTAACCGAGCTTCTCATCTTCACAAAGCATGGCTTTCTCCATGGAAAAATTTCCAAAATACTTTCAACGACATCCCCCTCTACGAGCTCCCCTAACACGTACACACATACCTACAGTGCTGTTGTTGTTTTGTGAATTGTGTGCTCCTATTGTACCAATATTTAGAATGATAATGGTGATGCCACTAGTGTTGGAACCATCACTGTTCATCTGAAATTGTTGAAACTTTCACCTCAGCTGCTATTTGTAGCCTTGATTTCTTCTTAGTTTGCAATAACAGTATGACCTATTCTGCGTATAACTGAACTTATGTCAGCTCCGCAAACGATCTCTATTGATGTTGCTGAATTTTCAAGTCAGCCAACTAGAGTTGTACACAGTTTATGAAAATATACATATAACCGAACCTCATAGTATATATTGGACTTGAACTCTGGAATATTAGAACATGATGAAAGCTTATTAGTAAACAAAACAATTGACCATTTTACTGTAACACCTCCACGCTTCATGAATTCAAACTCCGGCCATACAATTTCCTTTCCCTACTTCTTTTTCTTCCCCACAACGATATGCTGCTGATCGAAGCTTATCACAGCTATTTCCACTTCTTTGAATACGTCACTCTGCACCTTGATTCAAAACTCCACTTTGGGTCGTCCCTGCGTAAAACTCAACCTTACCCCCTTTCGCTAGTGTGACCATCATCTAGAACTCCACCTTCCCTCATCTCCACCTAGTGCCTTCACCGCTCCACCAAAACAAATCCAAGAATTTCGATGAACTCCCCTTCTCGTCAACCTCCTCGTCGACACCCCGATGCTGCACTCAGACTATCACTAGTGACTGTAACTTCGACCAACACGCGGTCCCTCCCCTTACAGACAACGGATCTTTTCTACCCATTATTTCCCAAAAAATACCCCGAGATGCTACATCACACACAGAAGCTAGAAACGACCGTTAATCGATCCCTAATCTCTTTGTTTTACACATGAATTCGAGCCTATGGTTTCCTGTGATTTTCCAGCAATAGGAAGTTAGTTCGATTCGAACGAAACCAACATGAGGAGGAAGCTAATCGAATAAGAAAGGCAACTAGTCTAATGATTTTGGAATCCACTGAAGATTTGATTAAATATGATTTTGTATTTGTTTTATATTTTCTCATTTGATTTATTTTTCTGTGTTCCGAAAAGGAAGAAGAAAGGTAAGAACAATATTTAAAGGAGGAACAACGTAAGGAGCACGACATCGATGTCTTGGCACTCACAGAATTTAGGAAAAACGTGGAGAGCATGGATTATTTACTTTACACGCACGGTTTTGAAGAATTTTTCATGCACGTTGTTTTTAAACCGTGGATTGCACGCTGTTGAAGTAAGGGAGGATATACATTTGTTTGGGTTTAAATGCGGTATCGATTTAAAAGAATTCCGTTTATTTACATCCGCTACAGACAAAAATAAAAATACGGTCGTATCCAGCGAAGTACCACGATCCCAAAAATATAATGATATCGGTGGTATAACCTATATTATGAAACCCCAAAATATTGATATAGGGTGCAAATTACTCCAAATAAAAAATTGCGAATTTAATTAATTAAAAATTATAGTAAAATTCTAAAAATTAAATTATAACTATGTCTCAAAGGGTTTGTCCAAATTTAAGACCGTTATTTAAATATATTAAATAAACCATTATGGTCTATATGTGATTCCATATCGACTTTCTGAAAATTTGATTTGGACATAACTTTTTATTCCTGCTATGAAATCTGGATTTTTCACATTCGTTGGAACGATATTTTCAAATAGATTCAAATATTTCTTGTTTCGCTAAAATCCTATTTATTTTGGATCCTGTACATTCATTTTAAATTTGAAATCGAACATTACGAGAGCTCGTTTTACATTATATTATAATTTATACGTTATAATGTCGTTTAATTAAATAAATTCCTATATATAATTCAAATAAAATATTTTAAAAATAAATAAATATTCAGAATTCAACGGTTAAAAATCCTGGTCGTTACAGGCATCCTTATTAGCAACACAGTTTTGAGAACCAACATTTACACTCATTTTAATAACTTGTGGTCCAACATTTACATGATCATGTAGTTCAGAGGCTAGGGATTCAAAAGAATTAGCATAAGTATTAACTACCCCTGAATCAATACCAACATTTACCTTACTACCTTCCTTTCTTCTCTACATTTTCTTTGATTTAGTATTGACTGAATTCCAGTTCTTGTGAGAGTAATCTTGTTTACTATACTGACCATCAAACTCTTTAAAAATAACATGATTTTTCTCCTTTAAAACTTCTTCCTGATCTGCCTTACACTTATCATCCTTACCAAATTCACACTCAAAAGTAGAATGACCAAAAAGTTTACAAATGGTACAAATATTGTTAGGTCGCCAATCATATGATAATTTCACTGAAGGGCAGTTCTCACCCAATTCATCAATTTCAATCGATTCAGGCAGATCAAAATCTAGGGATACCTCAACTAAAGCCTTTGCATACCTAAATCTACGCATTTTCTCAGTACTGGAATCAAAGCAGATTAGCTTACCTATATGACAAACTAACCAGTTTATGCCTAAAAGTGTCAACAAAATCATAGGTATTCTAGACAAGTGAATCCATACAGGAATTTTTTAATCACCAATTGAGAGCAACCAATAGATGGATCTCATTTAGTATTCACAAACATTCTACCATGAATGAATATAGGATCAAACTTAAGAATATTCTCTCTGTCGATTCCATTTGAAAATTTAAAAAAGAAGTGGATACCATCAAATGATATAACTACCTCTCCGATTGATTTCCAACATCTCTTGAGAAAAGCCTCCATAGATAGAAAAGACAGAGTTCCATCCAGAAAAAATCCAACCAAAGTACTGCTCCAAAACTTCATTCCCTCATTTTTGACTAGATCTAGAATTATTTTTGGCCTGCCATCTCGAGGAATGTCAAAATGACAGGGTTGGAAGACTCCAACGTTCTTAGGTAAGGATTTGAATAGCGATAATCTGTCTTAGTAAAAGAAGGATACGAGGATTTTGAAGAAACGAAATTAGGCTCGGATGAAATCGATGCCTTAGCTCCGAGAGATTACTCGAAGAGGTATTAGCATCATTAGGAGGCGGATCTGGGGGTTTAGAAGGAGGAGGGCGTGATTGAAGTGGGGGAAAAGCGGAATCAAAGGCGAAGGAAGAAGAAGAGAAGGATGACGAAGTCGCCATTAACGAGGGTTGGTAATTGATTTGGCGTCAGCCATCTTTTTACAATACTTCTTAGTTTTTAAATTTATTTTAATTCCTGATTTTATATTTTCTTTATTTCTTAAAACAGTTTAACTCTTGATTCAAATATTTCTTACTTATATGATTTACTAATTTAATATTAATTTTTTTTTACTACTTAAGTTCTAAATTTCCTTTACTTATATTTATATCTTAAGTTCTAAGTATTTCTTATATTTATATTCATAGTTGTATATATCTTTTAATATCATTTTATATAGTTTTTAAATCATCTTATATATGTTTTAATATATATTTTTACCTTAAATACTATATTTTGATATATAGGGAAATAGTTTGTTTTAACTCAAGATTTACCAGAATTTATTTAAATAATACATGCCTTGAGTTGAAAATTCTATTTTTCAAATTTTTTTAAGGCATGTCACCTTGGGTAAACCCCATGTCAACATGGTGACTATTGGATTTCAAATTTAAATTTTGAAAAGGTGTGTCTTTTGATTTTAAATCTTTTCTGAAAGGTTTTGACTGTTGGAAGATTATAAATAGGCTTCTAGAAACGAATTTTTCAACCAATTATATTATCTTCTTCCTCCTTTATCTTCTCTCCATTAAAACTCTTAATTTCTTAAATTTTATATTTATACTCTGCCAAATTTCAAAGAGAATCACATCAAACTTCTTCTATTTTGATTCTCTACAACACTCTCTAAAATATTCAAGTGTTACTCAAGGGTTATTGGGTTTCTGTAACCAAAGATTGCAAGATCAAATTCTATCGAGTTATTCTACAAAAAACTGATACTGAAAAGCTATGGTCGTTGCCCGTTCAAATTGACTAGGTGTGGTCGTACCTCATACAAATCAGCTGTGTGTGATTGTAGCCTGGAAATCAATTGAGTCTCACTGTACTTCGGAAACATGCATGGTGAACCTCGTGGCCTTGAAATCGATGATTGTAATTTGGATATTATTATTGAAAAGAAATCCGCATTAACCCAGAGTTCTATAGGATTAGATGTAGGGTAACTCCAAGGCAATATAAAATACTGGTGTTTTTTTTCTTTTACAACTTTTTATATGTTATTATTCGCATCTGTGTTTGAATCTGTGATCATCTCATATCTGTGATCTATATTTCATTCTAAATAACTTAAAAATATTTCAAGAATTTTATAAAATACACAAAACACTATTCATTCCACTTTAGTGTTTAGTTTTCCATAAGATCCTTAATCCGCATTCCCTAACAATTGGTATCAGAGCATTGGTTTTCAAAGTTTTTATAATTTGAATTTTTGAAAAGTTTAAATGGCAAATTTTGGAATTCATTATAGCACTAGTTCAAAAATATTCATTTCATCATTGTTGCATGAGTCTGCATTTAATTATATTTGAGAATCAAGTTATCTACTGAATTAGTGTGTTGTACAGGAACATATGTGTTACATAGATTTTGATGATTCAACACTCAATGGACAAATGGTGCAAATCAAGAAAGATAAATGGATACTTGATAGTGGTTGTTCTAGACATATGACGGGAAATCCAAACAAACTAAATAACATAGTATATGAATATAGAGGAATGATCAATTTTGGTGATAACCCGAAAAGATATGTGATTGCATCAGCAATGTCGGTAACTCTAAAACTCCTACTATTTCTGATGTTTTATTAGTTAGAAATTTAAAATACAACCTACTAGTATAAGTCAATTATGTGATGAAGGTTATAAAATCAAATTTGAAAAAAAAGTGTTTCATTGAAGATAACAATTCAAACATAATTTTTGAAGGAATTAGAAAGGAAAATATTTACACTTAAGTATGAAATTTTCAAATGATAACCTATATATTTTGGTTAATACAAGTGATCCTTAGATATGGCATAAAAGATTTGGACATTTATATTCCAAACATACCTCTAGAATTTCCAAACTAGATTTGGTAAGAAGACGTCACAAAATGATTTTATTTTGGATAGTTTATGTGACGCCTGTCAACTAGGAAATAAAGAAAAAACTCATTCAAATAAAAGATGAGATTTCCACTTCAAATCTGTTAGAATTATTTCATATGAATTTATATGGTCCATCTCAAACTCAATTAATAAATCATAGTAAATACGTTTTCGTAGTTATCGATAATTATTCTAAATACGCCAGTACTCTCTTTCTCAAACATAAAAGTGATGCTTTTGATTTATTTAAAACTTTTGATAAAAGAATTCAAAATCTATTATCTTTAAAAATTAAAACTATACGTGGTGATCACAGTGGAGAATTTGAAAATATTTTTTTTTGAGAATTTCTGTAATAAAAAGGGAATTACTCATAATTTCTCTTTTCCAAGAAATCCATAACAAAACGGAGAAGTTGTGTGTAAAATAAAATGATTCAAGAGTGTGCGAGAACTATGATTTCGAACAGTAATTTACTAAGAAATTTTTAGGATGAAGCATTTGCTACAGCTTGTTATATCTTAAATAGATTTTTAATCAGACCATTAACAAACAAAACATCATATGAACTTCTCTATAATAAGAAATCGAAAGTATCTTACTTTAGATTTTTTGAAAGTAAATGTTTTATTTTAAAAACTATAGAAAAATTAGACAAATTTGACTCTAAATCCAATAGAGGAATTTTTATTGGATATTCAAATAGAAGTAAAGCTTATAGAGTTTTCAATTTAAAAACTAATACTATTGAAGAAACTATGAATGTACCTTTTGATAAAAGTTGTAAATATATAAATCAAAAACATAATGAAGATGAATTTGATAATGATGATGAATCAAATGAAATAAATAATGAAATTAATCAACCTCGTAAAAGAATTAAACTTCTAAGAGATTATCCTGTAGAAAACATATTAGAAGTTATTAAATTTGTATTTAGGACTAGAAATAAATTAAATAACATGAGGAACGTATATCAACTATTAAATCTAAAAATCCAAAAAAAGCATCATCTGATGACTCATAGATACTTGCAATGCAAGAGGAATCGAATCAATTTACCAGAAATGATGTATGAGAACTTGTTCCTAGACTAGAAGATAAAACTATAATTAGTACAAAATGGGTTTATAAAAATAAAATGAATGAACTTGGTGAGGTCATTAGAAATAAAGCTCGATTAGTTACATAAGGATATTGTCAAGAAGAAGAGATAAATTAGGACGAAACCTTTGCCTGTATAGCATGATTAGAAGCTATTAGAATTCTACTTGCTTTTGCTAATCATAATAATTTCAAACTATTTCAAATGGACGTTAAAAGTGATTTTCTAATTGGATTTATTAAAGAAGATGTTTATGTTGAACAACCCCCATTATTTGAAGACAAAAAATTTCCAAATCATGTTTATAAATTAGAGAAAGCCTTATATGGATTAAAACAAACTCCTAGAGCATGGTATGATAGACTAAGAACATATTTGTTACAATCAAAATTTGAAATTGGTAAAATAGATAATAGTCTATTTATTCAAAAAAATAACGTTGATATTCAATTAGTACAAATCTATGTGATGATATTATTTTCGGGTCAACAATAACGAATAATAAAATGAATCAATAATTTTCTGAAATCATGACAAAATGATTTGAAATGAGTCATATGGGTGAACTCACTTTCTTAGGATTACAAATAAAACAATTTGTAATGAAATATTTGTAACACCCCACGTCCGCTATGGTCACTCACTAAGGGAATGCCATAGCATCGGTGAAGTATTTTAGTGAATATAGAACAGAAAAATTACACCAAGACAGATATAAATAGTACTTGAAATTTAAAACATCATCTCATAACAGCGGAAATAAACATGTCTGGTTACATCATAAAACCACGATAAAAGTCAAGTACAATATCCGTCAAAATAAAGAAGTACATAATCCCACTCTCTTATACAATAGCCAGAACAAAAAGAAAAGATAACTGGATAACTGGAGCTTTACATCTATCCAAGCTCCTAAAGACTGGAACAGCAATCCGATCAAGCTCCACTACCGCTAGGATCCACCGTAGGACCTGAGGGTTGGGAAAAAGATAAAAGCAACGGGGTCAGACATAAGTCTGAGTGAGTCCTATAACTTTAACAATACAATCATTAAAGTAACCAGAGAAGACATAAACTTGACCTACGGTAATATCTGGGGATGAATGGCTACACTAAGCAGCTTGGTAGACTTAGGATAAACTAAGATAACCGTAAGGACGTATCTACCCACCCAAAGATAATTACTAACTGCACCACACCAGTCATTCCTACTTAAAGGTTGATCCCTTCCAAGGACTTAGAAAATTTCCCCAGTAGTTTCATGTACTCCTAGCCCACTACATAGGTGCCGTCTGCCCCTATCTCCACTAGGTGTACTCAGTAATTCTTACCCAGTAGTTTCGTGTACCCCTACATAGGTGCCGTCTGCCCCTATCTTCATTAGGTGTACCCACTACTCCCCAAACGATCGGCTCCCTATCGTAGATACCCGTGCTGGTCCCACAGTGGGGTGTATCACTCCCCAAGGTGGCCACCTGATAATACCAACGGTGCACGGCTTTATATCTACACGATGCAACAACGGCTTATCTACCAGCACGGGCCCACACACGCATATGAAACCCGTTGGACTTGCGTTGCCACCGCTAACCCGTTTTGGCCTCTTATAATCAAGCCCAATATGCGTGTCCCGTCACTCGACATGGGTCGAGCCCACAAAGATACGTTTGGGATATTGGTTGAAATGGGCCCCCACAAGCTACCCACCTAAGCTTGTCACATATCTAGTGTATCCCACTTAACCCTTTAATCATGTTTAATTACATGTTTCCACTTGGTTAAGTATTCTAATCGTATTTTCTATTGCCACCCAAGGCAATCCACTAGATTCCACATGCCACCCAAGGCACCCACTAAATTTCCACATGCCACCCAAGGCACTCACTTAACCCCTCATGTCCCACTACATGCTAATATGGTTAAGTGTTTCTTAATTAATTAAGACTGTGATCTCCCATAAAGACCTCCCACATTAGACTGGCTGTTATGACCGCCTGGTTAAGCCGGTAGAGTCCGGGCAGTCTTACGTCATAACAGAGCCTAACCTCGTGTCTTTACTTTAATCACGTATTTAATTTATGGCTAAGACCTCTCACATTGGGCTGACATTTGTAGCAACTGGTTAAGCCGGTCGGGTCCGGGCAATTTTACACTACAAATGAGTCCAACCTCGTGTCTTAGTCGATTAATTACACCTAATTAATCACCCCCATATTAATTATCCCTAATTAATATCAAGTTTTCCATAACATGGGTAGACCTAACTCAATAGGTAAATTCCCATGGGGTAGACCTAACTCAATAGGTAAATTCCCACTTATGGTAATTTATTTTTTTATGGTATGCTTAATCATACCCAATCATACATTTATTAACATATTTACCAACCCCATCGTTCCCCACGTAAATCGTTCTCATTTCATGACATAATAAAGGGGAAGATCCATCACAAATATCATGGGTTTAGCATATAACTTTGTCATGGGTTAAGAGGATGTCGACTTGCATATATGAGCATATATTAACCCAACTAAATTTAACCCAAACTTGCATATTATCATACACATGATTTGCATAACATGTTGCATATGAGCTTGCATATTATCATACACATATCTTGCATAACATGTTGAACTTGCATATAGGCATTCTCATAACTTGCATAACATGTTAAACATGCATTTAAGCATACACATAACTTGCATAAGCATTCACATACTTGCATAAGCATTCACATACTTGCATAAGCATTCACATACTTGCATAAGCATGCATAACTTGCATATCATGTCATTTAAGCATATACATATCTTGCATAAGCATTCATATACTCGCATAAGTATGCATAACTTGCATATTATGTTAAACTTGCATTTAAACATATACTTAACTTGCATATGAACTTGCATAACTCACTTTGTTAAACATGCATAAATCCACTTATTAAATATGCATAAACCCACTTGTTAAACATGCATAAACCAACTTATCAAACATGCATAAACCAACTTATTAAGCATGCATAAACCAACTTATCAAACATGCATAAAACCACTTATAAATTATGCATAAACATAGTAAAACATAAAGTAGCATATCATTACAAATGATTCAAACTCACTAATCCGCATTTAAGACCATAAGTCTCATTACACCCAATCTACTTACTTTAACAATTGATGTTAAAGTGATAGAAACTCACCAAACCCAAAATTAACCAACTTATGAAGTGGAATTAGTTGCTAAATATGAAGATGGTGATGATTAGAGAATGATTTGAGAGGGATTAGCTTGCAACTTCCTTCTTAGATTAGTGGAGGCTCCTTCTAGGATTTAATTTGGCGGCATGAGGCCATTATTTCTATTTTTAGTATGGATTAGGGTAGGTTTAGGGTGTATTTATAGATTAGGAGAGTGTTTTAGGCCCTTAGATTAACCCTAGATTAGATTAGGTCCGTTAGATTTAGGAAATCTCTAGAACCCAGCCCAGCCCTAGCCAGAAAACCAGATCTGGTGCACCCAAGCACCCTAGTTCGACACGCCGTGTCGACAGGCAAGTCGACACCCCTGTCGACAGCCCTGTCGACATGGTCAGGGCGGGAATCTTCCCGCCTGGCCCCGCTAGTTCTAATTTGAAACCTAAATTCAAATTTCTAAATCTGTTTTTTAGCTTTTAAATTTTCTGCAAACTTCTTTGGGCCATAACCGGGCCATACGGACTCCGATTCTCGAAAACTCGGACTCTATTTCGCGTATTTTTCCGAGACGAACGCAATAACGCAGCCCGTTACCCCCAATTCCCACGTCTGAGATTATTTATCCTGTAATTAGTGAATTTTAGTATTAACTAAAATTCGGGGTGTTACATTCTCCCCTCCTTAAAGGATTTCGTCCCCGAAATCTCTAAGCTAAGGAGAATGCATATCCTACCATCCAAACAACCATCTACTCAAATCATCAACCACGGGCATCCATTGTCCTTAAACAGTTTCTAATGATGTATGAGCATATGCAAAAAGTGTGTGTATATGTTCCCTATCTAATGTATGAACATATGCAAACCATGATAGTGCCATGCATCCATTATGTATGCGAGAGAACCCTATCGACACATACAATATCTACATGAGTGCACAATCATTCACCAAAATGCATCATCCATGTGATAACACAACCATTATACATCCATAAATATATTTTCCTACACACAATTTTATGCAATATGCAATATGCAATATGAAGTGATTGAGCCGATCTAGTGCATAGAGTGTGTGTATATGCATCCACGAGCAACCACTAGCAAACACTTGCATCCACTTGCATCCATCAACCATAACATGTCTCAAACACATGTTTCAACCATAGGTTTACCCTATCTAAAGGTCAAAGGTACTAACGAGAGGACATACCAAAGATAAGATAAGTACTAGACAAGCGATAAAGGAGAAAGTATAGACATACCCTCAAAAAGAAATGGGTACAATGAACGCATCTTCGCTTCCGTCTCCCAAGTTGCGTTGCTCTCATCTTCTCCCCATTGCACTTTGACTAGCTGAACCTCTCGATTCCTCAATTTCCTAGTTTCTGACCCAAGGATGCTAGTAGGAGCTCGTCGAATCGTCGCATCACGCTCTACCTCTACATCTCTAAGCAAGCTCGGCTCTACCACCTCTGCGGTCTCATGTAAGCACTTCCTCAAATGGGACACATGGAATACATCATGGACACCACTAAGTCTGTCAGGCAACTCCACTCTATATGCCATCCGTCCAATCCTTTCCTTAATAGGAAACGGCCCAACAAACCTCGGTGCTAACTTCCCAACGGATCCAAAGCGAACAACATTTCTCAACGGAGATACTTTGACAAAAACCATATCCACAACCTCAAACTCAAGATCCGTCCTTCTCTTGTCCGCATAAGATTTTTGCCTATCCTGCGCTGCTTTCATCCTTCTTCGAATCAAGTCAATCTTCTCAGAAGTCTCTCTAACCATATCAGGCCCAAGCAAGATCTTATCCGTAGATTCCCACCAACATGTAGGTGATCGACAAGGCCTTCCATAGAGAGCTTCGAAAGGAGCCATACCAATACTGGACTGAAAGCTGTTATTATATGCGAACTCCACCAATGGAAGATGCTCTTCCCATGTACCTCCAAAATCTAAGATACAAAGCCTCAAAAGGTCTTCTAGAACACGATTCACCCTCTCAGTCTGGCCGTCCGTCTGAGGATGATATGCGGTGCTAAGACACAATTGAGTCCCCACTGCTTCTTGCAAACTTCTCCAAAACTCGCTAGTGAAGATAGGATCTCGATCACTTACTATGCTAGAGGGTACCCCATGTAATCGAACTATCTCTCGAAGATATACTGAAGCTAGCCATGGAGCAGTCCTCTTGCTCTTCACAGGTATGAAATGGGCGCTCTTAGTAAGTCTGTCTACCACCACCCAAATTCCTGTATTACCCTTCCTCGATCTGGGTAATCCGTCAATAAAATCCATCGAGACGCTATCCCACTTCCATTGCGGAACCTCCAATGGGTGAAGCAACCCACCTGGTGTCCTTTGCTCCGCCTTCACTTGCTGGCACACCAAGCATCGAGCGACATACTCGGCCACATCTTTCTTCATACCAGCCCAGAAGAAAACCCTCTTCATGTCTTGATACATCTTGTCCCCACCGGGATGAATGGTCATCCTAGAACGGTGTGCGTCATCAAGAATAGCCTTCCTCAAATCCTCGTCTTGCGGTACGCAAAGTCTACCGTCTCTACGCAAGCACCCCCTATCGTCTAGGGTGTACCTACTCAAATGGCTGGACGACTCCCCCCTCATGAGCTTTTCTACCAACTCAACTAACTGTGGGTCGTCCCTCTGTGCTTCTCCAATCCGCCCCAAAAGAGTAGGTCTGACCTCTAAGGATGCTAGCAAACCGGGTACATAATCAACGGAAGGTCTAAAATCAAACATCGAGATAAATTCCAAGCTTCGTCGTTCCACGAACAATGGACTCAAGGACAACCTCTTCCTGCTCAAGGCGTCCGCCACCACGTTACCCTTGCCAGGGGTATACGCTATCTCGAAATCATAGGATGCTAAGAACTCCATCCACCTTTGTTGTCTTAAGTTTAAATCCTTCTGAGAGAATAAGTACTTCAATGATTTATGGTCAGTGAACAACTCGAATCTCTCACCAAGAAGATAATGGTGCCAAATCTTAAGCGCAAAAACAATAGCAGCCAGCTCTAGATCGTGGGTAGGGTAATTTTTCTCATGTGCCCTCAACTGCCTTCCACCATAGGCTATAACCCTTCCCTCTTGCATTAAGACTGCGCCAAGTCCTGTCCCACAGGCATCGGTATAGACAACAAATGGCTTGCTCCCATCTGGCAACACTAAAACTGGAGCAGTGGTTAAAGCTCTCTTTAACCGTCGGAACGCATCATCACAATCTACGTCCCATGTGAAAACAAGATTCTTCTTCGTTAAGCGGGTTAATGGGGCTGATATTTTTGCGAAGTCTTTAATAAACTTCCTATAATAACCCGCCAACCCCAAGAAACTTCTTACTTCGGTAGCATTCTTTGGAACCTTCCAATCCTGAATTGATACTACCTTCGCAGGATCCACAGCTATCCCTTCCTTGGAGACCACGTGCCCCAAGAACCGTACTTCCTTCCTCCAGAAGCGACATTTAGAGAATTTAGCCTTAAGGCTATGTGCTTGAAGAGTCTTCAACACCTCCCCAAGATGTAGGGCATGCTCTTCTTCACTCTTAGAAAATACTAAGATATCATCCACAAAGACCACCACAAATTTATTAAGGAACTCCCTGAACACCCTACTCATCATATCAACAAAGTATGCAGGGGCGTTCGTCAACCCAAATGGCATCACCAGCCACTCATAGAAACCATCCGGAGTTCTAAAGGCAGTCTTGTCTATGCTATCCTCAGCCACCCTCAACTGATGAAACCCCGTGGCCAAGTCCAACTGAGAAAATACTGAAGCGCCAACCAACTGATCGAAAAGATCATCAATCCTCGGCAATGGGTGTCTATTCTTCTTTGTGAGCTTGTTGAGTTCTCTATAGTCTACACAAAGTCTGAGGGACCCATCCGCCTTTGTAGCAAATACTACCGAGCACCCCACTCCGATATACTTCGTCTTATGAACCCCTTCTCAAGCAACTCCCCTACTTGCTTATGGAGTTCCCTCCTCTCACGAGGAGCCATGTGGCGCACTGGTAAAGATACCGGTTTAGCATTATCCACCAGATATATTCGGAAGTCAATCTCCCGCTTCGGAGGTAAGCCCTTCACCTCCTCAAACACATCCGGATATTCCCGGACCACTCTCACAGATTGCAAACTCTCGACCGAAGCGTCAAGCGATTCAAGATAACTTAGCATAACAGAGTCCATGGGATTACAAGAAATCTCGAGAGTGTTACCCAAGCGGGTCATGAGCCTAACAACTCTCCTTTCGCAATCAAGAACGGCACCATTACTGGATAACCAGTCCATGCCCAAAATCAACCCATAGCCCGTGAAACCCAACACAAAAGCATCACATCTAAACTCAATGCTAAGTATAGAAATCTTCAAACCCAAACATATCATGGACAAATAAGTGGAGCCCCCAATTGGGTTTGAAACAACCAAGGGATCATCTACCAGACTGGTGTCTAAGTGCAGTAACTCAACTAATGATGATGAGATAAACGAATGCGATGCGCCAAAATCAAACAATGTACGGACAGGATGATCAAATAGAAAAACCAGACTTTCAACGGAGATAGTTCTACCTCTTTCCTGAATTGGTGGAACCACGAGAGCCTGTACTTGCCCCCTAGCCTGACTCGGTGCCATAAGAGCTTGCACCTGTCCTCCTGAGGTAGACCCCGTCCTTTGCCCCTTCTTAGGGCAATCCTTCACTAAATGCCCTGCTTCGCCACAGTGGAAGCAGCCAGTCTTCTTCTTCTTGCGACAATCCTTGCTTAGGTGGTCAGGTGTCCCACAATTGAAACACTTTTTCTTCTTGCGCTTACCACCATTGCCTTTCCCACCTTTATTTTGTTGTTGTTGCTGAGGTCTCTTTTGATCTCCCTTCTTCTCGGGTGCCTTATTAGCATTGGGACCCTTCTCTTCTTCATACATGAGTGCCATGTCAACTAGCTTCTCAAAGGTGGCCCCATAGGGATATGAGTCATAGCCAACCCATGCATCGGTTCATTCAAGCCTTTCACGAACCGCAAAGCCTTCTTCTCCGGTGTATTCACCATATCTAGGCCAAACCTTGCCAATTGATTAAACTTGTTGACATATTCCTTCACCGAGAGATTTCCTTGCTTTAGAGTCAAGAATCTTTCCATATACAAGTTTTCCTCCGCCCTTGAGAGAAACTTTGCCACAAATCTTTGCCTAAAATCCGCCCAAGAGTCAACGGGGCGTTCTCCATTAGTGACCTCCCACCAGAATGAGGCCTCTCCCTTCATTAACCAAGCAGCCAACTTGACTTTCTTCCCTTCTTCCATCTCAAAGATATCTATCAACTCTTCCACCTCCTTAAGCCAATCTCTAGCCTCCACAAAAGTTTCAGATCCTTGGAAAGGTTTCCCTCCCATAGCTTTGAATTCCTTGCAAGTCTTAGCAAAAGTATCCGTGCGAGGAGGAGGGGGAGGAGGAAGATCGGGTGCTACGGTTGGTGGAGGAACATTTGCTGGACCCGTAGTGGTGGCCCTAGCCTCCATCAATCTCCTATACCATACTGGTACCGTCACACCCTCCGGAAAATTAAGATTCTCGGCCATGCTGAAACGGAAAAGGAAAGATTCAAAACGGAGGATTCGAAAGATATAGATATGGCTATTGGGGATTATGCTTTTCTTTCAAAAACTTTTCTCTTAAAAGACATGTTTTTGAAAATATCTTTTCCAAATTTTTTTTAGAAAAATAGTTTTCTAAAAATTTTATCTGTTCCGGTAACCTTTGCTCTGATACCACGTGTAACACCCCACGTCCGCTATGGTCACTCACTAAGGGAATGCCATAGCATCGGTGAAGTATTTTAGTGAATATAGAACAGAAAAATTACACCAAGACAGATATAAATAGTACTTGAAATTTAAAACATCATCTCATAACAGCGGAAATAAACATGTCTGGTTACATCATAAAACCACGATAAAAGTCAAGTACAATATCCGTCAAAATAAAGAAATACATAATCCCACTCTCTTATACAATAGCCAGAACAAAAAGAAAAGATAACTGGATAACTGGAGCTTTACATCTATCCAAGCTCCTAAAGACTGGAACAGCAATCCGATCAAGCTCCACTACCGCTAGGATCCACCGTAGGACCTGAGGGTTGGGAAAAAGATAAAAGCAACGGGGTCAGACATAAGTCTGAGTGAGTCCTATAACTTTAACAATACAATCATTAAAGTAACCAGAGAAGACATAAACTTGACCTACGGTAATATCTGGGGATGAATGGCTACACTAAGCAGCTTGGTAGACTTAGGATAAACTAAGATAACCGTAAGGACGCATCTACCCACCCAAAGATAATTACTAACTGCACCACACCAGTCATTCCTACTTAAAGGTTGATCCCTTCCAAGGACTTAGAAAATTTCCCCAGTAGTTTCATGTACTCCTAGCCCACTACATAGGTGCCGTCTTCCCCTATCTCCACTAGGTGTACTCAGTAATTCTTACCCAGTAGTTTCGTGTACCCCTACATAGGTGCCGTCTGCCCCTATCTTCATTAGGTGTACCCACTACTCCCCAAACGATCGGCTCCCTACCGTAGATACCCGTGCTGGTCCCACAGTGGGGTGTATCACTCCCCAAGGTGGCCACCTGATAATACCAACGGTGCACGGCTTTATATCTACACGATGCAACAACGGCTTATCTACCAGCCCGGGCCCACACACGCATATGAAACCCGTTGGACTTGCGTTGCCACCGCTAACCCGTTTTGGCCTCTTATAATCAAGCCCAATATGCGTGTCCCGTCACTCGACATGGGTCGAGCCCACAAAGATACGTTTGGGATATTGGTTGAAATGGGCCCCCACAAGCTACCCATCTAAGCTTGTCACATATCTCGTGTATCCCACTTAACCCTTTAATCATGTTTAATTACATGTTTCCACTTGGTTAAGTATTCTAATCGTATTTTCTATTGCCACCCAAGGCAATCCACTAGATTCCACATGCCACCCAAGGCACCCACTAAATTTCCACATGCCACCCAAGGCACCCACTTAACCCCTCATGTCCCACTACATGCTAATATGGTTAAGTGTTTCTTAATTAATTAAGACCGTGATCTCCCATAAAGACCTCCCACATTAGACTGGCTGTTATGACCGCCTGGTTAAGCCGGTAGAGTCCGGGCAGTCTTACGTCATAACAGAGCCTAACCTCGTGTCTTTACTTTAATCACGTATTTAATTTATGGCTAAGACCTCTCACATTGGGCTGACATTTGTAGCAACTGGTTAAGCCGGTCGGGTCCGGGCAGTTTTACACTACAAATGAGTCCAACCTCGTGTCTTAGTCGATTAATTACACCTAATTAATCACCCCCATATTAATTATCCCTAATTAATATCAAGTTTTCCATAACATGGGTAGACCTAACTCAATTGGTAAATTCCCATGGGGTAGACCTAACTCAATAGGTAAATTCCCACTTATGGTAATTTATTTTTTTATGGTATGCTTAATCATACCCAATCATACATTTATTAACATATTTACCAACCCCATCGTTCCCCACGTAAATCGTTCTCATTTCATGACATAATAAAGGGGAAGATCCATCACAAATATCATGGGTTTAGCATATAACTTTGTCATGGGTTAAGAGGATGTCGACTTGCATATATGAGCACATATTAACCCAACTACATTTAACCCAAACTTGCATATTATCATACACATGATTTGCATAACATGTTGCATATGAGCTTGCATATTATCATACACATATCTTGCATAACATGTTGAACTTGCATATAGGCATTCTCATAACTTGCATAACATGTTAAACATGCATTTAAGCATACACATAACTTGCATAAGCATTCACATACTTGCATAAGCATTCACATACTTGCATAAGCATGCATAACTTGCATATCATGTCATTTAAGCATATACATATCTTGCATAAGCATTCATATACTCGCATAAGTATGCATAACTTGCATATTATGTTAAACTTGCATTTAAACATATACTTAACTTGCATATGAACTTGCATAACTCACTTTGTTAAACATGCATAAATCCACTTATTAAATATGCATAAACTCACTTGTTAAACATGCATAAACCAACTTATCAAACATGCATAAACCAACTTATTAAGCATGCATAAACCAACTTATCAAACATGCATAAAACCACTTATAAATTATGCATAAACATAGTAAAACATAAAGTAGCATATCATTACAAATGATTCAAACTCACTAATCCGCATTTAAGACCATAAGTCTCATTACACCCAATCTACTTACTTTAACAATTGATGTTAAAGTGATAGAAACTCACCAAACCCAAAATTAACCAACTTATGAAGTGGAATTAGTTGCTAAATATGAAGATGGTGATGATTAGAGAATGATTTGAGAGGGATTAGCTTGCAACTTCCTTCTTAGATTAGTGGAGGCTCCTTCTAGGATTTAATTTGGCGGCATGAGGCCATTATTTCTATTTTTAGTATGGATTAGGGTAGGTTTAGGGTGTATTTATAGATTAGGAGAGTGTTTTAGGCCCTTAGATTAACCCTAGATTAGATTAGGTCCGTTAGATTTAGGAAATCTCTAGAACCCAGCCCAGCCCTAGCCAGAAAACCAGATCTGGTGCACCCAAGCACCCTGGTTCGACACGCCGTGTCGACAGGCAAGTCGACACCCCTGTCGACAGCCCTGTCGACATGGTCAGGGCGGGAATCTTCCCGCCTGGCCCCGCTGGTTCTAATTTGAAACCTAAATTCAAATTTCTAAATCTGTTTTTTAGCTTTTAAATTTTCTGCAAACTTCTTTGGGCCATAACCGGGCCATACGGACTCCGATTCTCGAAAACTCGGACTCTATTTCGCGTATTTTTCCGAGACGAACGCAATAACGCAGCCCGTTACCCCCAATTCCCACGTCTGAGATTATTTATCCTGTAATTAGTGAATTTTAGTATTAACTAAAATTCGGGGTGTTACAATATTTATAAGTCAAAAAAATTATGCTAGACATAATAAATAAGTTTAATATGGCTAATATCAAATAAAACCAACACCTATGCAACCAGTGAAACATTAAGTAAAGATGACTCATCAAAAAATGTAAATAAAAAATTATATAGGTATATATGATAAGTTCTTTATTGTATATAACTGCGAGTAGACTGGGTATTATGCGTAGGGTTCGTCTCTGCGTAAGATATCAATCACAACCTAAGGAAACTCACTTAAAAGCCGCAAAAAATATTCTGCGATATGCCAAACATACATTAGATTTTGGTTTATTTTATCCTAAAAGGGATTCATTCGATTTAATGTCGTATTGAGATGCTGACTGCGCAGGCTATAAATAAGATCAAAAAAGTACAAGTGAAAATTGTCACTTTTTAGGGCATTCCTGATTTAGTAAAAAGTAAAAATCTGTTTCTTTGTCAACAACTGAAGCAGAGTGTAATTCTGCAACTTTGGCTTGTTCCCAAGTTATATATATATATATGCATAAGACATTAAAAGTTTTTGGATTAAATATAACTAAGTCACTGATTTACTACGATAATACAAGTGTGATAAATCTATCTAAAAATATGACTCATCATGCAAGAACAAAACATATCAATGTTAGACATCATTTTCTAAGAGATAATGTAAAAAAGAAAATATATCACTAGAATTTGTTAAAATAGAAAATCAAATTGCTTGTATTTTAACTAAACCATTAAATGGAGCAACATTTACTAAATTAAGAGTAGAACTAGGTATTTGCTCATTAACCGAAATAGATTAACTAGATATATTAGTGTGTGTATATATATAATAAAATATAGGAAAATTTAAAAAAATTCAAAATTTTAGAAGGCATGTCGACATACCTAACCCCCCATGTCGACATGTAACAATCAAAATTCAAAATTTAAATTCCCACCAGATTTAGTTTTCATACTTATTTAAACTCTCAATTTCGAAAATTCCTGTCTTTTCATTCATTCTTCTTTGTAATAAACTTCTAGAAAAAAAATGGCCTCCTCATCAAATACCAACCAAAACAACACTTTCTCCTTTCCTACTTCGTCTCAAGGCCTTTTTCAATGAACTATGCTTGCATGTGTGATAAAATTAGAAGAATCCATGAAGGATACTCTTCAATTACTTGCTGAAATACAACAAAAATGCAACTACGTATGGCAAGAGAACAAGAGAAAACAGGGAAAATCGTTAGGTATCTACAAAGGTTCATAATGGATAATCAATATAGTCCAATTGTGATAGAAGATGATTCATCTAATATTCAAGTCCATAACCCTATGGAAGATAAAGAAGAAGAAGTTGAAGAAGAAAAGGTAGAAGAAGAAGATCAAGAACAGGAAATGGATGAAGATGATCCAGTAATTTGCATTGGCGAAGTGTGTTTTGATAAAGAAGGAAATGTAATCAGGGAAAATGGAGAATTCTGCCTTCATTATCATAATTGTCCAATTCACAAGTCCCCAATTGTCAAAAGCACTTAGTAATTAGTTATCGCTTGTTCATTAATATTCGTTGTATAATATGTACAATATGCTAATACTCGTTATTAATCATTGTACGGTCTTGTGTACTATATCTGTAACAAAAATTACAAAATTTATATTCATGTGATTGATCATAGAAGTTAACCAGTATATTAATACAGTATATTTAACATTAAAGGAAAGTATTAGACACGAACTAGTTTTAAGTCTATATTAGTTTTAAATACTAGGTATTAGAAGTGTATTAGTATTAGATAATAGTTTTAAAGGGAGTATTATAGGGTAATT
The DNA here is from genome assembly GCA_030737875.1 of Allium sativum. Taxonomy (NCBI): domain Eukaryota; kingdom Viridiplantae; phylum Streptophyta; class Magnoliopsida; order Asparagales; family Amaryllidaceae; genus Allium; species Allium sativum. The sequence continues at coordinate 192,144,791 of CM060921.1, forward strand.
AGAGATGCATATGTTTTTGTTGATGACAAAGGGGGAGAATTATAAAATAGGGCATTAGAGTAAAGGGGTTAGTAGTTTCAAAAGGAGACAATGAAGTAAGGGGGAGCAACAGGAGAATCAAGACATCAGGTATGAATGTTTTATAAACCAAGGTTGTCCTCATCAAAAAGGGGGAGATTGCAAGGGATTGAGATGTTGATGATGATGGTTTTGATGACAACAACATGTTTTAACTATTATTGTTATAAAATTATATACTAACGTTGTTCTCTAGAATATATATATATATGTGTGTGTGTGTGTGTGTGTGTGTGTGTACGGGAAATGTATGCAGGTATTGATTAATGAAAACTATACAGTTTAAAGACTCAAGATTTCAAAGAAGAAGAGTTCAAGATAGATGACTAATAAGTAACAAGAATTCAAGATTTCAAGAAATAAAAAGTAATAGAGTCTATATTTCTTGTTAAAACACTGAAATAGCACTGAATCCTTATTTCAATATTTCTCAGTATTTTTATCTTATTTTCAAACTGATTTCAAAATTACTTACTTATTTCAAATCTATATTTATTAGTTTCTAAATTTATTTTAACACCTGATTTTATATATCTTTTATTTCTCAAAACAACTTAACTCTTGATTCAAATATTTTTTTTTACATTATTATTACTAATTTTATATTAAGTTTTATTTAACCATTTAAGTTTTAAATTTCCTTTATATATATTTATATCTTAAGGTCTAAGTATTTCTCATGTTTATATTCATAGTTGTATATATGTTTTAATATCATTTTATACAATTTTTAAATAATTTTTTATATGTTTTAAATCATTTTTATATGTTTTTAATATATATTTTTAACTTCAATTTTAATATAAAGGAAAATAGTTTGTTTTAACTCAGGATTTACCATAATTTATTCAAACAATACACGCCTTCAACTAAAAATTTTATTTTTCAAATTTTATTAAGGCATGTCAAAATGGGTAAGCCCCCATGTCGACATGGTGACCATTGGATTTCAAAATCAAAATTTAAAAAGTTGTGTCTTTTGATTTCAAATCTTTTCTGAAAGGTTTTGACTGTTGGGAGAGTAAAAATAGGCTTCTAGAAACGAATTTTTCAATCAATTTTATGATATCCTTCCTCCTTTATCTTCTCTCCATTAAAGCTCTTAATTTCTTAAATTCTGTACATATACCCTGCCAAATTTCAAAGAGAATCACATCAAGCTTCTTCTATTTTGATTCTTTACCACACTCTCTCAAAGATTCAAGTGCTACTCAAGAGTCATAGGGTTTCTATAATCAAATATCGCAAGATCAATTTCATTCGAGTTAATCTACAAAAACCGATACTGAAAAGGTGTGGTCGTAGCCCATTCAAATTGATTAGTTGTGGTCATAGCCCGTACAAATCGACTACGTGTGATTTTAGCAAGAAAATCAATTGAGTCTCACTGTACTCTGGAAATAGGTGGGCTTGTGCAGTCAAAGCCCTGCAAAATCCCCACAATAGCCCGTAGCACCCTTCAACCACTACACTATTTTTATTTAGTGCCAATCAACAATAGATCCACTTTAATTGCCAATGAACAATAAATCCACTTTAATCCCCTCTATTTTCTGCTGCATCCGCTAAATCAATGATTTATAACACCCACTTTAGAAATATTAATATACGAAGCTTGATTTGACCAGTTCCCTTTTAAAACAAATCAATAAAGTTAGTGTAAAAATATAATTTTAACACATAAGTATCTAATATATGGTAGAAATCTATTATAATCATCAATTCTAATGTGTGTAACCATGATATTCTTTGATTTTATTGTATAAGATTAATTTAGTTTTTTCTACACATATTATGTGAGGATGTTAATTAGTTAATGTTATAATGCTTATTTTCATATCTAATGTAACTCTTTGCACTTCCGCTATATCCCCGCTGCACCTTCTTGCACCTCCACTGTTACAGAACTGCTAAGCGCTTTAATTGCATAGAGGTGGGATGTACCTTGTGGCCTTGAAATTGAGGATTTTAATTTGGATTCTATTGTTGAAAAGAAATCTGCATCAACCCGGACTTGTGTGGGACTGGATGTATGGTAACTCTGACCCAATATAAAATTCCGGTGTGCTTTCCTTTTTATAGCTTTTTATTTATTATTATCTGCATCAGTGTTTTAATCTGTGATCATCTCACATCTGTGATTTTTATTTCATTCTAAATAACTCAAAAGGATTTTAGGAAATTTATAAATTCCATAAAATACTATTCACCCCTTCTAGCATTTAGTTTCCCTTAAGATCCTTAATCTACATTCCCCAGCATTTTCAAGTCATTTCAGCCTCCGCAACTCATAGAAAATCATCCTAAAACTTTGAATCAGGGAAAAATGAGCTCTTGTTGAACATTACATGTTCCAGGCATGACAAGTCGACTTGGAGGTCGACCTATGTAGAGCATGGTTCAACCTGGGTGCTTTGTTGAAAGTGGCTTTAATTTCTAGTTTCTGGTGCTTTTTGACTTAATTTCCAGGTGAATACATGATGGTTTTTAGATGATTCTTGGAATATTTTTCCATGGAGTTTTCTAGGCTAAATCCGATAAAGGAAAAGCTGACATTGACACAAATTCATGCTACGAATTGCTGAAGTTTTGGTGGATTTTGTGTATTGATTTCATGAACAGTTTCATGAGATTTCCGACACAGCACATGTTTTATAAAAGGGTTTTATAAAAAAAATCTCTATATATACATATCTATCGCTTTGAGACAATATTATATACAGAAATTCCAATAAGAATAGCATGGTATGAAATTCCAATATTATATACAAAAATTCCGACACAGCGCATGTTTTATAAAAGGGTTTTATAAAAGTTTTTTTTTAATAAGAATAAGATCGTCTCAAAGCTATATAATATACAATATTTTCCAATATATAAAGATTGGAAAAAACAATTCCAATGATTTCGAAATCGTTTTGTAAACTCATTTTCCTAAACCAAACATTTTCAATAAATAAAACTACTCATTTTTGCACTCCTCGAAAAGACGAGAACGTGATTTAAACGGTATAATAAATCACATGGTATGGAACATGTATATTTATTATATCGGTTAATTCTAGACTCGTTGATTGAAGCTATTTGGAGATGGTGTAGGCTGACTAGTAGTAAATCAATTAGCGAAACTTATGTTATGCAACGTATTGTTTTCACTTTTCGAGTTACTATCTGGAAGTTTATGGCACAAGATTATTGTAATTGTTGCCAATACTTACTTCGGAGGGAAAGCTAGGCTCAGGTAAGCCTTGTATATACATATTCACTTCGCCAAGGGGTTAAGTTACACTTAACCGAGAAAGTTGTAGTGATGAGCGCCTAAATATGTATATATTACTTCGTAAAGCTCGGGAGGGAGCTATATATTTGATTCGTGTGCTAATTGTTGTTTTGGTTCCATTTTTAATGATATTTATTGTCACGAATCCTGTAACAACCCGGAAATTCTGAGCCAATTTAAATTTTTTTTATTTTGACAATTTTAGTGAATTTTGGATATTTAAAATGAATTATTTTAAATAATGACGACGATAAATTTATTTTGAATAGAATTAGAACGTATATGTTTATTTGAATCGTCGTTAGAGTATAAATATTTATTTTAAATTATAAAAGGAATTGAAAATGACGCGATAGTTTGAAAATTCGATTTCAAATTTCAAATGAATGTACAGGATTCAAAATAAACCGGATTTTGGCAAAACTAAAAATATTAGAATCTAATTGAGAATATCTTTCCAACGAATCCAAAAAATCGAAATTTCATAGCGGGAATCAAAAGTTATGCCCAGTTGAAAATTCAGAATAGTCGTTATGGAATTCTGGCCCTTAAAGATGGAAATTTTGCAAACGACCTTCATTTTCGACGAAACCACTTTTGTTGGATCCGGGATGTCAAGTTATTGCTAGGTTTCAAAATTCGTAATTTTTTAAATCAATATGTGAGTGTGGCGAAGTAAAACGTGTTTTGACAGTTTTAGTCAATTTCGATCGACCAGAAAATAACCATTTTTCAAAGGTCTTCAAATTTGACAAAATTAGTTTTATTAGGACCGTATCGTCAATACGAAGCTAGAAAATATTTTTTGGGAAATTTTAGAGTCCGTATGTGGTCCCGATAAATTGAAATGTGCGTTCAGATTCAATATATAAATTTATATTTTGATTTTGACGAAAACTGATCGAAACAGCTGAATCAACAGATGAAACATATCCCATTGTGTTTGTAATAGGGGTAATTTGCTAGGGACAACAGTCGATGGGTTCGATTTCGAGTTCAAAATAAAAAGTTACTTTTTAAAATTAAATAATAAATATATATAATTATATACTTCCCTCTCCCTCTTCTCTCTCATATTCAGATCGATCGAAATAAAAAAAGGGAAAAGAGGAAGGAGGAGCTGTGCTCCTCCCAGCAGCGTGCCTGAGGCGCTGCCCCTCAGGCGATCGCCGCCCTCCCCTCATCCCCCTCCTCTTCTCCATTCTCTTCCATCTCCTTTCTACTTCTCCAATCGCGACGTCGACGCCCCTAAAACTCCTAGCCCTGAAACGCCACGCTCGCCTGCAGTACCCCAGGACCCGCGGACCACCAGCGATGCCATCCCCACCCCCGAATGCCTTGTGAGTTTTTATTTTTTTCCATTTCAATTCCAATTTTTATGTATGTGGTTAAAAATATGATTTTTACACTATATGTAGTGAAGAAAGATTAGATTTTTACTTAGAGAAAGATTAGATTTTTAGTTACAAAAAGTTATGATTTTTAAAATAGAAAGATAAGATTTTTATTTATAAAAAGAAAGGATTTTTATTCATATAAAGATGAGATTTTTTATGTGTATAAAAACATAATTTTTAGTTCATGGAAAAGTATGATCTTTGATTAGATAAAACACGATTGTATATATAGAAAGATATGATTTTTATTTTCAGAAAGGTAGGGTTTTTAAAAATAAAAAGATAGGATTTTTAGCACTATAAAGATTTGATTTTTAATAGGAGGTAGCGATAAAAATTCGATTTTTATATATATGAAGTAGCGATAAAACTTCGATTTTTATACCTATGAAGTAGTGAAATAAAAATATGATTTTCAAATGTGAAGGCGATATAAAAATTTGATTTTTATAATGAAGGAGAATTTATAAATATTCAATTTTTATATACGTAAAAATTCGATTTTATTTATATGAGTACCATATAAAAATGTGATTTTTAATAATCAACTGCGTGAAACAGATGGCGATGGATTAGACTAAGATCAAAATGAAGTCCGAACCGTTCAGAAATAAAGAATGGTGGAGTGGAACTCACGGTGAGAACTTCTCACTTTTAATTTATTTTCTAGTTAGAATTATATACTAGGATGCAGATGGTGCTTAGCAGCACCCGACACCCGTCGTCCACAGACCATGGACGACTTGTTTGATTTTGTTGTGTGGTGAAAATTGATTGTGATGTGGAATGAATGGAAATATATTCATGTGTTGAAATAAATTATTTATCGTTAAAAATATAAATTTAACGTGAATGTGAATAAATAAATATTCATTTACAAATCGAACGATTTGTTTATGTACATTCATTTGAAGAATATTGATTGGGACGATAAATTTTACACATCGCCCAATTGCACAAATAAAAATCTGTGTTTGTTGACTGAAACCCCACACGGGTGTTGGGATGATATTTGACGTACACTAATCCCGATTTTCTAGTTGTATGTCAATCGATAGGTTGACAGACAGTTGTGTAGTGCACTTTGGATGATGGTTGATTATTTATCATTGCTATTATATACATGTGTTGTATGGAAACCATATAATTAACATTATATGGTAATTGAATGGGCCTCATTCCAATCGGGAAAATAAAGAATATAATGAAATATAGATTCATGTGTTGAATAGAATAAATATTCACGTGTTGAAAAAAAAATATAGTCATGTGTTGACCATACTCATGTGTTGAGAATATTCATGTGTTGAAAATATTCATATGTTGAATAAAATATTTATACAATAAAATTCACATTTTTATTGTAAGTAAGGATGAATAAATGTTCATGTGTTGAATAAAATATATATTCATGTGTTGAAGAAAATATTCATTTGTTGAATAGAATAACGAAGTTACTGAAATATATAAAGCCGTGTTGATTAGATGTGCGCCATTTTAACGCGGACGATATTTATGTCGATAATATTCATTTTTATAATGAATATAGAAAAGGAAGTGATTTCAAAATATAACGTTTTGAAAATATTATCATTTATATATTAATGATATGGAATATTCAATTTTGATTTAAAATTGAATATGAAGTTGAAATTGTTTTGAAAACGAATTTAAAACAACTTATAAAATATGTTTTGAATTGAAATCAACGAAGTATATAATATATATATATATATTATATATATATTAAATGGCCTGAATAGAACGCGCCGCGCCGTGGCAGTTCGCGAATTTCGACCATTGACTTCGAATTGACATTACGGGAGATCCGACCGTCGGATTCTCCTGAAACCGGAACCATTGGGTTCGTATCGAAAGAGCTTTCCAAAGAATATTAAAAATTTGAAATCTAACGGTTGGATTTGGAATTATGTCCAAATCAAATTTAGAAAAGGTCGTTGTAAGTGCAGTTCGACGACCGTTATTGGAAATCGACTGTACGGGCCTTGATAAAATTATTAAAAATATCAAAAATTGGTGTAAAATCATAATAAATGATTTAGAAAGAATTGGGGTGAAAAATCCCATATTTAAAAAGGATAAAAATATATTTTTATCGAAATGAACTAGTTATGAACTAGAATTATAATCCAATATTTTTGAATAAATAAATTGGATTTGAAGTGATTTTAAAATAATCAGAATTTCTAACATACGAATTGGAATGGATTTGAATCGAAATTATCTTCAGAATATTTCGATGTTGGATTTCCTGATTATACAGATATGGTTGTGGAAATTTGAAAGATATATTTATATTGTTATTTCCAATACGATATTTGTTGGTTTCAGAATTTGATATTGAGTATAAGCCGATATATTTTCTATTCAGAGCCTTGTATTTAATATCAAATGGGATTTTGGGTTCGTCGTGAATGGTGTCTTAAATAACACTGTTCTTGAACCCAGTTTAGAAAAGAATAAATCTTTTAATTAAGATTTAGTGAAATTGTCCAGTTAATTGGTATTTAATTAGAATTGAATTTAAATTGATCTTGGGGGTTTATCGTGAGCGGTGTTTTGAATAACACCTGTTCTTTAACCCGATTAACAATGGAAAGTGATTTTGGGTTTATCGTGAACCGTGATTTAGATGACATTGGTTCTTTAACCCAGTTAAAGACAGGATATTGATTTTTGGGAAGATTAAAACTAAGTGGAGTTTTAATGAATCTTTAATTATATTGAAATGATCGAGAATGGAGTATCACTAGTTTTGCTCCAAAGCAATTGTTAAATCTTTAATTAGATTTGAACGTGAAATGGTAATTAATATTTACCGATAACACCGTGGTGTTAGATATGGAGTATTACCAGTTTTGCTCCGTGGGATGAATAGGTTGGGATTGGGAAATAAAATAAACAATTACTTTGGTGTGTTTCGCTAATCCCGACTAGTTTGGAAAACCTTAACATGGTTTGAAATGATATCTAAAGGAAGATTAAAGAATAAATTTAGAAGAATTTATCTTTGATAAAATTAATGGGAACCTTTCCCTGAGAATGTGGATATTTGAATAAAAGAATATTTTGAATTGGAATGAGGCGTACGTTGGGTTTGTGTAACACTTGTTTATTATATACGCGGGTTATTCGGAAAGGTCGGTTTTATACCCATTCTGAATAACTGATTCGATGATAATTCGAAGATGAAGACGGTGGTTGAAGACCGGAGGTCTTCACGTCGTTTGGATGATTATTGATGATCTTGATTGGGCTGTACACCCAAGAGGAGGGAATCAGTTGGTGATCGTCCAGACGTACATGGAGATCGATGGATATGCGAGGAATAAGGTTCCTCCGATTTCGTTCAGACCCAGAACGAACTTGTAAATGGACTGTGTGTCTGACATTGGATTTTGTTCTGTGTGATTGATTTCTATTAAATATATATATCTGTTTGGCAGCGGAGAATTTATTCTCTTGCTTAACGCCCTTCTCTGAGACGTACGAGCTTAGAGGTTATATATCGATAGATATCAGTCGCATGGCATGAATTGCCTGTGTGGCATGCCTAAGTGGCAAATGATCGAGGCTTTTGTTGAAAAACAAAGTCTTGTGGTTGATGATCAAAGCACGGCCTATGTGGCATAGCTTTGTGTATAGCGTTAATTCGCGAGCCTCACACCTCGGTATGAGTCAAAAACGGGATAGTGAATGTAGGGAGAGCACGACATTTCTTTCTAGCTATGGGTGATGTCAGTGACCTACCAGCCCTGACATTTATATAATTTTTACCTGTGTGGTTGTTGGATGCGAGGCGCCTCGGATATAGGTTTGATAGGACCGGGAAACACGTGTTCAGGAATACTAATCCTCAAAAGTAAGAGAGGACCGGCCCTGAAGATCCAGGATCGTTGTGTGTGGTCCTGAGACATTTGCTAGAGTGTCTTGAACGGAGAGGAGTTGCCCCTTGCCTCGACTCATGACGGAAATCCAGTTTCCAATACAACCTTTGCGGTTTTAATTGTAGAACTAGTATGGCGACATGATATATGGTACCCATGCCGCCTATGATTGATACATTTATATTTGAAGTTTTTTTCTTCACTTATAGTAATAATAAAAGATGAAATTTAGCGTATGTGGCTATTATAAGGTAAAACCCTATCCTCCGGCTTGCGTTGCATTGTGTGATGGGACCTGGGTCTTACAATAGCTTCATTTTCTTTATTTATCATTGCGCTGTTTGTTTAAGCACTGGTATTCTTGAGGTAAAAACCCGTTCCGTGTTATACGGCGTGGTCCCTTGATTTACCTAACTTTAAAACCAAATTAATAACTGTTTTAGTTCTCACACCAGTCACATGACTGACCTGGAGTTTATTATTTTAACCTAAACTCTGGGTGCCCTTATTTTCCGCACAGGCAGCTAGTAGTTGGGTTTTGCAGATTTATATTCATAGGATCCTAGTTTACAGCTGGAACGATACTCGGAAAGCTCTGTATCCGTGTATTTCTTTCAGTTGTGCTTTGTATTATTCTTCCGCTGCTATGTATTTAAATGTAATTTAAATCTATGATATTTATCAAATGTGTAATATTTATTTATACTCTGTATATTCTTATATTCTGATGGAGTTGTTGTAATAAACATTGAAATGTTCTTCTATTTGTGTTCTGATTTGTCGTGTTCTCAAAACAATTAGGGGTTTCGAACATTCTTGGTCGGTTTAGCGATCGATTCGGATCGAGCGAAATTCCCAATTGTTACAAATCCATTTATAATGCTCTTATTAATTTGTTGTTTTGGATCCATTTTTGATGTTATTTGTTGTTTGGATCCATTTTTGTTGCTATTTGTTGTATTGGATCCACTTTATGATGCTTTTGTTGATTGGTTGTTATTTGTTGTTTTGAATCTAATTTATGATGTTCTTGTAGATGTTGATCTCCAATATACAACCTAGAGTATTATGATGTTTTTTCCTGGTCATCACTTATGCATCGAAAGAACTCTACATGAGGCTTATATATCGACATTTTAATGGATTTGCCCTTCTATTGATCTTTCGAGTTTTGGGAATTTTATACAAATGATTGGCTTCGACGCTTAGCGCTAGTTGTTTGTAGGAAACCTTTATATAACGTTAATGATGTCATTCATGAGACCACTATATGATGCTCTAGTCGTACCTTATCTCATGAACTTTATGTTGTACCAAGTTGCATCTACTCTTTCTCTATTTGGAAAGAGTTATCCCTTATGATTGTATATTTCATCGATTATGATCTACTAACTCAAACCAGACAGACCTGTGTATTTTACATACTCGGGTATGACCGAGTCATTTCAGGTTAGCACCTGTGTTGAAACCTTCTCATCCCGCTTTTGCTTTGGACAATGTGGACACATTTTTGTCAAAGCTGTCACATGTCAAGAATATCGTCAGAAAACATAAAACAACTTGGTCGAAGCTACGATGTTTTCGAAAAGAGGATTGGAAATGGCATTGATTCATAAAATCATCGTCGATGGACTTGAAAACGCTGGTGTAGTGAAAATACGTGATCGACACTGTCCGGTTAGCTCAAAACGGTTGAGCGCGTTTAGTCTGATCACGTACAGAACTCGTCGCGTAAAAATATATGGATTTGGTAAAAAGTAGCGTCATGCACTCAAAAACAGCTGATCGACACACGTCAATCACGAAAAATGACTTGTGCGAGTCACGGTGTCAAAATACGGTAAACTGGCAAAAACTGATTTGGCACGTCAAAAACAGCTGATCGACGCGTGAAAATCATGAAAAATAACGTGTTTTACCTTGATCGGTCAATTTGGTAAATATGGCAAGCTCAGGCTTGTCACGATTAGAAACAGTCAAAAAACACATCTGATCACTTAAAAAATGTGTGCGCAACCTTGGCTGATCACACAGAAAATATGGTCGATCACCACATTTGGCACGTTGAAAATCGTTGATCGACATGGTAGATCACTCAAAAATCACGTGCGCACCCTTGCCAGATCACTTTGGAAACTTGGCCGCTTTGGATTTGGCATTCTCAAAACAGCCTTAGCACTCAACCCAATCACGTATTTCTACGTGTGCACATCGACGATCAGGTGATCTGGCAAGTCTGGGCAAAATTCGGGCATATATTGCATTAGATCTTGGATGCGAAAAAATGAAGGATCGCATATGTGTGATGCGAGAAAACCACGATGCGTGCACGGTGATCTTAGGAGGATCAGTGATGCGTGATTCTTGATTGGGCAAGTCACAATGGTTGATCTTCCATAGTTTCGGATGTGATCCGCTCAGCATCGCATCAGGCCGATGCGACTTTTTCCCAGGTGTGACACGGTGTTTCGAACGCGATTTTGGCTTCGCATCGTGCCAGACCACTTGGCAAGCTCCATATATCGGGTAGATCAGCTAAAACCAGTGTCCACACACGATTTTACTAGTTTTTGGTGATGCAATCTGGTACAAGGCCATGATGTTATTTTTTTCACCCTAGACATGCCAGGTTGCGGTTTTTCTGATGCAACAAGGTCTGCAATGCGATTTTTTGCATCTGAACATGGCAAGATGCTATTTTTTGTATATAAGCTCTATGTGATGCGATTTTCTAACAATGAGTCCCAAAATCTACCTACTCCTACCAAACCCACTCAACTATAAATACCCCCATGTTTAGCCTTCAAATGGATCATTTTCCCTTGGAATTTTGGACTTCTTGGAGCTCCCAAACATCATTAATGGCAGCCACCTTCTTCTCCCTGACCATTGGACATGACATGCCCTATTAAAACGTTGCCCAAACGTTTCCCATCAACTTTTGGACTTCTACTAGCATAATTACATTGCTTTTGGACTGAATTGGACATTTTTGGATTTCTTGAACATTGAAGCTATTTTCCCGACATAGTTGACCGAGTCGACATATTTTCACTCAACGAAGAAGACGAAGGGCATTTTAGTCAAAGTTTAGAATTAACATACATTTTTTTATTCTATTGTAACGTTTTAAACTCAAATATTATCTAAACTTGTACAACATTGTAATCGACAACTATATGATGAATGATTACTATAAAGTGGACGTAGGCGTTAGTGCCGAACCACTATAAAAATCTGTGTGCTCTCGCATTTACTTACTTCAATTCGGATTTCTGTGTTCATACCACACATACATATCGAGGGTTGACGTGCGCTGAATCGACGACAATTCCCCACGCCAACACTTTGGCATGCCAAGTAGGGGGCACACAGCTTTGACCTCTACTTCGGGTTAGATTTTCGGATTTTGTCTTCGGTTTCAGTTTTCAACATCGACTTTGTTACTTGCTTCTCATCATGGTTAGGAGCAAGAAGCTCAACGCTATCGCTGAAGCTTAAGGTACAGGAGGAGAAAGTCAAGAACTCTCCTAGACTAGACCTTCATCGAACTACGTCACTCAAGAAGATGTCGACGGAATGATTAAGAACTTAGCTACGAAATTGAACTCTCGACTTGAGCGATAGGAAGTTTCTTTTAACACCTTTCTTGTCTGGATTGAAGATAGGATAAGAAGTGCTTCGAGGCCAACTGGCTAGACATACATTATTGGAACTAGTACCGACGTCCCTCCACCTACGACTCGGGACTTGGGGGCAACCCCGCAAACTAATCAGCAGGCCGGGGTCGCTCCTCAGAATGGTGTCGGTCCCACTACACTCAGGGCACCCCTGATCTCGATGCCACTCCAGCCCATGACGCTTTGGTTGATCAAGTCGCAGGCTCCATTGTTGGTAATGTTGCTCAATCGCCAGTGCACACGACTTTGGATTGTAGTGTTCCCACGGTTCGAGTCAGGATTGCGCCCGATGTGGCTCCTCATGTTGGAATTCAATCGGATATTCTTCTCAAGCAGTCGATTCCCAGCATTAACCTAAACACTGGGGGCACCAGTGTTACTTTGGATAATCTTAACTAGTTGCTTGCTTGTGTTAATGGTTCTAGGATCGCGGATGTCATCCATTGATTCACTCGAGGTAGTGCCTCTTCTTCTGACTTGGATTGTATAACTCGAAGTTCGCTCTCTATGGATATCAGGAACTCTCGTAACCAAGCGAATTTCAAGCTACGGGTCCTGGAATCTTATGACGGTCGCAAGAATCCGATCGCTCACCTCATGAGATATATTCGACACATGGAAGTCCTCTCTACCACGGAAAATGTCATGGTGAAGTTCTTCTCGCTTTTCTTAACATATATCACTGCATTGTGGTTCAGGCAGCTAGAGCATACTCCATTACTTCTTGGAATGCTTTGATTACCAAATCTGCGGAACAGTTCAGAGTCAACATAGCTCGTCCGAAAAGCGTGATGACTCTCAATGGTATCAAGCAAAAGTCCGGTGAGACTCTACAGAAATTCTTAAAATGCTTTAATGATGCGGTGGCTTCAGTGGAGAGACCTGATCCGTCTATGGTTTTAATGGTCGCAGTATCTGGGATTTTGGATAAGTCAGACTTCAAGATTTCTCCATATCGGAACCCGCTGAGGGATCTTGGCAAGTTCTGTTTCAAAGCTGAAAGATTTCTTCGGGAAGAAGATGTGAGAACTGACAAAAAGGTCCTCAATGTTAATGTTGTTAAGGGAGGGAAACCGTCCGAATCTGGAAAGGCTAAAGATTCTATTGCTATTGACAGACCCCCTTCGGGGAATAATCGTCCTTCGGGAAATGATCGCAACAGAGCTTGGAGACAGCCCAAGTTCCAGCCTTACGCGGAGCTTACTCATACCCTCAAGGATATTTACCAAGAAGTTCATCCCAACGCTCTTTTCAGAAAGCCTCCCGCGAGGGAGTCGACCCAAAAAGAAAGGGATACCAACCGACATTGCATATTTCACGATCTTAATGGTCACGATACAATTGATTATCGACATCTTCGGGATATGATAGAAGAGCGTGTCAGACGTGGAGAGCCGACACGATTTGTTCGGACTCGGGCTATAGTGCCAGGACAGGTGTGCCCCCCAAAAGGAATCATGATAGGTCGTGAACTAGTAATCGTCTCGGTGGCATTGTTATCAATTGAATCTCTATTGGCTCTAATGCCTTGGATGCAAGTCTCTCTGACATCATTATCTTATGTCTTTTCATCTTCTGGCTTTGTGGTTTCTGTTTTTCCAGCTTTGTGGATACTTCGGTTATTTGGTCTTGGATTTGCTTGGTCTTCTGGATGAGGAGTTGACTCTTATGGATGTTTGATCTTGGCTTTTGTGGTATCTCGGTTTTGTTATTTGTGGATTCTTGGTATTGGTCCTTTGTGGATTCTTGGATTTTGGTTTTGTAGCCTTCGGGGATAAGTCTTTGGATATGGCTTTATTTGGTTTCCTGGCTTCTGCGTTTTGTGACTTTCGGATAATGAGCTCCTCATCTATGGCTTTTTCATTCTATTTCTTTGGATTGTGGATGTCTTGGACTTTATGAACTCTTGATTTGGCTCTGTCTCCATTCTTTGGATTTAGTTATTCGGGCTTCGTCCCATGGTTTTGGCTTTAAGGACTTCAGTCCTTAAGATGTATCCTTCTTTTCGTTATTTTGGTTTTAAGATGGTTGAGTCAGCCTAACCATGTATGGGAGTAGTTATAATCCCTAGGCATGCTCTTTGCTCGACAGCACACCATCACCCCCCTCTGGTTATTAATGAAAAGCTTACTTTTCTTGATTTTGAATGGTTAAGTTTGTTTACCCATGCAACAGGAACTGACGAGATCCTAGGCATGCTCTTCACGAACGATAAATCATTCGATTTTCAATTACGAATGAATTTGGAATCATAAAATGGCCAAGTTCGCCTACCCATGCATGGGGGCAGGCCAGCTTCCTAGGCATGCTCTTTACGGATGACGAGCCGCTAAGTTTTCTTTTAGCTTTATTAAAAAATCCCTAACGTTTATAACTTTAATAAAATTACATTGCAGAGTAAGGACACTTGCTCATGAAGTATGGAATCAGCAACAAGATTACAAACATTAATAAATGTCTAACAATCTTGGCCTCTTGTTCTACTTCGACAAGATTGCCTTGATTTGTGGCGGGTATAAGATATTGTGCATCTGGTTGGCAGATCCTTCACGTTTGGCTATAGGGTCATCCTGATAAGACGGTCTTGGGTTACATCAGGGGGACTTATCAGTGACGCGACAAGATTATCCACTCGTGGCTATCTTGGCCTCTTGTCCTACTTCGACAAGATTGCCTCAACTTATGGCGAGTCCTGGGTCTTGTGTGTCTACTCGGCAGATCCTGCTCGTTAGGCTATTGGATCGTCCTTACACGACGGTTCATCTGGTTATCTAGCTATACGGTTGTTGGCTACTCTGGATTTACGGATCTCGGGTTTATCCTGACTTTCCGGCTATGGATTTTTTGGTTATACAGGTTATAGTCTCTGACGGCCCTTCAGATATTCTGGTTATCTCTGACTAAACGGTTCAAAACGATTGTTTGCTTTCATTGGATTTCAGGCTTTATAGTTTTCTAGTTAATGGATAATACGATCGGGAGCGATCGTCACTACGCCATAGATTGCGTACGGCAATCCCAGAGAAGTGATGCAGGAAGTGCAAAATAATGTTGGTATAGGCCAAAAATGATCTTTGGCAACACTTTTTTGGGGTTGCCTTTTGCCGCGTTGCCTTAGAGTCAAAGGCAACGACTTTGCTATCCTAAGGTAACATCGCTACAGGTGTTGCTACAGGCACTAAATTTACATATTTGTGGGGCCCACTAAATTCTAAATCCCGGGATCATGGAATCCTGTTGCGCCCCTAAATTCTGTAGCCTGGTTCACGGAATCCTGTTGTGGGGCCCACATTTAAGTAAATTTATGACAACACTATATCATAGCTACGACAACATTTAACACTGCATACTGCAACATTATATCATAGCTATTGCATCATTATATAACATACTGCAACATAACAGCAATTACCATCACACATTGAAATTAATAAACAACTTTTCATTTCAAATTAATAACCAATAACACAAATACTAGTTAGTCAACTACAGAATAACAAAAAATAGCCAATACATTCAGTTTTACAGAGTACTTACAAACACAGCCGGTACTAAATTCATGTTTACATCTAACTAAAACAGTTTCAAATTAATAAAGCCCGAGTCTCCAGTGCATTCAGTACCTCTGTACTACCTCCTTCACCTGCAAAATAAAGCAGTTTCAAAAGTCATGCATTTCAGCAAAAGCCTTTAGTACAACTAATGCATTTCAGCACAACCAAAGTCATGCATGCCTCGGCTACAAACTAATGCAATGCCTTGTTTACATTGCAACACAAAATGGAAGACATGCATGCCTCAGTTGCATTTCAGCACAAACTATGGCCATAGTATAACTGACTTGCACTTCAGCACAAAGACATTTCGGCACAAAGTATGGCCAGAGTCGCTTTTCAGCATAGAATTGCATTTCACAATCTATGGCTGAGTTGCAAATTGATGCAATGACTCAGCTTGTTCAAAGCATTTACGATATCAAGGAATGCAACAGAATGCCTGAGGCACTAAAAATTTAGACATGCCACGACTTGTTCAAGTACAAACTCAACAATTGCATCATTTACGAACTGACACGATCATTACTGATTGAAGAGAAAACAAAATTCTTAAAATTCTGTAGTTCATTACTGAAGCATCAGCCTTGTACATGGTCAGTTACATACCAGCATTGAACTATAGAATTGTAAGAATTAGACTGATGCTTCAGCAAGCGGAAATTGTAAGAATTTTGAAGCATACCACCAGCCAACCATAAAAATAAGCAAAAATACATACCAGCAGTGTGTGTCTGTATATGATCTCTGATTTGCACAATTTGTAAGGGCCTTGGAGTACAAAAACATGAAATTAAGAAGCCATGTTTTTCACTTTGCTAGGTGGAAGGCGGATTCGTCTTATTGGGACATCATCTCTACACCATCGAACATCAAAATCTTGATTTCCCATTCCATAAGCAGGCTGGAATTCCATAAGCAGGCGGATTCGTCTTATTGCCACTTGCGATTATGACACTTTTTGCAAGGGCATGTAATTTCATCACCTACCGCAAATCTAGAAAAAGTATTTCGAATAAAAAGTTTCACTCCACTGATGTACCCTTCACTGAATTTAGGAAGTTCTCCCCATAGTTTTTCCTCGTCGTTCATTGAATGATATCTTAAAGCAGTAAATTAGGCACAAGTAAAGCAGTACATTACGCAACACAACAATCAAATCATAAAAAATTGAAATATTCATTGAGTGAACCTAAAGCATCAGATTAAATCGAAACCTTAACTGAAATCTGAAACCCAAGACGAACCCCAATTGAAGACCTAATTGAACTTGAACTCGAACCTACCCTACTCGAACCCTAATTAAGCTTGTAAACTTGAATTTTTAGCCCTAATTGAACCTGAAAGTGAGCATGTGAGAGGTTTAGCAGCGAGTACTTTGGTAAAGTTCGATTGAAATTTTCAATATTTTTTTAGTTTTCCCCCCTTTGTTTTTGCTTCCGCCCTAGACATTATTTCACGTGCGAATTGCTAATCTGGACTAAACATTTCTCCACACGGATCGCTGACCTAGACCGTTGGATCGTGTTGACGCGGATTGATAATTTTATTCACGAGGCTACTGCAACACATGTTGATATATATGCTAACACATTTAAGTGTGCGTTGCAGTAGACAAAAAACAGCATAGCAGTGGCAACATTGTAGCTAGCAACACCATGTATTTTCGTTGTGATATGCCATCTATGGCGTAGTGCGTGGATTTCTGATTTTTGGGCTTTGGATTTTTGGATTAATGTGATCCGGCGCGATCATGGCTTTTTGGTTTTCTGGTTATAGAAATTCACTTCGGACTTCTCCCGGCTTTAGATTTCTGGTTTTCTCGCAAAACACATCTTCCTTCGACAAGCAAGAAATGTTTTGGCTGATCATCTGGAAAAAATGGCAAGGCTATAGATTTGGCATTCTCAAAACGGTTGTTGGCTACTTTGGATTTACGGATCTCGGGTTTATCCCGACTTTCCAGCTATGGATTTTTTGGTTATACAGGTTATAGTCTCCGACAGCCCTTCAGATATTCTGGTTATCTTTGACCAAATGGTTCGAAATGATTGTTGGCTTTCATTGGATTTCAGGCTTTATAGTATTCTAGTTAACGGATAATACGATCGGGAGCGATCGTGGATTTCTGATTTATGGGCTTTGGATTTCTGGATTAATGTGATTCGACGCGATCGTGGCTTTTTGGTTTTCTGGTTATAGAAGTTCACTTCGGACTTCTCCCGGCTTTGGATTTTTGGTTTTCCCGCAAAACACATCTTCCTTCGACAAGCAAGAAATGTTTTGGCTGATCATCTAGCAAAAATGGCAAGGCTTTGGATTTGGCATTCTCAAAATGTCCTGAGCACTCAGCCCGATCACGTATTTTTACATGTGCACATCGACGATCAGGTAATCTGACAAGTCTGGGAAAAATGCGAGCAAATATCGCATTAGATCTTGGATGCGAAAAAGTGAGGGATCACATCAGTGTGATGCGAGAAAATCATGATGCTTGCACGGTGATTTGAGGCGGATCGATGATGCGAGATTCTGGATCGGGCAAGTCACACAGTGGCTGATCTGCCACAGTTTCGGATGCGGTCCGCCTAGCATCGCATCAGGCCAATGCGACTTTTTCCAAGGTGCGACAAGGTGTTTTTTTATGCGATTTCCATGATGCGATTTTGGCTTGGCATCGTGCCAGATCACTTGGCAAGCTTCAAATATCGGGCAGATCAACTAAAACCACAGTGTCCACAAGTAATTTTTCCAGTTTTTGGTGATGCGATCTGGAGCAAGGCCAGAATGCGATTTTTTCACCCAGACATGCCAGGATGCAATTTTTCTAACGCGACAAGGCCTATGATGCGATTTTTTGCACCCAAACATGGTGTGATGCGATTTTTTGTATATGGGCTCTACATGATGCGATTTTCTGACAGTGGGTCTCAAAATCTACCTACTCCTACCTAACTCACTCAACTATAAATACCCCCATGCATGACCTTCATATGGATCTTCTTCCCTTGGAATTTTGGACTTCTTAAAGCTCCCAAACATCATTAATGGCAGCCACCTTCTTCTCCGTGGCCATTGGATATGGCATGAACTATTAAAACGTTGCCCAAATGTTTCCCATCAACTTTTGGACATCTACAATAATAATTACACTGTTTTCAGACTGAATTGGAGATTTTTGGATTTCTTGAACATTGAAATTATTTTCCGAACATAGTTGACCAAGTCATCATATTTTTCACTCAGTGAAGAAGACAAAGAGCATTTTAGTCAAAGTTTAGAATTAACATACATTTTGTTATTCTATTGTAACGCTTTGAACTCAAATATTATCCGAACTTGTACAACATTGTAATTGAAAAATATATGATGAATGATTATTATAAAGTAAATGTACGAGTTATTGTCGAACCACTATAAAAAGTTGTGTTCTTCCGCATTTACTAACATCACTTCGGATTTCTGTGTTCATATCACACATACATATTGAGGGTTGGTGTGCGCTGAAACGACAACAATTCCCCACGTTAACAGACTACTTATCATCTTTTGACGTTTAGGTATATTTTGGACTAGTGACCTAGTTGTTTTGTTGTCAGCTTTGCTATATGCATATATTCTTTTATGGGATATGATGTTGTACATATATTTTTGTATATTGCACTTGATGTATCTATACGTATAATTGTGTTCATTATTCTATTATTTGATAATTTATTATTGTTGTGTTTTGTTCTGAATTGATCCGTTAGCCACCGCAGCATTGTATATGCAAGAATTAATTATGTCGATCTACTTGAGATAAGAAAAAAAAATAAGCATACTATCGACGTAACTAATACTTGTTTAATACAACACTCATGGATGGTCGCTCCTAACGAGCCTTATTCCCCGTATTAGCAGACGACAATACTTGTTAATGCCCTTTTTTAATAAAAGTCTCGGGATGGGGTGTCACAGTTATAATCTAACCTGCAGGTGCAGAGAGCTTGAGATGACAGTATAAGAATTTTCGCAAAATATCACAATGATGTTAAGGTAACTTTTCGTGGGCTATTAGCGACAAACATGTGTGTATCATCAAATTCGTGCGGTATTTAAAAAAAAAAAAAAAAAAAAAAAAAAAAAAAAAAAAAACTGCGTGGATTACCATGACCAACCTTTAGAACATCTCGAACAGTGGGTAGAGATGTGTAAATGGGAGATGTCCCATTTTAAACCGATTTCCCGCACTTGAGCAGTGTTGATTCGAGCATGAAGACAGGTCTCAAACAAAGCAACTATCCCTTTTTTTAGCGACGAGAACAAAAAAAATCAATGCTTTTGTTAAACAGGGTTTCTAAACCTTGTTTCTAAATCATTAAAAAAAATCACGTTTTTTTACCTTGTTAAGCAGTGTTACATTAAAACGAGTTTCTAAACCTTGTTTAAAAGTTAAACAGGGTTTCAAACCCCGTTTAAAGTATAAACCTTGAGATAGGGATCCGTGAGGCTGTAATCTCAAATCAAAATGAGAACTCAAATCTTTCACGAACCAAAACTCAGCAAACTGAAATCAATGCTGCCAGCCTGCCACACAGCATTTCACAAATCAAAATTTCAACCCAATAAACATTTTTTTTTTTTTAGACTTAAGGTGCTTTTGTTAAGAAAGCACAGAGGCACAATCATCCGAGATGTTTGCGGGATGGTTGCAAGTTTCAATTTATGGATTGTGGTGACGATAGGTGCTATGCAGTTCAAACTGAAGTGTTAATTTTATTTAAGGGAGAAATGAGTTTCTCCATGGGAAGCTGTACAAAAGTCTGAAGCAATGTTTTTTTTTTAAAAAAAAAAAAAAAAAAAAAAAAAAAAAAAAAAAAAACCAAATCTATATGATAAGCAGGTTTCTAAAATCCATGTAAACGGTTTCCGTTAAACCATCTATAGAAAGAAAAAGAAAAATAAGTACATTTCGAAACCTCCGCTCTCGGATGAGCGGAGGTTTCTGCAATTTATAAATTGCATTTTCATGAGAAAATGAAAAACTGCTAGAGGCGCTCTTACCAACCCTGCAGATTCTATTTATGCTTGCCATCAAAAATATTGCAAGTCCCTCCAGAACGCGCTTTTTAATAAAGCGATCAGAGCTTGAAGATCTTAATGTAGCACAGATTTTTACCATAAACTACAAGACAGATGATAAAGTGCATAAGCAATACACAATCGTGTGGTCAAGATGAAAAAAGACAAGCTTGGTAAAAAGGTGTGAACAAAATGACAAGTACATACAACTAAACTTTCTGAACAAACAATTTAACCAAGCCCGTAGTTGCCAAACGCTTGAGCGATTCGAGCATATAAATGTGATGACCTAAAATAGGACGTTGCAAATGCTTAGATTTCCCCCACCAGTATACAGTAAACATATTTCAAGAAAACAATGGATATATATCGGACAAATGCTAACATGATCCTTCATCGTTCCAGCTACACTGGACTTTGCCCTTCACGGATCTGCAAATTTGGCAATGCCAGAGTTAGCACCCAGGACATTCAAGAACAGATAACTGCTTTCATCTTAAAGTATTGAAACAAGTAAAAAAAGCTGCAAAAGTAAGGAAGTCGCGATTTAACTTCAATAAAGATGCATTATTCAAGCTTTTCACGGATATACTAGATAGCATGCTCCCAATGAGAAAACCTGTTTATTAATATGTAATAATCATCTAAAAATGCAGTAGAACATTGTTCAAATCCAAAATACCATTATTGCTTTAAATAAATACAAGGTCAATATAGCACGAGGATGATACAAATAATTAATTAATTGTAATATATGTCCACCATTTCCTAAATCTATGAATGTACACCTGTGCTTAAACATATGAATTTTCATCCAGTTTTCTTTTAATAAAACTGCTCAGATTCTCTCTTTTTTCTCTACTTGTTTCCCTTAGTCATGGACTGCAGCCAATATCATAAGATAAGAATCCAAAAATGATGAAAGAAACAGGGCAGTGAGACCTGTGTAACTAATCATACCAAGTTTGAACAGTATTAACCCTCCTAAACATCTATGCCTAGCTTGTACAGTAGCGTATCACATACTGATCATGTGATTCTGACATTTCCAGAATACTGACCAAAACCTCGATGCACAAGCAGTCACCCATTAGACACTCAAGCATGTACACAAAAATACCTATTTAAATCATTGAACTTGTACAACGAATTTTAACATGAAGAAAGTTGGATCTGTATTTTATTATTAGACATTGCCGAGGTTTTAGATTATGGCAATACCTCAAAGCTTTGACAATCCTGATTCAATTTATATAATGCAGTACCATAATGTGTGTGCACTGTACGAGGAAAATTATTCCATGACTTTGATTCAACTTGTGTTATTTTTTAGCTTTATCCATGTCGACTTTTACATATTGGTCCTTTCTTCAACAGCCTATATATCCTTTTCCTCCCCAAACAGTTTACTAGTTTCTCATGTTTACAAACTTAGAGAACGGGTTGAGCCAAAAAGATAATCTAGCTTGGTTCAAATTGACCACATTGTAATAACAAAAATCTTGTGATTGTATATACTTAGAGATCATTTACAATATTATTGACATTTTAAATTTAAGCAAAGATAAGTGATAACAGAATATTTAAAATTCTATTATAAAGCTATATGCACAAGGTAAAGCCATACACACAGATATACGCACGCACAAAAAAGAAAAAAAGAAAAAAAAAAAAAAAAAAAAAAAAAAAAACCACAAGACCTTTGGTATTGTTCCTAGATTAAAAAACAAATCATGAATCACAACGTGAAACCACCTGATTATCTTCATGCAAAAAAGACAATGGTGAACTAACTGATTTGTGCATCCATTGTTGTCAAAAATCTTAAAGTCCTAAATCACTCGTTTCAGATCAAATCTTTTTCTTTTTTATTCGATTTACATTTCGATTCTCGTTTTAATAAGCTTGTTTGCATTAATCATTAGATAAAAGAGAGCCCGATGCATGAAAATATATGTTAATCTTTGACAAATCGGATTATTTCGGAAATCATTGTTTTGATCCATTTTATACTTAAATTTATTAAGAATCTGAGTTAAATTAAATGGATAAAATTAATTAAACACAACAAAACTGTATACTTCAAATAAATTATCAATTCGAGGGTAATACTTTAGCCTCTATGAGAAGACAGATGAAATTTACCATTACATGAAATATTTGAGATCATTATATATACAATTCAAGGTTTTAAATCTTGGAGTTACTGACATTTCATCTCAAAAAATTTGGAGGCAATATCTCATACTGAGAGAGAACACGAGTAAGATGTGTCCACCACGGATTAATATACGTCTCGAAATGGTCTCAAAGTATATATTATGTATAAAATTGGTTTGCATAAAGGTTTTAAATAACAGGTTTCGATATTGTCTCAGAAACTTTACCCACAATATCTCGTATGGGACGAGAGAAGTGTATTTCGTCCTCGGACGAGCGACGTTCGTCTCGGGTTTTAAAGCCAATTGCAAGTAACTGAAGCAATGATGTTTTAAGGATCTTAAAAAAAAAAAAAAAAAAAAAAAAAAAAAAAAAAAAACTGATAACCAAGTACAAATTTTTAACATAGATTATTTACATGATACAATGACATTTCTTTTTATTGCAGAGGAGAGTGATGACATGATTGATTTGTATTAATCAAATAGATTTTACTCATTTGAGTACTACTAAAAGTATAAAAAAAAAAATATGTAATAAAGGCATAATTCTGCACAAAATTTTCTATTGAGATCTGTACTATTAAATAAGACAAACAATATTTATTATCTCATTTTGATAAATATCATCTCATTCAAGTTTGAAAACGAGACCTCAAGCAAAATCTCGCAAGCGAGATTCCAGGTGGAATAAACAAGATTTGAAATAGTAATAACATATATAAATATTACACTATAAAAAATTTGAAGCCTACTTGATATGCTCTTTCACAATTTCAACTCCAAACATTTCCTTCCACTTTTAATTGCTCCTAATAAATTTTAATCCACCTGCAATCCAACATCAAGCTAAATGCATATAAAATTGAGGAATTTCATAGATCCAATATTTCTTACGAAATATATTTTTATTTCTTGCAAAATTCAATTAGATCAGATCACATATACAATTAAATTCATCTAATTCTTTTAATAAATCAAATCAAAATGAAATCATAATCAAAACTGTTGATTGGCATCAGTCATCTTTGAACCAAATCAAATTTATCTTCCAAATTTAAAAGCAACCGAAACTAACAATGGTCATCATATGGGATCAATCAAATAATAATAAACTAGAAGAATTTGAAGTCTCTCTCATTAATTTTAGGAGTTTTCTCTGTTCTCTTGGATTCTCTCCGGATATTTTATTTTCAAATTAGTTTAACATTTACACTTATCTTAGTTATCTACTAACTTTCTCCCATCCTTTTACATATTTCATCATTTTACATTTTGGTATGGACATTTTAAAGTTTACACAATTATTCACATATAATTTAACAGTTATATCCTAACATTTTATATGTAAGTTCACATATTTAAATTAATTACAAATACCAAAATTTAAGTAATATGAATGAATTTAGTTAACTAATATTTCTTTCAAATACTAAAGAATGACCAACAAAATTACTCCAATTACCTACCGTTTAAATATTTTTTAATCATTTAAGCACCTACCAATTCTTTTTTAATATTATATATTTAATACCATATTTTATAGTTAATGACATAACGTTAAAACTATTTGAATAACTTTAGTAAACTAGCATTCATTGATTTCACTAATAAATCACATCAAGATTAACCATATTCATAATAACAAAAATGAGAAAAAAAAATCAAATAAATAAACTCCTCACATAAATTACACATAATAACAATTACAAATTCAAAGTTTGACTTACTTACATCAATATATTCACCCTGCAGTGCATTGTAATATTAATGTCAAATGCCCACATTTCAAAATTTATCTAGGTATTTACAAAACACTCCATGGTATCACTTAAAATTATACATTTAAGTCAATATGTACAAACTAATCATGTAAATTTGAACTTACCAAATAAATTCAATCAATAAATTGTTGTTAATTCATCTAATTAACGCTAAATATGACATTCTGAAAAATATACCCTGTTCATATCAACAAAGAAGGCAAGATTAGTTTTTTCTTTCAAATAAAAAGTTAAACAAGTCACACAGTTTAAATAATGTGTATGAGTTGCAAATTTAATATACTACAGATTTATCTCAATAAATTCATCGTAAATTGAAGAAATTAATTTTGGCTTCAAATCCTGCATTTTAACATTTCTACAATTATTTACCAAAACCACATCAATTCTTTCATGATATTTTTTATTTAAATCCATATGCTTGAACCACTCATAAAATTTTAAATTATAATTATCTAAATAATCTTGGGGGATATTTAGCCATTTTCCTAATAGCTCTTAAAAATATATGCCAATTTTACTATATATATTCATTTTAGAAAAAGGTTTTTCTTCCATTCAACTATAAAAATGTATAAATCACATAACATAAATTATTATATCAACAATAATAACAACGTTAATTTCTGAATCAATCATTATTCGTTTATACCAATAATTTACCATATATTATATCAGAAACTTTTTTTTAACATCAATAATTTCACAAAAAAATTTAACAATTTTTTTTTCAATTCTTCCTACAATACTATATTGTTAAACTTAATTCATAATTTTACATTTAACTTATTCAAACAAATTCTATTAAATAATATTTGTTTATTCATCGAATAAATTACTAACATGCATCAATTTCAACATGGATATCATATTCATATTAACAGAAACGTTATTAAAAAAAATCTCGAATACACACATAAATACTATTCACGTAAGTCATAAAACATAAATTACACACAAACAATAATGATAACTTTAATTAATCGATTACATATTTTACATCAAAATAAATTTTCATATATTCCCTAACAAAGTTCTCATTTTTACATTAAAATAATAAATATTATTTCTAATAATATTGTTGTATGCAACGCACGAGTACACGCTAGTAAAATAGGAAAATAATATACAACCATGGATGAGAAGGATTGAGTAAGAGATCTACTTCATAATTTTTTAAATTTGTATTTTTTTTCTAAATTCACATATTTATGTTGCTTCTTTCTACATAATTATCTTATTATAAAGTTCTCAATTCAAATGAGAAAAAATAAGGTTAAATGAAAGAAATGGGTATCTACAGCTTCATGAATGTGACTCCAAATTTAATTTTTGAAATATAGTCAAAACAATGTTTGATTATGCCCCAAAAAAATTTGGTGATCCTCGTCATACTTTCGACCAAGCTAGACAGATTCGTGCACATTCCCAAAATTATCTACACCGACTTTTATGCATCTAGCCATATCTCGAGCCATGTGTACTCGATGACAAAATTGCTTACACTATTATTGTTGGCTGATACCCAAAAAACACAATTTCAACTGGCCCCTTGCTTATATATGTTTTGTCTTGCTATTAATCATATCAAGGTAGTTAATAACAACGTTGTAAAGCTTATACTATGTGTTATCTTGCACTATATGGCTTTATATTCATATACTAAATAAGACTAAAGTAGTCGTGCCTCATATTTACACTAATAGCAAATCATTCATTTATGATTGCCACAATTATTTTATAAACCATTACTATAAAGTTAATCATGGGTTGGAATTCACATTATCGGTTACTCATATTCAAAACTCCAGAACCATTACTTAAATTTTTTAACATTGCTCTAAAGTAAATCCATCTAACAATTTATTTATTGGTTCTATGGATATATCATCCTCAACATCTTCACTTTTGTTCTATAATTGATATCGACTATTTAAATTATCATTTTTCCATAAACTTCTATGCTAATCGTGATTTCGTTAAATTCAATATATCTTTAGCTTATTTTAGTATGTTTTTTCAACTTCGATTTCAATAAAAAATGAAAATTTAATTTATTTGAAGATTTTTGGTAATGCACAAACTTTTGTTTATCAAACTTCTTAGTTGTCTAGTAAATAGATTAAAGTGATGTACAATATCAAAACGTTTGTATATTTTAAATGCTTATAAACTAAACGGGATGAGTGTATTCCACTGTAAGTCTTTCATACAGTTAAACTGGTACGAAAATGGACTTGGATCGTATATAAATATGCATAATAACATCATAATATTTAATAGCAATAGATCATAAATTAAAGCATTTATCATTAGGTTGAATTGCTAATATTTTTATGGAAAACAAATAAGAGAAAACATTAATGCACAAAAGTTGATATTTTGGACAAAATAATTTGGTTTCTTGTACATCCAAATAAACTAGTTGATAAGACCAATTACAGAGTATTTATCAAGTTACACTTCTAGCGTGTAAGAAATGGAATTTTATGATGTTTTATCAAATGAAAGAACTTTGCTTTCAACGAGTTGTTCAATAGATTTAAAAGAACATGGTATTGCTTTTCCAATAATAAAAACGATGTAGATACAAGTCTAATATTTCATACTATGAAATTCTATTAAGTTATGTAGTTAATGCCCCGTTATTACCCCGCTGTATTCTCATTATACTGTAGCGGATTTCGACCGCAACGATATTTCCAAATAACCTCTGAAATAGCACTTCCACTTTAAGCTCCGCTATATTTCGGTACCTCTGATATATTCTATTATTCCAGTTATATTACGTTATTCCCACTATATCTTCTAATGAAGATATAATCTAAAAATGGTTTTATACATTAATAATTATAAAACTAGTTTTTGATTGAATTTTTAACATGTTTTTTTTTAAAATACTATAATATTTTATTAAATTTGATTGAGCTAAATAAAAGTTAACATTTATTTACATATAATTGCATATGTTTTAATTTAAAATTAAGAATGTACTAATTATAATTAAATTGAATGTTAATTTTACATTTATATATTTGTAAAAGCATTAAGGTTGAATCATATATGCTTTTTAGAATCATCCACTATATCTCGTTATTTTCTCGATTTATCTCCGCTATAATTTTTTGCACCTCAACCACATTGAATCCACTGAGCGTTTTAACTGCACAGCTATTAAGTTAGTTTTTTATATAAAAAACATTAAATAGGTAAATAACGTCACTAGCAAATTTAAAATGAATTTGTAAGGTCATAAAGTTTATATCTAGTGATATAGCTAGATCAAAGCAGAAGTATTTGTTTTTTCCACGTTGACATTTTGAAGGAATTAAGGTTGTTCTTGGATAAACGAATGTGATTTACCATTGAAGATATATGTTAGGTTATGTATCATGCCCTAGTTTGTGCTTTTAAAATTTACTATGTATCCATGCTCTATTTTGTGTTTTTAACATTTATTTGGATTTTTTCTAACGTACAAACCTAGAATAACTAAATAAACAAAATAGCATGTTATTTTGTACTATTCGCTCTACGTTCTTCGACAAAATAGTATGTTATTTTGTGATATAGATGACAACTGCGTTATTATAGGTTCAATAGCGCACACCCTAAGTCATGGACAATTTTATGCTATAACGTGTTATAGTGCATGCTATGATAACTTTGAGTCATGTAATTTTAACTTCTACCGAAATTCAAATTGCCAAAAAAAATCCACGTTGGCTAGCATATCAAAATTTTGATCTTGGACGAGATCAATATCTCAATCAAGATATCAGAAATGGGACCAACAAAATTTTGTGGTTCATTTCGTTCAATCCAAAATCACAAAATAATGTTGAGATTAACTGAGACAATAAAAGATAACATAGACAAGAGCAATCTTTCATTTTAGACAGACTTTTATAACTATATTTGGAATTATACACTAGAAGTTAACAATTCGACCATCCAAATGGATTTTCTTGTAAAAATACAAAAACATACTAGCCCACTTGCTTGCTAATCTGTACAAAATTACAAAGGCATAATTTTCAATGAGAGTTACAGCATGTGGTTCGTGTGTGATGATGGAACAATCTTTGAATGTTTTTTTTTTTTTTACAAATTAGATACGTTTACATATTCAAAAGAAAATGATTTCCACAAAAACTTGCCTGTATTTTCATGCTAAAATCATGTGTAGTTGGTTGAATTTTTTAATTCAACATTACAGCATCTAACTTTGATTATTTTAATTTTTTCTATTCATATTATTAATATGTAAAAATAATTATATAAAGAACTTGTATTCATTAGATGTTGTTTTTAAGTAATAAGATACGGTAATATTTTTAGATGAACGCTTAGTTGTAGAGAAACGTTAATTGTTAGATTCTACTTTAAAGCTATTAGTATATAGGAACGTTCTGAACTTGAAAAAGAAATTTAATTCTTAAATCTTATCTTTAAGGGATATTAATAGTGTGTGTAGCGCATATATAAAAGCAGTTTTGATCGTTTTACATTTACATAAAAAAGGTGATGGTGTTTTGG
This sequence comes from Allium sativum, assembly GCA_030737875.1. Classification (NCBI taxonomy): domain Eukaryota; kingdom Viridiplantae; phylum Streptophyta; class Magnoliopsida; order Asparagales; family Amaryllidaceae; genus Allium; species Allium sativum. Next base: position 192,174,234 of record CM060921.1, read on the forward strand.
CTAACCTACATGCAAATGCTACTTTTGAGGATAAATTATAAAAGTATATGTTTTTTTTTTTAAAAAGGACAATTTTGAAAGTTTGTGGTCAGACCACAAGTTTGCACTTCCAAGCCAATTATTAATAAAGATTGGTTCAATGCTTTTGTTTACGGATGTAATTAGCATCTAGATCTATATATGTGAATATGTATGTATGGTATTAATCAAGATTTTCAACTTTTCATCATCTATAAAATGTTGGAAAAATATTGTTTGACACCTTAACACATATATACACACATTTACAAATTAAGCATGGATTAATACTAATATAAATATAATTAAGCTTAATTATGATCAACTAAGGTAAGACACAATATGTAACTGAAATATAATTTAATGTAAAAGTAAAGGTCACGTCGCATGAAACATTAGTACAATTAGTACTATAAACTTGTGTAAACATGTGGGCAAGGAGGAAACATAGAATTAATCAAGGAGAGACAAGGATTGCTGATGTGGCAAAATCATAGTGAAGTGTATGTCCTAGCTTGGTAATTTTTTAAGTTTATTTCCTATAAATACCATGCTACTTTTTCGTTATTTCCTTTACTTTATTTCTTTTCTTTCTATCTCTTACCTCTTATTTCTCAAGCTCTTTCAAGCTTCATTAATGGCTTCCCAGATCAAAGATTATGCTTTTCCTTTATACGCTTGAACTAGCTCTTAAAACTGCTACTTTCTTCTATCATCACTTAGCTTCAAAATAAGACCAATGGCCTACCTTAAAATCCTTGATCGAGCCTCCTTTGCATCTTGGCTGTGAATGAAATCACATAGTATAAGTGATGTTCTTTATTTATGTGTTGTTGTTACTTGCCTTTGTATTTATGCTCCCGTTTATGATCATGATGTTTAAATGAAAATTTTATTTTTTTTGAAATGTTTTGATAAATATTATGCATGAATTTTACAAAATTAGGAGATTATTTTAATAAAGATTACTTGAAATAAGTTAATTATTTCAATAATAAGGTTTTGAAAATTTAACTTATTAGTTTAATAGGAAGATTAAAATTCGTTATTTATTTCAACAATGGTGTTTTCAAATTAATTAATCATTACAAAGTGATGTTTTAAAGCTAATTAATTATTTAAATAATTATAAATTAAAGTTAATGAATCATTTTTCTAATAATTATTTAAGATTAAATTATAACTTTAATAACCTTATTTAAATTTAAGTAATCATTTTTAATAAATGATGTTTAGAATTTATTAATCATTCATGATGTTTAAGAGCTAAGTAATTATTCTAATAAGAGGAGCGTTTTATTGCATCCCAAACTTTACAGCACCCCTATATGCCCCCATGATTTCCTCATGGATTTTGGTATCTTGTTTTCTTTGCGTTTATAGTATTAATGATAGCAACAATATAACTTCTGTTTGTAATTATTAATCATCAAGTAATAAGAAATATACAGTTCCTTTTCCAAGCAACAACACTTGTAACTTCGCAATTTGTACATGTTACATATATATTAATTGCATATACAAAATGAAAAGTAACCCTTCTTTCGGTATTCTTATAAAACTCCGACATTTGTGTAGGCACCATGTCAGGCTAACCCCCTAGGCACCACTTAGGCGTTAGGGAAAGCTTGTCGCCTTACTCAAGCATTTAGATGCACGTATCCAAATCACATAATTAAGCTTCAAAGTTATGAACAAATAGGTGCTTAATAATACGAAATTTTCAAATGAAAATAGAATATAACCTTTACCTTCGCCTTCAAGAGTTAAAAGTTAAATTTCAATTACCATATAAATGTGTGCTTTTATATGTATGTAGGTATGTTGGTATATATATGCACGAATATATAAGTTTATTTATGTTATAGCAACTATAATTTGGCATAAACTATACTTTCATTAAAAACACAGAAGTTATTTCTATCTTTGATCAATCCTCGATTAATTCCCGCTTAAATGATTAATCTCGAACCGAAACCCAATACCTAAACACGTACCTAGTGATATTTACAACTTGGATTGTTGACAAAACGGCTTCCTTCGGCAATATAAATTGTTAACATTATCATATCATGAGTTATGACAATGCACTTGGTCTATTGGCTTGGCATATGTACTATGTCAACCTTGGTAATCGTCAACATCAGACGGGTAGATAACCTTTTGTCCTAAATCATAATAGTGGTTTAAGGCTAAGTTGGGCTGCATTTTGATAACTTTTGTATGGGTAGAAATTAGGAATTTCATTCATTTTTTATCCTTATAAACTTAGGTTTTGTTCACCTTTAGGTTTTACCTTGTAGATCTCGTGTAAAAACATCAAACAAGTGGATGGAGAAAGTAAACATCATTTCATTTACCATGAAACTATATAGTGTCTTTTACTTCATATTTTATTATTTATTTATGTTACTAGGTTGGTATGTACATGTTGATTCTTATTTTATCGTGATTCAAAATTTTATTATTGTTATTGCATCATATATTTTCATAATAATTTTTTATTTATTTGCAAATCTAAAGTGCTTGCGTTGTTGACTGATTAGGATTTAAAATAAGAGCACATATCTTTTACATAACAATTAATCCAAATTGAGTTACTAAAGTTGATAACAAAAATGTTTGATTATTGAACATGCTTCTTACATCTTCATATTTAGACTGAAACTTCTCGAAGGAATTGGTTCGCTTCAATAGATTTAACAGATTTTCATACAAAACTTCAGATATAAAATAGTAAATCTCAGCAATTAATACTAGAAGGTAATTAATGAGTAACTAGTATGAGAGAATATACTTTTAAAAGGCTAATTCTACTGACACCCTAAATTTCACATTCCATGCCACGGCTTTCACAAATAGACATTACACCACACATTTTGCCTTTTCCATCCCCACTATATTCCAAAAATACCCTTCTTCTATTTCTGCTCTATTAAATCAATCTCTCCATCCATCCTTATTACTTCCCGCTTCCAAATCTTCATCCAGTTATATGATTTAGTAGCTTTTTATATAAAAACGGATTAACTTTATAATTAAGTGTACTGAGTTTTGATGGAAATATAGAGTGCGGCTCATACCAGCTTCAACCTAAATCCTAGTACACTCTATACTGGATGTTTCATCAGTCAAAGCTGCTAACATAATAGGTTCTCCCTTGTTCCAAGCATTTGATTTAATAGATTTCTATCAACTTTTAGTAAGCAGGGCAATACATTTCTCTCACATACCAAGCAAAGCACTTAAAATTAAGGAACAAGAACTGAAGAAGAACAGTATTCCGTCATCTTTACAAAATAGCATGTTCATAGGAGGAATTCATGAGAATTACAACAAAACCATCATCTTCATAATTAGTGAAAGCTTCCCTGCTATTTTGATTCACTACATGTTTTCAAAATAAGAAAGTGAGAAATGAAATGTTTATGGGATTTAAGATTGTGTATTCAACAAGAATAAAATAGTCATTATATCCATTTTAATTGTTAGTGAGTAGGAAAGACAAAATTCTGGACGTAAACAGAATTTGTCTTTTTAAAAACTGTATTAAAATCCTATGTTTTTAACTAGCCATGGCAAATACAAATCTTGGAAACTTTCGCAAGCAATTAAACCAGCAATCAGAATTCATAAACATTGCAGCATGCCAACAAATTATGAAACAAATAAAAATTAACCATATGTTACCTTAATTCAATTTTTTTCCTTTCCGATCAGAATTAATATCCAAGATAGCTAGGATCCCCTACGTACTCAGCAATTTGATCAAGTCTCACATTTATGAATTCATGACTATCTGCATCTCTAACTACACCCGTCTCCTTCTTAACGTCCTTCTCAACCAAGTGCCCATAAACACCCTCATGTCTCCCGTACAAAACCACGACTGAACCACCATTCTTAGGCAATGCCGTCTCCAACAAGTCTTGATCAACTCCTTGAACAAGCTCCCCGCTGTCCATTGATATATCACATATTGAAGGACCAGTCACATCTACTACTTCTCCTTTCTTCAAATACCACTTCCCTCTCTTAAACTCTTCGCTTATAACCTTAACCCTAATATGACTTCTAAGCCACCGAACACGACTGTTCTTCTCTTTCCTACTTTGATTGCTAGCAGTTTCTTCTTTCTTCTTCCTACCATGGTCCTTTCTGCCGTCAGTTTTATCCTTCCTACTTCCCTTTTTCTCTTTCCTCTCATTCCTTTCCTTATTCTCCAGCTCCCTTAGTTTCTTCATACACCGTTCGTCCACTTCCGAACCCAAATCACAAATCATATCTCCATCAACTCTAACTTCCTTCCCGCTATCAACTAACCTAATGACAAATTCACCCTCTTCAATCTGCCTCATCACCTCCCCTTTCTTCCCAATATGTATTCCTGAAACAATCCTTATAATCCTCTTAACCTCCTTGCTACTCTTAGAATTCTCATTTGCAACCAAAACCAACTCACCTCTTCTTTTCTCCTTCCTCACTCCTTGAACAGCAGGGTCATACCCAAGCCCGCTCCTTTCAGACCGTCTCTCGTACTCCACGATTTTTGTATCCTCCGTATTATTCCTTCCAATCCCACTTCCTTTCTTCCACCCATAACCTCCAAGAATAGCAGCCCCAAAGTCTTCGACCGCCACATCCTTGAACTCATCCATCCCTCGGTCTTCTGGTAAAACTTCCATGTCATCCTTAAACCTCCTCAAGGCCAAATCTTTCTCTTCTTCCTTATTATGATCTCCATTTTCCTCACCGCTGAGTTTTGATCGGACGTTGAGTCCATATGTAATGTTTTCACTGGAAACGGAATCCAGATGTTCTACTACAAACTGCTGGGGTTGGTCGGAAGATGCATCAGGAAGGGAGGATTTAAGCTTTTTGCGAAAATCTGTATTGGGGATGGGAGGGATGACGACCACCGAAGGAGCTGAAGTTGGAGGTTGGGAGGAGTCGAATTCGGTGACGAATTGGGCGGTGCTTTCGACAGCGGAGGCAGGATCGGAAAAAGGGAGGTTGCGTTTGGATTGGTTTGCGGCTTTGGCGGATTTTGAAAAGGAGAAGGAGAGTTTCTCGTCTCTAGACATGGATTTATGAAGAAAATAAATTTAGGTTTTGGTATTGATTTGGGGAGGGAATATTTCAGCGCGAAATTGGGACTCCACGGGTTTCAGTTCAAGCAAAACTGTTCCCCTGAACAAATCAATAATGAAACGATGTGCGTTCGCAATGGGTACAATAAGCCCATGGTAGAATGTTTCCAACAAAATAACGCGGTTTTAAGGTTCAGATCACGTGGACGCGAATTGGGTTTGATGATATGAACGTGGTCATCCATCAACAGCTGTGTAAATCGGTCAGACCGAACCGGAGAGAGGTGCGTTCAGTTTCTATTCTAAAAAAATTCGGATCGAACACAAACCAAACGAAATTTTTTCTCGAATAAATTATGTTGTCCTAAATAAAATCGGTCGGACACGAACATATGTTTTTCGGACTAGGACACGAACGAATCCGGTCGGACAAAGCTTTTTGTATCATATTTTGTACTTTTTATAAGAATTTTTCTCAACTTTATATCAAATGATGAGAAATTCAGACGAATTCGAACGAACACGGACCGAACGTGATTTTTTCTCGGACAAAATTTGTTGTCATAACTCGTGTCCTAAATGAAAATCGAACGAACTCGGATGGACGTATTTCAGTTACGGACACAAGCGGACGTCGGACATTCGAACAAAATTTACGGCCCTATTCATCAGTATTATACAGATCTCTAGGGATCCCAACTTGTATAGTTACTTTTTGAAGTCCAAGTTTGTTCACACTTTTTAAGGTAAATGAACATAACTCTCGGTCTTGATTGGTGGAAATCAGGAGTTCATATGGGTCCTCCTGATTTCACTAATCAGGACCAAAAGTTATGTTCATTTACCTTAAAAAGATGTGAACAAAGTCGCAGTGTACTTTTTGGATGTTAAGTTGGTTTGCAAGAACTACTACATTGCGAAAAATCATTTTTCGATGGACAAGAGGTGTAAGTTGGAAAATATTTGTACCGACCAAACCAGCTTGTGTATCTTTTCATTGATGATGAAAGAATTACATTATGCGGAAATTAAAAGAAATGGAAGTGAACATTGGAACTCTATTCTTCAAATCAGAGGGTTTAAAAATTTATATGCATCAAATTTGAGTTATAAACAAATTTGATTTGTAGGATGACATATTTTATGACACACTAAATATTTTGAACAGGGTAAAGGTTAATAAAACTAAGTTCATTTGTTTCTAACTTGTCTGAAATTGCATTTACATCAAAAATGAAAATATCATCATGCATAACACTTTATTTTACAACATTTCAACACATAGTTGGGTTTATTTTAGTACATAACAATTAAATTCTTACTTGATTTAAAAAAAAAAGGAAAAACTCTAAAACATTGCAGCAAATGACTAGATATAATAATTTTGGTCGTCATCTTATCAAAGGTTTGATTTCACTTGATCATGCTTCAACTACAAAACTGTTAACTATGATTTGTTAGTGTGGTTAGCTAAGCTAGGAACTAAAAATATGTTATCAATAACAATGATAGTCATGCTTTTTTCCTTTTGCTGAAGAAAAATATTATATATCATTGGATATTTTTTGTTATATTAAATTAAACCATTGAAACTCGCTTCTTAATATGAATACCGCAAAGAAAATATATGTATACAAATGACTCAAGAAAAAAAAATGTAAACCGCCTTTATGATTTTCAATTTGCAATGTAAAGGACTAACCAAGATATGTAAAACTAAAACTAAGCTCGTTACAGAGCTCCATCTTCTGTAACCATTACTTGATACAGCAATAATGATTTTACAATTTAAAACATATATATATATATATATATATATATATCCCATAAAATAACATTTTCAATTAAAAGTAGCCATGGTTAAAGTAATGTAAGCGTATATGTTTTAAGAAGAAAAAAAAATTCTTTACGCTCGATTTTGCTTTCAACTACAAAATGATAATTGTGTGTGTACTATGTGTGTGCATATGTTTATATGCATGTAGATGTGTGTGTGTGTGTGTGTGTCTGCATTTTTCAAACATTTATTACAACATTCTTTACGATGATGCGGCTACTAATGATGCAGAAGTCTTCATATACAGGTTTAGAAGTTTTTTAAAAATCATGGACTATAATGAAAGCAATAAAGAAGCTCAACAGTCATCTATATGATTGTTCATTTTCCTATCATGATGAATTATGAATGGTCCTATATTTTTCATTAAAATCATCAAAAAAAGAAAAAAAAACTTATTAATGGGACCATGTCACCATCCCATCCTTCCATCACCTCACCAAGCCATCCATCGTTTCAATCTCTCTCGTTCTTTCCCCCTCCAGTGCCTAATTTTTTCCTAGTTGGCCCTCCCTTAATTAACATAAGAGAAGATTTATTTATTATTGATGTAGAAGAATTATTACAGAATGAATGAATGATTTGTATAAAGGTGAGAGCCTATATGTAACACCTCGAAATTTTCCGTTAACTGTAAATTGACAAATTAAAGTATGACTAATTCTAAATGAAAGAATTAAGGGAAACGGGTTACGCCATTGCGTTCGTCTCGGGATTCTTCTTGAGATAGAGTCCGAGTTTGCATAAATCGGACTCCGTACGAAGAAGTTATGACCTCCGGAAGTTTCAGAATTCAATTCAAAATTCAAACGGTTCAAATTCTGTTCAAAATTCAAAAAACAGACCCAAACTGGGCTGGGCGGGAAAATTCCTGCCCAGGCACCAGGTCGACCTGGGGGTCGACCTGCCCAGTCGACCTGGTTTGGCCCTAGATGGCCTAGTCGGTCTCTGGTCAAATTTCTGAGCTTGGCTGTGTCACTAGGGCTGAGTTGTCACTGTCTGATTAGCTTCTCTTGGTGTGTATGGTCTGGATTCACTCTACGATCATCTGACGGCTCAAATCAATATGAAATTCTATAAATACAACTCAACACTCAACCTAAATTCACACAAATAATATAGAACTAGAGCCGTCATGCTGCCGGGAGGAAACTAAGAGTAGCCGTCAGTTAAAGGAAGCTTAGAGACGAGCCAAAACTAAAGTAAAACAAGAATCAATCAATGTTTGTCTACCCAAAGGAAAGCATTGCAAATTCAGAACTCAGAATCAGAAAACAAGACCGTCGTTTGTTGTAAGTATAGTGATTTTTCTGATGTGAATAAAAGTTAGGATTTGATTCGATGTAAAATGGAAATGGAATTGTGTTATTGTATAACGACGATGTTAATTCATATCTATGTGTTGTTATGATTGTGGTATTGTGATGTTTGCGGTATAATTAACTTGATGTTGGATCCATTAGAATGTTTGTGGATTAATCTAGTTGATGTTGGATCTATTCAAATTCACATATAAATTATTTGGTTCATATCTACACATCTATGCTTAGGTGATTATGACAAGTTATATGATGTACAATGGAACCTCTATGCCTAAATAATTATGCTCATATACATGCTCCTATGTCTATACAAAAGTTGCAAATTTCTAATTGGATTCATGCCAAGATCCACTTTAATACATGTTTCATGTTGTAGTTGGATATATGATTGGATCTAGTTCACACATGAGATAAAATTATACATACTTTATGAACATGTATTATTCTTGTCATATGCTAGTGATGTTCGATGTTATGTCTAGATCTAAACATGCTTAGGCTTATGTTGTCTAAATCATATGCTAATTCATGTGACACCTGTTTGGTTAGATTCCCCTTTTTAATGCAAGTTCACAAGACAAGTTGAAACCCATGATTCAGTCTATGTTGCAAATTCACATATATGCATGTTGACTATTTTGCAAGTTCACGCCTATGATGTTCATATTGACTATGTCGATATTGCCAAGTTTACACCTATGTCATGTTTATGTTAATGAATGCCAATTTTGTGTATACGCTAAATTAGGCTAAGTTTTTAGCCTAATATTATATGTTAAAAACCATGCAAACGAAAATTAGACTAAGATTGTTAGCCTAATATTTAGACGGGGTAACGTTGGGATAAATTGGTAATTATAGGAAACTTGACATAAATTGGTGAAAATATATGAAATTGGCATGTTTGTCACATGCCAAAATTGGTGGCACTTAAATGGTATAATTTCTTATACCAAAAATGTTAAACTTGGAAAGTGGGCCATAACATTTAATTGTTAGCAAGTTTACATATAACAAGTAACAGAGACAAATATGTAAATTTAGAAAATACGAGTATGCTTAACACGAGGTTGAATTGAGTTGTGATGTAAACCTGCCCGGACCCGCCCGGCTGTCCAGTAGTCACAACAATACCTATCCAATGTGGGTGGTTAAGCATTGAGCTCAATAAGGACCCGAGGTTAGACTGAGTTACGGTGTATATCTGCTCGGAACCGACCGGCACATCCAGTAACTGTAACAATACCTGTCTAATGTGAGTGGTCGGTGCTTTAAAAAGGTAAGGACAGACAAGTCATGATGGTAGGGTTAAGTTAACTAAAACACTAAACCAATTCAACATGTTAATTAAACTGATGGGTGGGGTTAGGTAAATACAGACACTTAACCACTTAACATGTTTGACTAGAAAACCCAAGTAACGGGGACCCATTTCAGTAGTAACCCAATTAGATATCATGGTACCCTGAAACTAGGCAGGGTGGGGCATGATTATTGGGCTGATTGTAAGCGGTCAAAAGCGACGGCGGTGGGTGCAACAATGTGGGTTCTAACAGAGTGCGGGCGTGCACACACTTCGGAGCAGACGAATAGGGCACTTGGGGCACCAGTAGTATACCCTATGCATTCTAGGATTTTGTTGGGCCGCCACCATGGGACTTGATACACCCATGGTGGCACCAGCATAGGTATCAACAATCTTTGGGGGTCGTATGACACATATGATTATGCGAGTAGGAGCCGACCTTTAGAAAGGGGATCACTTCACCCCGATCATGGGGTGCCAGTTGAGGCAATGCAAGTAGGTGCAGAGATATAGAGTGGGGTGCGATAGTATATTCGATTCACAATTGCTTTACCTTAGTTTATGATACTTTCCTATTTCCAGTTTATACCTATCATGCCCTTTTTCTTATTCTCATACTGAAGAGTCACTAGACTTACCAGGCTTTATGTCTTACCCTATTTTCTTTCGTCTTCTTTTCTTCCGTTTCCCCCATCCAGGTCCACAGGGAGGGAACAACCCAGCTTATCAGACTCTTTGCAAGCTTCAAGATAGTTGATGTGCGGTTTGGAATCTCTTTCCTTGGCTATGGCTGTTGGACACATTCTATGGGGATTTATGCAGTTTTAATTATGTTTTTATGCTTCTTTATTTAATAACCAGAACAAAAATGACGATGTAATGTTTTGGAAGTTATTGTGTGACAGTTATGGAAATGTTTTGTATGAACGCGTATTTATGAAATAAAAAGTCTGTTTGTTTTCCACTGCTTATATATATGTGTTTATATATCTGTCTTGTGTTTATCTGTGACTTTTACTTATAAACCTCCACCGAAGTTAAGGCATTCCCTTTGTGAGTGACCTTAATTGAGGTGGGGTGTCTCACTTGGTATCAGAGCACATATTTACCAGACTAGATAAAAGTTTTTGAAACTATTTTCAAAAAGAAGTTTAAAGAAGCATTTTTTAAAGAAAAGCGTTGTTTTTAAAAGGCATAATTCCCCAAAAGCCATATGCACTATCTCTCTATCCTTTGTCTTGAATACTTTCCTTTTTGTTCCAGCATGTCTGGAGATCTTAACCTTCCAGAAGGAGTACCGATCCCTAGCTGGGTCCGAAGGTACCTAGAGGCTAGGGCCAATGGTGTGGGCCCAACAGACATTCCTCCTCCCACAGTGGCTGCGGTTCCTTCTCCTCCTCCTCCTCGTGGAAATACTTTCGCTAAGACGTGTAGGGACTTTAAGGCTATGGGTGGAAAGGACTTTTATGGAACTGAATCCTTTGTGGTAGCAAGGAACTGGCTAAAGGAGACCGAAGATTTGTTTGTCATCTTCGAAGTTGACGACAGGTAAAAGATACAACTAGCAGTGTGGTTGCTTAAAGACGAGGCTTCCTATTGGTGGGAAGTTACCCATGCTGAGAGGCCAGTGGAAACTTGGGAAGATTTCAGGATGAGGTTTGATATGAAGTTCCTCTCCCAAGCTGAAAGAAGCCTGCAGATGGAGAAGTTCCTAACTCTTAAATAAGGAAATATGAAAATCAAGGAGTACGTCAATCAGTTTAATCAGCTGGCTAGATTTAGGCTGGATTTAGTAAACACCCAACACAAGAAGGCCCTTCGCTTCCTCAAAGGTCTGAATGAGCCTCTACACAGCCTTGCTATGACCCATATACCCATGGGAGCGACCTATGAAAGCTTGGTTGACATGGCGCTGCTACACGAGGAAGATAAAGGCAAGAAAGAGGCAAAGGTGGAAGTGCCTCAGGAAAAGAAAGAGGGTTTACAGGCTAAGAAGACAGACTTCAAGAAAGGTGGGAAGAACAACAAATCCCGTGAAAAGAGAAGGTGCAATTTCCATGGCATTGTTGGACATATAGCGAAATACTGCAGGAAGAAGAAGGCAAAGATGAATGGTGGTTGTTTCCATTGTGGAGAGACTGGACACTTGGCTAAGGATTACCCAAAGAAGTAGGGGCAAGGACAGAGGACTGGATCCACCTCAGGGGGACAGGTTCACGCGCTGGTGGCACCTCCACAGGAACGAGGTAGAAATATTTTTGTAGAAAGCTTAGTTTATCTCTATGATCATCCAGTTTGCACTCTCTTTGATTCGGGTGCATCACACTCCTTTATTTCATCTGCTTTAGTAGAATCTCTGCACCTAGACACTAGTATGGTAGAAGATCCCTTGGTTGTTTCAAATCCAATTCAGGGCTCGACTTATATGTCGATGGTTTGCTTGGATTTGAAAATCTCTATTCTAAGTGTTGAATTTAGATGTAGTGCCTTTGTTTTGGGCTTCTCAGGATATGGACTGATCTTAGGCATGGACTGGTTATCCAGTAATGGTGCCATTCTTGATTGTGAGAAAAGAGTGGTTAGACTCTTGACTCGGCTCGGTAACACTCTAGAAATTTCTTGTAATCCCTTGAATGCTGTTATGCTTAGTTATCTAGAGTCGCTTGACGCTTCTGTTGAAATTTTGCAGTCGGTTAGAGTGGTCCGGGAATATCCGGATGTCTTTGAAGAGGTGAAAGGCTTACCTCCGAAGTAGGAAATAGACTTCCGCATATATCTTGTTGATAATGCAAAGCCCGTAGCTCTGCCTGTTAGACATATGGCCCTAAAGGAGAGAAAGGAGCTCAGTAAGCAAGTTAAGGAGCTTCTCGAGAAGGGGTTTATAAGGAGGAGTATCTCGGAATGGGGCGCTCCAGTGGTGTTTGCCACCAAAGCAGATGGTTCACTACGTCTTTGTGTGGACTATAGGGAGCTAAACAAGCTGACTAAAAAGAATAGACACCCGCTTCCCAGAATAGACGATTTGTTTGATCAGCTTGTAGGTGCGTCGGTCTTCTCCCAACTTGATCTGGCTACTGGGTTCCATCAGCTAAGGGTAGCTGAAGATAGTGTTGATAAAATAGCATTCAGAACCCCAGACGGTTTCTTCGAGTGGCTTGTCACGCCTTTTGACTTGACAAACGCACCCGCTTATTTCGTGGACCTAATGAGCAGGGTGTGCAGAGAATTCCTCAACAAGTTTGTGGTTGTCTTCATAGACGATATTTTGATCTTCTCAAAGAATGAGAAAGAACATGCTCAGCATCTGAAGGATATCATGGAAACTCTTCGAGTTCATCAGCTAAAAGCCAAATTCTCCAAGTGCCACTTTTGGAGAGAAGAAGTAAGATTTCTTGGACATATAGTGTCCAAAGAGGGGTTAGCTGTAGACCCCGCGAAAGTGGTGGCAGTGCAAGATTGGAAGACACCAAGAAATGCAACCGAAGTCCGAAGCTTTCTTGGGCTAGCCGGTTTTTACCGAAAGTTCATTAGGGAATTCACGAAAATCTCAACCCCACTCACAAGGCTAACAAAGAAGAATCTAGCATTCGCGTGGGATTTGGACTGTGATATTGCTTTCCAATGCCTAAAAAGGGCTTTTACAACAGCCTCAGTTCTGACTTTGCCGGATGGAAGCAAGACATTCACAGTATACACAGATGCTTATGGTACGGGGCTAGGCGCTGTTCTGATGCAAGAAGGGAGGGTAGTAGCTTATGGTGGAAGACAATTGAAAGTTCATGAAAAGAACTACCCAACCCATGACCTTGAGTTGGCCGCCATCGTCTTTGTGCTTAAGTCTTGGCGCCATTATCTCCTAGGTGAGAAGTTCGAATTATATACTGACCATAAATCATTGAAGTATCTTTTCTCGCAGAAAGACCTTAACTTGAGGCAGCAAAGGTGGATGGAGTTCCTTGCCTCGTATGATTTTGAGATTTCCTATACTTCTGGCAAAGGCAACGTAGTAGCAGACGCGTTGAGCAGAAAGAAGCTGACCCTAAGCCCTCTCTTTGTAGAAAGGCAAAGCTTGGAGTATATAGTCAGTTTTGACTTTAGGCCCTCCTCTGATTTTGTACCGGGTTTATTGGCATCACTAGAAGTACGGCCTACTCTTTTAGACTCAATAGGGGCCGCACAACGTGAAGATCCTCAGCTTGTGGATGTGATTGATAAACTAATTAGGGGTGAAACTTCCAGTCGCCTCGATAGGTACTCCATCGATGATAAGGGCTAGCTAAGGCGAGATGGAAGACTATGCGTCCCACAAGCAAGGGATTTAGTAAAGATGGTTCTCGAGGAAGAACATCATTCCAAGATGACAATACACCCAGGTGGAGACAAGATGTACAAGGACGTAAAGAGAGTTTTCTTTTGGAATAGCATAAAGATAGATGTGGCAGATTTCGTTTCTAAGTGCATGACATGCCAACAGGTTAAGGCGGAACAAAAGAAGCCTGGAGGACTGCTTCATCCTCTAGAAGTCCCGCAATGGAAGTGGGATAGCATTTCAATGGACTTCATTGACGGGTTGCCTAGGTCAAGAAAGGGCAATACTAGCATTTGGGTAATAGTGGACAGGCTTACTAAAAGCGCCCACTTTATACCTATCAAGAGCAGAAGGACTGCCTCGTCTCTAGCTTCTCTTTATCTCAAGGAAATAGTTCGACTCCATGGAATACCCTCCAGCATAATGAGTGACAGAGATCCCATCTTTATGAGCGAATTTTGGTGGAGTCTGCAAGAAGCTGTAGGCACACAGTTATGCTTGAGCATGGCCTATCACCCCTAAACTAATGGTCAGATAGAAAGGGTTAATAGAGTATTAGAAGATCTTTTGAGACTATGCGTTCTTGACTTCGGAGGGACATGGGAGGATCATCTTCCTTTAGTGGAATTCGCCTACAACAACAGCTACCAAGCCACCATCGGCATGGCACCCTTCGAAGCTTTGTATGGAAAACCGTGCCGATCACCAACTTGTTGGTGGGAGTCTACTGACAAGCTTATACTTGGGCCAGACATGATTAGAGAGACTTCAGAAAAAGTGGACTTGATACGAAGGAGAATGAAGATCGCCCAAGATAGACAGAAATCCTACGCAGACAAAAGAAGAACCGACCTTGAGTTTGAGGTTGGGGACAGGGTTTCCCTTAAGGTATCTCCTTTAAGGAACGTCGCTCGCTTTGGATCTGCAGGAAAGCGAGCACCAAGATTTGTAGGACCGTTCCCTATCATCGAGAAGATTGGGAAAATGGCTTATAGGGTAGAGTTGCCTGAAAGGTTGGCCGGAATTCACAACGTCTTTCACGTTTCTCATCTCCGAAAATGTCTATATGAATCTGCGGAAGTGGTGGAGCCAAGCATTCTAGAAGAAGCCGAAGTGGAACGCGGAGCAACTGTGAGGAGAGTCACAACTCGAATCGTAGGAACTGAAATCAAAAAGCTACGCAACCGCGAAGTCAAGCTCGTTAAAGTTCAGTGGAGCGACGTCGAGGAAGACGCAACTTAGGAAACTGAGGACAGAATACGCGCGGCCTACCCTTTTCTTTTTGAGGGTACATCTTTGATCTCTCTTTTTCCTTAAGTTGTGCTTGAATCTATCTTTTTAGGTATATCTCCTCGATATTATCCTTTATCCTTAGGTAGAAACCCCTTTTGGATGTAAACATGTAATTGAAACATGTTATGGTTGATGGCTGCAAGTGGTTGCAAGTGGTTGCTAGTGGTTGCTCGTGGATGCATATACACACACAACCAGGTTTTAGATCGGCTCAGTCACTTCATACTGTATATGCATATATGTATTCATATTTGTATGTGGTTGAAACTTGATATGTTGTCATATGGATGTCGCATTTGTATGAATGGTTGCGCACTCATGTAGAATTATGAGTAGGGAAAAATTTGCATACATAATGGATTCATGGCACTTACATGATTCGCATTAAGGAGGTCAACTGGATCAGTAGATCGCCTAATTTTTGCATTAGATAAGGACATGTACACACACTATGCATATGATCCTGAAGCATTAGAATTCTTTTAAGGACAATGGACGCATGTGTTTGTAGGTTGAGTAGATGGACGATTCGATGTTAGGACTCACGTTCTTTCAGACTCGAAGATTTCGGTGACGAAATCCTTTAAGGAGGGGAGAATGTAACACCCCGAAATTTTTTGTTAACTGTAAATTGACAAATTAAAGTATAACTAATTCTAAATGAAAGAATTAAGGGAAACGGGTTACGCCATTGTGTTCGTCTCGGGATTCTTCTTGAGATAGAGTCTGAGATTGCATAAATCGGACTTTGTATGAAGGAGTTATGACCTCCGAAAGGTTCAGAATTCAATTCAAAATTCAAACGGTTCAAATTCTGTTCAAAATTCGAAAAACAGACCCAAACTGGGCTGAGCGGGAAAATTCCCGCCCAGGCACCAAGTCGACCTGGGGGTCGACCTGTTTGGCCCTGGCTGGCCTGGTCGGTCTCTGATCAAATTTCTGAGCTTGGTTGTGTCACTAAGGTTGAGTTGTCACTGTCAGATTGGCTTCTCTTGGTGTGTATGGTCTGGATTCACTCTATGATCATCTGACGGCTCAAATCAATCTGAAATTCTATAAATACAACTCAACACTCAATCTAAATTCACACAAATAATATAGAACTAGAGCCGTCATGCTGTTGGGAGGAAACTAAGAGTGTCCGTCAGTTAAAGAAAGCTTAGAGACGAGCCAAATCTAAAGTAAAACAAGAATCAATCAACGTTTGTCTGCCCAAAGGAAAGCATTGCAAATTCAGAACTCAGAAATCAGAAATCAAGACCGTCGTTTGTTGGAAGTATAGTGATTTTTCCGATGTGAATAAAAGTTAGGATTTAATTCGATTTAAAATGGAAATGGAATTGTGTTATTGTATAACGACGATGTTAATTCATATCTATGTGTTGTAATGATTGTGGTATTGTGATGTTTGTGGTATAATTGACTTGATGTTGGATCCATTAGAATGTTTGTGGATTAATCTAGTTGATGTTGGATCTATTCAAATTCACATACAAGTTATTTGGTTCATATCTACACCTCTATGCTTAGGTGATTATGACAAGTTATATGATGTACAATCTCTATGCCTAAATAATTATGTTCATATACATGCTCCTATGTCTATATAAAAGTTGCAAGTTCCTAATTGGATTCATGCCAAGATCCACTTTAATACATGTTTCATGTTGTAGTTGGACATATGATTGGATCTAGTTCACACATGAGATAAAATTATACATACTTTATGAACATG
The DNA here is from genome assembly GCA_030737875.1 of Allium sativum. NCBI lineage: Eukaryota > Viridiplantae > Streptophyta > Magnoliopsida > Asparagales > Amaryllidaceae > Allium > Allium sativum. The sequence continues at coordinate 192,191,144 of CM060921.1, forward strand.
TCATATTTTTGTCATATGCTAGTGATGTTCGATGTTATGTCTATATCTAAACATGTTTCGGCTTATGTTGTCTAAATCATATGCTAATTTATGTGACACCTGTTTAGTTAGATTCCCCTTTTTAATGCAAGTTCACATGACAAGTTGAAACCCATGATTCAGTCTATGTTGCAAATTCACATATATGCATGTTGACTATTTTGCAAGTTCACACCTATGATGTTCATATTGACTATGTCGATAATGCCAGGTTTACACCTGTGTCATGTTTATGTTAATGAATGCTAATTTTGTGTACACTAAATTAGGCTAAGTTTTTAGCCTAATATTATATGTTAAAAACCATGCGAACAAAAATTAGGCTAAGATTGTCAGCCTAATATTTAGACGGGGTGACGTAGGGATAAATTGGTAATTATAGGAAACTTGACATAAATTGGTCAAAATATATGAAATTGGCATGTTTGTCACATGCCAAAATTGGTGGCACTTGAATGGTATAATTTCTTGTACTAAAAATGTTAAACTTGGAAAGTGGGCCATAACATTTAATTGTTAGCAAATTTACATATAACAAGTAATAGAGACAAATATGTAAATTTAGAAAATACGAGTATGCTTAACACGAGGTTGGATTGAGTTGTGATGTAAACCTGCCCGGACCTGCCCGGCTGTCCAGTAGTCACAACAATACCTATCCAATGTGGGTGGTTAAGCATTGATCCCAATAAGGACCCGAAATTAGACTGAGTTACGATTTAAATCTGCCCGGAACCGACCGGCACATCCAGTAACCGTAACAATACCTGTCTAATGTGAGTGGTCGGTGCTTTAAAAAGCTTAGGACAGACAAGTCAGGATGGTAGGGTTAAGTTAACTAAAACACTTAACCAATTCAACATGTTAATTAAACTGATGGATGGGGTTAGGTAAATACAGACACTTAACCACTTAACATGTTTGACTAGAAAACCCTAGTAACGGGGACCCATTTCAGCAGTGTCCCAATTAGGTATCATGGCACCCTGAAACTAGGCAGGGTGGGGCACGATTACTGGGCTGATTGTAAGCGGTCAAAAGCGACAGCGGTGGGTGCAACAATGTGGGTTCTAACGGAGTGCGGGCGTGCACACACGTCGGAGCAGACGAACAGGGCACTGGGGGCACCAGTAGTATACCCTATGCATTCTAGGATTGTGTCAGGCCGCCACCATGGGACTTGATACACCCCATGGTGCGACCAACATAGGTATCTACAATCTTTTGGGGCCGTATGAAACATATGATTATGCGAGTAGGAGCCGATCTTTAGAAAGGGGATCATTTCACCCCGATCATGGGGTGCCAGTTGAGGCAATGCAAGTAGGTGCAGAGATATAGAGTGGGGTGCGATAGTATATTCGATTCACAACTGCTTTACCTTAGTTTATGATACTTTCCTATTTCCAGTTTATACCTATCATGCCCTTTTTCTTATTCTCATACTGAAGAGTCACTAAACTTACCAGGCTTTATGTCTGACCCTATTTTCTTTCGTCTTCTTTTCTTCCGTTCCCCTCCCCCCCAAGGTCCACAGGGAGGGAACAACTCAGCTTAGTCAGACTCTTTGCAAGCTTCAAGATAGTTGATGTGCGGTTTGGACTCTCTTTCCTTGGCTATGGCTGTTGGACATATTCTATGGGGATTTATGCAGTTTTAATTATGTTTTTATGCTTCTTTATTTAATAACCAGGACAGAAATGATGATGTAATGTTTTGGAATTTATTGTGTGGCAGTTATGGAAATGTTTTGTATGAACACGTATTTATGAAATAAAAAGTCTGTTTTCCGCTGCTTATATATATGTGTTTATATATCTGTCTTGTGTTTATCTGTGACTTTTACTTATAAACCTCCACCGAAGTTAAGGCATTTACTTTGTGAGTGACCTCAATGGAGGTGGGGTGTCTCACTATATTTATACATAAATGTAACTCTGTAATATAAGGCAACGGTAATATTAATAAATAACTAGGCTTTGTGTGCTATTCGAAATGTGAGCCACTTGTATAAACGATCTTTTCCCTTTTACCCTGCCTCTAGTTATACTAGGGTTTTTGACCCCAATTTTCTTCGTTTCTGCTCCTTCCTCTACTCTCAATTCTGATCTAACTCGAGTGAAATTTTTGTTGGATAGAGCCTTCATTAGAATGTCGGCGCGTTGGTAAAAGGATGTTATACGACTTATGATTAGTTTTCCTTCACTGGTTCTCTCACGAACGAAGTGAAGATCGATTTCGAGATGCTTCGTTCGTGAGTGTTGAACTGAATTCATGGAGAGAGAAATTGAGCTCTTGTTGTCACACCAAATCACGGGCTTTCGGTTGAGGGTAAACCCTAATTCATCCAACAAGCTTTCAATCTGGATAATTTCGGCGGTTGTACTTGCGATGGATCTGTATTCTGCCTCTGTGCTGGATCTAGAGGCGGTAGTCTGCTATTTATTGCACCAAGATATCAGATTGCTGCCAAATACACGCAATAATTGGTGATGGATCTTCTATCATCTGGGTCATTAGCCCAATCTGCATCGCTGTAAGCATTTTAATGTAAATTCTTACTAGACTTGATGGTTAATATGTAGTCAATAATCCCCTTCAAGTATCTTAATGTACGCTTTACTGCTTTCCAATGTTCATCGAGTGGTTGTTGCATATATCGACAAATTCTATTGACGCTAAAACATATGTCGGGTCTTGTAATTATTACATATTGTAACCCTCCCACAATACTCCTGTATTGTTTTACATTTTCAATAGGTTCCCCAACATTTTTAGACAATTTGAGACTGTTGTTCACAGGGGTTAAAATAGGTTTTGCTATATCCATTTTAGCTCTATTTAAAATTTCAAGTATGTAATGTCTCTAAGATAGGAATATTTGTTCTGATGATGTCTTGTTGATCTATATTTCGAGAAAGTAGCTTAGTGGACCCAAATCCTTGATAGCAAAAGCATTGTCTAAGTGTTGTACCACTTTGTTTATCTCATGACTGTCATTCCCAGTGATTAATACATCATCGACATACACGAGCACATATATTGTTGATCCCTTGTTAGACTTTATATTAGGATGTGTCGGATTTCGCTGCTTGAAAATTTAAACCAGTTAAAGTCTGCCTAATTTATTCGTACCAGGCTCTAGAAGCCTGCTTTAATTCATATATAGCCTTGTGTAATATGCAAATACCACTTTTATTTTCTGAGTAGTATCCTTGTGGTAGCTCCATATAGACTTCTTCTTTCAAATCCCCATTGAGGAAAGCGTTATTAACATCTAACTGCCTCATTTCCCAATTGTCATTTACTGCAATACTCAATATTATTCGAATAGCGGTTGGTTTAACAACGGGAGAAAATGTCTCATTGAAGTCAAAACCAAATTGTTGAGAATAGCCTTTTGCGACTAGTCTAGCCTTGTATTTATCTATGCTTCCATCAGATTTTCTTTTAATCTTGAAAGTCCATCTGCACCTCACAATGTTTTTGTGCTTTGGTGTCTTCACAACTATCCAAGTACCATTTTTCATTAATGCTTTAAGTTCAGTGTCAATGGCTTCTTTCCACTTGTTGTTTTTAATTGCCTCTTCATACGTAACAGGTTCTTGACTACGTATAGATGCAGTGTAGGCTTTAGGTTTGAAAATCCCTCTGTGATCATGTGGTGATCAACATTCGTATTTTGATTTTGACCATCATCATGATTATTAGGATCAGAGTTGGTGTTTGACCCTGCTTTACTGCTTCTATTATTGCCTTGGTTGCTTTTGTTATCGTCGTTTGTGATGTGACAGATTGTTAGAAATTGATTCGCTTGCACTGCAGTCTGATCTGATTGTAGAGATGGTCGGTTGTCTGTCATTGGGTTGGTTCTGACATGCCTTCAATCTAACCTCTTCAGTGCATTATACTAACTCTGGTATACTCTATAGTTTCATGCTGCTATGTTCATCATTATGTTTGCATGTGCTGCTCTTTTCTGGAAATGGAAATACAGACTCATTGAAATTAACGTGTCTAAAAATGTAACTCCTCCCCTTCTTGTCCAAGCATATGTAGCCTTTCTAGTTATTTGCAGAACCCAAAAAGGTACATGGGCTGGATCTTAAGTTGAGTTTGTTTCTGTTGTATGGTCTGAGGTAAGGAAAAAATAGACAACCAATTTTTTTAAATCTATTGTAATATGGTTTGTTGTTAAATAGCATCTCATGTGGGCTCTTGTGATTTAAGATTTTGGTAGGAAGTTTATTATTTAAGTAGATAACTATGTTAAAAGCTTCCTGCCAAAATTTCATAGATAAAGATGCTTGTGATATAAGAGTTAGTCCAATGTCTATTATATGTCTATGTTTTTTTTTCCACCAGACCTTTTTGTTCGGAAGTGTAAGGACATGTAATTCAATGTAGAATACCCTTATCACTAAAATATTTCTTTAGTGTCATGAATTCTCCACCTTCATTAGTTTGAATAATTCTAACAACATGATCTATTTGTTTTTCTATGAACTTGATAAAATCAATAGTAATAGCACATATATCAGATTTGTTTTTGAGAACATAAATCCAGGTATATCTAGTACAAGCGTCAACAAAGGAAAGATAATAACTGTAATTTTGTGATGAACATATCGGTGTTGGGCCCCACAAGTCTGCAATAATCAGCTCTAATGGCTTTGTGTAGACAGTTTCAGAATTGCTAAAAGGCAACTTATGGCTCTTGCCTATATGGCAATGTGTGCAGATGTGTATGGCAAGTAAATTTTTACAAATAATGTTATTATCGTGCAAAAATTGTTGTACCACTTTAAAGTTGGGGTGTCCCAATCTATAATGCCATGAATACAAAATATCTGTGCTACCATAATTATTATCATAGTTAATATTACTAGTATCACCATAATTGCCATAACCAGATTCATCAACACGAGTGTTTCTCATATCAATACTGTTTTCATTACACATATTATCAGTCATATTCTCCTCAATACTGCAATTTTCATTAATATCACTAATATCATAATATGCATTATTACATGAAAAACCCCTATCAGTGGCATTCTTGGACTTGATATTGCTGAATTTGTATAATCCATTGTGCAATCTACCCTGCAACAATGTAGTTTTACTCAGTATATCTTTAACTACACAATATTTAGGGTGAAACTTGAAGTATACATTGTTGTCATTGGCGAATTGTGAAACACTTATCAATTTCTTTTTAATGCTAGGTACCTTTAGTAAATTATTTAAATAAAGTTACCTTTTACCTTTGATGTAGCCATTTCAAACATGTAATATACTTATAGCTTCACCGTTTCCCATATGTAATTTTTGTGTACCTGAATAATTCTTATTTCCAAGATTGAAATTCTGTAGACTGTTGGTAATGTGGTTAGCCGCCCCCAAGTCAGGATACCAGTCATCAATATTAGGATCATCAGATTGAACATATCTAGTGCCTTATCCCTTTGAAGTATCATTGTTTGATCTGGTCTGTTGGATAATTTGAGTTAAATTTGCACTTGGTCCTCTTTGTTATGATTGATTCGACTGTGCTGTGTTGAAATCAGAATTGAATCTAAAATAACACTTGTTGGCCATGTGTCCAAATTTACCACATATTTGACATTTTATGTGATTGTTACTGTTGGTCCATCTTCCATGACCTCTGCCTCTTTGTTATTGACATCCCCTTTGATTTTGTGCCTCTGTCTTTTGCTGATTTATGACATTTTTTTGCTGTGATTTGTTTCTTGAACTAACCGCTAGATTGACATAGTACTCCCCTTGCATAGCTTTTTTTTATTCGACTCTACCTTCGTGTGCTAACAGTGCTGTGTGAACGAACTGAATATCCGGTAGGGTTGGTTGTGTAGCAAGGTATGTGACTTGAGATTCATATTCTTGATCGAGACCGTTAGTGATAATCAATACTTATTCATTATCTGAAATTTTGTGACCAACTGCACTAAGTCTGTCGCACAAATTCTTGATTTTAGTAAGATAATCTCTCATGCTCATTTCTTCTTTCCTTATGCTTTGCAATTCTTTTCTGTAATGCATGATTCTGACCAATGATTGAGCGTTAAAAATTTGCTCGATGGTCGTCTAGATTTCGTGTGATGTATTGTAGCCAACAATTTGTGAAAATGACTAGTGCTAATAGACGACAATAACCAAGATGCTAACAAACTATCTTGTTTCGTGTACCTTCTGTATTCAGAATTGTTAATGGGATTTCCTTCACTGTTAGGTATCATAGTAGAGGGTATGGTCAGTGTGCCTCTGATGTATTCTTGAAGACCATACCCTCTGAGTGTCGTCTCGACTTGATATTTCCAAATGTAGTTGTCCTCATCTAGAGAAGTTATGATGATTTGACTCTTCGGTTTTATGAAAGCAGTGGCTGGATTGGTGACTGTGGTGGTATCATTTATTGAATTTACAGAGGTGACATCGTCGTCATCACCTCCCATTGTTACACAGATAAGGAATTCTTTGGTGAGGCAAGAAATTATAGCCAAGAATCGGGTAAAGGAAAATTCTTTAGCGCGACAAGAAATTGCAGCCAAGAATCAGGAGGTAAAAGTAGATACTCAGATCTGGAATCTGAAGGAATCAGCAATCGAATACAGACCCTGATGCTCGAAAAACAGCAGAGGATGAACTGCAGCCAGAAGAGAGATAAAGACACTGGTCTAATTTCTTCTAGGCATGACAGAAATGACACGGCAATGGTAAGAACAAATACAACTTATCAAGAAGGTAGTGATGCTCCGATGATGACGCTGTATCTGAGGAGTCACTAGCAACCCCCCTTCTTCGAATCAATGATTGAGAGAACCACAAATTGTTGTGTAGTATTCGTCCTTTGGTGAAGACAGTGACAAATTTTATCTCTGATCACTGCCTTCAATGGGAACTCTGATGAAGATGGTAAAATAAATATATGTCGTTTGGCTATTTTGGCTCTGATACCAAATTAATAGAAGAGAATATTTCTTTATTATTGATGTAGAAGAATTATTGCAGGATGAATGAATGATCTGTACAAAAGCGAGAGGCTATATTTATGCATAAATGTTTAATATAAGGCCCACGACCTATGAACAATGCAACAGTAATATTAATTAATAACTGGGCTTTGTATGCTATCTGAACCATTAACCACTTGTATAAACGATCTTTTCCTTTTTTTACCCTCATCTTCTACTTCTTTCCTTCCTTTTTCTTCCACAACGTCAACCTCTCACTTGGTTCTCTTGCAAGTCATTCTGACTTAGTCACCAAACAAACAATAAGTTATATGCTTCGATAAAACGCAACATGTTGAGGTTATTTGAAAATATTGCTCTTGAAACGTCCAACCCATGAGTTTTTTCTTATTCAAATCAAAATCTAGAAATATCGTAAAATTTATACGTAAGCATGTTTTTGTTTCATAAGTTAGCAAGTTCCTTTCTTTCTCTTTAGAAGTTAGGAAAGAAGATACCGAATAATGGAAAAAACCATCTTGTCAAGGCTTTTATATGGAAAGTACTTTCGTACATGACAGTCTATAAACACTTATGGAAAATTTGGGATTTAAACACAGATTTTAAATTGACGACATCAACTCCAATATTTATTTTATTAGAACGCGACCAGCCTGTAATAGAAGAAATGGGTGAATTTCAAATATGTCACCACTTTGGATCTTTTAATAAGCCTATCAAGTCTAAATTCAATTAAAATTTCCATAAATTTATTTTAAATAAAATCGATATTTTATTTAATCTCATATTTTGTTTTATAAATTTAATTCTACAACACTGGAGTATGAGATATAAAAGATGTTTAAATATATTCAATCCTTAATTGTGTGATAAAATAATTAAACAAATGGCAAGAGTGCATGTGTGTGCGTATATAGGAATAAGTTTAAAGGTAATCACATAATGCAAAAAAAAAAAAAAAAAAAAGTTGACAAAATGATTGACCCATCTTTCTCTTTTTGGAAAACTTGATTTATGCAACATCCAGTTAAGAACCAACGAATTGTTATGAGACGGGAATAGGGAAAGTCAACAGTAAGAAATTGACTAATATAAATAAAGCATCTAAGTTATACAATTTGAAATATTAATGTTAATTATTTTCTAGTAAGGCATAAATATTAAATCTTATACGTACATATACATATAGATGTAATCACATGTATATGAAATTTAATCTGAAACTTCTAAATTATTCTAAACAAACTGTATTACATTTAATTATTTTGTCATATTTGTAAACTTACGTAAACTTAAATTAGTTAGCAAATAACATATGTATACAATTCAAGCAAGAGATTCAACATATGTGAAAAATTAATCATCATTTCTATAAACAAAAGTGAGACGTACTAATCAATTTATTAACAATCCTTTGAATACTTAAAGAAAGATATCAATGTCAAATAGGGTAATAAATGTTAGCCTACTTTGTGAACTAGGCAACACAAAGTCAAGAAACCAACCGTTGAAGAGTATTTCAAGTTATAAGACTCCGGTTCGGATCGGAAGGAAACACCACAATTCAGATTGATAGCAGCATATCGGTTTGGATCGGAAGGAAACACCACAATTCAGATTGATAGCAGCATATCGGTTCGGATCGGATGGAATTCTCTGTTCGGATCGGATGTCTCTTACTGAATAAATTGGCAAAGCATATCTGATCGGATCGGAAGATCAATAAATCTCAAGTGGACCGGAAAGTCATCTGATTGCCACGACGCTGGAGCGGAGCGGAGTATGATTAGAGAAGGAGAGACGTCCAAGCTACTCCGGTTCGGATCGGGTATTCCGATCCGAGCCCCCAACCTGCACGTCTCCGACCCGCACCCATGATCCAGGAAAATCTCCTATGAAATCGCCTGGAGAACCGGACCGGATATGACTAATTCCTACCCCTAACGTCCGTCTCTTTGATGTGTTGTCAGCTTGATAGTCCATCCGAACCCGAAGAGAGTGCGATGGATGACACGTGTTCCGACCCGAATTGAATCTCAGGCAAATTCACACCTATAAATACCCCATCTGGAGACAAAGAGAAGGATCTTTTTCAGCACTTTTTGAGAATCCAAGTACCTTCATCATCCGAATTCCTTTACTCCCGGAAAATCCAAACCATCTTTCATTTCTTGTTTTAATCATTTGAGTGAATAAAAGTGAGTTGTGAGTGAATCTTAAATTGCCTTTGTATCTGAATTACTGAATATAGTTAGAACTAAGTGGACGTAGGCATTTCTTCGCCGAACCACTATAAATCTCGTGTGTTCATTTTTATTTCTGTTTTATTTTATCTTGTTTCTAATCAATTCGGGTGTTAGAACCACATCTGGGTCTAACATTTTGGTGCTTTCACTGAGAACAGCCTCATCTAAATTCTTTATTTTCCGGGATCTCTTTCTGCTTTTTGGACCGTTGAGTTCAAAGAAGTGAATCCTTAAGTTTCTCCACTTTTTTAACATTCGTTGAAGCAATTGTCAAAGACTAATGGCCAAAGGAAAAGGCAAGGAAGTTCAGTCTGTTCAAGGAAATGGAGCTGGTGAAGATCAGCATCATGCTGTTGTAACAAGGTCTCGGGGGCAGAGTTCAGCGGCAGGAAGAATCAATGCAGGAAATCCGAACCGATTACAAGGGGAGAGCTCCGATCCGATCAGGGTAGGGGACTCCGAAGCAGTGCACTCCCCCAGTCTGAACCGACCCGACTTGCTCGCTGCACACCGATCCGACCAGGCACCCCAGCTCCGATCCGACCCGACTTCCTACCTCCGATCCGACCCGATGCTTGGTGAAGCTGGAACATCTACTCGAGTCCCCGCGAATGCTCCAATTCCAGCTGCCAGGGTTGGAGACCAGGCCAATCCATCTGCTCCCATCACTCAAGGAGATTTCTCGCGCTTGCTTGATATGCTTGAGAGCACGAGGGAAGCTATGAGAGTTCATGAGCGCACCAATCTCATGATGCAGGAAAATATGAGGCTCATGAGTCGGGAAATCAGTGAGCTCCGCCGGCAAAGAACTCCATCACCGGCTCGTCATGCACCCGTAGATCAATCTTCATCTTCCGAGGAAGAGAGGCCCCGTGAACGAAGGCCACTCGAACGACCTCAGAACGTGGAGCAGCTAACGTTTGGATCTTTGGGATCTCGCGAGGATATTGCACGAGCATTAGGAAACGATAGCCCTACTCGGGGGCAAAGACTCCAGTCCCCTCTTCCCGAGATCGACCGGGAACACAGGGAAAGGAATCGAGTAGAGGCAGCTCGAAGAAGAAGGGCATCTCCAGAGCAAGAGCCCCGAAGGAACTCGGACACTAGGGCCAGGGAACCTGAGCAGCCCCTAACTAGTGCCGATGTGCAGGCAATGGTTCCCCGAATTATGTCCGAAAGCCGGAATTATACAAATGAAGACTATGGCATTGAGCGAAGCCATACACCGTTCACTGATGATATCCTAGATTTCCAGTTTCCCCGACGCTTTAACTTGCCGCAGATGGACAAATACAACGGGAGGACTGATCCGGGACAGCATTTGATGCGGTATTCGTGGCTCATGAACGCCGCTGCTGCCCCTGATGAAGTAAAGTGCAAAGCATTCCCGATCTACCTGGAAGATGTGGCATTGTTCTGGTTTACCCGGCTTCCTCCTCGTTCAATTTCTAACTACAAAGAACTAAGCGAGCGTTTCATGAACCAGTTTCGACTGCATGCCCGCAAGTCCAAGAGTGTTATTGAATTGTCGAGGATCAAACAGGCACCAGGAGAATCTTTAAGGGCATATCTAGATCGTTTTAACCAAGCTGTAACTGAGGTCAGTGACCCGCATGAGCCCACTATTCTAATGGCATTGAAGGAAGGAGTCGATCCTGAATCTGAGTTTGGAGACTACCTTTCCGGGAAGACACCCCCCACCAGGGCGATATTCTACGAAAAAGCCGACATTTATCTAAGACGAGAAGAGGCTCGGGCAAACCGGAAGAGAAAGTCTGAGATAGCTTCAAAGGAGAATGTGCAGAGTAATATTGCCGTAAAGCAATCTGGGGAAAGTTCTGGCAAGGTCGAAGTAAATGTAGGAAACAAGGGTGGAAACAGCAATACTGGAAACGGGGGAAACAACAACAACCGTAATTCGAACGGTAACAGGAGAAACAGAAATAGGGGAAGCGACCCTAACAAAAGGCCCCGATTCCAGAACTACGAGAACTATACACCATTGAATGACACCCTGGAAAATATTTACCTGGATACGTACAACGTGTTGCAGTACAAAAGACCGCCACCTCGTGATTCGACCGAGAAAGAAATGGCGACAGGGAAATTTTGCTTATTTCATGGAACACATGGACATTCGACCAATGAGTGTCGACATTTGAGGGATGTAATTGAAAAGCTGCTGCGTGAAGGAAAGTTGGATGAGTACAAGGTTGCCCCGAGGGACAGGGGGCAAGGAGAGCAGGCTCCAAAACAGATTCTACCTGCTCCTAAGCCTACCACGCAGCAGAAAGGTAAAGGGATCGTCATCAACTCCATAGTAGGCGGACCTCACCCGGCAATCCGAAGTTTTAGGTCAATGGACCAATATGTGAATGCTGCCAAGCATCTAGATGTGAATGAAGGTGACGATTTGGAAGATGTCACCCCCATAAAACAACAAAAAACCATGTTCGACGACGTAGTATTTCGCAGCCGAGACAACACGGGGATACAATCTCCCACCAACGATCCGTTGGTTATTACTACCACTATTGGGCCGGCCTTAGTCCATAAGGTATTAGTAGACAACGAAAGTTCCGTTAATATTTTGTTCAAGAAGTCATTTGATCAGATGAAGCTTGAGCCCGAAGATCTGAAACCTTGTGAAGGATGGATTAGAGGCTTCAACGGAGCGACGACAGCTCCCATGGGATATATAGAGTTGCCCGTGACCCTAGGGCAAGGAGAACGTAGAAGAGTGCGAATGCTTCAGTTTGTAGTACTGGACGTAGATTCGCCATATAACGCATTTTTAGGGAGACCTGCCCTCGCTGAGTTTAGAATTTGTATCGCCCCTTGGTGCTTGTTACTAAAGTTCCCAACCGAAGCCGGGACTGGAGTAATAAGAGGGGATCAGGTTTCTGGACGGGCCTGCTATGTGGCCGAACTGAAGATGTTGATGAAAGGAGTTAATGCTGAGAGTAAGGATGCCTCATCTCCCTCAAAGGGGGACTCGGCATAGCAATTAGAGAGATTGAACCCAAGGGAGTTGCCCAAAGGAACGCCTGAAGACCTGGATCCTAGAAAAGACGAGGAACCAGAGGCTAGGAATGCAACTCCTAATGAAGCAACAGTGGAAATTCCTGTTGATAAAGCTGATCCGACGAAAGTTTTGAAGATTGGTTCCCAATTGGATCCACGTCGTGCTGAGGAGCTGACAGACTTCTTGAAGGCAAACTTAGATGTGTTTGCCTGGACCCACGCTGACATGTGTGGGATATCACCTTCCATTATCAGTCACAAATTAAATGTAAATCCGAAGCATCCGCCTGTGAAGCAAAAGAGACGCATGCTGGGCCCAGAGAGGTCGGCTGCTCTCAAAGAAGAAGTAGAGAAATTGAAGCAAAATGGATTTATTCGAGATTCGACTTATCCCGACTGGATATCGAATCCTGTCTTGGTAAAGAAGCCAAACGGAAAGTGGCGAACTTGTATTGACTTTTCAGATTTAAATAAGGCTTGCCCAAAAGATAGTTTCCCACTTCCCAGGATTGACCAGCTTGTAGACTCGACAGCAGGTCATGAACTTCTCTCTTTCATGGATGCATACTCTGGATACAATCAAATTCCTATGCATGTACCAGACCAAGAGCATACAAGTTTCATTACGAATTTGGGATTATATTGTTATGTTGTAATGCCGTTCGGATTAAAAAACGCTGGAGCTACTTATCAGCGGTTGGTAAATAGAATGTTTTATGATCAAATAGGAAAAACTATGGAAGTTTATGTGGATGATATGCTTGTTAAATCAAAGCAATCCTCCAGTCATACGCAAGACTTAGCAGAAATGTTTGGTATCTTGCGAAAATACCGTATGAAATTGAATCCTTTAAAATGTTCATTTGGAGTGGCGTCGGGAAAGTTCCTTGGCTTCATTGTGAGTTCCCGAGGAATTGAGATCAACCCTAGCCAGATAGCGGCAATTAGAAATATCAAAGAACCAAGGAGAATTAAAGACGTCCAAAGCCTGGCAGGGAAGGTAGCGGCGCTAAGTAGATTCATCTCCAAAGCCACCGATAAATGTGTTCCATTTTTTGATTTGATAAAAAGGGGAAAGAAGAACTTCCAGTGGACCCCCGATTGTGTTGAGGCTTTTCAAAATCTGTTAGAGCTGTTAGAGAAACCGCCAATCTTATCAAAGCCTGTAGATCACGAAGAACTATTTGTTTATCTAGCAGTCTCGGCTCACGCTGTCAGCACAGTTCTGGTTCGAGAAGAAGACAAAGTACAAAGGCCAGTATACTATGTGAGTAAGAAATTAGCAGCGGCAGAGCGCAACTACCCAAAGATCGAGAAGCTCGCTTACAGCCTCCTGATTGCATCCCGAAAACTTCGTCACTACTTCCAAGCCCATCCAATAACCATATACACTGATCAGCCGTTAAGACAGGTGTTGCAGAGACCCGAAGCGTCGGGAAGGTTGATTAAATGGAACATAGAACTAAGCCAGTTTGATTTGAATTTTCAACCACGAAAGTCAATCAGGGGGCAAGCTCTAGCAGACTTTATTGCGGAGTTCACCATACCAGAGGAAGAAATAATCAAGGACCGAGTGGTCAAATCCGAGGATAAGCTAGAGATGAATCCGTGGAAATTATATACAGATGGAGCTAAAAATGACCGAAGATCCGGAGCTGGAATTGTCTTAGTCACCCCGGAGGGACGGTCGTTATATTACGCCCTGCGATTAGAATTTTCGGCAACAAACAATGACTCTGAGTATGAAGCCCTGATTGCTGGGCTGAAACTCGCTAAAGACCTCGGAGTAAAAATGATGGACATATTTTGTGACTCTAAGATTGTTGTTTGTCAAGTGCGAGAGGAATTCGCGGCTCGGGGACCTCGACTTGTCGCTTACCTCAAGAAAGTGAAAGAGCTATTGAATAGTTTAGAGCGGTACAACATAACACATATTCCCAGAGTAGAAAACCAGAAAGCGGATAGACTAGCAAAGTTGGCTAGTTCCGACAATCCAGAAGAGACTGAGGTAATTCCAATTGAAACGTTGGAATCGCCAAGCTTTGAGTCAATGGAAATTGAATTCGTTCATGAAGCGGAACCAGAGAAGGAGTCATGGATGACTCCAATCAAGAGTTTTCTTAAGAATGGGACTCTCCCATCGAAGAAAAGTGAGAAAAGAGCTGTAGTTCGCAAAGCTGCCAGATATGTTATGCAAGACGATACCCTCTATAGACAAGGATTTTCTATGCCCCTGTTACGATGTATCGCACACGACGACATCAAGCGTGTACTGAGAGAAGTGCACGAAGGTGAGTGTGGAGATCATACAGGAGGTCAAACTTTAGCAAAGAAAATATTGCGGTACGGATACTTCTGGCCTACGATCAACAAGGATGCAGCTGATTATTCACGACGCTGCGATAAGTGCCAGAGATTCGCCAAAATCCCCAGGGCACCATCAACCCAGCTTAAATCGATGGTGAGTCCTTGGCCATTTGCCACATGGGGAATCGATATCATTGGAATTTTACCGATTGCTAAAGGGGGAGCTAAGTATGCCATAGTAGCCGTGGATTATTTCACAAAGTGGGTGGAAGCTGAGCCCTTGACTAAGATCACCGCAAGAAAGGTGATAAGTTTTGTGGTCAGAAATATTATATGCCGATTCGGGATCCCAAAAACGATTATTACTGATAACGGGACCCAATTTGATAGCACTGAATTCAGAGACTTTTGCCAGAAATATAAGATAGACAAACGATATACTGCAGTTGCCTATCCACGATCTAATGGGCAAGTAGAGGCAATAAACAAGGTAATAAAATCCATCCTCAAGAAGCGATTAGAGCGTGCAAAGGCAAAATGGGTTGATGAATTGCCCCTAGCTTTGTGGGCATATCGAACAACGTTTAAAACAGCTACCGGTCATACCCCTTTCTCTCTCTCCTTTGGCTCAGAAGCAGTAATTCCAGTTGAACTGGAAGTTCCTTCCCACAGGGTTACGTATTATGACCCGATGACGAATCGGGCACTTTTACTTGAGTCTCTTGATGAAGTTGAAGAGAAAAGGGACGAAGCAGACTTGCGTGCAGCAAGACATCGGCGTCAGATGGCACGCTATTATGACAAAAAAGTTCGCCTCAGAACTTTTGAACCAGGAGATTTGGTGCTAAAGAGAGTTTTTCCATCTCTTCCTCACCTCGGCCCAAAATGGGAAGGACCCTTTGTCATCCAACGGAAACTTGATAAAGGAACATTCAAGTTAACGACCGTAGATGGCGAAGAAGTCCCTCGAGCATGGAATGCCCAACACTTAATGCGATATTTGGATTAGAAATGCTATACTTTTTGCTGTTCTTCCTGTAAACTCTGTAATAAGGCACGACTTGTCTTGGGAAAATATGACGATATGAATAAAGGACTATAAAGTGGATGTAGGCTATGACTTAGCTGAACCACTATAAAATATTGTGTGTTATTTACTTTTATGCATTTACATTCGTTGGTTATTCTGTTGTGATTATAAAGTACAGGATAACTTAGAGCCTAAAAAGGTTGAAACAGTTTGGGCATAAAAAGAAGCACAATGATTATTTGTGCAATAAGACATAAAAGAATGAGAAAACGACATTCTGAACTCTAACTCTCCAGAGAAAGAGAGAGAGTATAAAAGCGTCTCCGACTGAGCGCTGAGAAAGGAGGATCAACTCTGAACTCTAACTCTCCAGAGAAAGAGAGAGAGTATAAAAGCGTCTCCGACTGAGCGCTGAGAAAGGAGGATCAACTCCGAACTCTAACTCTCCAGAGAAAGAGAGAGAGTATAAAAGCGTCTCCGACTGAGCGCTGAGAAAGGAGGATCAACTCCGAACTCTAACTCTCCAGAGAAAGAGAGAGAGTATAAAGGCGTCACAAACTGAGCGCTGAAAAAGAAATTCTATTCTGAACTCTAACTTTCCAGAGAGAAAGAGAGTATAAAGGCGTCTCCGATCGAGCGCCGAGAAAGAAATCTTTTCCCGCTGAACGACCAGGGGATAAACAAATAGCTGAACTCGAACTCTAACTCTCGAGAGAATGAGAGGGAGTATAAAAGAAATGCCAGGAAAAACAACAGGTGTTGATGACACAGGAAATGCTATCCCGTTAGAGAATCGGGAGCATTCAGATTGCATGGTTAAGTATTGAATAACTTGTGGAGACTGACTGGGGACACATACACATACACATAACTCCCCTCTCCACAACTTTGTTTCATAACTATAGATGTGCATTTTTACATAAGCGCAGAACTGCTAACAAATAAACATTGCAGAAAGTGAATTATTTTTATTTACAAATGAATGAATTTGTACAGGGAAATAACTGAAAAAGAAAGTGCGGAAGCTGCCGGTGCAACAGCACTTATTGATTTACGAAGATGCTGAAAAGATACAGGAGGACCCACTATTTGGGTTTGGGATGAGCCTTTGATTTCTTGGCAGCTTTTTCCGCATCTTTTGCTTCCCTCTCGGCTTCAGTCAAGATTCGCTTTGATTTCTTTTTCCCTGAAGGTGTAGTACTGGAGCCGGCAGACTTCTTCCCGGAGGGCTGGGCACTGGAATCAAGAGAAGATTTTTTAGCAAGTTCTTCGGTAATAGATCTAGTTGAGAGCTTAACAACTAACCTTGAACCTGCATCCACAACTGCGAGGGGCTTGAGGACCTCAGGATCTAACTCTTCAGCTTTTAATTGCAAGCGCTTGTCTTGATCAGCCTTCATGGCCGCCAAGGTAATGTCATCGGCGCTTTTTGACTCCCCGGTTATTGTAACCTCTGGTTCCTCATCATGCCCCTCGTCTCCTCCGTCGTCTTTTAGGGCTGCAATCATTTCTTCACTATGGGGAGTAGTCACCTTAGTTGGCTCACTTCTTTCCCCCAGGTCTATTGAAGCAGCCTTGTCTTCCCCTTCTTTGACCCTATCAGCGGGCTTTGTCCCAGTGGTAGTTCCTTGAACTACATCTGTCTTCGCGAAGGATTCAACGCCTGCAAAATGAGAAACGTCGGTTGTCAACTCAGGCAAGAGCAAAGGATTTCTCATCGAACGTTCAGTCATGTAGCCAAAGGTAGTAGTAGCCTTGACAAATTGAGGAGAAAAGATAGGGATACCTTCTGAAGACTTTTCAGCGGGGGTGACTACTACCTCTGGAGTTATTTCAGGAATGGGAGATAGTAAAGCTGATCGGGGAATTCCCGGGTTTTCGGGATCATACCCTTCTACTTCAGGAGTTACAGGAGCAGAAGAAGAGGAACCAGCTTCAGGAATGGTTTTCTGTTTGGACTTCCGCCTCTCTTCTTCCATGGCCTCAGCAATTAGGCGGCGCCCTTCAGCTAGGCGCTCCGGTTCGTCGTCTCTCAAATATTTCTCCATCAGCTTATCTTCATCGAGGGAATCAACCTTAAGCTCTTCTTTTTCCCACTCGACGATTTGATTCCACACATGAACCAAAGTGGATGGATAGTCCTCGATCCAGGAAATGTTTCGACGACGAATAATGTGTGCGAAGAATTCGATCATTAGCTCGCCGAAACCCTGAATATCGGCCTCCGCCTCTGATAGTTGTTTGCGGGTTTCCTCCGCAGATTTAATAGCGCATTCCACATTGCCTTCAGCCAGAGCAGCCCTGTTTTCCGCCTCTAACAATTTTGAAGCCAAGTCAGCGTTTTTCTTTTCTAACTCAGCACTCCTTTTCGCTAACTCGACATTTTTCTGCTCAAGCTCAGCATAAGCGAGACGTGTCTTAGCAGCCTCTGATTTGGCTTCGTCAGCTTGCTTCTTCAACTCGGAACGTTCCTGAGTGTGGGATTCTAGCAAATCATGATAGCGCTTTTGCATGTCCTCAAACTGTTGTTTGAAGTTAGAAGCGTTCTTCTGAGCGATAGCTAGTTGATCTTGAGTATCTTCTAAATTTTTTCCTAAGGTTTTTAGGGCCTTAGCATCTTCCTCTGCAGTTTTGTGCATTGAGTCAGCATTTGTCAGTAGCGTGCGAATGATTCTAGAAAGAGTGCGGGAATACTTGAACATTTCGGTATATTGTTTTTCCACCAAATCAATCTTTGCTCTGGCCTCCTCTGCCCAATTAGAAGAAATAGGTTCAAGGGAAGGTAGAAAGGTCAGAGTCTCGAAGTAGTGCTCGGGAAATTGCTCCTTTAAGTATGCCAGCCTTACGGCGGTTCCCGCATCTGGTGGAGGAGGGGCGAGGATTGTTAGTTCAGTGTCCCTTCCTGAAGAAGATTCTGTAGAACCCTTGTCTGTCCGAGGTCGCTTAGTAGCAGGGACTTTTTGCTTACTTCTAGACCCAGTTTCCTTTGGAGGTGTCTTCTCTCTACTCCGCTTTTCATGGGAGGAAGTGGAATCCCTAGATTGTGGTCTATCCTCCTCCCTACGACCTTGATAGCTTTTGTATTTTTCTTGTTCCGGTCGGACTGGTGAGCGGGAGCGTGAGGATCAAGATCGATAAGGATCATAGGGTCTTCTTTCCTCCCTGCCGCGGTCATCCCGGCGGTTATATTCGGCATCCTGGGGAGGATTGGACATGCTGCGGCGAAGCTTTCGTATATCATAAGAAGATCGAGACATTGTACCTGCACGATAAGTTAAACGAAGTTTAGAATCGACGGATCCATGGAAAAAGAAGTGCAATGAATGCTCGTGCTACGGTGCAAAGTGCATCCTATGTGGTGTGTGTGTCCCCCCAACCAACCCGAGTCTGAAGCTAGACTGGTGCGGGCAGGTTCTTTGGCCTTAGCAGGAGTAGTCTCTTCAGAAGAAGTGAAGACTAAAGGGTCCTTTCTGAAATCTTCCGAAGTATATATAGTCTCGGGTAAGGGGAGATCCCCCAAACCCTGAAATATGTGCTCGTCGGTGCTAGGAACATCCCCTTCGGAAGCGTGGGGTGGCGACCCTTGGGGAGATTTTGATTTGTCAACCGAGGTAGTTTCCTCGGGGGCAATATACCCTTCACGATGTTTTTTGGCCAGATTAGCCAGTTCATCATCTTGAGTGGAAGAGGGAGAGGGTGAAGTTTGAAGAGAAGCTGCAGGAATTCCCGAGCCTTCTCCTATTTCTGGAACTGTTTCCACTGGAGGAATATATGCATAAGGGACTGTCCCATGACCGATGCTACGGAAGACGGATAACAGCCCGTGAAAATGAAGGTACTCATCTTTAAGAACCTCGTCAATAGTAAGGAATTTTTGGTCGCCATTGAGGAGACGGTGCATTCGATCAAAGAACACTTGGTCTGATACCTGTTTGGGATTATCGACTGCAAATAAAAAGGAAAACAGGTCAGGGTGATGATTCAAGTGTATAGAGTCCAGGGTCAGAAAATCAGTGCTTTACTTGATTTTGTCCATCTTCTGGCGCATCCAGACTGTTGCTTTATATAGAACCACTCCAGTCTGGAATCTCTAGCCTTGCTGCTAAACGGCGTAGAGATTATCTTCCTCTTTGGGACCGACTCAAAGTAACAGAAAGAAGGGGTTTCCCTAGTCCGATGTTTGAAATTATAGAAGAAATGAACATCGTCAAACGTAAGCTCCACGCCTAGAATTTCACGATATGCTATGAATAAGGTATGCAGATAGGCATATGAATTGGGATGCAGCTGCATGGGGGCAATCCGCATTTGTCTTAAGAAGTCGACGATGAAAGGCGAGAAAGGAGGAATGGCGCCAACCATGCACATCAGACGAGTGACCGTCATATATCCTTCTGGAGGGTTATGTGGACGGTCAGAACGTGAGGGCACTAGAGTGTCTCTCTTCATTATTCCGTACTTCAAGCAAATTCTCACGAGTCGGTCATTGTCAATTGTTGATTCTACGGAATCTGGAGGTGATTCCAATATAATGGCTGAGTCAAATTCATCGGGTGCTCGGTTTTCACCAATCCCTCCTTCCTCCTCAAAGCCTAGGGAAACTTCATTTTCTGAAGACATTTCATCGCTTTCCCGATGACCAACTCCGTAATCCGGACCCTCGCTGTCCCATTCTGGGTCAGATGAAGAAGATATATCCTCGAGAGTGGTTTTGTTGGAAGTTTCTGGAGCTTCTTTCCTCTCAGCTAAACGAGAAGAGCGTCTGGGCCTCATTGTCATGGAACTATTGAAGAAGCAATAGCACGGATTAGAGTGAATTATCCCGTGTCCCCTTTTTTGTGTATGTGTGTGAACTAAAGTGTATGCAACAAATGTGGGAAATACAAAATAGAAGTACAGCAATGCAAGACGAAGCTTTAAAGAGAAAATAATAGTCAGATTTGTCCTTGATTCTCGTTTATGTTCGCAAGGCACTATCCTAACTGTTCGCGAAGCATATTCATCTAGAGTAAGCGTTAGTTGAATTAATTGGGTAGTCTTTATGTGCCAAGTTTGATATGTTCGGATCGGTTCGGATATGCGTATGATGGCTGGCTCAATACAAACACAGATAGTAATCGGTTCGGATGCGTCATTAGAGCAGGGCCAGTTCAAGACAAGGGAAGCAATGGGTTCGGAGGCAGGACTGATCTGATCGGATCGGATGGCCCGATCCGAACCGAATTAGCACCACTCAACCGATCCATTTACTTCGACCTTCACTTCCCCGACCCGAACCGACGTTTTCTGTCCTCCCTGTCTTTCTAAAGTTTGTAACCCGGACCGACCCCTTATCCTACTTCTTCCTTTCTGTTCCTCCGTCTTCTACCCGAACCGACTTCAATTGGTTACCACGCTCCTCGTCTTCTTCCTCTTTTCCCCCTTTTCTCACAAACAGGTCCATATTGTCACCTAAGTTATCGTCAAGGGCGGAAATTGGCCCTCTCCAGCTTCGCAACGCCTCGAAGCGACGGCGCGTCCACCAGTAACGATGTGGAATTTAAGCGAAGTTTGTGGCTAAACCATCTCAATCCAACACAAATCGAAATCAAGAGCAATTACTATGAAGCTATTCGAGATTAAAGGGCTACCTACGTGTTCGAGTTAAGAAATCTACGAGGGATAGTTCGGAATATTTGAGTTTCTGAAGTTTTCAATGCTTAGGTCCGAGCGGCAATAGAAACGAAGAAGGAAGAAATGAAGACGGTGATGGGTTTATATAAAGAATGGAGTTGACTCCTCGTCTCCCTATTTTGTCTCGCCCGATCGGACCGGAGTGGAAGCCCAGTAGCACAACTCTCTCTGAAGGCCCAATGTTTAAGAAATAAATCCACGAATACGCTTCGGATCGGAATCCGAACCGAGTGGAAACTTCACACGTTGATTTAGCATCCGACTCGAATTGAAGAGAAGGAGAGTAAAGGAGGAGCATACCTGCAAGAAGCATTACATGGCGAGATAAGTTCCCAAATCTGCTCAGAAATGAGGAAAATGTGTTCGGGTCGGACGCCGAACCGAACAGAAGTCCGTGCATTACTCTTGACAATTCTGGTTAAACGACATCAAAGCACTCTTTGTACAACGAAAGCATCCTTTGAGGGGGCAAAATGTTAGCCTACTTTGTGAACTAGGCAACACAAAGTCAAGAAACCAACCGTTGAAGAGTATTTCAAGTTATAAGACTCCGGTTCGGATCGGAAGGAAACACCACAATTCAGATTGATAGCAGCATATCGGTTCGGATCGGAAGGAAACACCACAATTCAGATTGATAGCAGCATATCGGTTCGGATCGGATGGAATTCTCTGTTCGGATCGGATGTCTCTTACTGGATAAATTGGCAAAGCATATCTGATCGGATCGGAAGATCAATAAATCTCAAGTGGACCGGAAAGTCATCTGCTTGCCACGACGCTGGAGCGGAGCGGAGTATGATTAGAGAAGGAGAGACGTCCAAGCTACTCCGGTTCGGATCGGGTATTCCGATCCGAGCCCCCAACCTGCACGTCTCCGACCCGCACCCATGATCCAGGAAAATCTCCTATGAAATCGCCTGGAGAACCGGACCGGATATGACTAATTCCTACCCCTAACGTCCGTCTCTTTGATGTGTTGTCAGCTTGATAGTCCATCCGAACCCGAAGAGAGTGCGATGGATGACACGTGTTCCGACCCGAATTGAATCTCAGGCAAATTCACACCTATAAATACCCCATCTGGAGACAAAGAGAAGGATCTTTTTCAGCACTTTTTGAGAATCCAAGTACCTTCATCATCCGAATTCCTTTACTCCCGGAAAATCCAAACCATCTTTCATTTCTTGTTTTAATCATTTGAGTGAATAAAAGTGAGTTGTGAGTGAATCTTAAATTGCCTTTGTATCTGAATTACTGAATATAGTTAGAACTAAGTGGACGTAGGCATTTCTTCGCCGAACCACTATAAATCTCGTGTGTTCATTTTTATTTCTGTTTTATTTTATCTTGTTTCTAATCAATTCGGGTGTTAGAACCACATCTGGGTCTAACAATAAATTTATAAATTTATTATTATCAATTTATTACCAAAATATCCTTTAATCATGTGTAGGATCCTATTACGGTACAAGTGTAAATAATAAGAAAATATAAATTTTCAAATCTAGAGAATTCTGGTTTTATTTTAAAGTTTAAACACGGATTTAGAATTAAAACATTGTTTAATCATACAAAAGATTTATTTTTGATTTACCTAAAAGAATCCAATCAATTAATATAACAAACAGTTCAATCTACATAAACAAATTTCAAATCAATGAGATAATTGTATACACATAAAAATTATAATATTCAATTTTATTCATTAAAACATTATATCATAATTATTATAATAAAGCTTTCATACATTAATTCCAAAGTCTTGAAGCACATCTCAAAATGATGAATTTTGTTTTAGATATAGCCAATGAATCATACTTTGAATGATGAATCGAATCTTCTTGGTTAAGAAATCATCCTCTAGATATTTCAAAGACCAAGAGGAATAAACCGCTTCCTATTATTTTATTTTATTTATATTTGACTTTTAAAAGTATTTGAAGTTGTAGAAGTTTTTATATTTTTAACTAGGAGTAAGCAAATGGCTGGATCGGTTTAATATTGATTAAAAATGTTGAAACCAAAAAATATTAAAAAAATGTAAACTGAACCAAAGAAAACTGATATTTTTAGAACCAAAACAACCAAATCAGTAATGCTTGGTTTAGTTTATCCTAAAATGAAATAGATTTTCTAAATATTGATACAACATAAAATCAAAATAATTTGTCATGTCTATATGATGTGAATATTTTCAAACCAAACTCTTCTTCTAAAAATATTAATATAAGCTGAATGTTTATTTTGAAAGTGCTATAAAAAAACATTATTAGTTTAAATTTTTTAACTTTTAACGTCCATCAACACCGGATATGAATGAAAGCGTTATCCTTTATAGGAAATTTAGATAGATTATGCAATGACCCACATTCTCGACCCTCGAGAATCAACACTAATACATCCTCGGTATTCACGTGCTGTTAATGCAAAAAAAATTCCACTAAGATATATTTAAACACTTCACAAATGATTAAAACAAGGATAAGAGTAAAATAATTGCGGGAAAAAGTAAAGGAGAGAGTAGTTTATAGTGGTTCGACCTCAATTTTGGCCTACGTCCACTTTAATTGATGATTTCATCATGATCTTCATCTTACAAGGTACATGATTATTTTCACACTATGTATCTTTTTTATTTTCTTTTTGCAATGAATATTCTCTATATCCCTTCTCTTCAATCTCTTAAATTCACCGTAGAAATGCTTAGATCTCTTCAGTTGCGGAGATTACTGAGTTGATCTTCGATAAACGTGCACTTTGATGATCTTAGATGATTTCACGATGATGATGGAGATAGTTGATCGAAGCTTGATGGAGCTTTAGTGGAGTTTGAGATGATTGCTTGATGTTAAGAAATGAAAATGACAGCCTTTTGGGGTTGAGAAATTCGGTCCCTTGAATGTGCGAAATGACGGGGTATTTATAGATGGAGTTCGAATGGAGCGACACTATTGTAAATAATGTGCGCGTAGGCATGTTTATTGACCATCTGATCCATGACACGTGTAACAGCCTGCATTTTACGTATTGGCGTATCGTAAAATATTTTTATTTTATTCCCTGAGGGTTGGATCATTCCCATCTTTTAATATGTTGCTTATGGGGATGTGAGAGATGTCCATAATTTTTACCGATTTTGTTTGTGACCATTTTTCCCCTGTCAGTCTTGCATAGGGAATAACTTTTGACTCATGTCGAATTAAAGGGTGAGACCTATGCTATTGGAAAGGAATTAATGGTTGCCTTTCCGTAGAATGGTTACATTGAAGATTTGGCTCGGCGGTTTGGGAGAAATCGCTGTTTTAAGGTTTTTCAGTTGGATGTTCAGGTTTTGGGAGCCTAATGGGCAGATCTGGGGGAGGCCCATTAATGGGCTGGTGGAAACAATAAACATGGGGTAAGGAATATGGGAAATGGTTTTAGTTTTCCATTCTCTCATTTGTTGCCTTGAGCTCATCCTTCCTCTAACACCTTTCCACCATTAAAAATCATAATCCAAGGAGGGAAATTGAAGATCAACACCATTGGAGGCTAGATCTACGTCAAGTGAAGCAAGGATTCATCGGACCAAGGTGTTTGGTGCGAGATGCTTGCTATCTGGATTTCTATTTCATTGATTTTTGCTTGTTTGGGAGAATCGGTGAGTGGTTTACATCTCTCACGTGGATTCAATGAAGTATATGAATGTTTGATCATGTTTTTCATCATATTTAAGTGTTTTATCATAGATCTACACCTCTATAGGACTATTTTCACATGAATCACCCTAGAACATAATTTAGCAAGTTTTAAACTGGTAATTCCTATGTTATTCCACGTGTTTGTGCAAGTTAGATCTATAATTTGTCCATATGATCATTTATCATGATTTTGGGGGTGATTTGCATAATTTGATGGAAATTATTGTTTTCATGTTGTTAGAAAATTCATATCATGTTTTTGGTCATATTTGATGAGTCGGATGAGCTGGTTTCGTCGAATCTATCGTTTGGCGAAGTTTTGGTCGAAATCGAAGTTGGATTGGTGAAGGGCATGTTTTGGGTCGGTCGTGACCATCCTGGCCGGTCGGTCGTCTCTGTCTTGGGGAACAAACCAGTTGGGTCGGTCAATGATGGAGCAACATTGGATCGGCTCGGTCACTTGGAAGCTGGTCGGATCGGTCAAGGGATAAAGCTGGTCGGTCCTTAACCCAGGATGTGGTTCGGTCGTGTAGAGCTGGACAGGTCGGGCTGGAGTGGGTCCAAATGGGAGTTTTGGGTCGGCTGAGATCTGAGAAATTGAAGTTATGGCTTCGGGTCGGTCCTACATGAAGGTGGATTGGTCTGATGTGGAGATACTGAGTCGGTCGAGCACCCTAAAATTTGGGTCAGCCGTAGACGTTCTGGTCGGTTGGACTGGGTTCCATGGTGGGTCTGTCATGACGGGTCGGGTTGGACCAAATAAATGGGTCGGTCACCTAGCTAGTTGTGATGGGTTTTCAACAGCATTTTAAATGTTGTGGTGAATATCATAAGTGTTGTGGTTTATTTTCTTGAGCAAATTGATTGATGCTATGGATTGTTCTGAACCTTATGATTGATGGTTCTTTTGGTTCGGAGGTGGTGATAACTTCAAGGAGAATTCAAGTGGGAATATTCAAAGTGTTGAATGTGTTCGTTGATCGGTGTAGACCAACAAGGAAGGTGGCAACTCAAAGGTCGTGAGTTGGTGGATAATGGTTGCTCGAGAAGGTTTCTTGAGCTATGAAGTATCATCGGGTTGGATGACCAGAGATGTGAAGGTCGAGAGATTATCGTTGTCATAAGTTCTAACAAGCTCAAAGCAGGGGTGCAATAGGGGCACCTAAAAGGCCAAAAGGTTGCTGGTCGAGTACCCTGGGTCTTGTAGAAAGGCCTAGTTGTCAAGGTTAGACATTGCCAAGGTTGGACATATGGAGCTTATGTTAGAACCGGGGTTACCATTAGCCCTTGACATATAGCAAGGTTGGCTGTCATGCGGTTAACGATGGTTTTAAAGCAGGATTGGCGGTATGGCCAGAGTCAGTCATGGACGATTGGTTATTCTGTTTGTACCGTCTCATTTAGGTCGTCCAACGTCGAAGGAGATGTTCCTTGGGTGCTTGTCTGATATTGGTTTAGGCCTCTGCGGATTATGCTTGAGGGATGTTTAATTCTATTAGGATGGTTTACATGAGATACATATAATCTGGATGTTATGAGTGCTTTACCATGATTGAATGGTGTTCTGGTTTCCATGGATGAATGGTTAAATTATTTACCGTAAAGGCTATCATTGTCCGATGTGGGGAAGACAAGGTTGAGTTCTTTTTTTGTGCTGTGGGTAGATTAGTATCTTTATCTATCCATTTTCATATATCTTTATTGTTGAAGTTTGTTAGCTGTTTTATCGCTCGCTAAGACTGTTGTCTGACTCAAGGTTTTATGTCTCCTCTTATTACCTTGGGCTGTTAATCCGGTTGTGGATGGGCAGAATAAGTAGTAGGTTATAGGTGATTAGTGATGACGATGCTGCTGTGCGGAGGCGAGTAGGAGGCTGGCGTACCAGTTTTATTACTATCTAGTATTTCTGTTTCCATTGTTTGAGTGCTCTATGAGGGTTGTAGTGAGGCCTTATGTACAAACTTTGGTATTTGTTGGATAACCTTCCAGGATGTTGTGAAAGTTTGAAAAGTTTGGTATATGATGCTTCATTACTACTACCTATTGTATATGTACTATTATATTTTATTCTTGCGCTGTGAGTTTTACAACAGGTTCTGCTTGTGTTTACCTACCTTGGTGATCATCCATAGCTGTCTGGCACACCTTTTAGCGCATTATTCCTCTTGTATTGTACAGGGGTTGTGGGTGGTCGTCACAACACGTGTCACTCGCAAGCCATTGATAAGACAACTTCAAGCATGCCCGATCCATGCTTATGGATCAGCCAGAATGTTCATTTCACAAAAATCATGTGATCCACATTGCCTGATCAGGCATTCCAGCGTGTGTGACATTGGCAGATCCGTTGGAGCAATGTGGCAGATCAATGAAGAAACTATGCCAAATCCTTGCGTTGTGCCTTGGCAAATCAGGCATTTTGTTGTGCGCAGGGTAGGCTGATCACTACTTCAAAATGTGGTAGATCCGCCTCATTTTGTGCCCAATCCATCTGGTCTGTGTTAAAACCTCATTGTGCGCATGGCCAGATCATGTTTTTTATCGTGTGCACGTTGTGTTGATCCCCACAAAAATGTGGGTGATCCACTCCAAATAAATGCCCGATACATGGCACAAATAAGTGCCCGATCCATAGATCACAACAGCGCCCGATCCACCTGATGAACTCTGCGCGATCCATCAAGCATGAAGCTGCCCGATCATATGAAGGTAAACTGCGTGATCCATCATTGCAAGCCAATGCCGATCCACTTATTAAGCATGTCCGATCCATAATTTCAAGTTAATGTCAATCCATGGTTTCTTAAATGCTATCGATCTATCACTTATGTATTTAACCAAATAATTGAACCATGTTCCAAACAGGGTTAGCATTTGCCCCTTGAAATTTATATTTTTGTTTGTAAATGGTGTAAACTTCCAAATGAATGTTGTAATCGGTGTTAACACATACCGATAGATCGTCAATATTTATTTTTGATGGATCGGAAATGGTATTTTTGTATGTGTCAGAGCATTATTTTTGTATGGATCAGAGCATTTTTTTAACTACGGATCAGACATTATCCTTCTATAGATTGGACAAATTGTTTAGTGGATCCCACGCGTCTTTTACACAATTGCTTTATATATTGTCTTATGGATCCGTATCTTTCATTCACTTTATTTTCCTCTGTTGCTGGGGCTTTTTAATGGCAGATAAGGTTTCCTGAAAAACTCTCGTGATTTCAGTTTTTCCATTCCTCCATCAACCGATCCCGATTTCTTTCAGATCTTTAACGCAACCATTGGCTTCAAACATCGAAGATCTTCAACTAAAATTCACATCCAAATCTTTACTCATTATTTAAATAAATGTAATATTCATTTATATTATCCAAAACTTATTCAATACCCGTATATTTCCATATTTTTGGTGTAACTTGTGTAGTGTTCATATTATCATTGTTAATCATCATTTCAGCATCCATATTCATAACATCGTTTCATATATTTCAACATGTATTTCACAAATATACATGTATATAAGCGTTTTGTCAATAACGTTTATTCTATAATCAATTTCTAATTAACCACACATTAACAACCATTAACCAATCACAAGCATACACCACTATACATATATTATTCAACCAACCAATATATATATATATATGTATATATATAGTGTTTCTCAACTCTGAGTTCCACTCCATCACACTTTATTGGACCGTCGGACAGCGTAACCGCACCATAAAATATTTTCTCTCTAATATATATATATATATATACACCTTTCCATTTTTTTTTAAAAAGGGAGGCGCAAGGAGGAGGGGGAAGGAGGTGGCGCACTGCCATGGAGAGAGGAGGAGGGAGGAGGCTTAGGAAGGCATTAGCTAGAGAGGAAGAAGAGAGCTCTTAGGAAAAAAGAGAGATGGAATGAATGAAATGAAAGAGAAGGAAGCTTCTTTTATAAGTGGGAAAGAAGGGATAAAGTGCAAATGTGCTAAGACACATGTCATCTTCCTTAACACGGATGTAAGCATGATTCCTTAACATGTGTAAAGTACTTTTGTGAATAAGATAAAAGGCATGTGCTTAATAAGACAAAATGCATGTGCTTAATAAGACAAAGGCCATTTGTCTTAGGTATATGGTTTATTCCTAAGCTTTTGCGACATTTTTGTCACAATTCTCAAGTGTTTCAAGTTGCTACACTTATTCTCAAGTGTTTCAAGTTGCTACACTTTCATATGTTATAATTCAATTTGCATTTTTGTTAACTAAACAACTACAACTTTTGTCGATTAAGCACAACGATGTTTGTACACATTTTGTTTGTTCTAAAGAAGTTATTTTATTTATTAACCTTCATTAAATACTTATATTAAATTAATATAAACCATAGTAAAAATAGGTTTACTTATACGTATTTAAACGCTTCATTTTGACAAAAGCCAGTACGCTTTTGTCGATATATTTTATCATTAAGTTTTATAGTTTTTTACAACTACTAAACCAAATTTAAAATTCAACTTAGTACCTTTAAATTAACATTCTCAAATGTTCAAAGCAACTTAAATTTATCAAGTTATAAAATCTCACTTTTGACAAAATTTTAATATTTGACAAAACCCTGTTTTGACATAAGTTGGCACATTTTATCAATATAATTTACCGTTGAGTTCCATTACTTTAAACAAGTTATTTTAAAATTTAAACAATTATATTACAACGATTTAAAAAATTCAAATTGAATTTACATTCAAGTCGATAAGTTATAAAATCATGTTTTGACACATTTTGACAAAGATTCTCTTTTGATAAATTTGTTAATTTCTATAATTTAAAAAAAAACTAATTTTAATATTAGAATTAACTTATCATATCTTTGAAACCATTATTGTCAATTCAAATCTTTTGAATTAAATTAAATGAAATTAGGCTTAAAAATCAAGATGTTACATATGTGTAACTAGATAAAACATCATTAATGGATATAAATTAAAGTATACAAATAAAATTTATATCATTGAAATAGTAGGATGAAATAACAATAATATAATAAATCTATTCTAGGTCGGTAGGATGAATAGTTGAAAGTAAAATTTAGTTGTGTTAATATGGTGAATAAACGGAAGATAAATTAACTCGTATTAGCAGTCTGATTGATTAAATAGAATTAGACGGTGTTATAGGGAATGGAGTTATGTAGACATTTACTAACCAAAGCCTAGATTTGTTTAAATATAAATTAATTTTGTTTGCAAACGGAAATAAGGGCCCAAGTCCATTCAATATCATTCTTTTCGAAAGTCTGATCGACTCCTCATAATCCAGGCCGCTTTCGCCTCCTTCTTTCGTCGGTTCGCGTTTCCTTCTCAAGCCCTAAAATTGATTCACGAAAAAAAAATTGAGCGAAATAATATCTTGGTTGAAACCAGCGACGCTAACAAGGTTGAGGTGGCTTGACATGCTTCCTGGCGCAGCTCATAGCGGTTGGAGGAGCGGGATTTGAGATTCAAGTTGATGCGACGAATGTCGGCATCAGTTAGGTTTTGCGATTGGTGTTTCTAGGAGAAGAGCCACGTTGGTTTTTGGATGATAGTCGATTAGAGGAGGCCACACGACCTTTGGGCGAGTGCAACTTAGCAAGAGCAACGGCAGCGGCTGATGCCGCTCAGGCGATGGATGAAGTGCGAATGCATTTATGCAGTGATTAATGGTCAGACAGTGGGTTGGGCGCAGGCTTCGATGGATAAGGCAGTAGAGTTGAGCAAACAAATGATTAATTAAGTGAGCTATTTCTACATCGATAATAAATGTTATGATATGGTTGTTGAGGTTATAGTGTTTGTTTTAAATTATTGAATTAGCACTTATATAACATCCGATGAATGTCACATGTTTTAAGCATAAATTGGATTAACTTGATTAGTTTGAAATGTCGATTCCTCAAATAAATCGGTAGTATAAATTTACAAACGCAACTCCTCCCACTTTGAGTTAAAATTTTACAGCATGTCAACACTTGTATATCATCTTGTGATTGGAGCTGTCAATAAATGACCAGGATTTGTAATAAATTTTATGTTATGGAATGACAATATATAAAACAAAGTTGACTTTATTTGGATGGATTTATTTTCTAGTATTAAAAGAATCTCAATATGTGGTTTTATCCTTTTCATCTTTATTGGTTTTTTTTATAAAATATATAGTTCGATTATATTATATCTTAATTTATCTTTTACTTCAAAAATTTTTTTAAAGCTTTTAAATTAAGTAATATTAAATTATAAAATCTTTCAAAGTTACTGTTTCAGGTATATGAATTTTGGAAATGTTCTAAAAACAAAAATATAAAATATAGTATTATTTTATAGAAAGTGATAAATTCATTTTTAAAATATTTTAATTATAAAAGTTATTTAAATGAATTTGAAAGTGTTTAGATTTTTTTTTTGGTACATAAGTCACTTTTCCTTAAATTAAATCTAAGGATTTAATAGTGATTTTAGGAAAAATTATACTCCTGCAAATATAAAATTAATTTAAATGTTCTTTTATTCTTTTTATTATAGGTTTGAGATTTTATTGAGGTTCATGCTTTCCAATGAATTATCGGTGTTTTTGTTTTAAATTGAATTTGTGTTTTTCTGTGAATATAAAACTTTGATAAACGACTAAATTATCAGTTCTGAATGGGACTTTCTTCGTTGTTCTTTCCATAATTATTGTAACTTGTTAACTTGTAATGACCCGCATTCTACGCATCAAAGGATCGTAGAATAATTATTTCTTTCACATACGAAGTTGTATGGTCATGTAACTTTGAGAGACGACTATTGGGGTCATTTCCCATGTTCATGATTTTTGCTGATTTTATATGACCGTTTTGCCCTTAGCTGATCTTGTTTCGACCATAACTTTTGATTGTTAAGGAGTTTTGACCTGAAACCACTTCCATTGGATTCAGATGATGGTTTACAATTCCGTAGAGTGGTTAATTAGCCAAACGGACTTACCGTTTGGGAGATATGGCTGAATTAAGGTTTAGAAGGTGAAAAACAGCTTAACCGGGCCAAATAAGGTGATTAACAGCTAGGCCCATTGGGGGATTTTGGGATTAGAGCTTTATAAGGGCTGATCACGGTTAGGGAAACCTTTTCTTTGTCATTTTTCAGTCGCCACTAACACGCTTTCAACCCTATCAATGGCCTCCACTTTCTAAAACACCTTCAAATCCCTTTCTAATCAAGGATTAAGCTTAGCAACATCAAATCAAGGAGAAATAACACCATTTCAAAGTTAGAGTTGTAGTTAGACGCTAGAAACCGCCCCAAATCAGTGGAGTTTCAGTTTTGAAAGTTTTATTTGTGGCAAAGGTGAGTGATTTGCATTGTTTTTCACTAATTACGGTTGATTAGGGGTGATTAGTGATAATTAGCGAAATTTTAACTCAGAAAAATCTGAAAAAAATTTGTAAAGTTCTAAAACATCATTTTATGTCTCTATTATAAATTTGGGTTAATTTGGTTAAGTTTTGCTAACCCTATCATTAGTTATGCCTAAACATGATTAGGGGAAAACATGGGTTCTTGGGTATGTTTGATCTATATTATCATGATTATTTATTGTTTTGGTGTTTGTGGATGACTATACATGTTGCTATGACTGGTTGGAATGTTTTGTAATTGTTTAGAACAGTTAGAAGAGTCGAAAACGCTGTCGTGTGGCGTAAAAACAGTCGCTGGAAGTTGAAGGAAAAATATGCAGGAGCCGGATCGGATCGGATCGCCCCTTATCCGAACCGACCCGTTCGTGAAGCACATGCCACGACCCGACCCGATCGTAGAGCACACCCCCGTCACGAATCGGACCACCCTTCACGAACCGCCTGTGCCACGAGTTGGTGCAACACCCACGAGCCGACCTGGAGCGTCGCGAACTGAACTATGGGCCACGAGTGGACCTAGACACCACGAACCGCCACTGCAACTCACGAACTAAAGGGAGGACTACGAACCAATCACGAAGGCCACAAACCAGAGCCTGGAGTCATGATGTCACGAGCCGCGAGTCGATGGGGGATCAAGAATCGATGGCCATTAGCAGGAGTCATGTAACACCCCGCTTCCGCTAGGGTCACTCGCAAAGGAATGCACTAGCTTTAGAGGGGCATTATTGGTAAACATGCACAGAAATATCACAAGACAGAACATATATAAATAGCGGAAGTAAAATCAAACTTTCATAACATGAATAAATAAGGTCTAAAGCCTTTTTCATCAGAGTACATCAAAACCTGTCTTGCAATGATAAAGAAGCATAAAAACCTTTTCATAAATTATTCCCCAAGTAAAACAGTAAAGTAGCCATAGCCAAGAGAAGTCCAAGCCATCCATGATGACCTTCAGGCAGAAGAAGTCCAAACTAAATAGCATTGTTTCCTCCCTGTAACCTGGGGGGGGGGGAAACGGAAGAAAAGAGGCGAAACAAAACGGGTCAGTCAAAAAGACTGAGTAAGTCCTATCTACTTCCAGTATAAAAACAGGTAAAGGTAACATGACATGCATAAACTGAAAGTAAACATAAGGGTAACTACAAGATAGATAAACCAGGATAGCCGGTTGAACTACTGTGGCAAGGTAAACCAAGGTATCATGATAAACTGCGGTGTTATGATAAGTCAAGGTATCACATCGTCAGATTTCTATCGAGTACATTATCCCAAGGTATCTACCCCGTCTAACATCCCACGGTATCTATTATGTATATTCTTCCTAGTCCTAACATGTATATTTGCTCTGCACCTCTCGTACTAGTATCCCTACCCGCGTCATGTGTTAACCATGAATGTCCCTTGCTCAAAGTCGTGTAATGGTCCATGTTAACCTAATATATCGCATATATAGGTTACTCAAATCATATGTTTCTTTCCATGTATATAAGTTCAGTCCTTTGTCGTACCTCGTACGGGCTTCCTCATGTCGTATTATCCTTGAAATCGTTTGGACTGTCACCCTTGTTCTAGCTAGGCTCTTCCATATGAATCATCGTTTGAACTACTAGGACTTACGCCACCTAGCACCACTAGGGATTACGCTTACCTATTGCATGCTTTCGTATTTCGGTTTGGGTTAAACCACCTAGGCCACTAGGGATTACGCTAACCCTCAACCGCGCCCTTTTTCCCCCGCATTCATCGTGAATCGTTTTTCTATAACTGTATGCACATGTATCACATCGTGCCATCCGAGTCCTGTCACAGGGCAAACCAAGAAATACAGGGCTCGGTCGGGAGCTTTAGATTTATCTGCCGATGCAGATACTAAGGTCTGCTTTTCTACACGTGGCTATGGTCCCACGAGACCCCTCCCTCAACTAGTGAAAGGCAACACAAGAGAAAATCTTGCATGAGAACTACACTCCGGTCAGCCCACATCCTACGACCTACCTCACCCATAATTAGATAGCAAATTATGGTCTGTTGGGTGTCCCCTGCCTTTCCGTACGTACACGCTTGACTTAAGATGGTAGATGATCGACGAACTTGCTATCTCAGGCACCTTATGTATTCGCCGACTCACTGCTATCCACCCCAGTCTTTAGGTCGCTCGCATAGCAACCAAGGCATATTCTTGGTTCTTCTACCGCAGACCTCAACCTTTCGTGAGCCTAGTATAATGACCTGGCAGCTCATAGAGGGATCCCAAGAATATCCTCACGTTCCCCGAAGCCGCTGCTTCGTTACCCAGTTCGTTGGAGCCTTTATCTAAATCAGATAGCCTGCTCCTACGCGTATACTTAAACGATGACCTACCGTATCGGGTTACTCATCTATCTAAGAAGTGGTCCAGATTTCCTTGACTAAGAATTATTACTTAGTTTCCCTTAACTAAGGTTTACCACTTAGCCTTATTTCCATTACCCTTGTTAACTATGGTTATTTACCTAATCCTCCGAATTAGGGTTTATCTAATGGGTTAAGTGTCACTTAAGTCCATAACTTAGCCCGTCTACAAACCATGTCAAAATTGGCTAAGTATCCAAGTCCAAGACTTAACCCTACAAACCATGTGTCAAGTTGGCTAAGTATATTAAGCAATCCATAACTTAACCCCGTCTAATTATCATTATAAATTAACTTGACCTTGTCAAATTACCGAGTCAAATCGGTCAAGCGTATTCAAGTGATTCGTGACTTAGCCTTATCATGTTTTCACGTTAGATTGGTTAAGTATAGGTTAACTTAACCTCATCAAATTAACGAGTTAGATTGGTTAAGTTTAGTTCACTTAACCACATCAAATTAACGAGTTAGATTGGTTAAGTTTAGGTCACTTAACCACATCAAATCTTCATGTATAATTGGTTAAGTATAAGTTGCTTAACCCCATTAAATTATCACGTTAAGTTGGTTAAGTATTGGTTACTTAACCTCATTGAACTACCAAGTTTAAATTGGTTAAGTGTTTAACTTAACCCCGTCGAATTACCGTGTTTAGATTAGTTAAGTGTGGATTACTTAACCCCATCTAATTACCGTGGTTAGGTTAGTTAAGTCTTAATTACTTAACCTCATCTAATTACCCAGTCGAATTAGTTAAGTGTAAATTACTTAACCCCATCTCC
The DNA here is from genome assembly GCA_030737875.1 of Allium sativum. NCBI lineage: Eukaryota > Viridiplantae > Streptophyta > Magnoliopsida > Asparagales > Amaryllidaceae > Allium > Allium sativum. The sequence continues at coordinate 192,226,758 of CM060921.1, forward strand.
TAGTCATCTTGCATGGTTAAGTGTCATTTAAGGAAATCAAGCCCGGTCCCACTTAACCTACCCATTTGTGTCATATCGGTTAAGTGTCATTAGTCAAATTTACTTAACCTTATCATGTGGCCTTAATTTAATTAATGCACTCTTAACCTCTCACATTAGACCTTGTTGTGGTTACTAGTTAAGCCGGGCGGGTCCGGGTAGATTTACACCACAACCTAGTCTAACCTCGGGTCTTAAGCGCGACATGACCAACTTCTCACATTGGGTCCTATTGTTTGCAACCACTAGTTAGGCCGGTCGGTTCCGGGTAGTTTTACGTTGCAAACTCAACCCAACCTCGAGCTGGCCACACTTAAATTATCTAAGTTCATCATGTTCCAAAACACGTTACAAGTTTTCAAGCATTTGGGTAGACCTAACTTAATAAGTAAATTCCCAAAGGGTAGACCTAACTTAATAGGTAAATTCCCAAGCTCATGTTTTTATGCATACTTACATGTCATCTTCCAAGTTATCTTTCAAGTCATATTTTCAAGCATAAACACATGTCATATTCAGGTTAAGATTTCGCGACATGTTCATGTTTATCTAACTACCCAAAATCGTGTTTTTCCCAACGCAAGCAAAGCGAGTCAACATAGTAAGGATACTATGTCACATATTGGCCTCAAAACATGCATGATGCCAAAAAGGGCTTGGCTTCCACATGCATAACATCATAAAGGGATTGGCCATAAACATGCATAGTGTCATAAGGTAATTTGGCCACAAACATGCATATTATCAAGAGGGATTTGGCCATAAACATGCACAACTTAAAAGAGGGGATTGGCCACGAGCATGCATAATCTCATAAAGGATTTGGCCACAAACTTGCATGCTAGCATAAGGGGTTTGGGTTCATAAACATGCATAAGCCCCAAAATCTTGTCTTAGCCAATGTTTCACAAGCAAAGTGGTTCCTAAAGGTTCATGCTAGCATTTCATGCATAAAGATCCAAACTTGCAAGTTAAACTAGATTATGCATAGCATGAGAGGCATGATTAAGTCACTCACATGGCCTAAAATCACAAATATGAACACAAGAGGCATGGTAAGGTTCATATAGATTCACATAATCATGTTTAGCCTCATTTTATCCCATGTCAACATTAAAAATACCGTTTTGATCCAAAAGTAGCTAGAACTTACATAGTTAGGCCTAGGGAAAGAAGCATGGATCATCTTGGCTAAGAAAGGTGCCTCCTTTGTAGAAGAATCGTCATGGAACTCGCATAGCAATGTTGATTTGGCCTTGATTTGGTGTAGCAAGCTTGCACCTTTTGATTTGAACTTGATTTGAGTGCATAGGCTCTAGGGATTGGAGATGGAGGCCATGATCAATATTGATTTTGGCAGCACTTAGTTGCTAGGTTTGATTTTTAGGGATTTAGGTTAGGTTTAGGGCCTTTTTATAGAGATTAGGATAGTTTTAGGCCCTTAGATTAACCCTAGGATAGATTAGGACCATCAGATCTCGGAAGCTTCCAGAACCAGCCCAAGAACAAGACCAGGTGAGACAAACAGGTGCGCCAGGCAAATTGCCCCGGCCACCCCCTGTCGACAGGCAAGTCGACAGGGCTGTCGACTTGGTCTGGGCCCAAGTCGACAGGCCTGTCGACAGCCCTGTCGACATGGCCTAGGCGGGAAACTTCCCGCCTGGCCCCAGATCTGATTTTCAAAACTATTTCCGAAGTTCAAATTTCCAGAAATCTTCTTTGGGCCTTTAACGGGTCATACGGACTCCGATTCTCGAAAACTCGGACTCTATTTCGCGTATTTTTCCGAGACGAACGCAATGGCATAGCCCGTTTTACTTGATTCAGAATTTAAAATTAAATTCTGCCTTGATTCTCGTTTTAACATGTTATCGAAATACGAGTTGTTACATTCTCCCCACCTTTTAGGATTTCGTCCCCGAAATCTCCAAGTTAGGAAGAACATATCCTACCATCCATCATCCATCTACTCAAACCATCACCCACAAGCAACCATTGTCCTTAGACGACTTCTAATGCTTTATGAATGTATGCAAAACGTGTGTGTACATGTTCCTTAGATAATGCTAATGATCAGGCCTGAAAAATCTTTCTAATGCAAAGTATGTTTAGTGCCATGAATCCAACATGTATGCAAATAGCCCTAGTCATGTAAATACTATATGCGTGCACAAACATTCATTCATATGCAACATCCGCATGATAACACATTCAATTTCATCCATAAACAAGTATAAATACTCGTGCATATGCAATATGAAATGTGACCGAGTCGAGCTAATATCTAATGTAAATTCGCGCATCCACGAGCAACCACTTGCAATCATTTGCAACCATATCAACCATAACATGTTTCAGATACATGTTTACATCCATAGAGTTCTACCTAAGATTCCCTGAAACAGGGTCGAGAAGATAACCAAAACAAACTCCGTACGGGGTTTGTAATAGAGACAGGACCGAGAGGATATCCATAAAAGATAGCCTACAAGCAAGCTCTACAGAAAACAGGGATCAAGGATATACTCCCGAAAAGAGATATCATGCGCGTATCTAGTCTTTGACCATCCAAGTCGTCTTTTAAATTCGCGATTTTGTAGCTTCTTATTCCTGTTTCCATAACATGAGCTAGAACTCATTTCTTCGTCGCCTCTCGTTCCACTTGCACTTATCCTTTTCCTAAAATACTTGACGCAAATATGACTGCGTACTCATGATCTCATGCGAGCTTTCCAAAATTCACGTGTGAATCCTGAACCTCGCACCACAAGGTATTCCACGTAGAAAAACTTTCCCTTGAAAGTAAACAGGTTACCATGCGCACTTACTAGGGTAATTCCCATAACCCATACATAAGCGAAGTAAACCATCCGTTTTATTAGCGAACGCCACTCGATCGGGTTTCTAATTTCCAACAAAGGCATCTAGGGATTCTAAGTAACTAATCATGACAGAACCCAAAAGGTTACGCGATACTTCAAGGGTATTACCAAAACAAGCCAGGAGTCTAACTACCCTCCTTCTAAAACCGAGAGTGGCACCCCTTACTGGATAACCACTTCATCCTTAGAATCCATCCATAGCTTATAAACATAAGCATTATTTCCAAGCTCAATACTTGACATAGACATTCTCAAATCCAAACAAGTCATGAATAAATGGACCGATCTTCCAATAGGACTTGAGACAAAAACGGGATCCTCTATTATACTAGTACTAAGGTGCAGAGACTCAACTATCAAAGCGGACTTAAAAGATGCGGTGATCAAAACAAAGTCCCGACAGGATGATAGAGAAGAAAAGCTAAACCTTTAACAAGATCGTTACCCTCCTTCTGAGGTACCCTAGAAATGAGAGCATACTATTGCCCTCCGAATGATCTTGTCCCTGTTCCATGATACTTAACTATCCGTCCCGTTTCAACATGCCAAAGGTACTCTCTCGTCATGGGTTTCATTGTTCATCTTTCTCCCTCCTTTTAGGACTCAGCCATACCAACATGTTGCTTATCCCTGAGCTCGTATCCTTTTTCCTTGTCCTTACCATCCTTTCATGCATAACTCTGCAACGGTCTCTCGAGAACCACCTCCATCGTACGGGAAACACTTACGCAGCTAGAAAGACTAGTCGCAGTCAAAACCACTGTGACTACAGATGGAGGAAAGAAAGGAAAAGAGATTCAATCAAGGAAACAAGGATAATGCTAATGGCCTTTGGGGAATAGCCTTTTTCTTTTCAAAAGAAAATTTTCTTGAAAAATGCTTCTTTGTAAACGGTTTTTCAAATAATTTTCAGAAGGTCTTTAAAAACTTTTGCCCAGTCTGGTAACCTTCTGCTCTGATACCAAATGTAACACCCCGCCTCCGCTAGGGTCACTCGCAAAGGAATGCACTAGCTTTAGAGGAGCATTATTGGTAAACATGCACAGAAATATCACAAGACAGAACATATATAAATAGCGGAAGTAAAATCAAACTTTCATAACATGAATAAATAAGGTCTAAAGCCTTTTTCATCAGAGTACATCAAAACCTGTCTTGCAATGATAAAGAAGCATAAAAACCTTTTCATAAATTATTCCCCAAGTAAAACAGTAAAGTAGCCATAGCCAAGAGAAGTCCAAGCCATCCATGATGACCTTCAGGCAGAAGAAGTCCGAACTAAACAGCATTGTTTCCTCCCTGTAACCTGGGGGGGGGGGAAACGGAAGAAAAGAGGCGAAACAAAACGGGTCAGTCAAAAAGACTGAGTAAGTCCTATCTACTTCCAGTATAAAAACAGGTAAAGGTAACATGACATGCATAAACTGAAAGTAAACATAAGGGTAACTACAAGATAGATAAACCAGGATAGCCGGTTGAACTACTGTGGCAAGGTAAACCAAGGTATCATGATAAACTGCGGTGTTATGATAAGTCAAGGTATCACATCGTCAGATTTCTATCGAGTACATTATTCCAAGGTATCTGCCCCGTCTAACATCCCACGGTATCTATTATGTATATTCTTCCTAGTCCTAACATGTATATTTGCTCTGCACCTCTCGTACTAGTATCCCTACCCGCGTCATGTGTTAACCATGAATGTCCCTTGCTCAAAGTCGTGTAATGGTCCATGTTAACCTAATATATCGCATATATAGGTTACTCAAATCATATGTTTCTTTCCATGTATATAAGTTCAGTCCTTTGCCGTACCTCGTACGGGCTTCCTCATGTCGTATTATCCTTGAAATCGTTTGGACTGTCACCCTTGTTCTAGCTAGGCTCTTCCATATGAATCATCGTTTGAACTACTAGGACTTACGCCACCTAGCACCACTAGGGATTACGCTTACCTATTGCACGCTTTCGTATTTCGGTTTGGGTTAAACCACCTAGGCCACTAGGGATTACGCTAACCCTCAACCGAGCCCTTTTTTCCCCGCATTCATCGTGAATCGTTTTTCTATAACTGTATGCACATGTATCACATCGTGCCATCCGAGTCCTGTCACAGGGCAAACCAAGAAATACAGGGCTCGGTCGGGAGCTTTAGATTTATCTGCCGATGCAGATACTAAGGTCTGCTTTTCTACACGTGGCTATGGTCCCACGAGACCCCTCCTCAACTACTGAAAGGCAACACAAGAGAAAATCTTGCATGAGAACTACACTCCGGTCATCCCACATCCTACGACCTACCTCACCCATAATTAGATAGCAAATTATGGTCTGTTGGGTGTCCCCTGCCTTTCCGTACGTACACGCTTGACTTAAGATGGTAGATGATCGACGAACTTGCTATCTCAGGCACCTTATGTATTCGCCGACTCACTGCTATCCACCCCAGTCTTTAGGTCGCTCGCATAGCAACCAAGGCATATTCTTGGTTCTTCTACCGCAGACCTCAACCTCTCGTGAGCCTAGTATAATGACCTGGCAGCTCACAGAGGGATCCCAAGAATATCCTCACGTTCCCCGAAGCCGCTGCTTCGTTACCCAGTTCGTTGGAGCCTTTATCTAAATCAGATAGCCTGCTCCTACGCGTATACTTAAACGATGACCTACCGTATCGGGTTACTCATCTATCTAAGAAGTGGTCCAGATTTCCTTGACTAAGAATTATTACTTAGTTTCCCTTAACTAAGGTTTACCACTTAGCCTTATTTCCATTACCCTTGTTAACTATGGATATTTACCTAATCCTCCGAATTAGGGTTTATCTAATGGGTTAAGTGTCACTTAAGTCCATAACTTAGCCCGTCTACAAACCATGTCAAAATTGGCTAAGTATCCAAGTCCAAGACTTAACCCTACAAACCATGTGTTAAGTTGGCTAAGTATATTAAGCAATCCATAACTTAACCCTGTCTAATTATCATTATAAATTAACTTGACCTTGTCAAATTACCGAGTCAAATCGGTCAAGCGTATTCAAGTGATTCGTGACTTAGCCTTATCATGTTTTCACGTTAGATTGGTTAAGTATAGGTTAACTTAACCTCATCAAATTAACGAGTTAGATTGGTTAAGTTTAGTTCACTTAACCACATCAAATTAACGAGTTAGATTGGTTAAGTTTAGGTCACTTAACCACATCAAATCTTCATGTATAATTGGTTAAGTATAAGTTGCTTAACCCCATTAAATTATCACGTTAAGTTGGTTAAGTATTGGTTACTTAACCTCATTGAACTACCAAGTTTAAATTGGTTAAGTGTTTAACTTAACCCCGTCGAATTACCGTGTTTAGATTAGTTAAGTGTGGATTACTTAACCCCATCTAATTACCGTGGTTAGGTTAGTTAAGTCTTAATTACTTAACCTCATCTAATTACCCAGTCGAATTAGTTAAGTGTAAATTACTTAACCCCATCTCCTAGTCATCTTGCATGGTTAAGTGTCATTTAAGGAAATCAAGCCCGGTCCCACTTAACCTACCCATTTGTGTCATATCGGTTAAGTGTCATTAGTCAAATTTACTTAACCTTATCATGTGGCCTTAATTTAATTAATGCACTCTTAACCTCTCACATTAGACCTTGTTGTGGTTACTAGTTAAGCCGGGCGGGTCCGGGTAGATTTACACCACAACCTAGTCTAACCTCGGGTCTTAAGCGCGACATGACCAACTTCTCACATTGGGTCCTATTGTTTGCAACCACTAGTTAGGCCGGTCGGTTCCGGGTAGTTTTACGTTGCAAACTCAACCCAACCTCGAGCTGGCCACACTTAAATTATCTAAGTTCATCATGTTCCAAAACACGTTACAAGTTTTCAAGCATTTGGGTAGACCTAACTTAATAGGTAAATTCCCAAAGGGTAGACCTAACTTAATAGGTAAATTCCCAAGCTCATGTTTTTATGCATACTTACATGTCATCTTCCAAGTTATCTTTCAAGTCATATTTTCAAGCATAAACACATGTCATATTCAGGTTAAGATTTCGCGACATGTTCATGTTTATCTAACTACCCAAAATCGTGTTTTTCCCAACGCAAGCAAAGCGAGTCAACATAGTAAGGATACTATGTCACATATTGGCCTCAAAACATGCATGATGCCAAAAAGGGCTTGGCTTCCACATGCATAACATCATAAAGGGATTGGCCATAAACATGCATAGTGTCATATGGTAATTTGGCCACAAACATGCATATTATCAAGAGGGATTTGGCCATAAACATGCACAACTTAAAAGAGGGGATTGGCCACGAGCATGCATAATCTCATAAAGGATTTGGCCACAAACTTGCATGTTAGCATAAGGGGTTTGGGTTCATAAACATGCATAAGCCCCAAAATCTTGTCTTAGCCAATGTTTCACAAGTAAAGTGGTTCCTAAAGGTTCATGCTAGCATTTCATGCGTAAAGATCTAAACTTGCAAGTTAAACTAGATTATGCATAGCATGAGAGGCATGATTAAGTCACTCACATGGCCTAAAATCACAAATATGAACACAAGAGGCATGGTAAGGTTCATATAGATTCGCATAATCATGTTTAGCCTCATTTTATCCCATGTCAACATTAAAAATACCGTTTTGATCCAAAAGTAGCTAGAACTTACATAGTTAGGCCTAGGGAAAGAAGCATGGATCATCTTGGCTAAGAAAGGTGCCTCCTTTGTAGAAGAATCGTCATGGAACTCGCATAGCAATGTTGATTTGGCCTTGATTTGGTGTAGCAAGCTTGCACCTTTTGATTTGAACTTGATTTGAGTGCATAGGCTCTAGGGATTGGAGATAGAGGCCATGATCAATATTGATTTTGGCAGCACTTAGTTGCTAGGTTTGATTTTTAGGGATTTAGGTTAGGTTTAGGGCCTTTTTATAGAGATTAGGATAGTTTTAGGCCCTTAGATTAACCCTAGGATAGATTAGGACCATCAGATCTCGGAAGCTTCCAGAACCAGCCCAAGAACAAGACCAGGTGAGACAAACAGGTGCGCCAGGCAAATTGCCCCGGCCACCCCCTGTCGACAGGCAAGTCGACAGGGCTGTCGACTTGGTCTGGGCCCAAGTCGACAGGCCTGTCGACAGCCCTGTCGACATGGCCTAGGCGGGAAACTTCCCGCCTGGCCCCAGATCTGATTTTCATAATTATTTCCGAAGTTCAAATTTCCAGAAATCTTCTTTGGGCCTTTAACGGGTCATACGGACTCCGATTCTCGAAAACTCGGACTCTATTTCGCGTATTTTTCCGAGACGAACGCAATGGCAAAGCCCGTTTTACTTGATTCAGAATTTAAAATTAAATTCTGCCTTGATTCTCGTTTTAACATGTTATCGAAATACGAGTTGTTACAAGTCACGAGCCGATGTCAGGAGGGCGAACCACGAATCGAAGCATGGACATGAATGGAAGCTTGGAGCTACGAACCGAAGAAACACGAACGGGAAGAGACCAAAACCCGAGATGCAAAGGTAGTTCAAATGAGAAATTAGAACTCAGGATCCAGATGGGAACCAACGAGTTAACTTCACGATTGGACTTTGCTGCGGGGCGAGTGCAAAGGGGTTATCGATATCCATAACTTTAGCTCACCACTTAGAGACGGGTTAGTGGCTATGGATCAGTGCAATGGGGTCATAGTGACTCTATGGAGCAAAGTGATCATAGCGAAGGATTGGGTGATCGGGTGGTGGATATCGTATGCTTTACGCACTGAGTGAGAGATGTGAGGATGATTGCTATGTTTAATGTTTGCTATCACCATGACCCACACCCCATTTACACTTTATGATAGTATTACCTTGGAGTACTGTACATCTTGTTGTGCTAACTCTTTGGGTGCAGGAATAGGTTTAGGTATGACTGGATTATACCTGTTATTGTTTTGTTTTGTTGCTTATCGCTCATATTAGACTTTTGTCTGACCCAGAGTTTTATGTCTCTTCTTATTACTCTGGGTGCTCTTAAACGGGCAGACTAGAGACAGGTCAAGTGATTATACACGAGTAGCTGTACCGGAGACGAGCAGGAGGCTTCCACGTATGATGTATACATATATCTCCCTGTGTTGTTGTTGGTCACTACTTTGGGCATTAGTAGTGCACCTTTCTATTTTGCCTTAGAGACAGTATTCTGAAGTTGTAATAATGATGTGGATCATGAGCTGTATTTTGAATTTCCGCTGCTATGATGATTATGGTTTAGTTTTCAGCTTATGCACTGTCTCGCCTGTTTTATGTCAAGTATGTTATTATTATATTTTATTCCATGCGCTGTGAGACATTCTACAGGTTCCTTTGGTAGTTTAGCTTCAAACCCTTTTTCTTTGGCGACCGTCCCGTGCTGGTCGGGAATCAGTATAGCGCATTTCAGGGAAATGTCGGCTGGTGCGGGGCGGGCCGTCACATTTGGTATCAGAGCTCTAGGTTGCGTAGTTAACCTAGGGAAAGACACCGAGGAGAGATAGTACACGTATATGAGAGCGCGTATTTGTGATATTTTGGGTTTTCAAAAGCTATATATATATATATATACTATTAGTATATTTAAGGATGAAGTCGCACTGCACTCACACCACTGAAGAGATGGTTAATCGCTTTCTCCTTACAGATTGAACGATGAGCCGATATACTAGGGGTACTGGTAGAGGAGATAATGATGGGAATGCTTCTGATATGAGGACGATGTTTACTACCTTCATCCGAGAGATGCTTAGGGATGTTCGGGGAGCAGTTCCTAATGCTGCTAACGGTGGTGGTGCAGTAGTGCAGGCGCCTAGGGCCGATTTCGCCAAGCTTAACAAGGATTATACTGGTCTTGGCGGGAAGCCATTCCATGGAATGGAGTCGGCTACGGATGTTCTAGATTGGTTGGATAGTTGTGAGCGCATCTTCGAGGACTTGGGAATCGATGACGAGCTATGAATTGGCGGAATGCTATTAAAGCAGCTACTCCTGAAGATTAAGTTACCTGGAATCAGTTTATGACTCGTTTCAGCAAAAAGTTCATTCCAACTGCTCACAAATTTGAACTATTTAGGAATTTTTTGGAGCTTAAGCAGAATGGTAGGGGAGTCTCAGAATATATTGCTGAGTTCGATACTTTATCGAAGTAGGGATTATCTCTTATCGACACTGCCGAGAAGAAGAACGAGAAGTTCATAACTAGCTTAGATGAGTACTTAAGAGAAAGGCTGATACCCCACATTGACGAGACGTTCGAGTCTACAGTGGGGAAAGCATTGAGATCGGAGAGTCTTTACCCTAAGTCAAAGGCCGATGTTGCTATTGCATCTGTAGAGGAACCAAAGCCGCAAGCAAGCGGTGGAGGTAAGAAGGAGTCTCAGAATAAGAGAAAACAAGATCAGACCAAGGGTGGTTAGAAAAAGAAGGACAAGAAAGATAAAGAGTGCTTTAGTTGTGGCAAGAAGGGCCACTATGCTAGAGATTGTCAGGAAAAGCTTGGGGAAAAGAAGTGCTTCAATTGCAGCCAAGTGGGACATCACATGGATAATTTCCCGCAACCCCCTAAAGAGAAGTAGATTGTGAAAGCATATGCTATCAACGCTGTTCCTTCTTCGTCGAATGCCCCAACTGCGGTGGAGAAGGGAAAGGTCATCATTATTCACAGTATGCTATCTATTTATGATGTTTCTATTCTAGTTTTGTTGATAGCGAGACATCCCGTTCCTTCATATCTAGTGACTTGATATATAAGTTGGGATTGGAACCTGAGATAGTCGATAGACCTTTAGTTGTGACGAACCCGATAGGTGGTTCGACTAGTCTTTGCATGATTTGTTGTAATGTGGTCTTATCGAGTTATGGATGTACGTTTGCTTGTGATTGCTTAGTTGTTTTGCTAGTATCATCTCACGTAGATTGTCCGAATTCGGAGGAGATGTTCCTTGAGTGCTTGTCTGATATTGGTTTAGGCCTTTGGGGCTTGTGCTTAGGGAATGTCGAGTTAGACTTGGATAGTTTGCGTGAGATATAAGTAGTTGTTGTGATTTCCATTGAATGATATCTCGGCTTACTCGAGGAGTGATGTGCAGTTGTGACATGATAAGACTGTTCAATGGTATGGGTTGATGCGAGTTAGACTCAATAGGGTTATGAGATGACTCGAGTGGGACTCGAGAAAGATGCAAAGTAATGGATTGTTTAGGACCCTATGTTGATGTTCTTTTCGAAAGAATAGGATTTCTTCGTTGATCTTGGAGATGCAATGAATAGGGAGATGACTTACGCTGGAATAGAGTTTGTCGGTAATGGATATGCAAGACCAGGTCTGAGTTTATGGGTAATAGATTGACTTGAGTTGGACTCGAGAAGGCTGCAAGGAAATGGATTGGCTCGAGTTGGACTCGAGAAGGCAGCAAGATAACTGATAGACTTGGGTGGGACTCGAGTGTTTTAGGCGGACTAGAAGCAGGGATATCTGGGGACACCCGTTACCTTGGATCCATTGGACGTGATCTAGTTATCCTTGGAGGATAAACGTACGTTGGATGTATGGTAGTCCATATGGAGGCGGGGCTTCCATTAGCCTTGGGATTGGTTGGACCAATCAAGTGGGCATCGACGTATGTATGGATGCGGGGCTTCCGTTAGCCTTGGGATTAGTTGGACCAGTCAAATAGGTATCAACGTGTGTATGGCTTTAGCAGGTGATAAATAGGACATGTTTGATGGATGCTATGGTTGTTCCTGTTTTATTCCCTTGAGTAGACTATCACCTGTAGGATTCTGGTAATAGAGAACGAAGAGATGACGGTATACACAGATCCATGTGGTACCAGACTAGGTGCTGTACTGATGCATTGAGCAAGAAACATGCCAGTTTAGATGCTACGCTTCTTGAATGGAAGTAATTGGAGTATATCGTGGGAGATGATTTCAGACCTAAATATGGATTGGATCTAGAAATATTGGCAAGTTTGACGGTTAGACAGACTTTGATTGAGCGGATTGGTTCCAATTAGAGGGACGATCCTAAAACCTAATAGAAATCATCTCCAAGGAAGAGATGAATACCGATGGTGTGAAAATGAACAAGTATGGACCAGATGGAGAAGGATGGCTTTGAAATAATGATAGACTAGTTGTACCAAATGTCAATGGATTGAGAGATGAAGTTCTTAGAGAACGTCATCACTCAAAAACTGACTATGCACCCCCGGTGGTAACAAAATGTATCGAGACATGAAACAGACCTACTACTGGAAAAGGATGAAGATAGATGTTAGGAAGTTTATCTCCAAAAATGAATTGCTTGTTAGTTAAAACTGAGCAAAGGAAGCCTAGTGGTTTGTTACAATCATTGAAAATTCCCGAATGGGATTGGGAATAAGTCTCGATGGATTTTATAGATGGTTTACTGAGGATTAGATTGGGCCATGATAATATTTGGGTGATTGTGAATCGATTCACCAAGAGTGTAAGGTTTATACCTGTCAAATCGGATAGAATGGCAGCTAAGTTAGTAAAACTGTATATGAAGTGGGTAGTAAGATTTCATGGAGTATCCAAAGGCAATGTGAGTGACCGAGATCCATTATTTACTAGTGGGTTTTAGAACAGCTTACAAGAGGCTTTACGATCAAAATTACATCTCAATACCGCGTATCATCCTCCACCGATGGTCAAACAGAGAGGGTGAATCGAGTATTAGAAGTTCTCTTGAGAGCTTGTATATTGGATTTTGGTGGATCATGGGATGACCATTTGCACCTAGTTGAATTTGCATATAATAATAGTTGTCTGTCTAGTATTGAATTGGCTCCATTTGAAGCTTTGTACGGAAGACCGTGCAACTTACCATCATGTTGGTTAGAAAACAGTGGGAAATTTGTGCTTAAACTAGAAGTAATAAGAAAAACTTCAGATAAGAACAAGGTTGTCCAACAATGAATGAAGGCTGCCCAAGATAAGCAAAAGGGTTAGGCTGATAGAAGACGAAGAGATTTGGAATTCTTCGTTAACAACTTGGTATTCGTCAAGATCTCTCCATTGGAGAGTGTGATTCGATTCGGTAGGAGATGCAAGTTGGTACCAAGGTTTGTTGGTTCATTTCCCGTTCTCAAGCGAGTTGGGAATTTAGCATATAGAGTTGAATTACCAGACCAGATGGCGGGATTTCACAACGTATTTCATGTTTCCCAGTTAAGGAAGTTTGTGCACGACCCGAATGTGACTATTTCACCAAATCAGTTGGACGATATCGAGGTAGAACTCGAGATGGTTGGGAACCACAAGACGATTCGTATTGCCGAACACGATACGAAACAACTTCAAAGGAAGACGGCGGAACTACTCAAAGTCCAGTAGGGTGGGAATGAGAAAGACTGTACTTGGGAAACAGAGGAGAGCATAAGAAAGTCGTATTTAGAACTCTTTGCCTGGTAAGTTTTTAATAGTGATAGTTTCTTCCCTCGTTAGTAAACCGCATGCTAGGGTAGGCTTGTGTTTGTTATGTATGTTTGATTGATTGCAAATAATTGATAGGCATGCGGGAACCTTTGTATGTTTTGGTTAAGGAATTTCGGGGGCGAAATTTCTTAAGGGAGGGAGAATGTAACGACCCGCATTCTACGCATCGAAGGATCGTAGAATATTTATTTCTTTCACATACGAAGTCGTATGGTCATAACTTTGGAAGACGACTATTGGGGTTATTTCCCATGTTCATGATTTTTGCCGATTTTTATTTGATCGTTTTTCCCCTAGCTGATCTTGTTTCGACCATAACTTTTGATTGGTAAGGAGTTTTGACCTTAAACCACTTCCATTGGATTCACATGATGGTTTACAATTTCGTAGAGTGGTCACATTAGCTAAACGGACTTACCATTTGGGAAATATGGATGAATTAAGGTTTAGAAGGTGAAAAACAGCTTAACCGGGCCAAATAGGATGATTAACAGCTAGGCCCATTGGGGGATTTCGGGATTAGAGCTTTATAAGGGATGATTAGGGTTAGGGAAACCTTTTCTTTGTCATTTTTCAGCCGCCACTAACACCCTTTCAACTCTATAAATTGCCTCCACTTTCTAAAACACCTTCAAATCACTTTCTAATCAAGGATTAAGCTTAGCAACATCAAATCAAGGAAAAATAACACCATTTCAGAGTTAGACCAACTGTTAGACACTGGAAATCGCCCCAAATCAATGGAGTTTCAGTTTTGAAAGTTTTATTTGTGGCAAATGTGAGTGATTTGCATTGTTTCTCACTAATTATGGTTGAATAGGGGTGATTAGTGATAATTAGCGAAATTTTAACTCAGAAAAATCTGGAAAAAATTTGTAAAATTCTAAAACATCATTTTATGTCTCTGTTATAAATTTGGGTTAGTTTGGTTAAGTTTTGCTAACCCTATCATTAGTTATGCTTAAACATGATTAGGGGAAAACATGGGGTTCTTGGGTATGTTTGACCTATATTATCATGATTATTTATTGTTTTGGCGTTTGTGGATGACTATACATGTTGCTATGACTAGTTGGAGTGTTTTGTAATTGTTTAGAACAGTTAGAAGAGTCAAAAATGCCGTCGTGTGGCGTAAAAACAGTCGCTGGAAGTTGAAGGAAAAATATGCAGGAGCCAGACCGGATCGGATCGCCCCTTATCCAAACCGACCCATTCGTGAAGCACATGCCACGACCCGACCCGATCGTAGAGCACACCCCCATCACGAACCGCCTGTGCCACGAGCTGGTGCAACACCCACGAGCCGACCTGGAAGCATCACGAACTGAACTATGGGCCATGAGTGGACCTAGACACCACGAACCGCCACTGCAACTCGCGAACTAGAGGAAGGACTACGAACCGATCACGAAGGCTACGAATCAGAGCCTGGAGTCACGATGTCATGAGCCGCGAGTCGAAGGGGGATTAAGAATCGATGTCCACTAGCAGGAGTCACGAGCCGATGTCAGGAGGGCGAACCATGAATCGAAGCATGGACATGAATGGGAAGCTTGGAGCTACGAACCGAAGAAACATGAACGGGAGGAGACCAAAACTAGAGATGCAAAGGTAGTTCAAATGAGAAGTTAGAACTCGGGATCCTGATGGGAACCAACGAGTTAACTTCACAATTGGACTTTGCTGTAGGACGAGTGCAAAAGGGTTATCGATATCCATAACTTTAGCTCACCACTTAGAGACGGATTAGTGGCTATGGATCAGTGCAATGGGGTCATAGTGACTCTATGGAGCAAAGTGATCATAGCGAAGGATTGGGTGATCGGGTGGTGGATATCGTATGATTTACGCACTGAGTGAGAGATGTGAGGATGATTGCTATGTTTGATGTTTGTTATCACCATGACCCACACCCCACTTACACTTTATGATAGTATTACCTTAGAGTACTGTACATCTTGTTGTGCTAACTCTTTGGTTGCAGGAACAGGTTCAGGTATGATTGGATTATACCTGTTATTGTTTTGTTTTGTTGCGTATCGCTCATACCAGACTTTTGTCTGACCCAGAGTTTTATGTCTCTTCTTATTACTCTGGGTGCTCTTAAACGGGCAGACTAGGGACATGTCAGGTGATTATACACGAGTAGCTGTACCGAAGACGAGCAGGAGGCTTCCACGTATGATATATACATATATCTCCCTGTGTTGCTGTTGGTCACTACTTTGGGCATTAGTAGTGCACCTTTCTATTTTGCCTTAGAGACAGTATTCTGAAGTTGTAATAATGATGTGGATCATAGGCTGTGTTTTGAATTTCCGTTGCTAGGATGATTATGGTTTAGTTTGCAGCTTATGCACTGTCTCGCCTATTTTATGTCAAGTATGTTATTATTATATTTTATTCCATGTGTTGTGAAACATTCTAATGTTCCTTTGGTAGTTTAGATTCAAAACTTTTTCTTTGGCGACCGTCCCGTGCTAGTCGGGAATCAGTACAGCGCATTTCAGGGAAATGTCGGCTGGTGCTGGGCGGGCCGTCACATAACTGGAGTTTGAATGAAAATTACTAGCTTTTCGTAAATACTTAAATTTTACCTTCTGTTCTGAGATAGCTAGTTAAATTCTTGTGAATACTTAAGTGATAGTAATTAAATTTAATGTTGTATCATCTTAGTGCGTTCAGATTTGAATTTAACCCGGCAGATCCTTAAGTGACGATGATCCATTTTTCATCGACTTGAGAGTCGATACACTCTTCAACTTGGATAGACAGACCTATATTGTTGAGTTAGTTTTGTTTAAGTGTAATGCAGTTATTCATCAACTTGAGAGTCGATACACTCTTCAACTTGGGTAGACAGACCTATATTGTTGAGTTAGTTTTTTTAAAGTGTAATGCAACTATTCTTTGTTGTTTGGATAAGTGTTACATTCCAGCCCTATCCATTTATTTGGTTCACAGTTAGATAATTTTTGCCTTGAGTTAAGCAAATTCGCATAGCCACACTATTTTATTGAGATAGATTTTTAGCTTATATTGTTGAGTTAGGCTATTATTACACTGTATGGAGGGATTTATTATGTTGAGTTAAGCTCTGTGTCATTGTATTAAGTTGAAGGTTAGCTACTGTTATTGTTTCATTATGATGATTGTACTTTGTAGATTTTGGGATGGTTATTTAGTATCTTTAAGCTCTGAAGAATTTGATTGCTATCACCATTTTTTGATGATAGTCCATTAGAGACTAGATATCGATTTATGAGATGATGATTTTGATGTATACACATGTTTAGGATTGTTTGGTTTTGGGCGTATTTCTGTTGTGGCTTGTTTTATTATTAAGTCGTATTTTTATGATAATGGATTTATGAAATAATGATTTAGATCGATCTATCTTATTATGATTATTTTGGTTTAAGAATATTTTATTATGACTTATTCTATCGTTAAATCATACATAAATATGGATTCTGAAATTAAGATTTGGTTTGATATGCCTTATATGATAAATTGGTTTTAGGCATGTTTTGAGATGACTTTTTTTATGATTAAGTCATATATTTCAGTATTTATATCTCACCCCTTTTACTAGATATTGTTCGACCTATCTATTTTTATAATACTTAGGTCATGCCGAGACCCTATAGACACAGGGACTTGTTAACTTTTAGATTTTTTGTTAGTACTGGAGTAGATTATTTTGACTGTGTACTTTACTTCACTGTTGTTTACATATTGACACTTAGAAAGATATACCGTGTATATAATTTAGTAGTCATCGTGCATCTGATATAAGATATAATATTTGGATATGATGTTTACTATTCCATTGTGATTTGTGACTATGATTCGGATTATTGATATCATATATTTTTCTAAATATTTTAAATCGATATGTTTATTACTTTGTATTAATGTTGTACACCTAAAAAAAATCTTCATTTTATATCGTTATTGTGGAAATAAAGACGTGGCAGTGTTAGTTAAAGATATATTCATATCCAATTACTCTTAACCAATTGTATTCTCGTGTTATTAGACTATATTACTTGTAATGTTCTTTAATAATATGGGCGTAATAGTGGGTTTACAAGACCCTTGTTCAGTTATTTATATAAAAAGTTCTACTCTCATAACTTTGTTTCTCCTATTTCCCTAATTTTATATTAACAAAACCTTGGCTTGTTGGGTCAAAGTTTTCGAATTAGGGTTAGATATTTATTTTATCACCTATTTGAATGATATGCTAGTGGGTCGTATACTATACTATGGCTTAATAATCCAATGTCACCAAAGAAAATAAATAAATGCATATTAAATAAGAATCAAACTATGATTTTATATTGGCTCGGAATAGTTCTCCTACGTTCAGTCCGTAAGCATCTCTTAGGCATTTCACTCGTCATTCCCTTGCTTAACCAAAAGGAATAGGTTGAATACAACTCCTTTTTTCCTTGTCCTTGAAGTTCTCCAACGGGACTTGATAGAGCAAGAAAAATTGATGAAATGTGTTCGTGAAAAGTACGTATAAGTCGCTATCATACATTCTTCCTATAATCTCGAAGAAATGATTATTCAAATGTGCGTATAGGAAGTTTATAGTTTTTGATTACTTTTGGAATTGCAGGAGTATAAATAATAGAGTTGATAAGAGACAACAAAAGTAAATACTCAAAAATTGGTATTCTTCTTCTTGTATAATAGTAAATAGATGCTAATTTGAAAAGATGTAACCACTGGAGGAGCAACCTCTCTTAATCAAAGATGTAATTTTAGGAGTTAACAATCTTCCATATTTATTATAATGACTACTATACATGGTATAAATAATAAACAAACATATATTGACACTCCTATTAATATACCCCCCTTAAAATTTCTCCTCCTTTGAAAATAGAATAAGAGACATCGAGAACATGAAACGTTGTTCACAACCACACTACATTAAATACAAGTCACAATATAACATGCAACATAATTAAACATTTTAAACATACAAAATATGAAAGTTTGACCTTAGAACCAACACATGACTACATACATATAAGAAAAACATAAACGCATAGATGGAACATTATGTAATGTCGACACTATGATTTCAAGCAATGTAAACCATAGGAGCGAGGAGGTCATTAGTTGACATAATGCAGTCTTCATGATCTAAAATTAAAGTGATAAATCAAAAAATTTCAGAAATAGAAGAATGTAAAGAAAACATTATAGCTTACCATTTACCGCAAGGAGAGGATGTAGTAAAAGAGCGACTCCATATTTTTTGAGAGAGGATTTGATTTCTTGTAATTCATCTAAAACTCGATCAATAATTGTCTCAAGATGATATATTTGAGAGCTCACTTTTGGAAATCCTTGAGTGATTTGATTTTCAAATCTCCTTTGGTTTCCGTGGTCATTAAAATTTGTAAGGTCACCAGGTCACCATGAATTGTTTCTACTGGTTCAATGTTTCTTAATCTTCATCCTCTTCTTTAGCAAAACCTCTCTTTACCCTTACTACTACTTTTTCCCTCACCAAACCCTTCCTCTATTGGTTATTTTCCTTGTTTCTCAAAGCAGAATTTTTAGCAAGAACAGTTTACCATGTATTAATTCGTTGTATATATTCCTTGAAGCCTTCATATTGTAGAACTTGTTTAGGTAACTTCATCAAACTATATAATTTTTTTCTCAGCTATTTTAACATCAACCATCTCTACTCTCGTTCCATGAATATTTTGATTTCTTAGGAAATTGAGTTATATTTGCTGAATAAACGAGAGTTCTACTATAACAAAAATAATTACAAAGTTTCTTATATATGAAATTTGACCAGTTTATTTGAATGTTGCCACAGATAGCATCAAAAGCTTTATATTCATTATCATAAATGATTTCATGGCTACCAAGATGCAAGATTATATTGTTAATTAGCATTCAAAGTAAAAGCCCTAGGCGAGGGCGAAGATCTTTAAATTGTGATTTTCCTCTTAAACCATTTCATAAATGATGACTAATTTCATCTCTTTTTCTTCCCTTAATGTCGACATCTTATAAATCCAATCTTGTATTTCCAATCTTTAAATTCTTGTGTATCTACTATCTTTACTACACAATGGACCAAAACATCCTTCATCACGATGAATTCTAATATCTTTACTATTCATACTTGCTAAAAATAACTGTATAGATAGAGTATCAATTTGAACATTGTTGTCGTGAACGTTAATACCAGCTGTAAGTCTTGATCGATTAGTGAAACCTTTGATGTTATAATTAGAGAAATCATTCAAGTCATTGAGCAAACACGAGAGCATTTTCATGTGCGAGAGTTATTGAATCGACGCTCTTAGGGCTATTGTAAAGCCATATTCTAATCTAGTTCTCTGATGGAATTATTGAGCTACCTTTAACAATAGTTTTCTCTTTTTGCTAGTTTGCTACTTTGCTCTCAGGCTGAGGGTTTTGGAGCCATACCAGAAGGATAATGTTTTGGGTTTTAATTTCTGGAAAGAATAAAGGTTTGAGTTTATATTACAAGAGTGGAAGACGACACGTAGAATGAGACGATGAGGATAAATGAAGAGGTGTGGGATGAATTGGTGGAGTATTTATTGCAAGACTGAACATATATAAATCCGGGTCTATAGGCAAACATATGTTTAAAATATTTTTCAAGCATCTTAAAATATGTAGGGATGAACCTGAGAGTCAGGAAACATTCGGAACTAAAGCTAATTGTGTGAGAAATAAAACTAGACATTTGAAAGTAGAAGAAAATGTCCTTTCAGATTTATTAGACGTTTGGATTTATTGTACAAGACGTATGAAAATAATCAAACCAAATTGTTTAATTTTAAGTGTGAAGGCTAGGGTTGGAAATTTGACCCGACCCGATAGACCTGGACCCAACCCGGTGGGTCTCGGTTTTAGACGGATCGGGTTTTGTTGGGTATAAACTATACATTTCAAAAATCTGGATCCGACTCGACCCGAGCTTCGGGTCGGGCCGGGTTCAATTTGATCGTAACATTAAAAATACATATATTTCAATGTTTTTTGGACGGGTTTTTTGGGTCGGGTCAATTTGGGTTTGGTTTGGTCAAGTCTTAATTATATTTTTCATCACTAAGACCCGGTCCGAGACCCATCAGGTTTGTTTTGGGTTGGGTCTTTCCGATTCGGTTCAGTTTGGGTTTTCGGTTCTTATTTCTAATTGTCATCCCTAGTAAAGGGAGATGCCTAGAATAATAAGTCAAGCATTTGATTTAAAAAGAAAATAATTTTTTCTGCATATTCAGATGTCTGGATTTATTAGAAATTTCAATCTGGTAATAATATATACATTTTATTTATAGATATTAAATACAATTTTCATTTATAATTTCTATATGATCATAAATTAGTTATTAAATATATATATATATATATATATATATATATATATATATATAATCACTTTCTTATGTTTCTTGCGAAGACACTTCTTAGTTCAATTTGACTCATAAATTTTCAAAGGAGGATTTCCAGGTGGAGATTCTTTCTTCAAGTGAACAGTCTTTTGTTGAAGAGCGACCATAAAATTTCATTAGATGTCATTCAATAAAATTCAAGTGTTCTCCTTGTCTACCTAGTTCCTAGTATTATTTCATTCCGAGGGAATGATAGATGGAGGAGTCGATCGAGTAAGCACGTAATGTTCGGGCTTGCGCCAAGTAAAAAAGTTTGTCCTGCCTTATCGGGACAAACCATGAAGACATGCACTGATTGCCGTTTCAATTTCACAAAGTGCTCCCTCGATGAAAGAGATAGGAAGCGACGTCACCACTCGATATATGTTTCCACTAATGGCATTTCCATACTTTTTTAGTTCGACGTCGAGATTTCATCGTTCCATTTGATCTTGTAGTTTGATCGATGGAACAAGATTGGGGCTCGTGATACCTAGTTGCTTTCTTTGATCGTGACTTACCATGTTAAGGGCTCAGTTTTATTATCCATGCGTGTAACATCCCGTCTTTAGTCGCCTGAACGTAATACTATGGGTGACTGCAGCATCCACAACGATTAACTTCGGGCCTCGCGGTGGGGAGTGTTATGGCATAGCTAATCTATACATGAAAGAATGTAGGGTTCGTCAAACTTAAATTTGATTGAGTTATGGTTGCTTGTTTGCTAAATTGATTGCTTGTTGAACTTAAATGGACTTAGTCTTTGAGTCCAGCAGTTCATTTACTAGGAGGATATGAAATAACAATGGTAGTGAGAGGATGTTGGTAACGATAGTGGGCCAGGACAAGCTATTCAATAGTGAGTTGTCTTCGATTTAGCGGTAGTGGGTTGAGACTTAGATCCTCAGTAGGCGAGTCGTTTATGATTGGAAAATAGCGGTCTGAGACACTTCTTTAGTAGTAAGTCGTCACCTGAGCTTGTAGCTTGAGAATATCTGGACACATTCGATGAGGTGACCAAATTGCTACCATGTTAGGGTGGAGTTCCGTATCGATTTAGCTATGGATGTTGTTTCGGTTGGGAATCCCGAGAGGATTTTACCAATTACGGGTAGTTGGTTGGTGTATGCAGATTATAGCGCCTCATGCATTGTTTTGATCATGATTGGTTGGTTGGGCCGTTTGGGCCAACTAGTGAGTCGACTGTTAGAAAATGTTGAATGGATCGTTGAGGCAAAATAAACACTAGAGGGGGTGAATAGTGTTTTTGAGAATTTAAACAAAATCTTAAACTTGTATAAATTACTAGATGAATCAAACACCACAAACACAATCACAGACACAAATTCAAACACAAACAAAAGAATAAACAAAAATAAAAATGTAGAAAAGGAAATAACACATCGGATTTTATACTGGTTCGGATTACTTCTTCGTCCAGTCCCACGCAACGCTGGATTGCGCAGAGTTTTATTACTATATCAATATCCAATTACAATCCTCCTTGATTTCACGGCTACAAGGGATACCACCGATTCTGTCCTTGATTTCACGACTACAAGAGATACCACTGATTCCATCCTTGATTTCACGCCTACAAGGGATATCAACGATTCACTTTACTCAACCCAAACAATTACAAACAGCCTTATAACTCTTCATTAGCACTTGGTTCAGAGAGTAGAGAATAGAGAGTGTGGAGAGAAGAAGTTCTATCAAAACGGAATTGAATTCGGTAGAGTATAAGTGCAGAAATCATAAAAATGATTAAGAATAATGGCATAAAGAAAGAGGATGAAGTTAGAGAAGAAGAGATGATAAAAAAATTGAATTTAACCCCGTTTTATAATGTATGAATGGATGCCACGCTTCAGAACCGTCACAAATATTGAAAAGACACTTCCTTTCAAAATTGAAAAAATGACAGTTATATGTCGACATAGTGTTTTATGTACGTCGACATACTCTTAGTGTAAATTTCATTTCTGACCATTTTCAAAGTATTTTGATATATAAATATAATTCTGGAAATTCTTGAATTAAAATATAGTGTTATAAATTAATATTGTAAAGTAGAAAATCATATGAAAACATAAGTTTAAACTGTATAAACATATTTATATAATTACAAGGTTTTAAACTATATATAAATATAAAAGTATAAAAATATAAATATATAAAACTTAAGTTTGAAAAGCAAAAGTAAAGTAAGAAAAGAAAATAAAAAGATAGAAAATAAAATAGAGAGGAAATAAAATACAAAGGATTGAAGATATAATTTGAAAACAGAACCTGAAAATCAGAATTTGATTTTGAATCTGGAGTGCTATTTAGAGTCTTACATAATTTAGACTCTATAACTATATTAGTCTTGAACTCTTGAAATCTTGAATACTCATGAGTCTTGAAATTTCTCTGAACTCTGTATCTCTAATATCTTTAAACTGTATAGTCTTTAGTAATATTTCCTGTATATAAATCCTACATATATGTGTATATATATTCTATACAAAGGTGTTAGTATACATTTTATAATCAATTAATATTGAAATAAGGTTGTTGTCATCAAAACTCTATTCTCCAACATCGACATATTTTGTCGAGGTGGAGTCTTTTGATGGAGATTTAGTCATTTTTGGCAGTAGTACTATTATTGTTGTTCTTATCATGATGTGCTTTGGTATAATTATTGATGATCTGTTACCTTCTGAGACTTATGGTATTTGACATTTATGGTTTTATTTATAGTACATCTATTTATGAGATGTTATATTTTATCCCTTCTGCTGTGTGAGATTCTGATTTCGTTTAGATTGCTCTGTGATGTTTATTTTTAGTATTTTCTTATAGGAACCAACGATCTGTTTATAATGGCTCTACGTTTCGATGGGCCTTTTCTAGGTCGGAATTTTGGCCCATTCCGGGCGGGTTGTTATTAGCCTACAATAATTTTGTGTTTTAGTGGTGAAACCAAACTCGTAGTTTTGTTTTGATCAATGTCTTGTATTCTTCATCCATAGCATATTTCCAAATTTTGCTCTTCCTGGCTTCTTCATAGCTTGTAGGCTCTCTATCACAAATATCTGCATTGTACACTTTGGGTTTAAAAATTCCACTTTTTGCTCTAGTCATCATGCGATGGTCATTCATTGGCTTGTTATGATTTTCATCTAACCTATTACTATTTGATAATGCATCACTGTTGTTATTGTCACTGTGTTGTTCATTTGCATTGCTGCTATCACTGTCATCATGCACTTCATGTTGTTGTGTGTCATCTAGTAGTTTGTCTAAACTGTAATCTATTCTCGTGTTGTCTATGGAGTGAGTGCTTCTGTTTCCTCATGATCATCACCCATTTGTTTGCATTCATTCTAGTCAGATCATATAGTTGGTGGTTGCATAACTATTGTTTGCTCATTGATTCTTTTTAGTTTTTTTTTGATATTTTTCTTTGCAAAAGGAAACACATGTTCGTTAAAAACAACATGTGTAGAAAAATATATTCTCCCAATAGCTGTCAAGACATCTGTATTCTTTTTGGTTACTGGTGTAACCCAAAAAGGTGCATGGTGTTGATCTCATACTCAACTTGTGCCTACTATATGGTCTTAGGCATGGAAAGCATAGGCACCCAAAAATTCTCAATTCTTGATAGTTGAGTTTAACCCCAAACAACATCTCATTTGGGTATTTGTTTTCAAAACTTTGGTTGGTAGCCTATTTATTAAGTACACTGATGTTGCAAATGTCTCTGCCCATAATTTAAGTGGCAGCGATGCTTGTTACATTAGCGATAACCTTGTTTCAAAAACATGTCTACGCTTTATTTCTACCAGGCCATTCCATTCTGATGCATGGGGAGAAGTTATTCTGTGTTTGATTCCTTTTTCATCAAAAACTTCTTTAGTGGTTTAAACTCAGCCCCAATTTATGACTCTTGTCTATTTGGCAATGAGTACAAACATAGCAGTCAGGTAATTTTTCAATAGAAATTTTATTGTCATTTAATACTTGTTTTACAATCCCAATTTGCAATGCCAAGTTTCAAATACATTTCTCTTAACGTCAGCATTAAATTCCACATTATAACAGCAGTTTCCTATGCCAGTTCCACCACTTGTACTGATTTTGCTAAACTTGTATAGTGCTTTATACACTGTAACAATACATTTTTGTTACGTAGGTCCTTAACAAGGCAAAAGTTTGTGTGAAACTCCAAGTATACGTTATTGTCATTAGCAAACTATGAGACACTTAGTATATTTTTCTTTATTTTTTGTACCTTTAAAAGATTATTAGGTATAGTTGTCTCTTTGCATTGACGTACCCATTACAATTATGAGATATACTTACAATTTCCCTATTTTCTATACTAATAGTTTGCGTACCTGAGTAATTCTTGCTCCCTAAATTGAGATTTTGCAAATTGTTGGTCACGTGATTTGTTGCACCAGAGACTGGATACCAGTCATCAATGTAAATGTCATCATTTTTGATTGAGTCATCACTGCTACATGCTTGCACTGTTGTGCTTTATGAATTGTTTCTTGACTGGTTTGCTTGAGCCATGTTAACACTTGGTCCCCTTTGACTGTTTTGTCCTTGCTCTGTCACATTATATTCAGAGTTAAACTTGAAATAGCATTTATCAGCAATGTGTCCTAGTTTCTCACAAAATTGACATTTTACTCTACTGTTATTATTCCATCTGTCGCCTCTTCCTCTCTGAGTCTGATTACCTCTTTTTAGTTGGTTATCTGATTTGTTATTCAAAATATTACCGTTCTGCTGATTCTTGTTACTTCTTGAAACATATGCATAGTTAACTGAATACTTAGATTGAGTTAACTTTCATTGTTCAACTCTTCCCTCATGAGCGAGAAGAGTTGAATGTATGCATTACAGATTTGGTATAGTTCTTTGAGAGGCAATAAATGTGACGACATATTCGTATTCGTCATCAAGACCGCAAATTATGTACAACACCTGCTCACTTTCTGATATTTTATGACCAGTAGTACTAAGTCAATCACACAAAGTTTTAATTTTGGTGAGATACTCGCTCATTGGCGTTTTTCTTCCTTATAGTTTGCAACTGTCTTTAATAGTTCATAACTCTTGAATCTGACAGAGAAAAAAAGATTTGCTCTATTGATGTCCAAATTTCATACGAAGTGTTACTTCCAATAATTTGTGATAGCAAACTTGCACTTATGGAAGATAGTAGCCAAGATGCAAGTAGATTGTCTTGTTTTTGATACATGATATAATCTTGATTGTTGATTACATTTCCATCTTTGTCTTGTACCATGACAGGTGGCACAGTGATAGTCCCACTGATGTATTCTTGGAGGCCATATCCTTTCAGTGTTGTTTCCACTTTAAACTTTCAAAGCATGTAGTTATCTTCATCTAAGGGGATGATGATAATGTGGCGTTTTGGTTTGATAATGGTGGAAATGGGTGAAGGGCTCTAGTGCCTTGGACTCTTAAAGTAGCAGAACTCAAATCATCGTTATTTCCAACCATTCTTGAAACAATTAGGGTGAAAAATGATGTGATTCTTGGATGGCAGATGACAATGTTTCCACCAAAAAGAAAATGGCAATGATTTATGCAATAAAGAAAAAGAAGTGGTGGCTTTCTTGGATGGCAGATTATAAAACTACAACCCAAAGTCTCTTGATCAAATGAAGACACTGTTCTGACGATCAACATGTAGCAGCCAGAGTAAAAGATGATGATAATACTCTGATTCTTCTCTTGGCAAGGCAACAAATTCAGGTAAGAAACCAAAGGCATCAATATGACAGTGAGAAACATTATACCCCAGTAACGATACAACTCTGAGGGGTAAAAAATCAGCACACTTTCTCTTTTTTGTTGTTGAGATGATCCAGTGATCGATTGAAAGATGATTTTGTCGTTTGGCAATGTTGCTTTGATACCATAAAAGAAGAAATTCTTTTTGTTACTGCTTCATAAATTTTTACAAAATGAAAAATGAATGAATAACATTGTAAAAATGGTGTAAATGTATTTGCATACAATTTGTGTAACGAAAAAGACATTCTTGGGCTATGGTGGCAGCATAAAAGAACTGTTGGGATTTAACTAAATGTGTCTCGCTTCCCAGATATAAAGTGAACAAATGGTTTATAGATGTGGCTTTATTAGCTTGCTTTATTAACATTCAAATTAGGATCTCCTTATTTGTCTTCTCACTTCATCATGTGCTTCTCTCGTCAAGACTGGCTAGTTGGCTAAATGTACATTGCTCATATATGGGGAATGTATTATCTAGTATATTAATATTCTACAAATATTTATACCATATAATTAGTTAATCGGTTAGGAGCTAAGGCTTATATAGTATAACTTTTCCATTTGTCCTTTATCTCTTAATTTCTTATTTTGTTAATATGCAAAAGTGTGCTTTAAGTATCTTACTGTAGATCGGTCGATTCATGCACATTCTTTTTATTGTGGTTGCTATCTCAGTCTTTTAAAATGCTATGGAAATTATTCCACTGAAGAATTATCTAAAACCTTGTTAATCTCTATCCCTGGGGCAATAGCTTTTGCTTGCCAAATACAATGTTTTAATATGGAACTGAATTGGCATCAAACTTACTATATAATTAAGACTTTAAAAGTGATATTATTGATGATGGCAACTTAAAATTCAAATTCAAGGTTACCATAGAATTCAAACTTGGTGGCAATAGCTTAAAGCGTCACACCTCTAACCACTTGAGTTGATGATGACAACTTAAGCTAATTGTTATGTAGTGGAAGATTATACACATTTCGGAAAATGTAAAGAGTGTTAGTTAGTGTTTGGGTCTGTCATTACTCTTATATAATGTATATAATATATTGGATGTAAGAAAGGTATAGGTTGTAACCCAAGAAACTTTATTTTTTGGAAAATAATAGAAGTACTTTTCTTACTTCTTCTTATCCTCTTCATGGTATCAGAGCCTATCAATTTTGGTTACTGATTTCCTTAATTCATCTTAATTTTGATTTCTTCATTTTTCGGTTTCATTTCTTCCTTATTCTTCTATAAAACTCTCAGGTCTTGTGTAGTTCTTTCTATTCTGATCTGAAAATGACAAACAAGTTTGATTCATCAGAAGCTGAGGTTCATACTTTGAGTAATCACGCGATCAACTTTAATGATCCATATTACCTTTCAAACAATGACCATCCAGGTATGCAACTTGGAAATCATATTTTATCTGGATTGAATTTTCTGAATTGGTTTAGAAATGTTAGAATGGCACTGATTGCTAGAAATAAGTTGCAATTTGTTGATGGAACTCTTTCTAGACCTTCTATTAATTCTCCTGATTATCAAAAATGGGTTAGAAACGATTATATGGTGATGTCTTGGATTTTGAACTTGATGGATAAGATTTTATTTGAGAGTTTTATGTTTGCCGATTCATCTATTCAATTGAGGAAAGAATTGTCAGAATGATTTAGCCAAACAACAGCTCTAAGACTGTTCGAATTGCATTAGAACTTGACTTCTTCACATCAGAATGAGCTTAGTATTGTTGAGTATTACGGATGATTTAAAAATGTATGGGATCAGTTACAACTTATTGAAGGATTTCCTGATTGTTCTTATGGCGCAATGAGGAATTATACTTGTGAAATTCTTAAAAAAAAAAATCTTGAAAATGATCAACAAAATAAGTTGATGCAATTATTATCTGGACTTACGAGACGAGAGACTACGATCAGGTCAAAACTAATATTCTAAGTTCTAATCTTCTCCCATCTATTCATAAAGCATACTATATTTTGCAGCAAGTTGAATATCAAAATAAGTTAGGTGATAGGATTTCTAATAAACCTGGTATGAGTGCATTCAATACTGTGAAGTCATTTCCTAAACTGAAATTTCAGAGCACGAAAAGGGAAAATAATATGAAGAAGAATGAAGCTTATTGTAAGCACTGTAAGAAAAGAGGACACTCAATTGAATAGGGTTTTAAATTGATTGGGTTTTCTGATTGGTGGAACAAGGAAGGGAATGGAAAGACAAAACAGTCACAACGAAATGCCAATATTGTTCAATCTTCTGCAAATCCATGAATTTTTGGAAGTAGACCACAAGTTGTTGGTGAACCAAATGCTGCAATGAATTCTTTTACTTTTGAGAATCAACAAGTTGATCCAATCATGGTTCTACACTTTGTAATACTGTTTTGAAGATGATTCAGAATTCATACTCTTCTTCTCATATGGATAGTAATCCTCTTATTCCTTTGGTCAACTTTGCAGGTATAAGTTCTGCACTAATGCCAATACTTTATGTAAGTATTGTGATCAAAATAGCTGGATGATTGATATTGGCTCTACTGATCATATGACTTCCAATTTAACACTTTTTGCTTCACTAAAGAAAACTTAAAAATCCAATAAAAGTTTTTATGCTTGATGGTTCTACAATTTTTGTCAGTCATGTTGGAACTTTAAACTTAAGTCCAAGTTTACAATTACAAAATGTTTTCTATACTCCTTCTTTCAAAAATAATCTTCTGTTTATGGGGAAATCGCTTGATAACAATAAAATTGTTGCAAATTTCACACAGTCTTCTTGTTACTTTCAGGACCTCGAATAAAAGCAACTTCAAGCTATTGGATCAAGGCTTTCTAGTTTATATAAATTTTCTTCTTTTCAAATATAGTTCTAGTTTATCAAGCTTCAGATAAGAATATTTGTTTTCTTATTTCAATCAACAATACAATAACATCTTGTAATGCACCTAGTATTGATATTTTACATGCTAGGTTAGGACATCCTTCTTTTAGCAAAATGAAATATTTGCAAAACTCTGTGTCAGGAAAAATACTTAATAAAGGTTTTGTGGGTTTTACTTGTGAAGCATGGGAAAGCATCATAAATTTCCGTTTTTGCGTTCTGAATCTTATGCTAAGTCTTCTTTTGATTTAATTCATATTGACTTATGGGGTAAATATCATATACCAACCCTTTGTGGTGAAACATATTTTTTAACCATGTTTGATGATCATAATCATACTACTTAGACCTATTTGCTTCATTCTAAACTGCAAGTATTTCCACTTATTGCTGGGTTCATCGAATATGTTCTAACTCAATTTGATACACTGGTCAAAGTAGTTAGATCAGATAATGGGACTGAAATGGTTCAAGAATCGTGTAACAATTCTTTGCAACACAATGTATAATTCATTAATGATATATACCTGGTAACCCTCAACAAAATGGACATGTTGAGAGGAAACATAAAAATTTATTGGAAACTGCAAGAACACTTTGAATACATGTTGTTTACGTTACAAATTTTGGGGTGATTGTCTTCTTGCTGCTACTCATCTAATTAATCTCATGCCAAGTTCAGTTTTGAATTGGAAAACACCAGTTGAACTGCTAATGAAAAAGATTCCTACTTATGATCATCTTCGAGTTTTCGGTTGTTTATGTTTTCCTCTTCAAAAGTTGGCCGATAAGTTTGCTGAAAGTGCTAAAAAGTTTGTTCTGATTGGATACCCTTAGTTACAAACTTTATGATTTGCACAAGATTGTTATTAGTAGAGATGTTAATTTTGTTGAAAACTATTCTCCTTTTGAAACTTCTTCATTGTTGGATTCTCCCTCTATTACCCCTTCAATTTTCTCGTTCTTTACCTTTAGTCCATCCAACTTTGGGTCAAAGTTCTTATTTATTTTCTCCTTAAATTTTTTCTTAGCAAAATAATTCTTTAGATCATTCATTGCAATCTGATCATTCTTCTTCTTCAATTCCAATAACTAATACTTCTTCTGATAGTGATCAGTTACCTGCTTCTTACCAGAATTTGCCACCTAGAACATCTACTATAACTTGTTATTTGCCAAAGCAATATGATGATTTTATTACTGTAAAACTTCCTACAAGAAATGACCATGAATTACTAAAACTTGCTAAAAAAAACTGTTTCTTTCAATGTTTTTATTGAACCATCACTTGTTCATTTGAATGTTGTGATTTTACATAGTCTTGCAAATGTTCTTTGATCTTTTGAGCCATTTTCTTACAATCACGCAAAAGAACACCCAAAATTGGTTCAAGTTATGGAAAAGGAATTAACAGCTTTGAAAGACAATGATACTTAGGAATGGACAGATCTTCCTATAGGTAAGAAACCTTTTGCTTCGAAATGAGTTTTTAAACCAAATTTCAAACATAATGGGAAGTGGAAAGATGCAAAGGTAGAGTGGTTGCGCGAGGAGATAAGCAAAAATTTGGTAAGGATTACAAGAATAATTTTAATCTGGTTGCTAAGCTAACCGCAGTTAGAGTTGTCATGGCTTTAGCTAAACAATGAGATATTAAACAATTTGACATCAAAAATGCCTTTCTACACGGATATCTACAAGAGGAAGTATATATGACTCCTCAACAGGTTTTAAGAGAGAAAAATCTGGTTAAGTCTTCAGGTTGGAAAGGTCGATTTGTGGTTTGAAACAGGCTTCTAGATGTTGGAATCAAGAACTAAGTATGTTCTTAATTAATTGGGTTTTCTTAACCTAGACAAGATTATTCCATGTTTACTTTGATGAAGGGAGCTGATTTTACTGTAGTAGCCGCATCTGTAGATGATCTTTTGATTTCTAGCAACAATACTTCAAATATTTCTGCATTAAAATATGCCTTGCATCAAACTTTTACAATTAACGATTTGGGTGCAGTCAAATATTTTCTTGGTATTGCGGTTTGTAGAACAAGTTCTGAATTTTCTTTAAATCAACGAAAGTATATTTTAGACCTTTTACGAGATCATCACATGGAAGGATGTAAACAAGCTAATTTTCCAATGGCAAAAAATTTCAAGCTTAGCAAGCATGAAGGAGATGTTCTTTCAGATCCATAAGTTTATGGAAGAATCATTGGAAAATTACTATATTTAAATTTGACAAGGCAAATATTTTTTACGATGTTCAACAACTAAATAAGTTTCTTCAACTTCCTTGAGTTCCTCATTTTGCGGCTGCAATGCATGTTCTCAAATATTCGAAAGGCTCAATCAATTTGGGTATGTTTTTTCCTTTAAAATCTGATTTAGTTCTTATTGTATACCGTGATGCTGATTGGGAATGTGTGATGATAGTGGGAAATCCTTATCTGGATATTGTGTTTTTCTTGGAGGAGCTTTAATTTCTTGGAAAACAAAGAAGAAAAAGGTGGTATCTAAAAGCAACACTGAAGCTGAATATAGGAGTATGAGTTACACAACTAGTGAAATTGTTTGGCTTTAACGATTATTAGCTAATTTCGAAATTGAAATTTCTACACCAATTGTTCTTCGTTATGATAATATTTCAGTAATGCATATTGCTCAAGGTCCTTGTTTTCATGAGAATACCAAGCATATGTGAACTAAACACCATAAATTGGATGCACATTATGTTAGAGAAAAAATTCGATCTGGTTTTCTTTGCACTAAATATGTTACGTCGGCCTTACAGTTAGCTGATATTATAATAATGCCACTTGGATTTGACTAACACAAAACTCTTGTACAAAGACTTGGAATGGTTTATCATGCTTTGGTTCAAGATTAGCCTTCCTCTTCTACTAGTCAATCTTGAGAGGGGGGGTGTAAAGAGTGTTAGTTAGTTAGGTACCGTTCGGGAGCAAAAATGCCATGTTAACGTTACGGACGCGTCTGTAACGACACAGGGCATTTTTGCCCGCTTGTAACCCGAGAAACTTTACTTTTCGAAAAATAATGAAAATACTTTTCTTCCTTCTTCTTATCCGTTTTAGAAAATGTTCTCACCGTAACAAACCATAACATTTGTTATGCACTAAAATTACCCTAAAAAGTATATTCTTAACATAGGAGTGCATTAAAAATATTCGTATATTATATACCACTCTTAAGAAGTCAATATTTTGTGCTTCTGTTCATTGTTATTGTTTGATTCAAATTTGGAATCAATACCAGAGGTGCAAGCGATGCACTTCACCGATTCGGTAAGATTAAGATGTGGAACAACGTTATTGCCAAATAAAAAGCATAAAAAGGAGGACAAAAGAATTTTTATAGTGGTTCGATGCACAATGAATCTACTTCCACTTTCTAATCAATTCTCATTACGATATTTTGTTTACAACATGAATAAATTCTCTCTATACATTCGTTTTTCTCTTTTCACTCTATTTTATGATTAATTCACTTGAATTCAGCAAATGGATGTAAGAGATCACGTGTTTTGCAATGGTATATGTATTAATCCTTAACCATTTATGCGTTCTTGTGTTTTTCCATGATTTGGTAGAATTTTGTGCTTAGATCCGAGTTTCTAGAGTTTGAGAAGATTTGAGATTGCTTGAAATAATGTTGGAGAGCTTTTTCATGAAGCTTGAATGAGATCTAAGGAGCCTTTATTCGATTGGAATGAACTTTAATGATCATTGAAGTGGATTTGATCCATATGAAGTTGGAGAATAGTTGTTAGATCCATGAGAGTTGTTAGTGAAGTAGTCCACAAGCTTTGAACTTGGCGGCACCTCCTTGTAAGAATGAAATTCGCCTCCCCCTCTGTCAATGTGAATTATGGAGGGGTATTTATAGGTGGAACTCAGGCCAGGTGGAAATTCCGTAATTCTCCTGTACTCCCTTTAGGTCGTCGGGCGAGCTAAAGGACCGAAGGAACGTTTCTACGGTCTAAGAAGTGGCGGCACGAGCTTAAAAGAGCAGAGCGGGCTAGGTTAAGGCGATGCGAGCTTGGACAAAGCGGGGCGACCCAAGCACATCTAGAACGAGCTAAACCAGGATGATGTAGTTTGGTCTTTGATGAAACGGGCTAAAACCTTTAGCGAGCTGGCGATTTGAGGAGCTGGCGACCCAAGAACCTGCGAGGTAGCATCTGAGTGAGCCAAGATGCCCCCAACGACTTAACATGCTAAAACGAGCTAAAGCTTCCTGAACACCTCATATTATCTAAACGACCCAAGATACCGTAACAACCTAAAGCACTTATGTGAGCTAAAGAGCTCGTTGAGTTAGAGAAAACATAACGACCCAAAGGGCCTAACGACCTAAAAACATATATCAATCCAAACATGCTCATTATTTTCTGGAACATATTTTATGGGTTGACATTTGCCCCTCGAAGTTCGTATTTATTAAAAATAATACGGGCTTCGAACTAGGTGAGATTAGCTTGTAGTTTGAGTTTTTAGGTTGCTAGGACCTTCAGACCGCGTGAGTCCCTGAAGTATTTTATCCTTAGGTCGTTCAGCTCCTTAGGTCGTGACATGGTCTTAAGTCGTTGCGGCTTCTGGGTCATGCATTAATAAGAGTCTATTGGTATTCTCCTCGAGATTAGACCTTTGTGGGGCCCTGCAAACTTGATTTATTTGTTTAACCCCTTTATGTTTCCTTTTAAGTCATCATTCTCTTAAAACCCTCACTTAAGCTAGAAAACCCCATTAATGGCGGCCATTATCAACTAAATTCTCCGATCCCCATCATCATCAAAGCGATTAAACTCCAAACAATCCCTCAATCTAATAATCAATTTCGAAACTTCTCATCACCAAAAATCAGGTGCGATTCAAAGCTTTTTACTTACTGTGTATACATATACATTTTAAGCTGAATTTGATATTTTCAGACTTTGTGGGATTATTTTTTGGTACAATTTCAATCATGCGTTTGATGATAATGTTGATGCTTGTTGTGACCTTGAGCTTGCCTATTTGTGATGGTTTCGGCTTAACTTTCATGTATAAATTCTCGTAATTCGATCATGACTTTAATTGCTAAGTGTTGTGTACACTTAGAATGGTAATTTTTCTCAATTCCCTTGCTCATTGACGACCTTAACTTGCAGTATCATGCCTTGCCATCCTTTCCAAAGTAAAAACATACTTGTTGGTTGTATATCTCAGGTCGTTGTTTTGTAACGGCTCATGTTGAATTTGGTCGTCGCAACCACTTTCAGGTTTTAGACCGTGACCCTACTCTAGGTCTTTATGATAACTCGAGGCCTTAGGTCATTACTTCAGTCCTCATTTTTGGGTCGCTAAACACTTGAAGTTTTGGGTCGTTTACTCCTCAAAAAACTTGAAGTAGAAAGACTTCATGAGGAACCGAACTGTTATGGTGACCTAAAGCTTCTTGGTTGTATAAAACAACCTAGAGTCTGATACCATACAGAACGACCCAAAATCTTAAGGTTGGTAGGAACGATCTAAGACATCTTGAATAAGATGCATTCTGGGTTGTTATTCACTTCTTAACACTGTTATTCGCGCAGGATGTCTAAAAGAACTGAAGGGACCTCGAGCGAGGACACAACTCGCAAGCACCGTAGGTTGGAAATTAGGAGACTAGAACACCTTTGCTTGCGAGCTCCAAAGGCTAAATAGGGAGAATATTGAACTCATCACCACTTTGGAGAAGGACAAAGCTGCGCTTATTCAGGCTCTTAAGTCCCAGGATGAGATCATTGCTGAACTATCAAGTCCTGGAGCCAAGGCAGAAACGACTGGTACTTCTCCTTCTGCTCAAGGTGGGAAATGATTTATTGACTCGTCTGAATTTTGCTATTTATCTTTTATGTGTTTATGCTATAGATCGGTTGTATATGTGAGTGTCGGTCCTCGCTTAACACTCTTACGATATTTTGCGTCTGATGTCTCTGTGTTGGGTTTGCGATGCGGCGATGGAACTGTATTTTGTCTGCCATACTTTAAACTTTTATGCTAAGATCGAAAGATATTTGTTGTGGCGATCTTTTTGGTTTTGAACTCGTACGTCCCATGCTACCTGTTCTGCAATTAAGACAAACTTTTGCATGATTTTGGACTTATACTCCTTATCAATTGTCCATGTTGATAACGGATTAGTTAAAAATGGACTATAACGAACTTAACTTGCTTTGAATAAAATTGTAGCCTAGGACCATCTTTTTGGACATTTCAAAACTCGTCAAATTTGCATAGTCATGGTATTCTAACTCAAATTTGCGTTAATGCCTGAAATCGACCAACCAGCTTAGGTTGACTATAGATCCCAAACGCTATCATTTCAATGACTTATAGGAACATATTAAACATCTCTTATTTGAGAAATATGTACCCATAATTCACTTTCTACTTCTCCTCTTTGAAGCTTTGATTCTTGTGCCCCTTGTTTAGGGAGTCATTATCAGGTCTAGTATTTCCTGAATCTAATGATCAAATGAATACCCAACATTCTTCACATTTGATATTTCCAGATACTACATGAATGGGGATTTTCTCATTCTTCACATCTAGGATTCCAAATGCTACGCAAGTGGATTTTTCACCTTTCACATCTGAGATTTCAGATGCTACGCAAGTAGATTTTTCACTCTGCACAACTGAGATTTCAGATGCTACGCAAGTGGATTTTTCATTTTTCACATCTGAGATTTCAGATGCTACGTAAGTGGATTTTTCACTCTTCACATCTGAGATTCCAGGTGCTACGCAAGTGGATTTTTCACTCTTCACATCTGAGATTTCAAATGCTACGCAAGTGGATTTTTCACATCTGAAATTTCAAATGCCACGAAAGTGGATTTTTCACTATTCACATCTGAGATTCCAGATGCTACGCGAGTGGATTTTTCACTCTTCACATCTGAGATTCCAAATGCTACGCAACTGGATTTTTTTACTCTTCACATCTGAGATTTCAGATACTACGCAAGTGGATTTTTCACCGTTTACATCTGAGATTTCAGATGCTACGCAAGTGGATTTTTCACTTTTCACATATGAGATTCTAGATGCTACGCAAGTGGATTTTTCACTCTTCACATCTGAGATTTCAGATACTACGTAAGTGGATTTTTCACTTTTCACATCTGAGATTCCAAATGCCACGCAAGTGGATTTTTCACTTTTCACATCTGAGATTTCAGATGCTACGCAAGTGGATTTTTCACTCTTCACATCTGAGATTTCAGATGCTACGCAAGTGGATTTTTCACTTTTCACATCTGAGATTCCAAATGCTATGCAAGTGGATTTTTCACTCTTCACATACACAAGTGGATTTTTCACTCTTCACATACGCAAGTGGATTTTTCACTTTTCACATCTGAGATTTCAAATGCTACGCAAGTGGATTTTTCACTTTTCACATCTGAGATTCCAGTTGCTACGCAAGCGGATTTTTCACTCTTTACATCTGAGAATTTAGATGCTACGCAAGTGGATTTTTCACTCTTCACATCTGAGACTTCAGATGCTATGCAAGTGGATTTTTCACTCTTCACATCTGAGATTCCAGATGCTACGCAAGTGGATTTTTCACTCTTCACATCTGAGATTTCAGATGCTACGCAAGTGGATTTTTTCACTCTTCACATCTGAGATTTTAGATGCTATGCAAATGGATTTTTCACTCTTCATATCTGAGATTTTAGATGCTACGCAAGCGGATTTTTCATTCTTCACATCTGAGATTTCAGATGCTGCACGAATGGTTTTAATGGTTGTTTTATCGCTTCGCGGGGCGGCTATCAGTCCCTTTATCCGATGCTTGACTTAGCAAGCTATTCTGGTTTAGGAACTAAAGCTCTGAATCTCACACTTGGGGAGGTTCCCCTTTGATAAAAGTTTCTGCCCTTCCATTTGTTTGTCATGGCGCTTTCTCACTGTTTGAATCTTCGCAACTTTCCTGTTCACTTTTCAAGGCAGTGTTTTTCCTATTTTTGCATTTGCGGGTGTTGGAATTCACAACATTCAGCCCTTGAACTAGCGTTGTTGGGGTCGCGATGTTATAGGAGCAAACGCTCGACAGCTGGCTTGCAATATGAAATCATCTTTTAAGAAAGTTTCGATTTGACATATGACTTCGTAAGCAAGAAACTCAATCAAACAGATATGCTCTTAGTCGTAGAGCTAACGTTCAGTGTATCACCTGGAGATTATTATAGACTGTTTACAAGAAGTTTTGAATATAACAGAAAGTAAAATGCGAAGAAAAACATGAACTAAAGCAAGAAGTAGAGAACAAAGAAAAGATGTAGCGATGTTGATTGCTTATTCCAAGCCACTCAAGTTGGAGCACCCTCAACAATTATTAGTTGATAATCAGCCTTGGATTGGTTTGAACAGAAGCTATGTTGCTTGGACCAGACTGATCATTCAATTCCCCTTGCCCCTGAGGAATTGCAGAAGGATTCAAGGCCTGTGGATTCTTTACATACTGCACAACCTTTTTTTCCTGATCAATTCCTCAATGAGGTTCTTCAGGTGCCGGCATTCGTTAGTGTTGTGACCAGGTCGGTTGTGAAATATGCAGAACTTTCCTGAGTTTGCTGCTTTGTCGCTTATCCTTATCGGATTCGGCTCTGCATACTCTTCAGAATTCTTTGTTGTAAGATAGATGTTTTCAGGAGTGTCATTCAAAGGTGTCAGTTCTTATGAATTGAAAAGGCGAGACTTCTTATTATCCTTGTTGTCGTTTCTGTCATTGATTCGCTTCTGCCCTTGAATACTCTTTTGATTGGATTGGATTGCATAGCTGCACTTTTAGGGGCCTCAAGGAGTGGGTTACCATCAATGATCTGAAGAGGTATAGGATTATCATCTACCCTCATGTACTCCTCTGCTTTCTTATAGAACTTGTCAAGCATAGTCGGTTCTTTTATCTTTATCCATCTCCCGAATTTGCTCGTTTTGTCTATAGCATCAAGTAGAGCCATGGGGACTATGCGCGGTTTCGAGTTCCTTACTTCGGATAGGGAAATACTGAATCAACTAAGGAAGGCTTTGACAGATTGTCCTGACTTCTGCTTCATGGTTGAGAGTGTTATAGCATCCTTGGCTTTGGTAGCATATAAGCAGAACCGCTCTTTGAACTTTTTGGTCAGGTCGGAGAACCGATCGATAGATTTAGGAGGCAGCTTCGTAAACCAGAGTGATGCAGCTCCTTCTAAATAGAAAGGGAAATACGTGCATATCATCTCATCAGTTGCCTTATCCGCACTCATATGCCACTCGTATTTGAACATAAAAGTAGTTTGGATCAACAAGGCCATTGTATGAAGGCAACGTTGGTGGATTGAACTTCTCGGGACACTCTGCTTCGAGGATTCTTTTGGTGAACGGAGTCCTATCGGGAGAGAAGTCCCATTCCCTTTCATTGTATTTGCTAGCTTGGTTATTCTTCATGACCCGCTCTATCATATCCGAGATGTATTTTTCAGTGCTATAGCGCTCTATGAAACTGAGCTCTTTACCAAATGTTTGTCTAGGCATACGATCTCGATTAGAGAGCTTAGGTGCCTTGCCTTCTCGACGAGGGGTTGCCTTCGTGATAGGGTTAGCGACCTTTCAAGCATTCTCTTCGGAATAATTCTTAGCTTTTGATCTCAATTCTTCGATATTAGCTTCATCTCCGTCACTTGCCCCATCATAACCGTCTTCCATATTGTTGTTGCGGTTATGATCGGAAGCGGGTGACTTATCATTCCCTTTGAGATTTACATGCACTTTCAAAGGAACCGGATTTGATCTAGCATTAAGGATGGCGTCAAGTTTCTCCATCATCATTTTAGTAGAGGCATCCATTTGGTTGTTGACATTGGCAATAGCGACTTTCAATTCATTTCTGGTCACACTGGCTCCGCTTTCTAAATTTTCACCAACTTCAAAGCAGTTTGCGAGAGGTGTTTCTTCATTAGCAACATTACCGGCTTCTACCACAGTTTTGCTAGCAGTTTTCTTAGATTTGTCCATAACTTCGGAGAAGAATACGGCTTAGATCTTTAATGCAAGGCTTTTAAACTTGAGAGAAGGAAGGAGATGCGAATACGACCCCACGGTGGGTGCCAAATGTTTGACTCGAATTTGGAATCAACACCAGAGGTGCAAGCGATGCACTTCACCGATTCGGTAAGATTAAGATCTGGAACCGCGTTATTGCCAAATAAAAAGCATAAAAAGGAGGACAAAAGAATTTTTATAGTGGTTCGATTCACAATGAATCTACGTCCACTTTCTAATCAATTCTCATTACGATACTTTGTTTACAAAATGAATAAATTCTCTCTATACATTCGTTTTTCCCTTTTCTCTCTTTTCACTCTATTTTATGATTAATTCATTTGAATTCGACAAATGGATGGAAGAGATCACGTGTTTTGCAATGGTAGATGTATTAATCCTTAACCATTTATGCGCTCTTGTGTTTTTCCATGATTTGGTAGAATTTTGTGCTTAGATCCGAGTTTCGAGAGTTTGAGAAGATTTGAGATTGCTTGAAATGATGTTGGAGAGTTTTTTCATGAAGCTTGAATGAGATCTAAGGAGCCTTGATTCGATTGGAATGAATTTTAATGATCATTGAAGTGGATTTGATCCATATGAAGTTGGAGAAGAGTTGTTAGATCCAAGAGAGTTGTTAGTGAAGTTGTCCACAAGCTTTGAACTTGGCGGCACCTCCTTGTAAGAATGAAATCCCCCCCAATGTGAATTATAGGGAGGGGGTATTTATAGGTGGAACTCAGGCCAGGTGGAAATTCCGTAATTCCCCTGTACTCCCTTTAGGTCATTGGGCGAGCTAAAGGACGGAAGGAACGTTTCTATAGTCTAAAAAGTGACGGAATGAGCTTAAAAGAGCGGAGCGGGCTAGGTTAAGGTGATGCGATCTTGGACAAAGCGGGGCGACCCAAGCACACCTAGAACGAGCTAAAGCAGGATGATGTAGTTTGGACTTTGATGAAACGGGCTAAAACCTTTAGCGAGCTGGCGATTTGAGGAACTAGTGACCCAAGAACCCTACAAGCTAGCATCTGAGTGAGCCAAGATGCCCCAACGACTTAAGATGATCAAACGAGCTAAAGATTCCTGAACACCTCATATTATCTGAACGACCCAAGATACCGTAACGACCTAAAGCACTTATGTGAGCTAAAGAGTTCATTGAGTTAGAGAAAACATAACAACCCAAAGGTCCTAACGACCTAAAATCATATATTATCCCAAACATGCTCATTATTTTCTGGAACATATTTTATGGGTTAACAGTCATATTATGTAAATGCATCCACGAGAGGAGCCAAGTGAGGTTTAAGGAGGACAACCACCACCATTTATATCTCTAAAGTGGACCTTAAGTGGAAAGGGAAAAAACCATGGAGATATAATTTTGTTAGAGTTCATTTTGGAAAAAAAGAGGAACACTTTCGACTTGTGATGGGTTAACAATAGTGTGCTGGAGAATCAGTGAAGCTCATGACTTGAAGGTCTGACATGATTTTGGATATTCCTACTTGTACCCTTGGTATTATAGCACACTGAAGTACAAGCACATAATTTTTTGGTCCATCATCCTTAACAAATCACTTAAAATAGGTATTTCAACCTTATTCTAATCATTTTTAACAAATAAAATTAAGTTCAAATGTTTAGTTTGAATTTTCAAAAATTATACTTATATGCAGATGAAAAGTCTTGAGTGCTAACCTCGTTTAGAGAAAAATATAACGTATATTTTCAATGGGAGTTTTATTAGATAAATAAAGTCATTTATTAGATTTTCAATCTCATCAAAAAGTTCATAATTATTTTATTTGACTTTTCATAAGATGCTTATTAGAACTATTTAAAAAATAGAAATATAACAGGGGGTTGGGTGTCCCGTCTGGATGGGTTGACACCCAACTCACCCTCAGTAGGGAGAAACGGAGCAACCCCAGCTAGGGTTGCTATGTTACCCTTATTTGGCTTTCTTAAATCCATCTAAGGGTCTCACGTGGATTACAATCTAGTGTTGTTGGATTGTAATCCACGTGATGGTCTGGAATTAAATCCAGACCGTCACCTTAGCTGGCTTTTAGAAAGCCGACTAAGGCCCCCATAGTCGACTATAAATAGGCCGGCTATGGGTCATTTTTTATCACTCAAAAATTTTACTTCCTTTTCCTCCTTCCCTCCTTCCTCCATACCACCATTTAAGTCCAAAAAAAATATATGAGAAGATTTGGAAGAGCATTCTGACGCAGTGACAGTCGAAGTGTTGTAAATGTGCATTTTGAAGAAGAGAATTCCCGGATTAAAGAAGCGCCTCCTCCTCAAAGAGAAGTAGCTAGACGATGGTGAGCTTCAGACGAAAAGGATCTAGATCCGAACATTGATCAGAATTTAGGACCAGACAAAGAGCTTACCAATTTTCATGTACTTTCAAACAACCAGGAGCACATTAGCATGCACCTGGAAGAAGCTACAAGTTTATAACTTTTTTTAACATTTAATAGCAATATGTGTAGATTAGAAATAATATATCGACCCTTTTATAAATAGGCACGGCAAGATAGAACGCGCGACTCTCATAGCCAACCATTATTCATTTATATTCTAAGATTTGCACTTACGACAAGCTGACAATACACACTCATTTCTGGGTGAAGTAGGTCTTGGTGACTTCATAAGTACGTGTTCACTTAACTATCATCAAATTATTTTGTAATTTTAAATAGCTTCATTTAATCTTTTAAAAAATTATTATTAGGTATAACAAACTTGTTAAACTCAGATGCGGTTGATTGGGCCGTCAGCGTCATGTTGATGGAGGGCCACATGCACATTTCATTTTGGATTAGGCATCACTCCATTAGATTTTATAGTTCCGACTGGAATTTCGATAGGCTTGGGGGAGGTCTTACCATATGATGAGCACTATCAGCGCTCGACATATTATCACGTTTATTTCCTCATCTTGACTAACATTATGCTTTGACTCCTGTATTACAGCTGAAGACTAGAGCTATTAGAAAAACCATCATTGATTTAATTGATGCTCCATGGCAAGAAAACCATCTTTTAGAGATTGCGCGGATCTTTATTGTATATTTGTTGGGTAATCTGTTTTTTCAAACTTATAGAACACCTTGCCCGCTGGACATGTAGCGACAGTCGCTGATTTGACTTTTGATAGGCCAGTAGTATATGACTGGGGGACGTCAGTACTAACTTATCTCTATCAGTATTTAGACCATCAATGTGTTATCAGAGAGCAGGGTACGTCCATCTATGGGGTTTGGCGGATTATACATTACTAGTACTTCCACAACATAACCTATCTGACACTAGATCCAACATTATCACTATTCATTCCACGAGTGTGAGCGTAGGCTCGTGAGAATCGGAGACCTGTACAAGGTGGTCAGGCCCAACATATTTTTCCTGTGGCTCGTAACCGGAACGAATTACACACGACATGATAGGGTATTATATGGCATCCATACAAGAGTTCTCCTTATTTGACATATGAGGGAGGCGTCC
Source organism: Allium sativum (assembly GCA_030737875.1). Taxonomy (NCBI): domain Eukaryota; kingdom Viridiplantae; phylum Streptophyta; class Magnoliopsida; order Asparagales; family Amaryllidaceae; genus Allium; species Allium sativum. Next base: position 192,269,935 of record CM060921.1, read on the forward strand.
ATTCTGCCATGTTGACGATGAAACGTTTTCCTTTAGTCTCTTCTCCTCCTTAAGGCGGTTGTACCGATTCCTTGGAGAATGATGTTGGAGTCAAGTATTAGTGGAAGACCGTGTGCCTGATGATCCACATCCCGATACACCTTCTTTAGTTGTATATAAGGTTCAACAGTTGGCGGAAGCTCGAGACTATCAGTGGTGGCTATCTACATACTTCATTATTCTTGACCTGGATTACGCAGTATTTTGGCTTCACTTTTATACACACTACACATGGCTCTCATGATACATGTTGCAGCAGTTGATTTGATTGGACCATCGGCTGTCATACCTAGCGTTATTCCCCTGGTTTCCGAGACCTTACTCAGCGTACGCAATTATACCCAACTCAAACTCAACCGCATAGAGGAGGTGTTGGTGGAGGGTGGATATTCCGACAGTGACAGGTGGTGATATTTATATGGATATTCCTCGCATCCTAGTTACTCAATACCCTGATCCGACTAATTTTTCTTATGAGAATTTATACCAGATGCAGTAATAACCCAAATAGCTTGAGTGCACAAAGCACATGCGTAGTCTAGATGATTTTCTAGCTCGTATTAACGAGCTTACCACTGCCGATGAGGAGCGCTGCCATCCTTGGCCTCAGACCGATGTGGACGATGACATAGCTGGTCTAGACGATTTGGACTTCGGTTATCTATAGATCTTGTTGTTGTGGTTATTGTTTGTATTATGTTGATGGTACTATTGTTATGGATTTTGGTTTGTATTATATTGACGATGTTGTTGTTTTATCTTAGTACATCATTGTATTGTCAGGGTCACATGTATTATGTATTATCTATATAGTACTATTGTTTCACTATTGTTATGGACTTTGGTTAGTATCATCATCATCATCATGTGTATTATGTATATTGTATTGTTGATGTGTATGTAATCGATGATGGTAAACCGTTTGTGTACTACTCACCTTATTGTTGTTCTTTTCACATCATTGGTTATAAATACTAATTATTGTTCTTCCTAACATTATTCTTCATCTGATAGGGGAAGATGTTCACTATTAGTTTGTCTCCATCTGAGTTAGTTCTACTCGTGGAATCATATATCGACTTCGATGAAAGGCATGAAAAACGCTGCAAAATGGTTAGGAAGTAAGCTACGAAATGTTCTAGAAATTGATTCAAGAAACTTAAAACAATAGTCCCAACTGTCTGTCATGGAGGTTTAAAGAAGAAATTCATAAATAACATAGTAGCTTTTGGGATGCTTGTGCTTGTTACCGCTAGATTATCGAGGAGGTAGAAGGTGAGGATGTTTTTACAGCCACTCGTTACACTTTTGATTTGCGTTACCTAACCGAACTCGGATCAGAATTCATTAGCTATGAAGCTTATGAACTTCATGCAAACAAACAATTAATCCTTTCAAAACAAACAATGAAACACTACATGCAAGGACATATGACTAGTTGATGTTTATGTGAAATGCATTTATATTGGGTAATGTTTCAAAACATTAGTGTTTGTTTTGTTTTGATGTGGTCAAGTCGTATGTCCTTGCATGTAGTGTTTTGTTGTTTGTTTTGAAAGCATTAGTTGTTTGTTTTATTTTGATGTGGTCAAGTCGTATGTCCTTGCATGTAGTGTTTCGTATGTCCTTTCAACATTGTCTATGTACTACTTAGCAGTGTCAAGTCATTTCAACGACTGTAGTAGCCTTTGGTATCCAAAGTGTGATTTGCATTATTTGTTTGTTTATTCTGTTGTGATGACGTGTTTACTTATCGAATTTCATGCCTTAATATAAATAACTGGATTTCATTCGAACCAGATAAAGATAAAAATGGTAATAAGCATACAGATACAACTGATCATAAACATTTCTGACTAGCATGATATAAAATACTTAAACTTCTAATTTAAACCATGGCGAAGTCAATAGTTTACTTGACTAAGGTCATTGACTTGGTTTCATAGCTTTCGTATTTCTTCTTCCAATTCCGAAGCATATGTAATAGCTCTAGTAGGAAAACGTTCTTCTACCTACTGTCTGAATGCGCATTCGTTTGTATGTACTGGACAATAATAATATCGACGACCAACGTCGTTTCCATGTCGAACGACTAATTATGGTGGTTGAAAACCCCAAAAACATATAATATTTGCTGACTGCACCTATTTGTCTTCGTTTGAAGTTCAGATAGGAGGAAATACAACATGTCTTGTTTAGGCACATTGATAGGTTTGCGGTTGCTTTTTATGGATTTGAGTTGTGTTGATGACCTATTTGCATCTGTTGCATCCATACCCATTTCTCGCAATTTCTCGTGAAGTCACTCTTCCATTTCGACGTACCATTCGGTTGGTTCTCTTATTGTAGACGGATTAGGAGGTGACGGTCCATAAAGATGATCATTGTAATCGTATGTGGATAGATAAGAAATTGTCATTTTTTGAGCTGAAGTAAATTTTCATATCAGTTTGTCTCACCAATGCCCATATTTATGGGTGAAAATTGACTTGATAAAGATGACAAATTAATGACCAAAAGTCATTAAAGAACACGCCTGCATTAAAGAACGTGCCACTTTTGTTAAAGTATGTGCTTGCATTAAAGAACGTGTTCCGACTGTTATTAAAAAACGTGCCTCTCACTACCCTTAAAGAACGTGCCTCCCACTATCATTAAAGAACGTGCCTATCGGAACCTACCTTGAGTATGCTGTTAGTTCTGAAATGTAGCTTGGGTAGACTTTTAGTCCTGATACTGATAGTGACCTGTTCGAAAACAAATATTTTATCAATTAAAAATCCATCGCGAAATGTATAAATGCAAGCGCACGGCGTACACTTGTCATACGTGACGAATACAGGTCGATCAACAGAGAAAGAAATAATTTCAGATTTTACTCAATCAAATTAAAACAATGCTAAGAAAAATGTTAGCTACAACTATAACAAAACTAACAAACTAAGATTGATAAAAACTATGAGATTAAATGACAACTTAGGAATAAATCAACTCCTTAGATCACATGAATCAACAAAAAATGAAACCATGATCTATTTTTTTTGGTTATAAGTATGATTAGTTGATGTGTTTATCTTAAGCATAGAATATTTGTGCTATTGATTAGCCCAACATAAGCCATCAAACTTCAACACAACCACTAACCCTGTAACACCCCGTAATTTTAAAGGACATTATTAACAACGAACTAAAGAATACTTAATTAAATGTTGTGAATTAAGTAAAATGGATAGTACCATTGCGTTCGTCTTAGAATTCTGCTTCAGATAGACTGCGGTTTTGCGTAAAATGGACATCGTAGGAGAAAGATTTGAAGCCTAGAATATACATATAAGAGACTTATATGTATTTATAAAGCAAATCAGAATTTAAAATAAATCAAATTAATGAAGCGAGAACCGTAGGCGGGGTCGACCAATGGGTTGACCCAAGATCAGGTGGGTCACCCTACTACGATCTGGCCTAATACATTTTTCTGTTTCTAGACGTATTTGTTAACCAGGTTCATTATTTTCTGAATGGTTGGATTTAAAAATAGAGATCTGACAGTTAGGATTGTCTTGTAAACTCTATATAAAGGCATGCATTCCTATCAAATAAATCATACTTCTTCCTCAAACTCTTCTTCTAAAAATACAAAATAAAGATGGGGAGAAGCTGCCGAAACTTGGATTGAATCAAGACAATTCGTACCTGACATATACAAGAATCTCTTCTGCAACATCAACATATTATTCTCTGTTCTTTAAATCCAATCTATGTGATTTCATGCTGCTTTTAGATATAAAAATTTAATAGTAATCTTGACATGTTAATAAACCTGGATCTGAACCTATGCCTGTTAAGAAACTGATCTAAATAGTTCTGCTATTATTGCATGTATTCTTCTGCACACCCTGATCTGCTTTTCAGTTGTTATTATATGCCTATTTTCTGTTATTATATGCCTATTTCTATTCTTCTGCCTCTCTTATACCCTTTTTATTTTTATAAGTCTAGGTTACTTTCGAGCCTAGGCTAATCTCGTAAGAGACACACATATGAACATAATTGAGAATCTTTGGGGATGAAAATAAAAGAGGAAAAATTTGGTGCATATCTACTATGAAATGTGACTGAAAATTTGGGGCATATCTTGTACTATGGAATGTGATTGAAAATTCGGGCATACCTTGTACTGTGGAATATGATTGAAAATTTGGGGCATACCTTTTGCGGTGGGAAATTTAAAGTGTGTGAACATGTAAATTTGTAGGCTTAATTCAAAGATTAAGCGAAACATGTTAATGAAACTATAAGTAACTCGTGGAATCTGTTAATCTGTGGGGTTAAGTCAGTCTGTTAAAATTTAGGGGTTAAGTGAACCTATCTAATCTATTGGGGTTATATGAATCTGTTAACCTGTAATACTTAACCTGTTAATCTATTGGGGTTATATGAACCTGTTAATCTGTGGGGGTTAGGCGAACCTGTTAATCTATAAGGCTAAACCTGTTGGAAATCCTAGTTAATTTGGGGACACAAGTTTAGGGGTTGAATTGTGTCATCTACTGTGTGGGGGCACATATCAGTCAGTAACCCATTCTGGTATTAAAAGGGGACCCTGCACTAGGTAGGGGTCAGGGCACGCATATTGAACTAAATGTAAGAGGTTCATCTGAAAAGGGGGTGTATATGGAAGCGTTCCAACGGAGTCATGGGTGTGCATGGGTCCGGTCTGTAGGGGAAAATATGCCACTACAGCAACAATTAATAGGTCAATGTCCTTCTGTAGGTTGCCACTTTAGGGAGTAATACACCCTACTATGGGGCCGACACAGAGTATTTACACAGTTAGGGAGCCGATCGCTTGGGAGTAGTAATTAGGGTACATATAGTCCTACTATTTTCTGTTGAGGTACCTGTTATTTCTTTTTGGGGGTAACACCCATTATTTCTGTTGAGGTGCATGTTATTTCTGTTTGGGGTAAAACCCGTTATGTAACTAGAGTACACCTAGAACTACCATTATGTTTCGGTTGGGATCATTCTGTTTCTGTTAAGTAATTAGGGGATACCTAATCATGTCACACATCTATTATACTACTATTGGTGCAGAGAAAAGTATTTGAGAAGCATAGTCTACTCTATTTATTTTTCTTAACCTGTTCATCCTGTTTTTTTCCTGTTATATATGATACTGTGATCTCTCATCCAATTTATTTGTCTGTCTGGATACTTTTACTTCTTTATATGCTAAAAGTAACTGGACTCGCTAGACTTTATGTCTGGCCTTTTTGTAACCCTTTCTCTCTTTCCTTTTTCCCCCGGTTCTCAGGGTGGGAATGCTCAGTCGTGATTAAAACTCTCTCTCTGTTTCTGTTTGGATCTGGATCTGCTTTGATGTATCATTTCAACTACTTGTCTACTTTAATATGACTATTATTGGGGATTATGAGTTTATATTTCTGTACTCTGATGGCTTTTAGCGCAAGACCGATGTTTTATTTTGATGTACTTGGTTTCAATATTTTAACCTGATGTTGTAACTGGTTTAGAAACTATGATGTTTTTATGTTGAATAATGAAGTTTTAAATTTTCGCTGTTATTTTTATATTTGTCTCGTGAAATTATATTTCTGTTTACCTATAACACTTCATAGAACTTAATGCATTCTGATAAAGAGTGACATTAACGGACGTGGGGTGCTACATTTGGTATCAAAACTGAAGGTTGCAAGATTGGATAAAAGTTTTGAAAATTGTTTTCAAAAATAAAGTATTTTCAAAGAAAAGACTACTTTTGAAAAATATATTCCCCAAAGCGATGTAAAATATCTTTCTAATTCTTTATTTGAGCACTTTTCTTTTCAGCATGTTCGGGGAACCGAATCTTCCTGAGGGCGTTTAGATACCAACTTGGTTTCATAGATATCTTGAGACTACGGCGCCTGCCAAAAGCCAAGGAGACGCCCCTTCCCCAGCTGCAGCCGTTGTTCCTCCACCTCCGCGAGTAGATAATTTCTCTAAGATATGGAAGGACTTCTGTGCTATGGGAGGAAAACCATTCCATGGAACTGAAAGCTTTGTGGAAGCATGGAATTGATTGCAAGAGACAGAGAACATGTTTGGGCATTTTGAGGTCAATGACCGTAGGAAGATATAGTTGGCTGCATGGCAGCTTAAGGACAATGTTTCATTTTGGTTGAAGGTGACACATGCAGGGCGTCTAGTTGATACTTGGGCTGATTTCAGATAGAGATTCGAGACAAAGTTTCTTTCTCAGGTAGAAGAGTGTATGCAGATGGAGAGATTCCTGGCACTTAAGCAAAGAAGTATGTCTGTTAAAGAGTATGTCAATAAGTTCGATCAGTTGGCAACGTTTGGTCTGGAATTGGTGAATACCCTGCATAAGAAAGCTTTAAGGTATGCGGGAGGATTGAATCAACCTCTCCAAGCATTATCATTATCTCATATACCGATGTAGGCAACTTTTGAAAGACATGTTGACATGGCATTGATGCACGAAGAAGGGAAAGATGACAAGAAAGAGGTTAAGACCGATGAGACGCAAAATAAGAAAGTGTAGCACAAGAAAAAATCGCAAAAGAAGGGTGGAAAGAACGATAAAGCTCAAGGCAAGAAGAAATGTCATGGTTGTGGGAGCTTGGGTCATTTAGTCAAGGATTGCCGAAAAAGGAAGAATGCTTGCTTCAATCATGGTGAAGTTGGACATTATACTAGGGAATGCCCGAAGAAGCAAGAACAGGGGCAATAGGCAGGACCTTTTGGAGGGAAGGTGCATGCTCTCGAGGCCAATGGACCCGATAGAGGAGGAAAGTTTTTGTTGAAGGTTTGATTTCCCTTTCTGATTATCCAGTTAGGACTCTTTGTGATTCTGACGCGTCTCACTCTTTTATATCTGATTCTATGGTTGAGTTTGTGCATCTTAGTACTAGTATTGTTTTTGATCCCGTTATTGTCTCAAACCCTATTGGGGGCGTGGCTCATTTGTCTATAATATTTCGGGGTTTGAGGATATCTGTGTTGGGCGTCGAGTTTGAGTGCGATGCGTATGTGCTTAGTTTTATGGGCTATGGTCTAATTCTAGGGATGCATTGGCTAGCCATGTATGGTGCCATCCTAGACTATGAGAGGAGTGTCATTAGACTTTTGACTTGCCGAGGGAGGACTCTCAAGATTTCATGTGACACAAAGGGGTCTGTCATGCTTAGTTTCCTAGAACCTCTTAATGCTTCTATCGATAGTTTGCGATATATACCCGTAGTCTATGAGTATCAGGATGTTTTTGATGAGGTTCGGGGTTTGTCTCCGAGGTGTGAGATTGATTTTCGGATATACTTGGTGGATAATGCGAAGCCAGTTGCATTGCCTGTGCGTCACATGGCTCCTAGGGAGATGAAGGAGCTTAACAAGAAAGCAGGGGAGCTACTGTAGAAGGGGTTTATTAGGCGAAGTATATCAGAATGGGGTGCTCCAATCGTCTTTGCAACCAAGGCGGATGGCTCACTTAGTCTATGGGTGGATTACAGGGAGTTGAATAAGCTCACCAAGAAGAATCGGCGCCCACTCCTGAGAATTGAAGATCTGTTTGACCAGCTTGTTGGCGCATCTGTTTTCTCGTAGTTGGACTTGGCCACGGGATTTCATCAGTTGAGGGTAGCCGCGGATAGTATAGATAAGATCACTTTCAGAACTCCGGATTCCTTCTTTGTGTGGTTGGTCATGCCTTTTGGGTTGACGAATGCACCCGCGTATTTTGTGGATCTGATGAGTAGGGTGTTTAGGGAATTTCTGAATAAGCTCGTGGTGGTCTTTGTGGATGACATCCTAATTTTCTTGAAGAGTGAGGAAGAGCATGCCCTACGTTTAAGAGAGGTTTTGAGGACTCTCAGAGCACACCAGCTTAAGGCGAAATTCTCCAAATGTTACTTATGGAGAAAGGAAGTAAGATTTCTAGGGCATGTGATCTTCGAGGATGGGATAGCGGTGGATCCCGCGAAGGTAGTTGTAGTTCAAGATGGGAAGGTTCCAAAGAATGCAACAGAGGCGAGGAGTTTTCTTGGTTTGGCGGACTATTATAGTTAGTTTGTCAAGGACTTCACAAAGATATCATCCCCGCTCACCAGACCGACGAAGAAGAATCTGACCTTTTCTTGGAGTATTGATTGTGAGGATTCTTTTCAGCGGTTGAAGAGGGCTCTGACAATAGCCCCAGTTTTGACTTTGCCTGATGGGAACAAAGTGTTCATGGTGCACGTGTAAACCGATGCAAGTGGTACATGGCTTGGTGCCATCTTGATGCAAGAGGAAAGGGTAGTATGCTATGGTAATAGACAGTTGAGGGTTCATGAGAGGAACTACCCTACCCATGATTTAGAGTTGGCCACTACAGTGTTCACACTTAAGACTTGATGGAATTATCTATTTGGAGAGAGGTTCGAGTTATACACGGACCATAAGTCACTCAAGTATCTGTTCTCGCAGAAGGATCTAAATTTGAGACAGCAAAGATGGATGGAGTTCCTAGAGTCCTATGACTTTTAGATTGCTTATACCCCTGGCAGGGTAATGTGGTAGCAGACGCGTTGAGTAGGCAGAGGATGACTTTGAGTCCTTTATCCATAAAGAGGCGAAATTTGGAGTACATATCGACCTTCTATTTTAGGCCATCTATGGATCTTACATCTGCTTTGTTGGCATCCTTAGGGGTGCGACCTATTCTTATGGATCAAATAGGATTTCGTAGCGAGAGGACCCATATATAACAGACATCTTGGATAGGCTTAGTAGAAGGGAGATTTCTAGTCACCTTAGTAGTTATTCCACGGATGATAAATGGTGACTAAGACAAGATGGGAGGCTTTGTGTTCCCTGAGTTGGAAGTCTTTTAAAGATAGTCCTTGAGGAAGCCGATCATTCTAGGATGACTATCCATCCAGGCGGCGTTAAGATGTATAGAGATATGAAGATGGTTTTCATTTGGGCTGGGATGAAAAAAGATGTAGTGGCGTTTGTAGCTCAATGCTTAGTTTGCCAGCAAGTAAAGGCTGAACAAAAAAAGCCTGGTGGTTTGCTTCATTCTTTGGAGGTCCCACAGTGGAAGTGGGACAGCGTCTCTATAGATTTCATTGATGGTTTTCCTACATCGAGGAAAGGCAATCCTAGTATCTGGGTCATAGTAGACAAGCATACTACGAGCGCTCATTTCATTCCTGTTAAGAGCAAGATAATGACAACATGGTTGGCATCAGTTTATCTTCGTGAGATAGTCCATCTACATGGGGTACCTTCTAGCATAGTGAGTGATCATGACCCCATCTTCCCTAGTGAGTTCTGGAAGAGCCTACAAGAGGCACTAGGTACACAGTTATGTTTGAGCACCGCATATCACCTTCAGACCGATGGGCATATTAAGAGGGTGAATAGAGCTATTGAGGATCTTTTGAGGTTGTGTATCTTAGACTTTGGAGGGACTTACGAGGAGCATCTCCCATTGGTTTAGTTCGCCTGCAACAACAGTTATCAGGCTAGTATAGGCATGGCACCCATCGAGGCATTATGTGGGCGGCCTTGCAGTTGGAGTATACAGATAGGCTTCTACTCGGACCTGAGATGATTAGAGAGACTTCAGAAAAGATTGATCTTATCCGCCGATGTATGAAGACAACTCAGGATAGGAAGAAGTCCTATGCAGATATGAGAAGGAATGACATTGAGTTTAAGGTAAGAGACATGGTTTTTTATCAAAGTATTGCCTCTAAGGAATGTGGTTTGCTTTGAATCTGTAGGGAAATTGGCGCCAAGATTTGTAGGTTCATTTCCCATAGTGGAGAGGATAGGTCAAATGGCCTATAGGTTGAGATTACCAGAGAGATTGGCGGGTGTTCATGATGTTTTCCACGTTTCCCATTTGCGTAAATTTCTTCACGATATTGTAGAGGTGGTTGAGCTGAGCATGCTTGAGGAAGTAGAGGTAGAAAGGGAGGCAACAGTTAGACGAGTTCCTACCGTATACTTGGATCATAGGTCGAGAAACTACGCAACAAAAAGGTTAAGTTGATGAAAGTGCAATGTGGGGAAGAACTCGAGGATGCAACTTGGGAGACCGAGGACTAGATTCGCGCTTCGTACCCTTTTCTTTGCAAGGGTATGTTCTTAACTTCTTTTTCCAAGTTTTTATTCGTACTTGCTTCTATCATTTGAGTATATCCTATCGATCCAATCTTCGACCTTTAGTAGGAAACCAAGGGATGTAAACATGTATTTAAGAAATGTAATGTTTGATGGATGCAAGTCTTTGCTAGTGGTTGCTCGTGGATGCATACATACACACTAGGCACTAGATCGACTCAAAGCACTCTCATACTGCATATGGATGTGTGGGCATTTTACTTTTTAATGCATGGAAATGGATGTATGATCATATGGATGTTGCATTTGGCCAGATGATTGTGCACACATACAGTCTTTTTACCAAAAAAATGGCTTAAACACCAAAGGTATTAAAATTGTACTTCACCAATATGGTAGGGAAATAAATGGAGCCGTACTTGATAACAATTGAAAATGAAGATGCGAGGAAGATAAAACAGAGACAATATTTAGAGTGGTTCAGCCTTATACTAGGCTTATGTCCTCTATGAAGATAGCTTGCATTCTTATAACAGGGATTACAAAATACATAAAATCCCTTTTTTCATACATCTCTACCTACATCCACTCAATATACTCTCATTCATACATTTCAATCTTGGGATTTTATGAGAGAATGGTAGAGTTTGAGGAGGAGAAGGATGGGTGAATGATTGAGAAGGAGGATGTCTTTGTTTCCCCTAATTACAAGGTTGTACTTGACGCCTTGACCAAATGGGTGATGGAACTTCGAGTGGAGAAGATGTTCATTACTTCCAAGTGCTTAAGGAGTGACTAAGAATATAATTTAGCAACACTTTGTGGTTGAAAAGATTTGATCCCCTTTACGCTGGCAGCTATGGCGTATTTATAGGTGAGCTCTCTTCAGGAAATGATCTGAGCCTGTATATGCAGGTATGGGTCGTTCATCCCATTAATTACAAACATGCCATCGCCTAGCTATAGCCAGCTATTCGTAGTTGTATCCAGTTGTCATGTGCGAGCGACTCTATAGGAGCGAGCATTTTGAGTAGTTGAGTGGGTGACTTTATCCGGTGTTCTTCGGGCGTAGTTACTTCTGGCAATCGACGAGTAGTTACCTGATTCGCTTGATTGTGGAATGAGCGAGTGGCTTTGATTGCTTTTATGGTCGAGCGACTTTTTAAATGCAGAACGTGGGACTGGAATCAATTCTTCTCTGTATCTTTCATGATTGATTCCCTTGGTCCAAGAGCGTTCGTCCTTCACTGCCTTTGCACTATGCTATTTTCCTTTATTGTTGTGTTATATGGTAGCTCCCGCCTATATTAAATGGACGACTTGCTTTGCTTTTATTCTCGAGCGGCTTTGTTCCGATATGAACGACTGACCTTTGCTTCTACGTCCGAATCACGACTTTCTTCGGGCTTTGGCCTTGCTCTGTGTTGTTGCTTCCTGTCCTTTGCGAATCATTTAAATGCTTCGGACAAAACTATGCACGATCGACCCTGAAAGTGTTCGTTCTGTAGCTCCTGCTCAGATCTTGTAACTCAATGTGCGTATGGATTTTTAGGGATCAACATTTTCCCCTCGAATCTTGTTATTTTCTTTGGTAGAGAATTACTAGCTTCGACGTGATTGATCGCAATATTGCTTGGTAGATCTAACCTGACTCATCGAAGGGTCATTCATGCAAAACTTAGGATTGTTTCATTGTTGCTGATTGGTGTCGTTTCCTTCAGGTAAGACGTTTGAACTATCTTGTCATCATTACAAATGGTTGGATCATGGGGAAGTGATCATGCCAGCTGGATTCTGATGGGACACTTATTTCTACAATCGAGTATTGAGCTGACATGGCGAGAAATTCTCTTGATGTATGTCCTTTAATATTCCCCCTTATTTTCTTATTTCTCATTCTATTTTGTTCTTATTTTCCTTCAACAGATTTCTCAACCGAAAATCTCCGTGTTTCTTTCTATTTCCATTTTGTATAGCACAGGATTGTCGATTTTAACTTATGCTTGTTCTTCTCTTGAATCTCACGATTATTCTCTGATCCATCTGCAGGATGGTTTCGTCTCCAGAAGGACGTCGATTGGAAATATTCTTTGATTTGGATGTTCCGATAGACAAGATTAAGTCAACTGGTCAACCACCTATGAATTCTTCCTTCAGTCCATCTCATACAGAGCTTCAGACTTTCATCAATAGGCCGTGTTATGCTCCTGGGCCATGCAATCCTTAGCGGTTCTGGGGGTGGAACTTACAGGGAGTACCTTCTAACGTGGATATATCTTCGTTTGGCTCTCAGACCTTCTCTTTTGACATGATTGCCGCAAAAGGTCAGATGTTAGCCCGTCTCGAGACTGTTGTGCATCAATTTGGAAAACAAATGGATTTGCTAAAAAAAACGATTCTGCAAAATGGATGAATGGTTGGCATACATTGGCTTGCGATCTCCAAAAGATTCACAAGGACAATCTCGAGCGTATCTCTGTTTTTGAAGATGACAAGGCGAAGTTGATTCGTGCCCCTAGATCCAAAGATAGCGTGGTTGCTTCTTTTTCCCCAGGAGATGCCGAGTCGGTGGTTTCTAAACGTGCTGATGAACATCCATCCTGTTTTGCTCAGACTAAGAGGAAGGTAGGTAGGCCCAGGAAGGTCAGGGATCTATAGTCTTCTTTTCCTGTCTTTGGTTGTTTGCTCTTCGAACTTTAAGACCGGTTGTGTAAGCGAGTGCTGACCCATGCTCATGACATTATGTTGGTTTGTGACTCGTGTTGACCTTTGATGCTTTTGTGGACTTGACGAATGGTTGTTTTGCTGGTTTTATGAAGCTCTTTGTGCCTTTTCCTGCCACACCATGTCTCTTTGCCCTGCTTAGCAACACATTTTTTTTTTTAATAATTTATATTATAATTTTCCTGACGATTGTACGTTAGTATCATATTAAGGGTCGATCGTACATTAGTATCGTATTTACGGCGTGTTACTATTAGCATCACTAATATGTCGTTATGATTGGTTTTATAATATTTTACCACTCCGCTCTTATGAGTGACAGTACTCCATGGGGAATTTATTTTGTTAGCTGCACGAATCTTATCGTTCATTTACTTTTCTTGGTAAAGTTACAATGAGTTTGTGGTATGTTTTGACTGGGCATTATTGATTTTATACACGATGGTGATGTCCCCATACCAAAGCTCTTTATAGTTTCATAGATTTTCTTAATTTTAATCACGATTTCAATTGATCAGTTTGTGATTTTTGAGTTGATGTTCAACCACATCCCCTACTAACTTGGCTGTACAAGTTTATTTTCAGGGATTAGGTTTTTTTTAGATGCACATGGTCATTATGTGTTTTTTTGGGGTGCCCCCAGGGGAGGTCTTGGGTTTCAATTTTCGATCCAAGTTTGGTCTTGTTAGTCCTGATTTTTCTAGGACTGAGAAGGCCTCGTTGGATACCCCCTTTCGACTAGGATTACTGATCTGCGCTGGTCCTTCCAGCATGTTTGATCCTTCCCCTTTTTTATGCTTCATCCCGGGAAGCGGACACTAGTTTATCTCATCAGTTTTGACTCAATTCAAAAAAAAAACCTCTTGTCCTTCACCTAACAAGGTGCCCCCCGTTTTCTGGATTGGCAATTTTCCTTTTCCTTTTTGGGACATGTCAGTTTTTCCGACTTTATGCTTCACCCCAGAAAACAGACACTAGTTCACCTTATCCAGTTTTCTCTCAAGTTGGAGAACCCGTGTCCTGCACCTAAGAAGGTGCCCCTTTTATGGGCTCAGCAATTTTAACCGTGGGACATTTTGAGTTGCTTTCACCCTAGCATTGATTCCTTAATCTGGTACCAAGCCCTTTGTTGGTCGTGTGCCAAAAGATTCGGTATTTCTTGATGAAAGTCGGAACTCCTTGAGTTGGCGCCCCCTGGTCGCTTGTTTGCCTATACAAAGAAGTCAACTTTTAGTAGGAACTTGTGAATGAGTGATTCGTACATGTAAACGGAATTCCATATTCACTTATTTTATGTACATCATTCAAATGCGAAATTTTTTGTAAATATTTACAGTCTTTCCTACGTATTCGAACAATGTGTTATAAAAAATAACGACGAATATGCTCGTTGTTCTATGCTCATGGAATCTGGATTCCATCTGTGGTGGCCAATTTGAAAGCACCATCCTGGAGTTTTTGACTTATAACATAAGGCCCTTCCCAATTGGGTCCAAAAACCCTAGTACCGGTCATTATCTTCTTCAAAACAAGGTATCCAATTTCGAAAGTCCTATGTTTGACTTTTGAATTGAAATGCCTCACCACCCCCACTTTGATGTGCGGCTACTCTGAGTTCTGCTTCCTTTCTTCTTTCCTCAACCTGGTCGAGGGCTTCAAGTTGTAACTTCTCATTTTCCTTGTGATTAAAGTATATTCTTCTATGGGTAGGGACTTCAATCTCCACTGGTATCATTGCTTCAGAGCCGTAAGATAAAGAAAAGGGAGTATGCCCGGTCGCAGTTTTATGCGTGGTGCGATAAGCCAACAATGCTAGCGGGAGTTCATCTACCCAACCACCTTTAGACTTCTCAACCCGTTTCTTAATGGTCGTTTTGATGATTTTATTTACTGCTTCCACTTTTCCGTTCACTTGCGAATGAGCTACTACCGAAAAGCTTTTCTGGATTTTATACTTGGCGCAAATTTTTTGAAACTCTTCACTTTCAAATTGGGCCCTATTTTCTGTGATCATCTTTTGTGGTACCCCAAACTTGCATATGATATTTTTCAAGAAAAAGTTCATAACTTTCTTCGAAGTTACGGTGGCCAATGGTTCTGCTTCGGCCCATTTTGTGAAGTAATCAACGGCGACAACTGCATATTTAAAACCGGATTTTGCAGTGGGAAGGGCTCCAACGAGGTCGATGCCCCAGATAGCAAATGGCCATGGGCTGACCATGTGGGTTATAGCTGTGGATGGCATCCTTGGAATCTTGGCAAATCTTTGGCATCTGTCACATTTTTTAGTTTACGACATGGAATATTTATTAATACCTGGCCTGAAATAACCATATCGCAGGATTTTCTTAGCCAAAGTTTGTCCACCGGTGTGACCTCCGCATTCCCCTTCGTGTAATTCTGCCATGATCGCCATTGACTCCTTTTCTGTAACATAACGAAGTAAGGGTGTAGAAAATCCGCGTTTGTACAGTCTTCTGTCCTGAATGAGGTAGAAAGAGGCTTTTTGCAAAATCTTCCTCCACTGCTTGGCTTCCGCCGGAAGCGTCCCGATGATGCGGTATTCTTTGATTGGCGACATCCATGAGTTTGGTTCATTAGTCATTTCCACGATCCAACCCACCTCGGTATGCCTCTGAGACGACCCCGAACCCCGTACTAACGACGACAAGGGTAACATTTGGAATATAACACATAAACAGATAATAGCAGAACAGAAATAAATAAATATACCAGATAATGCACAATAGAATATACTGGATAAACATAATCATCAGAGTTACACAATATACAGGATCATACTTAGTACAAATACAGTTCAGCTATACATAAATGTCTACAACGGAAACAAACATAATATGTACAATAGGAGCTGAATAGCATAAAAAGAGATAAATGATAGAATCCATCTTCAGCTCCAGCTATCCAGATAAAGCCAGCTAAAACCTGAATACAAGGCTTCCCGTGTAGAAGAAGGGGCACCCGAGTTTGAAAGTGAAACAAACTACGAGTCAGTCATGGGACTGGTATGAGAAATCTACTCAACACATTTGAAATATGGCAAATCACAGGACCACACCACTTTCGTGGAACGGGTTTACTCCATTGGATCGCCAGTGCTTTAAAACAAATAATTCTTTTAAACATCGCAATGCTTTTTATAAAAATGAAGTCATTATAAGACTCAGTTCCCATCACACAATGCAACGCAAACCGGAGGATAGAGTTTTACCTTATAATGGCCAAAATATGCTTGATACGAATGAAACAAAAGCATTTGATATTATTACTAGTGTTTATAGGTTTCAAAAACAATTTCAATCATAACTATCAATCATAGACGGCATGGGTACCATATATCATGTCGCCATATATATACAATCAAAACCGCACAGTCACGTATTTGGAAATTGGATTTCCGTCATGAACCAAGGAAAAAGATAGTCCTTACCGAATTCGAGACTGCCTAGCACGAGCCTCAGGACCCAGACACAGGTGAGCCCTTGGAGCGACAAGGTCGGTCCACCGATGTGGATTAAAATTCCTGAACACTACGTTTCCCCGCCCTATGGGGGCATAAATGAGCCAACGAATGACTCCATCAGTCCCGGATCGACCGATATATCCGAGGCGCCTCGCTATCCATCATCCACATAAGTAAAATGTCAGGCCGTGTAAAAACACTGACACAACTACTAGCTAGGAAGAAACGCATGCCCTCCCTGAGGTCCTTCTCCCGTTTCTGGTTCATACCGGTGTGTGCGGCTCGCGAATTCACGTTATACACAAAGCTACGCCACAAAGGCGGTGCTTTGATCATCAATCACAAGACTTTGCTTTTCAACAGAAGCCCTGATCACTGCATCTTAGCATGTCACACAGGCAATTCACACCATGCAACTGATGGCTATCAATCACATAGAATAAATTCCAATGTCAGACACACAATCCATTTACAAGTCCGTTCTGGGTTGGAATGAAACCGGAGGCACTATATACCTCGCAAACCCATCGATCTCCACGTACGTCTGGACGATCACCACTCATTATCCATACTTCGGGATGCCTCCTAATCAGGACATCAGTTACCATCCAAACGAGGTGAAGAACTCCGGTCTTCGACCACCGTCTTCATCTTCGATTTCTTATCGTCGATTCAGTTATTCAGAATGGGGTAAACCCGGTCTTTGTAACACCCCGCCTCCGCTAGGGTCACTCGCAAAGGAATGCACTAGCTTTAGAGGGGCATTATTGGTAAACATGCACAGAAATATCACAAGACAAAACATATAAAATAGCGGAAGTAAAATCAAACTTTCATAACATGAATAAATAAGGTCTAAAGCCTTTTACATCAGAGTACATCAAAACCTGTCTTGCAATAGTAAAGAAGCATAAAGACATTTTCATAAATTATTCCCCAAGTAAAAACAGTAAAGTAGCCATTAGCCAAGAAAAATCCAAGCCATCCATGATGACCTTCAAGCAGAAGAAGTCCGAACTAAACAACAGTATTTCCTCCCTGTAACCTGGGGGGGGGGGGGGGGGAACGGAAGAAAAGAGGCGAAACAAAACGGGTCAGTCAAAAAGACTGAGTAAGCCCTATCTACTATTAGCATAAAAACTAGTAAAGTTAACTGACATGAGAAACTGAGATGAACATAAGCATGATAACAAGATAGATAAGCTAAATCAAAATAACAGGATGAACTACTGAACTCAGATAAACTAAGGTGTCATGATAAATTACGATGTCAAGATAAAACAAGGTATCACATCATCAGGTTTTTATCAAGTATAATATTCCCAAGATATCTGTCACGTATAACGCCCCGTGATATCTATCCTGTATTTTAGCTCTGCACCTACCGTACTAGTATCCCCACCGTGTCATGTGTTAACCAAGAATGACCCTCACTCAAAAGTCGTTTAATGGTCCATGTCAACCTAATATATCTCATATATAGGTTACTCAACTTGTATGTTTTATTCCATGTAAATGTTCAGTCCCTTGCCGTAGACCTTACGGGCTTTCCCATGAGATTCTATATTATAGTTCCATGATCCTTAAGATCGGTTTGGACTGTTACCCTAAACCTAGCTAGGGTCTTCCAACATGAATTATTGTTTGTACAACTAGGACTTATGCTACCTAGGGCTGCTAGGGATTATGCTTACCTATTGCACGTTTTCGTATCTCGGTTTGGGTTCAACCACCTAGGGCCACTAGGGATTACGCTAACCGCCAACCGTGCCCTTTTTCCCACGCATTCATCGTGAATCGCTTTTCCATGACTGTATGCACATGTATCACATCGTGCCATCCGAGTCCTGTCACAGGGCAAATCAAGAAATACAGGACTCGGTCGGGAGCTTTCGATTTATCTGCCGATGCAGATGCTAAGGTCTGTTTTTCTTATACGTGGCTATGGTCCCACGAGACCACTCCCTCAACTAGTGAAAGACAAGACAGGATAAATCCTGTATGAGAACACAACACTGGCCAACCCACATCCAAGCCTTACCGCAACCATAATTAGATAGCAATTATGGTCTTTTGGGTGTTCTCTGCCTTTCCGTACGTACACGCTTGACCAAAGACGGTAGGTAGCATGACGAAATGCTATCTAGGGTACGACCGTGTATCGTCGACTATCCCCTATCCATCCCCGTCTTTAGGTCGCTCGTATAGCAACCAAGGCATACTCTTGGTTCTTCTAACGCAGACCTTAACCTCTCATGAGCCTAGTATAATCACCTGGCAGCTCATAGAGGGATACCAAGAATATCCTCACGTTCCCCGAAGCCGCTGCTTCGTTACCCAGTTCGCTGGAGCCTTTATCTAAATCAGATACTTGCTCCTACTAATATACTTAAACGATGACCTACCGTATCAGGTTACTCATCTATCTATGAACTGGTCTAAATTTCCTTGACTAAGAATCATTACTTAGTTATTCTTCAACTAAGGTTTACCACTTAGCATTGTTCCCGTTATCCTTGTTAACTACGGTTATCCACCTAATCCTCAGAACTAGGGTTTACATAATGGATTAAGTGTCACTTAAGTTCATGACTTAACCCGTCTACAAATCCTGTCAAAATTGGCTAAGTATCCAAGTTCAAGGCTTAACCCTACAAACCATGCTCAAGTTGTTTAAGTATACTAAGCAATTCACGACTTAACCTCGTCCAATTATCATTCTAGATTGGTTAAGTATATATTAACTTGACCCTATCAATTTACTTAGTCAAATCGGTCAAGTGTATTCAAGCGATTCGTGACTTAGCCTTATCATGTTTTCACGTTATATTGGTTAAGTATTGGTTAACTTAACCACAATAAATTAACGAGTTAGATTGGATAAGTATAGGTCACTTAACCACATCAATTCATCATGTTTAGATTAGTTAAGTGTTTAACTTAACCCCATTAAACTACCAAGTGGGATTAATTAAGTCTAGGCTAACTTAACCCCATCCGATTTCCATGTTTAGACTAATTGAGTCTAATCTTAACCCCATTCGTTAACCGTATTTTTCGGTTAAGCGTCATTAAGAAAACTTACTTAGCCTTACCAAGTTATCGCGTTGGATTGATTAAGTGTTGGTTAACTTAACCCCATCCACTAGTCATATAAAAATGGTTAGGTGTCATTAGGCAAATCAAGTTACTTAACCTACCCAACCTTGTCATGTTTTGTTAAGTATCATTAGCCTAATCAAATTACTTAACCCATTTGTCCATGTCATATTTGGTTAAGAGTCATTAATCAAATTAACTTAACCCTATCATGTGGCATTAATTACTTAATGCACCTTCACCTCTCACATTAGACTTTGTTGTGGTTACTAGTTAAGCCGGTCGGTTCCGGGTAGCTTTACACCACAACTTGGTCTAACCTCGGGTTCAAGCACAACATGACCAACTTCTCACATTGGGTCCTATTGTTTGCAACTACTAGTTAGGCCGGTCGGTTCCGGGTAGTTTTACGTTGCAAACTCAACCCAACCTCGAGTTGGCCACACTTATATTATCTAAGTGTCATGTCCATCATGTTTCCCAAAACATGTTACAAGTTTTCAAGCATTTGGGTAGACCTAACTTAATAGGTAAATTCCCAAAGGGTAGACCTAACTTAATAGGTAAATTCCCAAGCTTATGTTTTTATGCATACTTACATGTCAACTTCCATGTTATATTTCAAGTCATGTTTTCAAGTTGTATTTTCATGTCATTAGAAATTACCCATAACATAACCCAACGCTTTTAAACTCGCATATACGTTCGCGACAACGTAATGGATTAAAAGAAGAGACTTGGCAAAGGCATGACAAAAATGGATATTAAGCCACAAGTTAATCATGGTGGCAAATGAGGCACAAATGTGTTCATTAACTTGCATGTTACATTCTTAAGCCTCAAAACATGCATAAACCCAAACTTGGCACATAAGCGAATCATGGTGACAAAAGATATGGAATGATGACTAGTAACTCGCATATATCATCATATAAGGGTTATGACTTCATATGCAAGTCGACATAAAGGTTATGAGGGTTCTCATGTTGCCTAATGCAACATTTCAACATAAAGGTTGTAGCTTTTAGCTCACAAGATCAAGATAATGACTTCATAAACTTGCATGACATGATAGCATGTATCATACTCAATGATCAAACCCAAACTTGCAACATAAACATTTAACTTCATAGTTAATATCTAAGAGTAGGGAAAGGGCTTACATTGATATGAAGGCACAAAAGATATGACAAAGCCCTTATGCAATCAAATAGACCCAAAATGCAAGCTCTAACATAAAAACCCTTGAGCCAAAATGATCAAAACCCTTGCTTTATGATGCAAAGATAGAAACTTGACTTGAATGCAAGCTAATGACACTCATACAAGCTTGAAAACACTTGTATGCATGGAAAATCTCTCATAGAAACCATTTAGAAATTTTATGAAGAGAGTGGAGGCCATGAGAGGTAAAATTTTGCCATAGTTTAGTTGCATGAATGAATAATGAGGATTTAGGATAGGTTAGGGTCTTATTTATAGATTAGGCAAGTGTTTTAGGCCATAGGATTAAACCTAGATTCAATCCAAGCCATCAAAGCATGTCTTGGGGAAGAAGTCAAGTGTAGGAACCATCTAGGGCCTTTAGATTAAAGATGAACCATGAGAACCATCCAAATGCAAAATCTGCATTTGAGCGAATCGGCCCACGGGTTGACAGCCAAACACCCTGGATTAACCCCTAGTCGACCCAGCGGGCTTGGGTCGACCTCAAAAATCGGCCGGTTCGGTTATTCCCCTCTCCCAATTCGCTGTTTTGAACATTTTTGCATATTTATTTATTTAATTTTCAATTATATATATATATATATATATATATATCAATATATATATATTTCTCTGCGCAACCCATTTCACTTAATTAAGTATACTTTAATTTGGGAATTTTTCGTGAAACTTCGCGAGGCCATATCTTGGTCATACGGACTCCGATTTTCGAAAACTCGGACTCTATTTCGCGTATTTTTCCGAGACGAACGCAATGGCATAGCCCGTTTCCCTTGATTCAGATTTTACAGTTTAATTCTGCCTCCATTTATGTTATAACAGGTTATTGAAAATACGGGTTGTTACAGTCTTTCTGAGCAACTCACGTATATAATAAACAAGTGCAACACAAACACACATACGCATCATTTCAATTCATTAGTCGCTAACCGTAAATCAGTAAGAGAACGATTTCCCAAATATTAACCCCGAAGGCCGAAAGCAACATAAGATCAAAACCCAGGAAACCATTCGACTTAGCCAACCTTCAGTTAGTTTCTAAATTTCGCATCCATATTGTTTATAATATTTTATAACGATTTATTGCTATTTTTATTTATTTTAAAATAGCCAATTTATTCAAACGACGCTTCGGGCCATAACGCGGTCGTGGCGCTGTTTTCCTTCAGATTTGATTTACGCATATCTGAAAATCTAACCGTTGGATCTTCACAAAATTTACATCATTAGAAAGATCTTTTCAAAACGAATCCAACGGTTCCAGTTTCGAGAAAATCCGACGGTCGGATCTCTCGGTATAATCGTTTGAAGTTTCGATTTCAAAATACGAACTACAACGTCGTTATTCGATTAAATATAATTATTTTTATATATATATATATAAATATAATCGATCCTGGCGCTGTTTTTCTTCAGATTTGAATTAAACATTCCAGACAATCCAACCGTTGGATCTTTACAAAATTGGTGTCGTTGGAAAGATATTTCCAAAGCGAACCCAACGGTTTCGGTTTCGGGAAAATCCGATGGTCGGATCTCCCGTACTAATCGTTTGAAATCACGGTTTCAAAACACGAACTGCAGCTTCGTTATTCGATATATTTCAATTCCATTTATATATATATATATATATATATATATATATATCGATCCTTCGATTTCAAAACTATATTCTTTTCATACATTTGATAAAAATGATATTTTTATCTAACTGACAATTATTTCAACACTTCGCTATTTTCAACTATTCGTGTATATAGTAAAAATGTGGTTTTTATTATAAAACAATTCATTTCAAAACACGATTATTTTATATAGTTCATATAGGTAATAAAAATATGATTTTTATTATAAAACAATTTATTTCAAAACAAGATTATTTTATATAGTTCATAAAGGTAATAAAAATATGATTTTTATTATAAAACAATTTATTTCAAAACAAGATTATTTTATATAGTTCATATTGATGATAAAAATAGGATTTTTATTATAAAACAATTTCTTTCAAAATACGAATACCATTCAACACATGAATTTCAATTCAACGAATGAATTTCGATTCAACACATGAAGGTTTTCTATAGTTTGTATATATAGAGTAAAAATGTGATTTTTATTGTTAAAACATTTTATTCAAAACACGAATACCATTCAACACAAGAATTTCAATTCAACGAATAAATTTCGATTCAACACATGAAGGTTTTCTATAGTTTGTATATATAGAGTAAAAATGTGATTTTTATTGTTAAAACGATTTATTCAATACACAAATACCATTCAACACATGAATTTCAATTCAACGAATGAATTTCGATTCAACACATGAAGGTTTTCTATAGTTTATATATATAGATAAAAAGGTGATTTTTATATTTAAAACACGAATACCATTCAACACATGAATTTCTATTCAACGAATGAATTTCAATTCAACACATGAAGGTTTTCTATAGTTTATATACATAGATAAAAAGGTGATTTTTATTGCAAAACATGAATGTCGTTAAATAGATGAATTTTCATTCAACACACGAATATAGTTTCAACACATGAAAATAATTCTAACACATGAATATTATTCGAAATTTCGGCAGCATAACGGCAGGGTAGTTAAAACCGGGACCATCCCTAGTACGGCTCCTCGCTCTACCTTAAAGCCTCGCAGCTTTTGACAATGGGGAATCATGCATCTAGTTCGCACGCAGGCGGCATGTATATTTTTTTCATTTCCACAAACTAATCCTATGTGGTTTCAACCAAATAATTCTCAACCACAAACGGGTATTTTTCAACCACAATCAATCAATTTCAACCACAAACAATTCTAATCAACCATTCGCTATCAATCAATTTTCACACCAATCACAACCAATAAATATCGTCCATGGTTTGTGGACGAGGGGCGTATATATATATATATAAGCATTTCACTTTTATTCAACACATATATAATTTTTACAACGCATATATAACTTATATATCGAACGTACAACTTATACAACGCTTATACAAGAGGTGTACAACGCTTATATAACTCATACATCGACTATATAATTTATACATCGTCGTTTTCCATATCGTTTATAAATTAGAAATCTCACATTGGGTTCCACTCCACCAAAAATAGCAGAAGGCTCAAAAAAATATGCGGTCTCTTCTAGAATGTAGAAGACGTCCACACGAGTCCACTATCTCTTGTTTCACTGAATTTCGTCTAGAAACGAACAAGATGTCATTTTTTTAAAACAAACTGAATTAGCGACACTTTTAAAATGTTGTTAATAGTTTAATTTACAAAACCCGTTACCTTCTGAGTTGGGTTCAAATTAGGGTTCGTGTTTAGCTTCAAATCTGTTGAACTGGATGACGATCAGGGGGTCACACGTCGCCGAGGGGAGCAGGGCGCGTCGGTGGCCAGTGGAAGCATCCAGATCGACGCTAGGAGGAAGGAGATCGGCGGCGATGAACGGAGGAACTTTCAGGCGTTGGATCTCGAGGAACTCCACACGAACGAGGGCGTAACGAGCATGGATTTAAAGAGCTCGGGGAGATCTTCAAAAAGTTCTACTGGGGCTCGAGCTAATTCGGCGTGGATTCGCCAGAAAATGGGCCGGAAGCGACGAGATGGCTTCCATCATCGATCGAGGGGGGGGGGGGGTTTCTGAGATTTTTTTTTTATAAATTCTGATTGGCCGGGAGCTTTTAAAAGGGAGTTTTCCAACACGACCTCCATTCCGAACCCAACGACTGTCGTCCCTAGTGTTTTACCCCCATTACGAACACAATGGGATATGTTTTGTAGGCCCATTCGACTGTTTCAGTCAGTTTTCGTTCAGGTTAAAATATAAAACATTCAATATTTAATTTGAACGTACATTTCAATTTGCCAGGGCCACAAACTGATTCTAAAAATTCCCAAAAAATAAATCTAGCTATATTTTGACGATACGGTCCCAACAAAACTAGTTTCGTCGAATTCTGAGACGGTTTGAAAAATGGCCCATTTCTGGTCGATCCAATTTAACTATAATTGACCAAAACACGTTTTCCTTTGCCACGCTCACATACTAGCTTCAAAAATTATGAAATTTGAAACCTAGCAATAGTTTAACATCCCGGATCCAACAAAAGTGGTTTCGTCGAATTCCGAGGTCGTTTGCAAAATGGCCATTTTCACGGGCTATATAAATTCCATAGCGACCTTTTTGAAAATTCATTTGGCCATAACTTTTGCTTCCTGCTATGAAACTTCGATTTTTCAGATTCGTTAGAAAGGTATTCACTAACAGATTTAAATATTTTTGGTTTCACTCAAATCTGTTTTGTTTTGCACCCGGTACAGTCAGTCAAAGTTTGAATTCAAATTTTGAATTCAAATTTTGAAACTGCCGCGCCATTTCAGGTCATGTTTATAATTAGAATTAACTATATTCGTTTTCAAATGTCGATTCGAACTTACATTTCATCGTTATTATTTAAAATATTTATTTTAAATATTTAAAATCCACTAAAATAGCCAATTTAAAAATTTTAAATTGGTTCAGATTTTCTGGGTCGTTGCAATCTCCCCCACTTAAAACTTTTCGTCCCCGAAATGGAACAAAGTCGAAAGTGGTTTGATTAATCAACTCTACGTTCAATCTGGCTTTCATTCTCCAACTTTTCAGTTTCTGAGATTTTTCAAATTCTTAAATTTTTTGGCTAACACCCGGAATTTTCGAAAAATTTCGCCATAACCACCTTTGTACGGGGAGGGGTTTGGAAATTTATTGGGCCATATTAGGTACCCAATAAATCCTAATAAGCATACACATATTTATAGTGATATATTCTGGTGTTTACAGGGGAGTGTGTATAGATAATAACTCCAGAGAATAAATTCTCGTCACCCTGTCAAAGCCTGAGGGAGTGTGTATTTTAATTGCTCCAGAGGATAAATCCTCGTCACCTCGTCCCGTGTGGGAAATAAATAATCCATGTGCCGTATCTAATGACTAGAGAGACGTGATTATTGTCAACTCCAGACCTGTGTGGGGTTTTTATTAATCTGGCAATTTATCGTTGCAATTTATATGGTCCATATCAGTCATCAGTTCAACCTGTAAAATATAGTCATCGCCATACAAGCCTCTCGCTCATATGGTAAATCTTCCACCTCATCACACAAGCTCCAAATGCTTATGTGGTATATGATGAAGTATGCCTATCTTCAAGAAGTATGCCATGTAGTGTAGTTCAAAATTAATTGTTACTATCCTATGGCGACATTTATGATTACACACAGAACAACCAGCACTCGGCATCCAATGGCATTCACAGGAGTTGATATAATAATATTTCGCATCCAACTCATTAAGGTTTACCTATTTGTTGGGCACACAAATAAATTCTTTACTCAACAGCTATCCAATTACCTGTTCAAACATATATAATGCACAAGTATATATTTCTATCTATTTTCTAATCAGTTCAATGTGTGATTTAATCGAATAAATTCTACCATTCATTCTCTTATTAATTAAATTAACTATCGTTTCAATAATTTAATTAATCCAATTTACTATCACACAATGCAAACAATAAGCAATTTGTTTTTAACTTTTCAAAAATGTCCTAATCAATTCATATACTTTTTTTTAATTAAGCAGACTATAGAATTAAAAGTGCACATCCATGGTAAGAAAATAACAAAAAAGTAGAGAACTAATTGGTAATGCAAAGTATGGTAAATGTAACTTGCACCGGAGTCAATCAGAGATAACTACTCGACACTTAGGATAGGCTTTCTGAATGCTCTCCTCAGTTTCCCAAGTACAATCTCGCGGATCTCCACTTCATTGCACTACGACTAAGTGAACCTTCTTGTTCCTCAGCTCTTTGGTTTCTTTGCCGATGATCTTTAGCGGCTCTCTTCTCACAGCCAATTCTGGGGGTAATTTCAATATCCTGTTGAGCTGCTTCTTCCACGATCAAGTCTGGATCATGAACGTGCTTTCGAAATTGAGATATGTGAAATACATCATGCACTCCAGGCAACCAATCAGGCAATTGAACCCTATAAGCGAGAGTTCCAATCCGTTCAAGAATAGGAAATGGACCAATGAATTTGGGCGCCAATTTCCCTGTTTTACCGAACCGGATAACTCCTCTCATCAGCGATACTTTCAAATATACATAGTCGCCCACCGCAAATGATATATCTCTCCTTCTCTTATCAGCATAACTCTTTTGTCGTCTTTGAGCGGCAAGTAATCATTTCTTAATAAAATCGACTTTGTCGGTAGCTTCTCGGATCATATCAGGTCCCAGTACAAGTCTATTACCGGGTTCGACCCAACAAGCAGGAGATCGGCATGGTCTACCATACAACGCTTCGAATGGTGACATTGTCAGGCTCGCCTGGTAGCTGTTGTTATATGAGAATTCAGCCAAATGCAGATGGTCTTCCCATGATCCACCGAAATCTAGAACACAAGCTCGCAATAGATCTTCTAGTATACGATTCACCCTCTCAGTTTGACCATCTATCCGAGGATGATAGGCGGTGCTTAGGTTCGGCTTTGTTCCCAGCTCTACTTGAAATGCCTCCCAGAATTTGCTAGTAAATATTGTATCTCTATCACTAACTATACTGATCGGAACTCCGTGTAGTCTAACAATTTCCTTGAAGTATATCTGCGCCAGACTCTGAGCAGTTCTGTTTGATCTGACAGGTATGAAATGGGCGGTCTTCGTGAAGCGATCTACGATCACCCAAATACTGTCATTTCCTTTTCTGGTTCTGGGCAAACCATCTATGAAGTCCATGGAAATATGTTCCCACTTCCAACCTGGAACGTCCAGCGGTTGTAACAATCCAGCCAGTTTCTGTTGGTCGCTTTTGACTAGCTGGCAAGTAGGGCATCGGCTAACATATAAAGAAATGTCCCTCTTCATCGACTTCCACCAGAAAGTGCGTTTGATGTCATTATACATTTTGATTACTCTCGGGTGGATACTAAGTTTTGACTTGTGGCATTCATCCAGTACTTCCTTTCGGAGCTCAGGGATGTTAGGAACACAAATTCGACCTTTTAGACTTAAAATCCCCTCATTATCAACCTGAAAACTCGTGGGTTCGCCTTTCTGAATTATTTCTCTGATCTTCCGAATGAAGTGATCATCCTTTTGAAGAGCAGATATTTTATCTATCAATGAAGTCGTGATAATAAAACTGACGATCATTTCATTCTTTCGGCTTAACGCATCGGCCACGACATTGGCTTTCCCTAGAGTGTATAGAATCTCAAAATCATATGCTGCAAGGAACTCTAGCCAACGTTGCTGCCTCAGATTCAAGTCTTTCTGGGTGAACAGATACTTTAACGATTGGTGATCTGTAAATAGTTCAAATTTCTCACCCAGAAGATAGTGCCTCCAGATTTTCAAAGCGAATACTATAGCCAATAACTCAAGATCATGAGTGACATAGTTTTTCTCGTGCGGCTTCAGCTGACAGCTAGCATAAGCTATCACTTGACCTCTTTGCATTAACACTGCACCCAAGCCTTCTCTAGAAGCATCTGTCCAGACTTTTAAATCCTGATTGCCGTCAATAATGGTTAACATTGGAGCAGTCGTTAATCTTAACTTTAGCTCTTCAAAAGCCTCCTCACATTCTGGAGTCCATTTGAATTTTGAGTGCTTCTTTGTAAGCTTCGTTAAGTGACCAGATATCTTCGAAAAGTTTTTAACGAACTTCCGGTAATAACTAGCCAATCCAAGAAAACTGCGAACCTCTGTAGGAGTACTAGGCTGTTTCCAATTTTGAATAGCTGTGATTTTACTTGGATCCACAACAATTCCTTCTTTTGATACGCCGTGGCCTAGAAATTTCACTTCATCTTGCCAGAATATACATTTGGATAGTTTGGCTGTTAATACATTCCTTCTGAGGATTTCCAGAACCTGTTCCAAATGCTTCTCATGTTCGGCCTTTGATTTAGAGAAGATTAGAATATCATCAATAAAAACCAGAACAAATTTATTCAGGACTCCTCTGAACACTCGATTCATCAAATCGACGAAGTATGCTGGAGCGTTACATAAGCCGAACGGCATTACTAACCACTCATAGAATAAGTCTGGACCTCTGAATGCTGTCATAGGAACACATTCTTCGGCAATTCGAAGTTGATGGAAGCTTGTAGCTAGGTCCATCCTTGAAAATACTTGTGCCCCATTCAGACGATCTAATAAATCATCGATTCGCGGCAATGGATATTTATTCTTTATTGTCTGCTTGTTCAAATCACGATAATCCACACATAGCCGTAGAGTACCGTCCGATTTTGGGACAAACACCACTGCTGCACCCCAATCAGAGAAACTAGGCCTGATCAGACCCTTCCATACAAGCAGTCTTGTTTGATTGTCTAATTCCTCTTTCTCTTTCAAGGACATTCTTCGAATTGCGTGAACTACTGGCCTTGCATTTGGGATTAAAGCGATCTTGAAATCAATTTCCCTCTGCGGAGGTAAGCGAACAACTTCCTCGAACACATCCGCATAATTCTTGACGACAGGAATATCTTTTACGAGGTCGGGAATATTCTCTGTGACTACAGGGATATTTTCTATTTGAGCTGGAGAAACATCGAGAGCTTCCCAGAAGTCTTTTCTATTTGAATTCGGGCCTTCACATGGTATGGTTATATAATTCCCTGATTGGGCCTTTGCCTTAAACACTCTCTCGGCACATCTGGCCTCTGCTTCATATTTGGTCAACCAGTCTAACCCCAATATAAGATCGAATTCAGTAAAATTCATGACGATGGAGATGGTAGGGAACTTATAACAGGAAAAAGAGACAGGCACCCCTCAAACCCAACTGAGATCGAGAGAACCCCCAACTGGATTTTGGACAGTCATTGGTTCTTTGAGCTTCTTCAAATTCAAATCCAATTTCTTAACTGCATTCTTGGCAATGAAGCTTCGTGACGCACCTGTATCAAACAGCACTTTGACTGGAATGTTTTTAACATTAAGCGTGCCTTCCAAAACATCTGGTCTTCCCTGGCTAGCTGAGGGCTCAGAAGTTTCTGCTACTTCATTTATATGTACTGTTTCAGATTCTTTCTTTAATAGATGGCAATTCTTCTCAATATGACCAACATGATGGCACTTCCGGCATTTTCTACTTTCTCGAGCCTTCCTACCGGATTTAAGTCCAACTTTCTTCAAAGATCTACAATTTCCAGTAAAATGTCCTTCCTTATGGCAGTTAGTGCAGGTGGCCGTCGTTACTGGTTCTTTCTCAGATCTGGCCCTTTTTCGATTGACCTTAGGCTCCTTACTGACCTCAGACATCGTATTGGCCTTTGGGCGATCAGTTTCAGACTCACCTCTATTGCTAGAGCTGACCTCCTCTTCGTAGCGTAACATACCTTTCTTGTCGAGATCCTCGTACTGGTAGGCCATGTATATCATTTCAGGAAAAGGAAGCTTCACATTTCTCATTACACTATTCTGATATTTTCTTTGCAGGCCATGAATAAACCTCAAATTTTTCCTCTTAGGGTCTTGAATCAGATGCAGGGCAAAGTGAGATAGTTCGTTGAATTTCTTATGATAATCTGGAATGGTCATATCTCCTTGTATCAGATAAGAGAATTCATCACATAATCGCTCAGTCGCTTCGGGAGGAGTAAATATTTCCAGGAAAATCACTTTGAATCTATCCCAGGTGATATCACCTTCTGGATTATCCTTAATAACCGAATCCCACCAGAACAAAGCTTCGTCTTTGAGTGCCCAGGATGCCAGTAATCTTTTCTGGTCATCCCTCAACTTTAAACCCTCAAAGATTTTCTCAGCAGAACGAATCCAAGTCTGTGTCTTCATAATAGATTCTTCGCCAGAGAACGATATTCCACCCATATTTCGATACTTAATCAATAGGGCCTCAATATCTGGTTCTGCATTCCTTCTGATTCTGACACTCATTTTCTAGTACTTCTGCAAATAGCAGATAAAGTGTCAGGTCACAGAAAAGATATTTTAAAACATAGAAACATATACTTGAATGTAAATGTATCTATCGAGGTGTTATTTCATTCTGCTACTCATACTAGGATATTACTGATCCTATCTGTAATGAGTTACTCGTCCTAGAACACTACTGGTTCTATTTCGGACGAGTTCGTTAATATGTTATATTCCAGAACTAAGCTTAACCAAAGCTCTTATACCAAATGAGACGACCCCGAACCCCGTACTGACGGCGACAAGGGTAATCTTTGGAATATAACACATAAACAGATAATAGCAGAACATAAATAAATAAATACACCAGATAATGCACAATAGAATATACTGGATAAACATAATCATCAGATTTACACAGTATACAGGATCATACTTAGTACAAATACAGTTCAGCTATACATAAATGTCTACAGTGGAAACAAACATAATATGTACAATAGGAGCTGAACAGCATAAAAAGAGATAAATGATAGAATCCATCTTTAGCTCTAGCTATCCGGATAAAGCCAGCTAAAACCTGAATACAAGGCTGCCCGTGTAGAAGAAAGGGCACCCGAGTTTGAAAGTGAAACAAACTACGAGTCAGTCATGGGACTGGTATGAGAAATCTACTCAACACATTTGAAATATGGCTAATCACAGGACCACGCCACTTTCGTGGAACGGGTTTACTCTATTGGATCGCAAGTGCTTTAAAACAAATAATTCTTTTAAACATCGCAATGCTTTTTATAAAAATGAAGCCATTATAAGACTCAGTTCCCATCACACAATGCAACGCAAACCGGAGGATAGAGTTTTACCTTATAATGGCCAAAATATGCTTGATATGAATAAAACAAAAGCATTTGATATTATTACTAGTGTTTATAGGTTTCAAAAACAATTTCAATCATAACTATCAATCATAGACGGCATGGGTACCGTATATCATGTCGCCACATATATATACAA
The DNA here is from genome assembly GCA_030737875.1 of Allium sativum. Lineage (NCBI taxonomy): Eukaryota > Viridiplantae > Streptophyta > Magnoliopsida > Asparagales > Amaryllidaceae > Allium > Allium sativum. The sequence continues at coordinate 192,301,628 of CM060921.1, forward strand.
TCAAAACCACATAGTCACGTATTTGGAAATTGGATTTCCGTCATAAACCAAGAAAAAAGATAGTCCTTACCGAATTCGAGACTGCCTAGCCCGAGCCTCAGGACCCAGACACAGGTGATCCCTTGGAGCGACAGGGTCGGTCCACCGATGTGGATTAAAATTCCTGAACACTACGTTTCCCCGTCCTATGGGGCGTAAATGAGCCAATGAATGACTCCATCGGTCCCGGATCGACCGATATATCCGAGACGCCTCGCTATCCATCATCCACATAAGTAAAATGTCAGGCCATGTAAAAACACTGACACAACTCCTATCTAGGAAGAAACGCATGCCCTCCCTGAGGTCCTTCTCCCGTTTCTGGTTCATACCGCGGTGTGAGGCTCGCGAATTCACGTTATGCACAAAGCTACGCCACACAGGTGGTGATTTGATCATCAATCACAAGACTTTGCTTTTCAATAGGAGCCCTGATCACTGCATCTTAGCATGTCACACAGGAAATTCACACCATGCAACTGATGGCTATCAATCACATAGAATAAATTCCAATGTCAGACACACAATCCATTTACAAGTCCGTTCTGGGTCGGAACGAAACCAGAGGCACTATATACCTCGCAAACCCATCGATCTCCACGTACGTCTGGACGATCACCACTCATTATCCATACTTCGGGATGCCTCCTAATCAGGACATCAGTTACCATCCAAACGAGGTGAAGAACTCCGGTCTTCGACCACCGTCTTCATCTTCGATTTCTTATTGTCGATTCAGTTATTCAGAATGGGGTAAACCCGGTCTTTCTTAGCAACTCGCGTATATAATAAACAAGTGCAACACAAACACACATACGCATCATTTCAATTCATTAGTCGCTAACCGTAAATCAGTAAGAGAACGATTTCCCAAATATTAACCTCGAAGGCCAAACCAACATCAGATCAAAACCCAGGAAACCATTCGACTAAGCCAACCTTCAGTTAGTTTCTAAATTTCGCATCCATATCGTTTATAATATTTTATAACGAGTTATCGCTATTTTTATTTATTTTAAAATAGCCAATTTATTCAAACGACGCTTCGGGCCATAACGCGGCCGTGGCGCTGTTTTCCTTCAGATTTGATTTACGCATATCTGAAAATCTAACCATTGGATCTTCACAAAATTTACATCATTAGAAAGATCTTTTCAGAACGAATCCAACGGTTCCAGTTTCGGGAAAATCCGACGGTCGGATCTCCCGGTATAATCGTTTGAAGTTTCGATTTCAAAATACGAACTGTAGCGTCGTTATTCAATTAAATATAATTATATATATATAAATATAATCGATCCTGGTACTGTTTTTCTTCAGATTTGAATTAAACATTCCAGACAATCCAACCGTTGGATCTTTACAAAATTGGTGTCGTTGGAAAGATATTTCCAAAGCGAACCCAACGTTTTCGATTTCGGGAAAATCTGATGGTCGGATCTCCCGTACTAATTGTTTGAAATTACGGTTTCAAAACACGAACTGCAGCTTTGTTATTCGATATATTTCAATTCCATTTATATATATATTTATATCGATCCTTCGATTTCAAAACTATATTCTTTTCATACATTTGATAAAAATGATATTTTTATCTAACTGACAATTATTTCAACACTTCGCTATTTTCAACTATTCGTGTATATAGTAAAAATGTGATTTTTATTGTAAAACAATTCATTTCAAAACACGATTATTTTATATAGTTCATATAGGTAATAAAAATATGATTTTTATTATAAAACAATTTAATTCAAAACAAGATTATTTTATATAGTTCATATAGGTAATAAAAATATGATTTTTATTATAAAACAATTTATTTCAAAACAAGATTATTTTATATAGTTCATATTGATAATAAAAATAGGATTTTTATTATAAAACAATTTCTTTCAAAATACGAATACCATTCAACACATGAATTTCAATTCAACGAATGAATTTCGATTCAACACATGAAGGTTTTCTATAGTTTGTATATATAGAGTAAAAAAGTGATTTTTATTGTTAAAACAATTCATTCAAAACACAAATACCATTCAACACATGAATTTCAATTCAACGAATGAATTTCGATTCAACACATGAAGGTTTTCTATAGTTTGTATATATAGAGTAAAAATGTGATTTTTATTGTTAAAACGATTTATTCAAAACACGATTACCATTCAACACATGAATTTTAATTCAACGAATGAATTTCGATTCAACACATGAAGGTTTTCTATAGTTTATATATATAGATAAAAAGGTGATTTTTATATTTAAAACACGAATACCATTCAGCACATGAATTTCTATTCAACGAATGAATTTCAATTCAACACATGAAGGTTTTCTATAGTTTATATATATAGATAAAAAGGTGATTTTTATTGCAAAACATGAATGTCGTTAAATAGATGAATTTTCATTCAACACACGATTATAGTTTCAACACATGAAAATAATTCTAATACATGAATATTATTCAAAATTTCGACAGCATAACGACAGGGTAGTTAAAACCGGGACCGTCCCTAGTACGGCTCCTCGCTCTACCTTAAAGCCTCGCAGCTTTTGACAATGGGGAATCATGCATCTAGTTCGCACGCAGGCGGCATGTATATTTTTTTTCATTTCCACAAACTAATCCTATGTGGTTTCAACCAAATAATTCTCAACCACAAACGGGTATTTTTCAACCACAATCAATCCATTTCAACCACAAACAATTCTAATCAACCATTCGCTATCAATCAATTTTCACACCAATCACAACCAATAAATATCGTCCATGGTTTGTGGACGAGGGGCGTATATATATATATATATATATATATATATAAATTTATATATAAGCATTTCACTTTTATTCAACACATATATAATTTTTACAATGCATATATAACTTATATATTGAACGTACAACTTATACAACGCTTATACAAGAGGTGTACAACGCTTATATAACTCATACATCGACTATATAATTTATACATCGTCGTTTTCCATATTGTTTATAAATTAGAAATCTCACATTGGGTTCCACTCCACTAAAAATAGCAGAAAGCTCAGAAAAATATGCGGTCTCTTCTAGAATGTAGAAGACGTCCACACGAGTCCACTGTCTCTTGTTTCACTGAATTTCGTCTAGAAACGAACAAGATATCAATTTTTTAAAACAAACTGAATTAGCGACACTTTTAAAATGTTGTTAATAGTTTAATTTACAAAACCCGTTACCTTCTGAGTTGGGTTCAAATTAGGGTTCGGGTTTAGCTTCAAATCCGTTGAACTGGATGACGATCAGGGGGTCACACATCGACGAGGGGAGCAGGGCGCATCGGCGGGCAGTGGAAGCATCCAGATCGACGCTAGGAGGAAGGAGATCGGCGGCGATGAACGGAGGAATTTTCAGGCGCGGGATCTCGAGGAACACCACACGAACGAGGGCGTAACGAGCATGGATTTGAAGAGCTCGGGGAGATCTTCAAAAAGTTCTACTGGGGCTCGAGCTAATTCGGCGTGGATTCGCTAGAAAATGGGCAGGAAGCGACGAGATGGCTTCCGTCGTCGATCGGGGGGGGGGGGGTTTCTGATTTTTTTTTTATAATAAATTCTGATTGGCCGGGAGCTTTTAAAAGGGGGTTTTCCAACACGACCTCCAATTCGAACCCAACGACTGTCGTCCCTAGCGTTTTACCCCCATTCCGAACACAATGGGATATGTTTTGTAGGCCCATTCGACTGTTTCAGTCAGTTTTCCTTCAAATTAAAATATAAAACATTCAATATTTAATTTGAACGTACATTTCAATTTGCCAGGGCCACAAACTGATTCTAAAAATTCCCGAAAAATAAATCTAGCTATGTTTTGACGATACGGTCCCAACAAAACTAGTTTCGTTGAATTCTGAGACCGTTTGAAAAATGACCCATTTCTGGTCGATCCAATTTAACTGTAATTGACCAAAACACGTTTTCCTTTGCCGTGCTCACATACTAGCTTCAAAAATTATGAAATTTGAAATCTAGCAATAGTTTAACATCCCGGATCCAACAAAAGTGGTTTCGTTGAATTCAGAGGTCGTTTGCAAAATGGCCATTTTCACGGACTATATAAATTCCATAGCGACCTTTTTGAAAATTCATTTGGCCATAACTTTTGCTTCCTGCTATGAAACTTCGATTTTTCAGATTCATTAGAAAGTTATTCACTAACAGATTTAAATATTTTTGGTTTCACTCAAATCCGTTTTGTTTTGCACCCGGTACAGTCAGTCAAAGTTTGAATTCAAATTTTGAAACTACCGCGCCATTTCTGGCCATGTTTATAATTAGAATTAATTATATTCGTTTTCAAATGTCGATTCGAACTTACTTTTCATCGTTATTATTTAAAATATTTGTTTTAAATATTTAAAATCCACTAAAATAGCTAATTTAAAATTTTTAAATTGGTTCAGATTTTACGGGTCGTTACAGCCTCGTGCTTGGGCTGGAAAGGACTTCCACTGGAACTAACCCCATGAGTTGTGCATCTCCTGTGCTTGCATATTTTACCAATGAATCATCTTTGGTATTTCTCCTCTAGTAATGTAAGATATGGTGTAATGCTCGAAAGCTTGCAACAGCTCCAAGGCTTTGGAAAGATAATGCGGAAAGTTACCGATTTTGGCTTGGAATTCTCCTAGTACTTGGCATACTACGAGCTGGGAGTCGCTGAAGATTTGTATAGTTTTTATCTGTAATTCTTTTGCTAACTTTATTCCTGCGATGAGGGCTTCATACTCAGCTTCGTTATTTGTCGGTGGAAATTCTAGCCTTAGTGCATAGCATAAAGATCTTCCTTCAGGGGTTTCCAGGACTACCCCTACCCCAGAACAGTAATCATTCGAGGCTTCATCAACAAATAACTTCCACTGGAAGTCAGTTTCAATATCATCTTCCTCTTTTATCTCCCCACGATCGGTAAATTCTGCGATAAAGTCAGCAAGCGCTTGTCCGTTGGTCGCTTTTCGAGGGTGATACATAATCTCATATTGACTAAGCTCTATATTCCATTTTAATAACCTTCCGGAGGTTTCTGGTCAGGAAAAAACTTGCCTTAGAGGCTGGTCCATGAGAACTTTGATAGAATGAGCCTGAAAGTAGGGTTGAAGTTTCTTTGATGCAATAAGCAAACAATACGAGAGTTTTTCAATCTTTGGATAATTCAGCTCTGCCCCAGATAATCTCTTACTGATGTAATAGACTGGTTTTTGTACCTTCTAATCTTCCCTAATCAATGCTGCACTCAGGGCATGGGCAGAGACCGCCAGGTATAGAAACAAGTCTTCTCCATCACTAGGCTTTGATGGTATAGGAGGTGTTGCCAAGTGTTGGACCAGCTCCTCGAAGGATTTCTGACATTCAGAGGTCCATTGTATCTCTTTATTTCCTTTCCTAAGGGCATCGAAGAATGGAAGACATCTGTCCGTTACCCTGGATATGAAGCGATTTAAAGCCGCAACCTTCCCATCCAAACGCTGAAGTTCCTTCTTGATTCCTTGGGCATGAGTTCTCTTTCATTATTCGCTGGATCATGTCTGTGATGCGCCTCTCGTCTCCTGCATGTTCATCGGGATCACCATCGATGTTCTTATCCGTGCGACCATGATTTGAGCTTCAACGCCTTGCACATTTTTTGGTAGATGTTATGTTGATGGGACTTGCGACAGCCTGAGTCGTACGTTTTTCTTTACGCCGTGGAGAACTGGCCTTAGAGTCCTCAACACCGGCCTCTCCTTTGTCTCCAACTAAATAGTGAGATCAACCAGGGTCTGAGGTAAATTGGTTAGAGCATTAATCAGGCCATCAAACCTTTCCATCATCATCTTCGTCGTAGTGTCCATCTTTTTGTTCAAGTCGGTTACAACCACACTCAACTCGTCTCGCATTACGGATGGCCTAGGATTTTCCCCAGTTCCTTGGTTCAGAGTTTGTGGTACAGTTTCATTATTATCCTCACTGATAGTGGTAGCTTTTGCAGATTTGCTGCTTTTCTTTGATCCGACCATGGCTTTCAAGGGAGAAAGCGATTTTGGATTTTTTTTAAGGCTGTTGAACTCTGAAAGAAAGTACGAGGCAAGGAATTATGAATACGGCCCCATGGTGGGCGCCAAAATGTTTTCACCAAAAAATGGATTAAACACCAAAGGTACTAAAATTGTACTTCATCAATATGGTAGGGAAATAAATGGAGCCGTACTTGATAACAATTGAAAATGAAGATGCGAGGAAGATAAAATAAAGCAAGATTTAGAGTGGTTCAGCCTTATACTAGGCCTACGTCCCCTATGAAGATAGCTTGCATTCTTATAACAGGGATTACAAAATACATAAACTCTCTTTTTTCATACATCTCTACATCCACTCAATACACTCTCATTCATACATTTCAATCTTGGGATTTTATGAGAGAATGGTAGAGTTTGAGGAGGAGAAGGATGGATGAACGATTGAGAAGGAGAATGTCTTTGTTTCCCTTAATTACAAGGTTGTACTTGACGCCTTGACCAAATGGGTGATGGAACTTCGAGTGGAGAAGATGTTCATTACTTCCAAATGCTTAAAGAGTGACTGAGGATAGAATTTAGTAGCACTTTATAGTTCAAAAGATTTGATCCCCTTTACGCTGGCAGCCATGGTGTATTTATAGGTGAGCTCTCTTCAGGAAATGATCTGAAGCCTGTATATGCCGGCTATGGGTCATTCATCCCATTAATTACAAACATGGCATCGCCTAGTTGTAGCCAGCTATTCGTAGCTGTATCCAGTTCTCATGTGCGAGCGACTCTATAGGAGCGAGCATTTTGAGTAGTTGAGTGGGTGACTTTAGCCGGTGTTCTTCGGGTGTAGTTACTTCTGGCAATCGACGAGTGGTTATCTGATTCGCTTGATTGTGAAATGAGCGAGCGACTTTGATTGCTTTTATGGTCGAGCGACATTATAAGGGTAGAATGTGGGACTGAAATCAATTCTTCTCTGTATCTTGCATGACTGATTCCCTTGGCCTAAGAACGTTTGTCCTTCACTGCCTTTGCACTATGCTATTTTCCTTTATTGTTGTGTTATATGGTCGCTCCCACCTATACTAAATAGACGACTTGCTTTTTTTATATTCTCGAGCGGCTTTGTTCCGATATGAACGACCGACCTTTGCTTCTGCGCCCGAATAACGACTTTCTTCAGGCTTTGGCATTGCTCTGTGTAGTTACTTCCTGTCCTTTGCGAATCACTTAATTGCTTTGGACAAAACTACGCACGATCGACCTTGAAAATGTTCGTTCTGTAGCTCCTGCTCAGATCTTGTAACTCAATGTGCGTATGGGATTTTAAGTATCAACATAGAGTTTATATGATATACAAGGACTATTGCATACATCTTGGATTCATGACACTAACATATATTGCATTAAGGAGGTCGACTAAATTGGTAGACCGCCTGATTTTCGCATTAGCATAGGGACATATACACACACCTTTGCATATGTTCATACAAGCATTAGAAATCGCTTAAATACAATGTATTCCTATGGATGATGGATGAGTAGATGATTGTAGGTTGACGTAATAAACATTCCTCTTAACTTGGAGATTTCAGGGACGAAATCCTTTAAGTAGAGGAGAATGTAACACCCCGTAATTTTAAAGGACATTATTAATAATAAATTAAATAATACTTAACTAAATGTTGGGAATTAAGTAAAATGGATAGCACCATTGCATTCTTCTCGGAATTTTGGTTCAGACAGACTTCGAGTTTGCATAAAACGAACATCGTAGGAGAAAGATTTGAAGCCTAGAATTTTGTATACATATAAGAGACTTATATGTATATATAAAGCAAACCAGAATATAAAATAATTCAAATTAACGAAGCGGGAACTATAGGCGGGAATCTGACCCATTATGGGTCGACCTACGCCTGGCTGGGTCGACCCAAGGTCCGGTGGGTCAGCCCAGGGGTCGACCCAGGAGGGGATGGGTCGACCCTACTACGACATGGCCGAATACATTATTCTGCTTTTGGACGTATTTGTTTACCAGGTTCATTATTTTCTAAACGGATGGATTTAAAAACCGAGATCTGATAGTTAAGGATTGTCTTGTAAACTCTATATAAAGGCATGCATTCCTATCAAATAAATCATACTTCTTCCTCAAACTCTTGTTCTGAAAATATATAATAAATATGGGGAGATGCTGCCGAAACTTGGATTGAATCAAGACAATTCTTACCTAACATATACAAGAATCTCTTCTACAACATCAACGTATTATTATCTGTTCTTTAAATCCATTCTCTGTGAGTTCATGTTACTTTTTGATATAAAAATTTAACAGTAACCTTGACATGTTAATAAACCTAGATCTAAACCTATAACTGTTAAGAAACTAATCTAAATAGTTCTGCTATTATTGCATGTATTCTTCTGTACACACCGATCTGCTGTTCAGTTGTTATTATATGCTATTTTCCGTTATTATATGCTTATTTTTGTTATTATATGCTATTTGGAGCATACCTTGTACTGTAGGAAATTTGGGATGTATGAACATGTAAATCTGTAGGCTTAATTCAAAGATTAAGTTAAACATGTTAATGAAACTATAAGTAACCTGCAGAATCTGTTAAATATGCGGGGTTAAGTAAATCTGTTAAAGTTAATGGGTTAAGTTTACCTATTTAATCTGTTGGGGTTATATAAACCTGTTAACCTGTAATACTTAACATGTTTAATCTATTGGGGTTATATGAACATGTTAACCTATAAAATTAAACTGTTAATCTGTGGGGGTTAGGCGAACCAGTTAATCTATAAGGCTTAACCTGTTGAAAATCCTAGTTAATTGGGGGACACAAATTTGGGGGTTGACTTGTGTCATCTGCTGTGTGGGACCCATATCAGTCAGTAACCCATTCTGGTATTAAAAGGGGACCCCCACACTAGGTAGGAGTCAGGGCACACATACTGAACTAATTGTAAGAGGTTCATCTGAAAAGGGGGTGTATACGGGTGCGTTCCAACGGAGTCATGGGCGGGCATGGGTCCAGTCTGTGTGGGAAAATAAGTCGTTGTAGCACTAGTGTGAATAGTTCTGTGTCCTTATGTTGGTTGCCACTTTAGGGATTAATACACCCTACCGTGGGACCAACACAGGGTATTTTCACAGTTAGGGAGTCGATTGCCTGGAGGTAGTAATTAGGGTACATCTAGTCCTGCCTGTTTTCTGTAGAGGTACCTGTAATTTCTGTATGGAGTAACACCCGTTATTTCTGTTGCGATGCCTGTTATTTCTGGTTGGCGTAAAACCCATTACGTAACTAGAGTACACCTAGAACTACCATTATGCTTCTGTTGGGATCATTCTATTTTTGTTAAGTAATTAGAGGATACCTAATCCCTGTCACACATCTGTTATACTAGTATTAGTGCATAGAAAAGTATTTGAGAAGCATAGTTTACTCTGTTTATTCGGCTTATCCTGTTCATTATGTTTTTTTTCATGTTATATGATATTGTTATCTCTCATCTAGTATATTTGCTTGTCTTGATACTTTTACTTCTTTATATGTTTAAATTCACTGGACTCGCCAGACTTTATGTCTGACCCTTTTTGTTTCCCTTTCTCTCTTTCCATCCCCTAGGTTCTCAGGGTGGGAACGCTCAGTCATGATTAGGACTCTATCTCTCTGTTTCTGCATAGATCTGGATCTACTTTGATATGTCGCTTAGACTACTTGTCTACTTTAATATGGCTTTTATTGGGGATTATGATTTTGTATTTTTGTACTCTGATGGTTTTTAGCGCAAAACAGATGTTTTGTTTTGATGTACTTGGTTTCAGTATTTTAGCCTAATGTTGTATCTGGTTTTGAGACTACGATGTTTTTCTGCTGAATAATGAAGTTTTAAATTTTCGTTGTTATTTTTATATCTTTCTTGTGAAATTCTGTTTCTGTTTACCTATAGCGCTTCACGAAACTTAATGCATTTTGGTAAAGAATGACATTAACAGATGTGGGATGCCACAAACCCACTTGTCTAACTCTTATGAAAATGACAAAAAGATGAAAATCAAATCTATTTCAAGCATGGCCTATTAACTATTGTTTAGAAATATAGGCCATCAAATTTCAGTTTAAACAATCACTTCTTTTCCATAATCATATTTCCATTAAGCACAAAAAGGGAGCATAAAAATCAAAATATGTTGCCTCTATAAAATCAAGAGAGATTCATTACCCCTAAGTTGAAGGGGTTTAGATACTCGTATTTGTTATCAAATCAACAATTGTAGATTGCAACATAAACATAAACAACACAAAAGAAAGAACTAATTAACAAAAACAAAATAAAACTAAACTACTTGCATAAAATTAAACTATACTAATGAATAAAGTAATTAACAAGAATTAAATGAACAAGAAATTAAATTGCATTAAAATGAAAATTACATAAGAAGGAAATGACTAAGAAGCCATGAAAGAAAAAGAGAACTTTGATCCTCTAAACTAAACTAACTAAAAAGAGAGGATGTTTACATGAATATACATGGGGTAATAATCCATTTTGTTGGGACTACCAAAAATACCACCTTCATAAAGCTTTTAATTTTTGTTAGCCACTAATTAATCATGTAAAATGCACGAAGCCTTTTTTGTCTCATCCAATATGTGCATTAGTCTCTAATATGAAGCCTTAAGAGTAAGTGGGTTAATTAAGAGGTGGGTCCTCCACTTTCCAAAGAATGAAGTATTTCTCTCACTCTTCTTGTGTATATGCGTTATTTTCTTAATATCTTCATGTGCATAAATCATTTTTGATCCTAAATTCCTATAAGAGACAACTACAAGGAACAAGTCGATGATATTATAAATTAAAACATGCACAATATACCACTAAACCCCCCAAAATGAGTGGTGATTTTGAAAACATTTAAAACATAGTTTGATCATATAAAATAACCCAAAAATGTTCATATAACTAAAACAAGAATAAATATGTGAATTTAAATGTACAAATTTACGTGCACATCAAATACTCCCACACTTATCTTTTTATTCATCCTCCAATAAAGTAAAAAACTAAGATAAATCCACTTTCGTAGGGAGCACGATTGCAGTGAGCGTATGCAACAAGCCGTTATACCTCTAGGTGTCCCCGGTTGGACGAGTGTTGTCTCATCAGGGTTTTCAGAAAATACTACCCACAAAATCAAAATGTTAAATGCAAAAAAGTATTTACAAAATGCAAGATTCGAAAATATTTACAAGATGAATGCAAAATTTTAAAATAATATTCACAAATGGGTAATTTACTTTTAAATTTAACACGAGTGAGTTAAATACAATTTGGGTCGTCACTATAAAATTTTAGTCTTTTACTAATCAAAACTTCAACAAAAGTCTGGTTATCGTTACAATATCCTCTAGCTTGGCCAGTTGTTTTGGTTGAAACATAGTGCAATTATGATATGAATTCTATAATCGATTATCAACAATGGTAATTTCCTTTTGGTTAACAAGTTAGGTTAAATAAGTGAAGTCAATGCTTGGATTTAAATTGCTTACTCTCTCTCTTTATTTTGAAAAATATTTACATTATTATTATTTACAAACACCCAGTAAAAAATACCATGGTATACCAGAGTTAGGATAGAGCTTGGCAGATTGTGCAGACTAGACGTTGACTTTGTCAACAAGATGTCAGTAATCCCTAGGTGTCCAACTCGTAAAACAAGACCATGGTATCCTACCCATGCACTACCTCGCGGCTGACGTGAGAGTTGGGACAGAGTTTGATGGGTTTGCACACCAACGCTTGATTTACAAGCAATGTTGGATACCCTTGGATTGTTTATTATATATATATATTTCTTTTTTCTTTTTTTTTCTTTTTTTGAAAGTGAGAGAATTAAGCGAGAATATCTTAGCACAATTTCTCTTAAAATATCTAAAATGTTATTGTAAGTAGTCTAAATCAACCATTCTATTAATTGGACTACAATTAAGAAAACATTTCATACTCACCACCTACAGATCTCCTTATATACCAGTTACACTAAATTTGCTCATAATTCAAACTTTCCTTTCGTTATCCGTTAAGAAAAGTGATTTTCTAAACATTTTAATCATACAACCAAAACCATATATTTACTTCATCGTGCCCATTTAAATTAAATTAAAATGCTCTTTTGTTTTAAATAATTTTTTTTGAATGAAAAATATATATTACAAAACCAGAATAAATATGAAACTCCCCTCACAATTGATTTCGACCGTGTCCCCACAAGCAACCCAAGTGGAAGGAGAAAAGAAAAGAAAAGAAAATTTTGAAAATATGCCCTATATTTACAAGAGTAAAGAAAAAAAAATATTTACAGTATATCAGAAAATATATTAACAAGAAGTGAATGAAACGGTCTTCTAAAGACCGATTCATTTGTCTCTTCAAGTATGAGAGACAGTTTAAGCATGAAAAACTAAATCGTAATTTTTTTTGAAGTTGAATGTAGATTTGAAAAAACGAATGTCACTTTTTTCAAAATGGAAGGAGTTGTTTTATTTTGATGGTCTTTGGGGTAGATTTAATAAATGGTTGAAATTCATCAATTTTGAATTTTAAATTTATCATTGAAAATTTATTCAAAAAAATTGATTTCAAAATCCAAATGGTGATTCAAATCTACACTTACACAATTCAACTCATCTTCCAAAAGACCAAAAAATTCATGTTCATTTAATTCGTCTTCCTTTGAGTTATTTACAACTTCATTACTTATATCAACAGCAAAGTCCAAAGTTGTTATTTTCAAACTTTCAAAATCAACACAAGGAAGATCGAATTCCGAATTTGTTTTCAAAATCCCAAAAGAATTAAAATCCAAATCAATTACCATGTTTTCTTCTGATCTTTGTTTTCCGTTCCAAAGGTTGTTCTTTGGAAATCGTCGATTGTGGTAAAAGATGGATTACCATTCATATCGTCACACATTTGGTTTAGATTATTTTGTTTCTCATGAAAATTTAAGTATGTTTCATACAAAAAATCTATGTAATTATCATGAATTTCGTTCATTTGCTCAACAAAATCAAATTTATAATTATTTACACGAAAGTTTTCAATTTGAAATTGTTGAGAACAAAAGTTTTTCATTTGCATAACGATCGAAATTATTCCTATAGCCAAAATCATTTGAAAAGTAATTCATATTTCCATTTTGAATTTGAAATTAATTTTGGCGCTCGAAATTGAATTGGCAAGGGTTATAATCAAAATCATTTGAATTTGGAATTGAATTCGAATTTTGATTATTTTGAAAACTTTGACTTGAATTGTTGCACAAGCATGAATTATACCATTCATTCATTCTTTGACTTTGTTCAAGTAACGTAACGACCTGCCTTTTTAACCGCTCCAAGTCGATAATTAAACCAACTCAAAACGTTCAAAATGACTGATAGTTAGTTAGCTTACAGGTTTAACAGAAATTAACTACACAGAATCACATACAGAACACAATAAATAATATCTCACAGCGGAATTTATACAAAATCAGAGTTATACAAAAACTATATTTTATAGCGGAAGATAAAATGTATACATGAATTTTTAAAAGAATAAAAACTTTACAATTCAGTTGAGCCTTGCGCGCGTACGCATCTTCATGATCTTCTTCAGATATACGAGCTGAAAACCTCAAATCTGGAACACTTAGGACCTGACCTGAGCGTTCCATGCAAAACACACAAAACACCCGAGTCAGGATTAAACTTATTTCAAATTAGCAAACTTCGTAAAATCACATAAATATAATTGGTTTAATCCTAACAATGTATTTAAAATTTTAGTTTCTAAACCAGAGAACCGCCAGAATACTTACCCAAGTGGATCGGATATGTATCAAAATAACACGAATGGTAGCACAAAGAGATGCATGACATGGTAATATTAAGTTTTCCCAACGATATGCGATAGGCTGGTACTTGGTGATACAACACCCTTAAATGGTAAAGACATTAACCTATGCAAGATCGTTTTTTTCTGGACAATATCACAGGAGCAACTCAAGCTACGCGCAACACTCTATTAGTAGGGTTCAAGTGGTATAAATGGAATCAGGGATATATATTCGAATCTCAGGGCTTTTATGTACCGCAAGCTATCAATAAATATAGATATTCAAACTTATAAGTACAGGTGAGGACATGCTAATTTAGATCATGCCAGTTAAAGGAGTCCTGTTGATAATAGTGCCATGTCGGGAGACGCTCCTATATGTCATCACTCATGTGTGGTTATTACCATTATCAAAGGTATATTGGGTTCCAGATTATCAAAGATAAGAAAAGGCAACAATGAATAACCAGTGCGGTAAAAGAATCAAAGTGTTTTCTGCTCTCATTTCCCAAATTCCAGCGTAATCATGTTAGTCTATAACTTAGGTTTACCGGTATAAGAGGATATCAGTACATGGACATGAGCAAGGCTCCACATTTAAATTCAACATGAAAATTCGAATGCACAGTATACATTATATTCCCCTCAATATTAGAAAAGTATGATAACTATAAATTTCCTATGTCATGCATACATAATAAAAGATGTCTGTGTGTATATGAGGTTTAGTTGCTTAGAAATCTTGTCATTACATAAGTTGCCTGGTACGCAACATGACCCAAAATATCAAACAACATGCCAATCATATTAAAACGCATTCAAGTGGTGTCACTCCACAAAATATATCACTATAGTGGTACCAAGCTGTAATAATTTTCATTTATACACATGTATCCTATATATATAAACATGTTCTATTTGGGTATTCACAAATTGACTTCAATTCCACTGTAGCACCAGCAGTAAGAAACAAAAGAAGGATGGAGCAACAATTCTTTTATTACTTTATATGGAACCATGCGTTAAGTTACCGATTTAAAACAGTAAACGATGAAGTAGCTAACTCGAAATTATTTTAATCGTATGATATACTTACCATCGGACGATGGTGGATGGGCGCAAATGACAGGAACATCGGTGAACGCTACAGATGGCGAACGTTGGCTTCTCGGTTTTACGCAACGTCTAGATGGATGTAAATGCGATGACTTCAGTGTGGGTTGCGGTGCTGGCCTACATGTGTGAGGAACGACCGATTTTTGCGTTAATGAAGGTGGTGGCTCCCAGTCTGAGATGGAACGATGGACGGAGAAGGGAACCGGCGGATTACTATGCGGTGAACAATTTGTGGAGCGGTGACCTGGAAATGATTTGGCAAGAATCAGTTTAGGGAAAAATCAAATGGAGCTAATGACTGTTGAAATAAAATGGCAGAGTGGTTGCTGGCGATCTTCGCGATGGTGTGGTCTCGATCGACGGAGAAGGGAGAAGTGAAGCGATAAGGAAAATGGGACAGTGGAAATAAGGCAAACGAAGAAATAATTACAAATAAATTCTGAACGTGGTAGGTGATACCACCTTTCTCTCGTCCGCCAACGAATAGGACTGAGCAGAGAACGAGAAAAGAGGTAAAAGGGAAACGGTGGTATTGAAGTTTGAACGTGCATACGTTTCCCATGTCTCTTGGGTACCAGCTTTTACCGGTTCAATACCACTATTTTGAATTTGCACTCTTTTCTTTTGCATCATACAACCGATAATATCATTGCATTTTGGTTTTCTTTTTTCTTTAATCTGAACGTGTAGACAAGGTTGCGTTACCATACAAGATATATATATATATATATATATATATATATATATATATATATATATATTCAGTTTTCACGCATGGACAGGTTGAAACAAAGTCAAGCATGCATTTGCCATGCGTTCTTATATTTTTGTCCATGCGTTTGTTTTTGTCATGGTAGCATGTCTCTCATTTCATTCTTCCTTTGCATGTGCCATGCGTTTTTTTCAATATATTATATTAGTAATAACATGGCTTTTGGAAAACAAAACTAGATGAGATGAACGTATGCACAGAATGTTCTAATGGAAAGAATGGCACGCATGCTACTTGAATTGTTTGAACGCATGAACTCGTAACATTCAAATTTCACGCCCAACTAAGAAATAAAAAAATTAATTTGGTGATTTAGCAACTAAAAGGACGCGTTTTGCAGACCTAAAATGTTTAGAAAGATATGCAAGATCCAAAAAATGACATGTCGAACTCAAATGACTTTGTTTCAAAAATTAACAGTGCAAGTCTTTACATAATTTCAGCACGAATCGAATACCAAAACTGACAAATGAATATATTGCGCTAATCAGCATGATGAGACAGACGCGACGGTATAAAATTTGCAGTGTCAGGATGCTTCATTTAAAAAGGCATTACATACCGCTTTTAAAAGGAAAAATGACACGAGAAAACGATTAAACGGTGGTCAAAACGTCCAATTTTCACGAAACGAATTTCACCGTCAGATTTGTGACAATGAATAAAATATTTTTCATGTTTGTTTGAACTGGTTTCAGAGAGATTTTACGGTTACTAAAATTTGAACTGTTAGGCGCAGCTTTGCACTGAAAAATGCGAAACCGGCAATATTCAAATTTTCCGATGAAGTTTATACAGTTACTACGTCTCACTGTACGTATTTCAAATTTCAAATCCCCGTTACGAGAAATTATAGAATATTATTAAATTTAAAACAAAGATATAATTTTTTTATTAATATCGGGAGCAAACTATATAATACAAGTTACTATTTAAATTAAAATATAGCAAAAAAATTCAAATTCAAATAAATAAACTCGATTTTATTTATATACTAAATACGATAGAAATTGAAATATTATTAATATTTATTCATATCAAACCAAATTCATTCGTAATATAAAACCTAAATAAATTTAGTTCCAAATCCAAATCAAAATAGTTATAAAAATACACACAAACTGAGGTTTAAACGAATAAGATAAAGTAAAAAATCAAATCATCGAATAAAATACACTTAAAATTCCGGGTTGTTACATTCTCCCCCACTCAAACCTTTTCATCCCCGAAAAGGTACGAGACAGAGAAATAGTAATTAAATAATTAATATATTTAAAACAATAGTTCAAATTTATCTTCATATCTATATATACTTTGAAAATTATATATATCTAGGTCAATGTTAAAATATTTTCTAACATTTCAAAATAATTTTTAAGTATTCACTCGACGTCTCAATTGGCAATATATATCTATCCCACTTTCGAAACCCAAAAATAGATATCGATGATGCTGCGCAGTCATCACCAGAATGATTTTCAAGTAACTAGAGTGTGACTCTATATCTACAAAATACTTACAGGATTTAACATATATGTTGATCAGACGTATATCCAAATCACTAGGTATTCGATAGGCCAATTTTAACATCAGGTAAATACTCAAAGCATATTTCTATATTTAAACAGAATATATATCAAAATTTTCAAATCATATATTATAAATAACATATTTCAAATTAATAAATTTTAAATAGGAAAATACATATTTCTACCCCAATCATTTATTTATTAAAATATAACTTCATTGTATAATAAATATACGACAATATACATAATATTATTCTATAGTATATCAAAATATTTTCAAAATCAAGTTATCAGTAATTAAACTTATAAAACTTGTTTAATTCCATAAGCTTAACATATATATATATATATATATATATATATATATATATATATATATATATATCACAAAATAAAATCTTTATATACCCATTTAAATTTATAAAATCCTATATATACATACATTTATAAACTACACCATTATGGATTTCAACCAAGGTAAAATCATTTTCTTACAGAATCTACATCTTTAAATCCTGTTTAAAATATATAGTTTGTAAAATATGAAATTTTAAAGTATAAATATCAGATCTTTCATAATATGTTGGTATTTCCAAAACATATAGATGTTTACCTATATAAAATCTTTCACAAATATATATCAAATTTTCAATATTATACTAAGGAAATTATATATTATAATACCTTTCAAAAATACTTATTTCAAATCAACTTTTAATAAATATGAACTCGATAGAAGATTTATGCTCTCCTTCTACTCTTGCCTTGTTATAGATAAGGAACAGTTATAGAGTTCGAGTTCAAAGTTGAACAAACAAAAGAACCTAATCAAAGAGGATCTATGAAGGAAGAAGAATACAAATGGAAGGGAAATTTCAGGAAAAGATTTAAATATTAAACATAATTTTATATCCGGAAATATTTATTTGAAAACATTTAAAATCTCTTTCTTAGTTTATTATGTTAAGATTATATAAATTTAATTGTAGGTTATTGGTTTGTTATTTAACGTTTGAAAATACTTGATAACTCGAAGTTTAACAAGTCTACTGTCGTTCTTACAGATGTTAGGCATATGCTGGCTAGGTGCACGACCATAATCTCTAAGTAATAAATATCCTTGTTTCAATTTCCAGTGAAAATATTTAAAACATTAAAAATAGATATGGAAAATACTTCCCCCATGGATCGCGGTTACTCGGCAGTTGCACTACTATCCCTGTAGAATCGCTTGTAACCATAGGTATCACACCCCTCAAATTTCGCCATGGTTGTTGCCATAGATCGCAGTTACGCAGCGGTTACGTCACTATCCTAGTGAAATCGCTTGTAATTGTAGGCATCTCGCCCCCCTCCCGAATTTTGCTATGGCGTCTAGATCGCAGTTACGCGGCGGTTACATCACTATCCCAGTGAAATCGCTTGCAACTGTAGGCATCTCGCCCCCGAGTTACGCTAGAACAGATAATTAATAATAATAATCAACTTGATCTCACTGATTGTGATTCCAATATCGTTGGATACTCCAACCGATGGAGCACAAACATAGCTATGATTTCCAATTTCCGATGGACACTCTCGACGAGCGCCAACACAATCCCCCTCTCAGGAATTGCGATTTCGATGGAAGGTATTTCTCATATCTTTATTTCGAAAACATATACACTGTATATATAGTACTTCATTTCATGTTTCGCATATATCGCACCTACATAAATATCAATTTACATAAGATTTTCTTTTCAACATCATGTTTTCAAATATATCATTCATTATACAAGCTTTCAATTTAAATCAATTACTTTCCAAATTAATATCTTTCGAATTAATCACAATTGTTATATAAATCTTCCATATATAAAGTTTGAAAACCTCATATCAAATATTCAATATCAAAGATTCTCGAAATTCCATTTCAATACCAATTTATATTTAATTAGAATTGGTTCACATACGAAATCAATTCATCTCAGAACTTCACGTTCTATTTGAGTTACATATCACAAATATCATTAATCAATTGAACTAATCTTTATATTCCATCATTTTGGGCTAAATTGCTCAGATTGGAAATACATAAATTTTTCTCAAAATAGTTAGATACGAAATAGTTTAAATAATAAGTCTGAAATAAAATAGGTTTGAATAAATAAGGCTTTGGAAAATAGAATTTGAATAAATTAAATAAGTTTTAATATAAAATAGTTAAAGAAATTAAATAGTTTTGACAAAATAGGTTTGAATTAAAATAGATACGTTTTAATATAAAGTAAATTCGCAAAAATTGTTTAGAATTCAAAAATAGACTTGGTATAAAATAACTAAATAAGATAGATAAATTTAATACTTCAGTACAAGTAAAACAATGGTAAAACATATATAGTTGTAAAAGAAATAATACTAATTTCAAGAAATATTCCAATCCTAATCAATTTTCTGAACTTTTCTAATTTTAGTTAAAATCAATTCTAATATTGAAGTCAAACTTAAATTTAACTCAAGATTCAATTGAAAAATCTTTAGTTTGAACTGAGAGTTCAATTTAGATCACAACTCAAATTTCTTATTCAATTTTCATTTGAAGTTTGAATTCTTCATTATACCATTTTATAAACAAATATTTCTTATCAAAGACATTTCGTACTTATATAATATAAGATTTTATTTAACTTATGCTCGTATTCCCTGACAATTCAAAGATGGGCATCAAATGGAATCAAGTTTCATATCTAAAAAAAATCTTTAACAAAGAAAGCTATCAAATTAACGGATACGAAGAGTTGGGTCTTGAAAAGGTTTAAATTTCAGAATACCATATATTTCAAAATAATTTATAATTTCAAAATGCTTTACTTTTTAAAATACGCTCTCTCTCGAGTAACTCTGGTGATAATTCCACTCATTCTAGGGTACTACTACCCTATCTCTAGTGAGTTTTTAAACCTGTAAGCCAAGCTTTGTATAAACCAAAGCTCTGATACCACATGTAACGACCTGCCTTTTTGACCGCTCCAAGTCGATAATTAAACCAACTCACAACGTTCAAAATGACTGATAGTTATTTAGCTTACAGGTTTAACAGAAATTAACTACACAGAATCACAGACAGAACACAATAAATAATATCTCACAGCGGAATTTATACAAATCAGAGTTATACAAAAACTATATTTTATAGCGGAAGATAAAATGTATACATGAATTTTTAAAAGAATAAAAGCTTTACAATTCAGTCGAGCCTTGCGCGCGTACGCATCTTCATGATCTTCTTCAGATATATGAGCTGAAAACCTTAAATATGGAACACTTAAGATCTAACCGGAGCGTTCCATGCAAAATACACAAAACACCCAAGTCAGGATTAAAATTGTTTCAAATTAGCAAACTTCATAAAAATCACATAAATATAATTGGTTTAATCCTAACAATTTATTGAAAATTTTGAGTATCTAAACCAGAGAACCACCAGAATACTTACCAAAGTGGATCAGACATGTATCACAATAACACGGATGGTAGCACAAAGGGATGCATGACATGGTAATATTAAGTTTTCCCAATGATATGCGATAGGCTGGTACTTGGTGATACAACACCCTTAAATGGTAAAGATAATAACCTATGCAAGATCCTTTTTTCTGGACAATATCACAGGAGCAACTCAAGCTACGCGCATCACTCTGTTAGTATGGTTCAAGTGACAAAGATTCAAGTGGTATAAATAGAATCAGATATACGTATTCGAATCTCAGGGCTTATATGTACTGCAAGCTATCAATAAATATAGATATTCAAACTTCCAAGTATAGGTGAGGACATGCTAATTTAGATCATGCCAGTTAAAGGAGTCCTGCCGATAATAGTGCCACGTAGGGAGCCGCTCCTATGTGTCATCACTCATGTGTAGTTATTACCATTATCAAAGGTATATTGGGTTCCAGATTATCAAAGATAAGAAAAGGCAACAATGAATAACCAGTGCGGTAAAAGAATCAAAGTGTTTTCTGCTCTCATTTCCCAAATTCCAGCGTAATCATGTTAGTCTATAACTTAGGTTTACCGGTATAAGAGGATATCAGTACATGGACATGAGCAAGGCTCCACATTTAAATTCAACATGAAAATTCGAATGCACAGTATACATTATATTCCCCTCAATACTAGAAAAGTATGATAACTATAAATTTCCTATGTCATGCATACATAATAAAAGATGTCTGTGTGTATATGAGGTTTAGTTACTTAGAAATCTTATCCTTACATAAGTTGTCTGGTACGCAACATGACCCAAAATATCAAACAGCATGCCAATCATATTAAAATGCATTCAGGTGGTGTCACTCCACAAAATACATCACTATAGTGGTACCATGCTGTAATAATTGTCATTTATACACCTATATCCTATATATATGAACATGTTCTATTTGGGCATTCACAAGTTGACTTCAATTCCGCTGTAGCACCAGCAGTAAGAAAAAAAAGAAGGATGGAGCAACAATTCTTTTATTACTTTATATGGAACCATGCGTTAACTTACCGATTTAAAACAGTAAACGGTGAAGTAGCTAACTCAAAATGATTTTAATCGTAAGATATACTTACCATCGGACGACGGTGGATGGGCGCAAACGACAGGAACAACGGTGAACGCTGCAGATGGCGAAAGCCGGCTTCTCGGTTTTACGTAACGTTTGGATGGATGTAAAGGAGATGACTTCGGTGTGGGTTGCGGTGCTGGCCGACATGTGCGAGGAACGACTGATTTTTGCGGTAATGAAGGTGGTGGCTCCCAGTCTGAGATGGAACGATGGACGGAGAAGGGAACCAACGGATTACTATGTGGTGAACAATTTATGGAGCGGTGACCATGGAAATTATTTGGCAAGAATCAATTTAGGGAAAAATCAAATGGAGCTAATGACTGTTGAAATAAAATGGCGGAGTGGTTGCTGGCGATCTTCACGATGGTGTGGTCTCGATCGATGGAGAAGGGAGATGTGAAGGGATAAGGAAAATGGGACGGTGGAAATAAGGGGAACGAATAGGACTGAACAGAGAACGAGAAAAGAGGTAACAGGGAAACGGTGGTATTGAAGTTTGAACGTGCATACGTTTCCCATGTCTCTTGGGTACCAGCTTTTACCGGTTCAATACCGCTGTTTTGAATTTGCACTCTTTTCTTTTGCATCATACAACCGATAATATCATTGCATTTTGGTTTTCTTTTTTCTTTAATCTGAACGTGTAGACAAGGCTGCGTTACCATACAAGAGAAATATATATATATATATATATATATATATATATATATATATATATATATTCAGTTTTCACGCATGGACAGGTTGAAACAAAGTCAAGCATGCATTTGCCATGCGTTATTATATTTTTGTCCATGCGTTTGTTTTTGTCATGGTAGCATGTCTCTCATTTCATTCTTCCTTTGCATGTGCCATGCATTTTTTTCAATATATTATATTAGTAATAACATGGTCTTTGGAAAACAATACTAGAGAAGATGAACGTATGCACGGAATGTTCTAATGGAAAGAATGGCACGCATGCTACTTGAATTGTTTGAACGCATGAACATGTAACATTCAAATTTCACGCCCAACTAAGAAATAAAAAATTAATTTGGCGATTTAGCAACTAAAAGGACTGGTTTTGCAGACCTAAAATGTTTAGAAAGATATGCAAGATCCAAAAAGTGACATGTCAAACTCAAATGACTTTGTTTCAAAAATTAACAGTGCAAGTCTTTACATAATTTCAGCACGAACCGAATACCGAAACTGACAAACGAATATATTGTGCTAATCAGCATGATGAGACAGACGCGACGGTATAAAATTTGCAGTGTCAGGATGCTCCATTTAAAAAGGCATTACATACCGCTTTTAAAAGGAAAAATGGCACGAGAAAACGATTAAACGGTGGTCAAAACGTCCAATTTTCACGAAACGAATTTCGCCATTAGATTTGTGACAATGAATAAAATATTTTTCATGTTTGTCTGAACTGGTTTCAGAGAGATTTTACGGTTACTAAAATTTGAACGGGTAGGCACAGCTTTGCACTGAAAAATGCGCAACCGGCAATGTTCAAATTTTCCGACGAAGTTTATACAGTTACTACGTCTCATTGTACGTATTTCAAATTTCAAATCCACGTTACGAGAAATTATAGAATATTATTAAAATTAAAACAAAGATATTTTTTTTTATTAATATCGGGAGCAAACTATATAATACAAGTTACTATTTAAATTAAAATATAGCAAAAAAAATTCAAATAAATAAACTCGATTTTATTTATATACTAAATAAGATAGAAATTGAAATATTATTAAAATTTATTCATATCAAACCAAATTCATTCGTAATATAAAACCTAAATAAATTTAGTTCTAAATTCAAATCAAAATAGTTATAAAAATACACACAAACTGAGGTTTAAATGAATAAGATAAAGTAAAAATCAAATTATCGAATAAAATACACTTAAAATTCTGGGTTGTTACAAGTAAAGATCGAATACTTGTTTCCAAAATTAAGGGTTAATCGTTATTTTGAAAATTTTGTGGTGTAAAATTCATATTGTTTGTACAATAGTTGTTATTAAAATATCCATACGAATTTGTTGTAAAATTATATGGATTATATTGATTTTCACAACTATCGTAAAATCGATGGAAATAAGGAAATTTAGACATTTTAAAGAAGATGTTTGTTTAATTTTTTTTCAAAAGCTTGTTTTGAAAGAAAGGAAAATAAATATTTGCAAAAGATTTTTTGTATTTTTGATTCTTTTTTGATTTTTTTTTTTTGAATGTTTTTTTGTTTATATATATGCATGAACCTAATGCAACTATATGAATGCAAATGGGTTATTTACAAATTTTCTAAAATTATATAATGATGGCTCGATTAATTTCAACAGAAGAGTTCTCAGCCTATTAACAGACAGAGTTATCGGTGTACTAGGAATCACCCTATTATATAATGACGGTTAGATTAATTTCAACGGAAGAGTTCTCAACCAGTTAATAGAAATGAGTTATCGGTGCACTAGGAATCACCTTAGCAATGCAACCAAAGGTTTAAGTACCTTTAGAGGAAAGTCGCTATAATATTTACGAATCATCGTAATTTTTATAAATGATTATTGTTGTACCATAGTCTAGACACCGAGAAATAATTTGTTGGAAGAAACCAATTTGTCAAAATAAAATGGTGTTCTTAGAAAATAAAAAGAGCATTGTTATTGACACTCCAAGTATTGTTAAGGGGGGGGGTCAATTTTTTATTTTTTCAAAAATTGTTAAGGGTAGTACCAACGAGGAAAATATCCCCTTAACAAATAAAAGGAAATTTTACCTTATTACCCATTTAGCCCCTTAAAAAATAAATGTAATTTTACCTTAACAAATATTGCAAGCGCCATAGTATTTTTTTTTCAATTCGCATATATCGATTTTTTTTTAAATCCTAAAGGATAAGCGTTTTCTGAGGAATAGGATCAAACTATTTTTTTTTGGTCGACATAAATATATCGAATTTTATAATTACAAACGAAATGCACCAAAATGATTATTAATTTTCGACATATCGCTGTCGAATACATATATAATTGATTATGTGCTGCATTCGTGCTTATTTTACTTCGGTTTCCCTTGTTGAATAAGTTTCTTTCAATCTAATTTGAAGGGGCAATCCAGGAATATTGAGTGGTATGAAATAATATGTTTGTGTAGCCCCTTAACAATTTTTCAAAGAGTGGAGTGTTTTTAAAAATTGACCTCCCCTTAACAATAGTTGGAGTGTCAATAACAACACCCAATAAAAACGAAAAGAGATGAATGCAAAACAGAAGTTAAACATGAATTATCGATGCAACTACAAATGAATTTTTATTTTGTTTTTGGATTTTTGTTTTGTTTTTCAAATATATGTAAATGCAAGCAATCAACAATGCAAGGAAAATAAAAACAGAGTTGAGAGCACAATACCAGAGCGTGCAGAATTATCAGCAGATGGTTCTAACTTCTAAGCGACAATTTTTTTAGTGTAGCAGAGCAAAGCGAAGTAATAAAGCAAGAAATTTCTTCTTTGTGTAACCTGAAAAACGAAGGCGATATATATACAATTGAATGGCAAGTGATTTTTTTTATAAAACTTAGTTCAAAAAACCAAAATAATCAAAAAAAGGAAATAAACTCAAGAAATCAAAAATAAAACAAAACAAAAGGAAATAAAGCCAAAATACGGTTAGCCCATTGACCCTAGCCCAACCTTTTACTAACACACTTAGGAAAGTACACGTACTAAACCAAATAAAAAAAACGGTTTCTCTTTGGAAAAATGTTAATCACAAAATCAAATGAAGGAAGAGTGGAAAAAGAAATAGAAATCGCAAATTTGAAAACTCATTCGAGTGATTTGGTTTGGTCGTTGATGATTAAAGGTGGCGCGAATCCAAAAACTTGCTTGACTTGGGATTTGGGTGAAGTCAACGCGATTTGGGTAAACTTCGGCTTCAGGCGAGTCGGTGTAATTTGTGAATTGGGGCGATTCACGAATTTAGGAAGAGAGTGGAATATTTGAGGAAATTTGCTTGATTGAAATTGGGTAGTCCGGGTGTGCTTTGTAGAAGCGAGGATGCAGGCAAGGGTTGATGAGGGAAGACATTAGTCTGATGATGGCAATAAGTTGGTGGTTCGTCGGTGGTTAACTGCTGTGAACTGCTGTTTGTGGATTATGGGATTCAGGTGGGAGTTCATGGATGTAGTGAACTGCTGTGACATTTGTGGTGATGGTAGGTTGTTTGGTTTGTGGTGTGGTTTGGATGTGGTTGTTGGTTGATTGTGGTGAATTCAGGGAGAAAGGTAAGATGGTATGTGTGTTGTGATATGCGATACTATATGTGTTGGATTGAAGAAGATGAAGATAACATCGAGTGGGAGGAAGCGGAGTACAAATCAGAGCTTGTTGGGGGGAGATTGTTTTATGGTGTGGTGAGGTGAAGCTGAGAGCTTCAACACAGACGTCTATCGCTCCTTGGACAAATGTCTGTGACTACAGGGAACGATTTCCCGAGGGTCTAAATAGACGTCTGACCAAAGGGGGACAGACGTCAATTATCAGGAAATGTTTTTCCCGAGAGCTCCAATAGACGTCTGTCATATGGAGACAGACATCTGAGCTGAGTGCAGGAGCACAAGGAATTCCCAGGATGGAGCAGACGTCTGTCAGGCCTAACGACAGACGTCTGAGGCGGCTAATGGGCTATTTCGGGCTGGAAATTAGCAAGTTGATTTGTGACTAATTCGGGGGCAATTTCGGTAATTGGCCAACCTCTATATAAGCTTTTTTCTGAAGTGAATTAGGAGAGAGCTTAAAGACTTTATTTGGGATCAAGGGTTTATTCTCAAGGGAGAATTAGGGTTTATAGCCTAATTCCAATTCTTCAATTCTATTCTCCTCAAACTCTTTTCTATATTGAAATATAGTGATTATTGGATCAATCTCTTGTATTCCTTTCACCGTGGTGATAAAATACTCTCTCCAAAGTGGATGTACACTAACAAGATGTTAGTGGAACCACTATAAATCCTTGTGTGATTTATTTTTGCTACTTTGTCATTAGTTTCTTGCTTGTGATTGAGATTTGGATTGTTCGTGATTGGTTGATATTGGTTTTGTGACTAGAGTTATTGCTTGGGTTGTTTTTGCAAGTCTAACAACGATCTAGTCTTCCGCTAGCGCATTGTGGTTTAGATATCGGATTCGAGTGGTCTTGAATCAGATTAATCACAATGGTTACAACAGTTTGTATCAGAGCTGTTTTGGTGCTTGTTAGGTGTTTGTGAAAATGCCGGAGACGGATAGTAGCTCGGTAAGTCCTTCAATCGGAAGTCCGAATAGTGTGGCGCCATATGTACGGGGTTCGTATGCAGCGCCGGGTTCTCATTTGGTTATTGATAAGTGGAATGGTGATAATGACTTTGAGAAGTGGCAATGGAAAATGAAAGTGGTTCTTAAGCGGAATCGGGTGCACCGAGTAGTATTTGATACTCACTTATTGCCAAGTGATATCTCAGATGTTGAGAGAGAGGAGATGGAGGAATGGGCTTACACTACTCTTCAACTTGCTATG
The DNA here is from genome assembly GCA_030737875.1 of Allium sativum. NCBI lineage: Eukaryota > Viridiplantae > Streptophyta > Magnoliopsida > Asparagales > Amaryllidaceae > Allium > Allium sativum. Next base: position 192,329,179 of record CM060921.1, read on the forward strand.
GGGGAGAATGTGATCTCCGAAATTAGTGGTGAGACTACCGCTAAAGGTATTTGGGACAAGTTGGAAGAACTTTATATGAAGAAGTTGCACGCTAATCGTTTGATCTTGTTGCGAACGTTTTTCATCTTCAAGATGAAGGAGGGTAATTCACTTAAGGAACATTTGAATGCCTTTGATGACTTGCTCATGAAGATGAAGGCCATTGATTTGAAGATTGAGGAAGAGCAAAAGGCGATTATATTATTGTGTTCATTGCCGGATCGCTATACGGGTTTCTCAAATAGTTTGATCTATGGCTGGGATACCTTGACTCTAGATGATGTCAAGACGGGTCTTCTTAGTGAGGAGTTGAGAGATCAAATGAAGGAGATGAGTGAGGGTAGTAGTGGAGCTAGTAGTAGTCACGGGTTGTTTGTGGAGAAAGAAAAGAATGTGAAGAAAGGAAACCGGGGGCGTTCTAAATCAAGAAAACCCGGTGGAAGAGGTAAATCGAAAGAGAGAAATGGCAAGTGCTTTATATGTAAGAAACCGAGATATTGGAAAAATGAATGTCTGTACAAAGATAAGAAAGAAGTAGCGTCTTCATCCGTGGCGGTGGAGAGTGGAGATGGTGAAGTAGATGAGAATGTGTTGACGACGGTAGCAACGGGTGTTTCGGGTAATGAATGGGTACTCGATTCGGGTGCGTCGTATCGTATGACGCCAAATAGAGATTGTTTTTCATCCTTTGAGGTCAAAGAGGGAAATGCAATTGCTATGGGAAATGGTGCTATTTGCAAGTCAATGGGTAGTGGCTCCGTGCAAATAAGGATGTTTGATGGAGTTTTTCGCACGCTCACCAATGTTCGCTATGTTCAGGGACTTAGGAAGTCGCTTATATCTTTGGGGCAATTGGATTCTCTAGGATGCAAGATCACTATCGAGAAGGATTGCTTGAGGGTTTTGAAGGGAGCGCTTGTGGTTATGAAGGGTGCTAGGACTCATGGTATATATTTGCTTCAAGGTGTGACCATAGGAGGTGAGACTTGTGTGGGTGTTGTTAGTTCTCGTGACTTGGATGCGACGCGGTTGTGGCATTTGAGATTGGGTCATGTCTCGGAGAGGAGTTTGGATATTCTTCGAAAGAGGGAGATGATCGAGGGTGAGAGTTTCAACAAACTAGAGTTTTGCGAGGAATGTGTCATGGGGAAGCAAACAAGGGTGTCATTCGATGAAGGCAAGCATGACTCAAAGGAGGTTCTTGAGTATGTTCATTCGGATGTTTGGGGACCGGCACCGGTTGCTTCTTTGGGAGGAGCAAGGTATTATATCTCTTTCATTGATGATTTGTCTCGCAAGGTATGGGTGTATGTAATGGGGGCCAAGTCGGAGGCATTTGCTAAGTTCAAAGTGCGGAAGGCTCTTGTTGAGAATGAGAGTGGTAAGACTTTGAAGGTGTTAAGGACCGACAATGGCGGCGAATATGTCTCGCTTGAATTCTTGGAGTATTGTAAGCATCACGGGATCCGGAGACATTTTACTACACCGGGAGATCCGCAATCTAATGGGGTAGCGGAGAGAATGAACCGAACTCTACTTGAGAAAGCTCGATGCTTGAGATTGACATCGGGTTTGTCTAAGGGATTTTGGGCCGAAGCTTTGTCAACCGCGGTGCATATTGTAAATCGAATTCCGTGCTCGGCCATTGGTAACAAAACTCCGGAGGAAGTGTGGAAAGGGAAGAGTGTGGACTTGAGATATCTTCGTGTGTTTGGTAGCCCGGTTTATGTGCACGATCCGGGGAATGATAAGCTTGGAGCTCGGGCATTCAAGGGGATCTTGCTTGGTTTCACGGATGGCGTGAAAGGCTATCGGATTTGGAATCCGAAAACGAAGAAGGTTGTTAATTCTCATCATGTCACTTTTGATGAGTTGGCTTTATTCAAGGTGAATGAGAGCTCATCGGACGTTCCAGATTTGGTTCATGGTGAATCAAAGGAGAAGGAAGTCATTCCCACATTCCGTCCAGGTGGTAGTAGAGTTGAAGAAGCTCGTGGGGTTGAAGCGGTTGATGAAACATCACATAGTCAACATGGTTCCTCTAGTGATGATGTTGGTGATGTACATGATACTAGAGAAATTTTGACTCAAGGTGGAGCCGAAAGGGGTTTGGGTGATAGTATTGCTACTCGGGTTGGTCAACGTGCAGTAAGGCCTCCCGAAAGATATGGTGATTGGAACTGCCTTAGCTTTAGTGATCATTTGGACTATGCTCTCAATGTAGTCCAAGATGAGCCGATGGACCTTGATGACGTCATGGATTCGAGAGAAAGCTCGAAGTGGATTTGCGCCATGGAGGAAGAGATGCAATTGCTTATGAAGAACCGAACTTGGGAGTTGGTTCCACTTCCTCAAGGAAACCGTGCTATAGGGTGCAAATGGATTTACAAGGTAAAGGATGATGGAAGGTACAAAGCAAGGTTAGTGGAAAAGGGGTTCTCACAAAGGAAAGGAAAGGAGTATGATGAAATTTTTGCACCGGTGGTTCATCATACATCTATCCGAGTTTTACTAGCCATAGTTGCTATCCATGACTTGGAGTTGGAGCAACTTGATGTGAAAACAGCCTTCTTGCATGGAGACTTGGATGAAGACATCTACATGGAGCAACCGGAAGGGTTTGTTGTAGATGGTAAGTCTAATATGGTTTTCAAGTTGAAGAAATCACTATATGGGTTAAAGCAATCGCCCAGACAATGGTACAAGAGATTCGATCATTTCATGCCTGAAAGTGGCTTCCATCAAAGCATCAAGGATGCTTGCGTATATTTCAAGAGGTTGGGAAATGATTGTTGGCTGTATTTACTCTTGTATGTGGATGATATGCTCATTGCTTCCAAGGATAAAAATGAAATCAACAAGTTGAAGATGCTTTTGAAATCGGAATTCGAGATGAAGGATCTTGGAGAAGCAAGGAAAATCTTGGGCATGGAAATAGGAAGGGACCGAAAGCGTTTTGAGTTAAAATTGAATCAAAAGGATTACATTAAGAAAGTGCTTCGCCGGTTTAGCATGGAGGATGCAAAGGCGTTAAATACACCTTTACCTTTGCATATGAAGCTTTCGGAGAAGGGATCACCTATCGGGGATAAAGACAAGGCTTATATGGCAAAGGTGCCATATGCAAGTGCGGTTGGTGGTTTGATGTACGCAATGGTGTGTACAAGGCCCGATATTGCAAATGCCATCGGGGTGGTTAGTCGGTATATGGCTAATCCGGGGAAATCGCATTGGGAAGCCGTGAAGGCTATTATGAGATAATTGAAAGGCATAACATCTCATGGACTTGTCTTTGGCGGTAGTGATGATAAGAGTTGCAAGTTGGTTGGTTATTGTGACTCGGACTACACCTGGTGATAGGGATCGGAGAAATCAACTTCCGGGTATGGCTTCACACTTGGCGGGACATGCATTAGTTGAAGATCGCGATTCCAAACCGTAGTTGCTTTATCCACTACGGAGGCGGAGTTGATTGCCGCTGTGGAAGCGGCTAAGGAGGCACTCTACTTGAAGTGATTGTTGTGTGACTTGGGTTTCGAACATGAAAGTGTTGATGTTCGATGTGATAGCCAAAGTGCTATCCATTTGGCGGAGAATTCGGCATTTAGCTCACGGACCAAGCATATTGAGGTGAGGGAGTCATTTCTTATAGCCATGGATGAGGGTAAGCTAGTATACCTTCGGAAAGTGCACACAAAGGATAATGCGGCGGATATGTTTACCAAGGCATTGCCGTATGGGAAGTTCGAGCATTGCTCGAACTTAATTCGCTTGTTGAGTTGCTAGGTTCCACGGGGTGGCACGGGGTGGCACGAGGTGGAGAGAGTGATTTTGTGTTTGATGGAAAAGGAGTAGCGGTGAGAGATTGGAAATCTATCTTCATGGTAAGTACTCGCTTCACTCCCAAGTACATTGTCTTATGGTGAGACGTTTGGTTTGAATACTTTCAACACTTCATTGGTGGGTGGGGGCTTTTCCTGAACTCGTTAGTGGAGTGCAATGGGTGGTGGCTTTGCCGGATCTCATTGGGAAAGTATTCATGTTGCTTGGTCGAAGATAGAAGGAACTGCATGGTGCATTGGAGTTTGGAGTTGAGACGGTTATAGTATCGAGGTGGAGTGTTGTGATATGCGATACTATATGTGTTGGATTGAAGAGGATGAAGATAGCATCGAGTGGGAGGAAGCGGAGTGCAAATCAGAGCTTGTTGGGGGGAGATTGTGTTATGGTGTAGTGAGATGAAGCTGAGAGCTTCAGCACAGACGTTTGTCGCTCCTTGGACAGATGTCTGTGACTACAGGGAACAATTTCCCGAGGGTCTCAACAGACGTCTGACCAAAGGGGGACAGACGTCTGTTGTAAGGAAATATTTTTCCCGAGAGCTCCAATAGACGTCAGTCATATGGAGACAGACGTCTGAGCTGAGTGCAGGAGCACAAGGAATTCTCAGGATGGGATAGACGTCTGTCAGGCCTAACGATAGACATCTGAGGCGGCTAATGGGCTATTTCAGGCTAGAAATTAGCAAGCTGATTTGTGACTAATTCGGGGGCAATTTCGGTAATTGGCCAACCTCTATATAAGCTATTTTATGAAGTGAATTAGGAGAGAGCTTTAAGACTGGATTTGGGATCAAGGGTTTATTCTCAAGGGAGAATTAGGGTTTATAGCCTAATTCCAATTCTTCAATTCTATTCTCCTCAAACTCTTTTCTATATTGAAATATAGTGATTATTGGATCAATCTCTTGTATTCCTTTCATCGTGGTAATAAAATACTCTCTCCAAAGTGGATGTACACTAATAAGATGTTAGTGGAACCACTATAAATCCTTATGTGATTTATTTTTGCTACTTTGTCATTAGTTTCTTGCTTGTTATTGAGATTTGGATTGTTCGTGATTGGTTGATATTGGTTTTGTGACTAGAATTATTGCTTTGGTTGTTTTTGCAAGTCTAACAACGATCTAGTCTTCCGCTAGCGCATTGTGGTTTAGATATCGGATTCGAGTGGTCTTGGATCGGATTAATCACAACGGTTACAACAATGTGAAGTTGGTCTGAAGGAGTTACTGGTCCAGGTTTTTAGTTGGTTTGTGGGAGGAGTGTGGCATATTTTGGTCGGCTGATGGAAATGGATGCAGAAGTCGATAATGCGTGGAGTGTGGTTTGAGGAGAATGTAGCATGGCACTATAAGGGTTGTTAGTGATTGTTGAATGGGTTGAAGTATGGTGGTGAACTTATGATGTTGTGATTGAAGTTTAGCAGAGGTAGAGAGTGATTGAACGGGATTGTTTGAGGAGTGGAAATGCTGTGGTGATTTAATGGGGTGGACTGACTTCGAGCTATTGGCAGTTTTGTAATGACAAAGGTGTGGAAGTGTAAAATTTTAATGTTTTGAGGAGTGTTTGTAGATTCAAGACTTTGTTGGAGTGTGGTACATGGTTTGTGATGTTTTGGTCAAGATGGTGGTGGAGTTGAGCTAGTATGGGGTTTGTTTGCCTGATTCAGAGTGGCTTTTGAGGTGGTTTGTGATGAAACTTGTGTTAATGAAGCTTGTTATGGCAGTTGGGTGGAATTTGAAGGTAAATGGATTTGAGGTTTTGTTTGCACAGAGAATGCAAACAGAAGTATCATACTGAAATGCAAACAACAGTATTTTCCTTGTTGTACTTCCTGTGAAATGAAATGGCAAAAATGAAGTGAAATTTCTTTGTATTGATGAAAAATGAGAGAATGTAACAGCTTGTAACCAAGTCGAAATGACTTTGAAATTAATAGAGTTTTTTTAGAAGTTGGATGTGCAAAAAAACCCTTGCAAGTGAAAACAAGATGACAGATAGACTTCAAAACAATTGAAAAATCAACAGTAATTGAAAACAAGAAATCGAAGTGTGTAGAAGTTAAAAATGAAAAAAAAAACATAAAGAACCCATATTTTTGTTCTTTAAATGAGAATGCAATGCAATCACAAACCAAAACACATCGATTGCTCAGGGCGATCCACTGATGCTGCTGCAACGTTGAATCTTTCCAGGAAAGAACGCAGAGTTTCTCTGGGCCTCTGCTTGATTGTAGTGAGTGACATGACGTTCTTAGGTCGAGCGATGTGGACCCGAAACTGTTCAAGGAAGCGTGCGACCAACATGTTCCAACTGTTGATCGATTCTGTTTCCAGCTGCCGAATCCACATGGCTGCTATATCAGTCAGAAAGAGGGGAAAACATTTTGCCATGATGTTTTCCGATGCCGATTGAACTTCCATATGCCGTTTGTAACGCATGAGATGCACGGTAGGATCTATCCTGCCGTTGTAAGGCTCCAATTGCGGAAGTTTGAAATCTGGGGGATTGCGAGAATTCCTGATTTCCTGTGTGAACGGATTGTGATTGACGTCGTCCACGTCATTCTGATAGGTGCGACCTCTCGAGAGGCGTTGAATGAGATCTGCTAGCCGATTTCCTTCAAAAAGCTGTTGTAAACTACCAAAATCAGAGCTGGTGCCCCTAGCGTTGAATGCAGGAGAAGATGGAAGTTGGTGAGTTATCGCCTGGGGATCGCGGCTCGCAGATCGTTGATCGAGAGGAGCGACCCGACCCGGTTCGAGGGGGACGGTTCGTGAGGTAGGTTCGTGAAGTCCAGCTCGTGAGGCCGGATCGTAGAGTAGGGGGGCGATCCGACTGGGTCCAGGAGGTAGGTCACGAACTGGTTGTTGTTGAGCTGGCGGGAGCGAGTTGTTGGGATCGGCTCGTGAGCCTAGTAGTGTTCCACGACCCGGGTCGCGGTGCAGAGGTGTATCACGAGACGAGTTCTGCTGTTGAATGGGGGGGGGGGGGTTGCCCCCGAGTCCGGGTGATACTCGAGCCGCGTCAATGGCTTCGTTTCCAGTGATTTGGGCGTTGCTCGGCCTTCCATCCATCCGAGCGAAGAATTGGTTGATCATTTCCTGTTGTTTCTAGAGGAGATCGTCCTGCCTTGCTATCTGGGTCCGCAATTCAGCGAGAATTCGATCCATCTCGTCTCTAGTCAGGTATGCTGATGGGTCTTCATGGGAGGAAGCCTCCAGGCTTGCCTCATTCCTTACACCTTCAGCGTCAGCATCATCGGCATGAGAAGAAGTTCCAGTCTTCTTCCTTTTGTTCGCCATTGAGTTTCCTTTCAAGCTAGAAGTTGAAGTTTTTGTATGCCCCCCTTCCTGACGCGCCAAAATGTTAGACCAAAAATTGGGCCTAACACCCAAATGCAGATCACATATCACAGAATGTAGAAAAGAGTAAATAAAGAGGAGACACACAAGGTTTTTATAGTGGTTCGGCTGTAGATGTAGCCTACGTCCACTTTATAATCTTATTGTTATACTGACAGATTACAAGAATCAGTTACATGTAGACACACAATCCGTATGTTAATTGTATTGAAAAGAGAAGAATTTGAGTGTATGGAGGTGTAAAGTCCTTGCACTTCAATAATGGTGGAAGCAGTGAAGAAGAATGGCCAAAAAAGATCCTTGAAAATGCCTTCAAATGGTGTATTTATAGCTGTTTCCTGAAGGTGGTTCATGGGACACATGGCACGCATCCCAAAAATCTCGAAATGTAGTGGAAAACGTCCAGACATCATCTCCAAATCGTCATGTGATATGTGTAATCAGATCCATGCAAGTTGGAGTGAAAATAGCCTTGAGAATAGGTCAGAACAAGCTGCGCAGGAGCAGGTGCGGGGATCGGATCGTGGTGGGGTACGTGGCACACGATCCAGGATAATAGGAGCAAGATGTGGCATGAGAATAGGTCAAAACTGGGAGCGTATCTGCAGGTCGGAAGTTCGGATCGCGATCATGGGGTCGGATCGTGGTCATGGGTCGGATCGTGATATGGCTATCACGAGTCGAGTCTGGTCGTGAGCGGCATAGTGAAGCTGGAGTGAAGTGCTGGCGATCGGGTCGGATCGTGAGATGTACCACGGACGGTTCGTGGTCTGAGGAGGGCGATCCGATGAGGGGCGATCTGATGAGGGACGATCCGAGGGTGCGTGATCCATACTTCGATCGTGTGCTGCTTCGTCGCTTTATCCAGGAAATTGCCAGATTACATCAGTTTACGGAAACGGGCATAACTTTCAAACCGTAAGTCCGATTGAGCCAAACCGAAGCTCAAACTGAAGCTAACTCAGAGATCTACAAAAGTTACAAAGCTTAGCTCCGTAATCGCTGTTTTAGGGCCCAAAAGAGGTCGTCTGATAGGAGTTTCGGGCCTGTTTATGTTGAGGATGTGATTTTGACCAAATCTCTCAATGTCTTCTGACGTCGTTTCCATCGCTCGAGCATGTTATCATTCAGGAATTCCATGTGTGACAGCTTTTGCCAAAAAATGTGTCAACAGTCACAAAGTGTATAAACTGCAAGCGCACGACGTACACTTGTAGTACGTGGCGAGTACGGGTCGATCCACGGAGAAAGAAATAATTTTAGATTTTACTCAATCAAATTAAAACAATGCCAAGAGAAATGTTAGCCACAACTACAATTAAACTAACAAACTAAGATTGATAAAAACTATGAGATTAAATGATAACTTAGGAATAAATTCACTCTCTATATCACATGAATCAACATAAAACAAAACCTTGATCTCTCATTTTTGGTCATAAGCGTGATTAGTTGATGTGTTTATCCTAAGCATGGCATATTTGTGTTATTGATTAGCCCAACATAATCCATTAAACTTCAACACAACCACTAACCCACTTGTTTAACTCTCATGAAAATGACAAAAAGATGAAAATCAAATCTATTTTAAGCATGACTTATTAACTATTGTTCAAAAATATAGGCCATCAAATTTCAATTTAAACAATCACTTCTTTGCCATAATCATATTTCCATTATGCACAAAAAGAGAGCTTAAAAATCTATGTTGCCTATACATAATTAAGAGAGCTTCATTACCCCTAAGTTGAAGGGGTTTAGCTACTCGTATTTGTTATCAAATCAACAAATGTAGATTGCAACATAAACCTAAACAAAACAAAAGAGAACTAATTAACAAAAACAAAATAAAACTAAACTACTTGCATAAAATTAAACTACACTAATGCATATAATAAATAACAAGAAATTAAATTGCATTAAAATGAAATTTATAAAAGAGCGAAATGGCTAAGAAGCCATGAAAGAAAAAGAGAGCTTTGATCCTCTAAATTAAACAAACTAAAAAGAGAGGATATTTACATGAACATATATAGAGTACTTACATGTTTATACAACCCTAACCCTAATCAATTTTGTTGAGGACTACCAAAAATACCCCCTTCATGAAGCTTCTAATTTTCATTAGCCACTAAATAATCATGTGGAATGCATGAAGACTTTTTTGTCTCACCCAATATGTGCATTAGTCTCTAATATGAAGCCTTAAGAGTAAGTCGGTTAGTTGAGAGGTGGGGTCCTCCACTTTCCAAAGAATGAATTATTTCTTTCCTTCCTCTTGTGTATATGCATGCTTTTCTTGATATCTTCATGTGCATACATCATTTTTTCTCCTAAATTCCTATAAGAGACAACTACAGAGAACAAGTAAATGATATCACAAATTATAACATACACAATTTACCACTAAAACCCCAAAAATAATTGATGATTTTGAAAACATTTAAAACATGGGTTGATCATATAAAGTACCCAAAAATGTTCATGTATTTAACTAAAACGAGAAAAAAATGTGTGAATTTAAATGTACACATTTACATGCACATCATGACCGGTTATTGGCAATGGTTAATTTATTACTTAACCCGAATGTTTCGATATGCAAGGGACGACCCGATTCTTTTAACTCCTAAATGTAACAAATGGAGGATGACATGATTCGTTTAACTCCTAAATGTAACAAATGGAGGACGACCCGATTCGTTTAACTCCTAAATGTAAAAAAGAAGAATGACTCGATTCGTTTAACTCCTAAATGTAACAAATAGAGGACGACCCGATTCGTTTAACTCCTAAATGTACTGGAACCTACCTTATGTACTACAATGTTAGAACATTTACTATGTGCAACATGGCTATAGTAAAAAATTGCAGCGTCAGGTCAACATCAACACTTGGTGGTAGACAACCAAACATGGCTACAGTAAAAAAAGTCTAGTGTCAAGTCGAAATCAACACTAGGTAAGAGACAAGCTAACATGGCTATAGTAAAAAAGTGCAGTGTCTGGTCAACATCAACACTAGGTAGCAGACAACCCGGTGCGGCTATAGTAAAAAGGATATATGCACTCTTTACCACCATTAAATCATTCTTTTTTACTACGAATGTAAGTAAGGATATGTGCACTCTTTACAATCACTCAAAAAACCATTCTGAAATGAATAAACTTAAAAGGTTATGGTGTTACTCTTCATCTTCTTCTTCCTCTTTGGATGAGTTCAATCAAACTCGAATTGAACAAAAAAATGTTATTTCAAGTCAAATGCTTGATCTATTGACTTGTGCAAACGAAAAAAGCAATCGTTCAACTCAAGGGGGAGTGTCTTTGGAAGGCGGGATCTACAATATGGAAGAAATTACGCTACTTGGCACAACCAACTAATTCAAGATTGTTTTGTTGAAAGTTCGGTTTATGGGGCTGTGGAGTTCAGATGAAGGTTTCGCATGTCCAAGAACGTCTTTAATAGAGTTTTCGACGAATTAACCGAAACGAATATCTTTTTTACTCACAGAGTAAATGGGCTTAATGAGGTCGTTCTTTCTCCCCTTCAAAAAGCCACTGCTGCAATACAAATGCTATCATACGGTGCATTAGGAGATTCAATAGATGATAAAATAAGGACGGAGGATTCCATGGCTATCTTAAGCATGAAAGAAATTTGCAAAACCATTGTTATGAAATTTGGTGAGGAATATCTTCGGACCCTAACCCCACATGATATTGAATGATTACTAGCAATGGGAGAACAACGTGGGTTTCCAGGTATGTAAGGTAGTTTAGACTTTATGCATTGGAGGTGAAAAAATTGTCCTATTGCATCATGAGGCCGATACTCGGGACACCAAAAGTATTGGAAGTTGTTGCATCGTTCGATTTGTATATTTGGCATGCCTTTTTTGGAGCACATAGTTCACTAAATGATGTAAATGTTTTGCGACAGTCATATTTATTCAACGACCTATGTAACGATGTTGCTTCTCCATGCAACAACACAATAGGAGGTATTGATTATAATTTGGGTCATTACTTGGTGGATGACATTTATCCAAAATGGAAAGCACTTGTGCAAGCTTATAAAAGGCTTATTAATGCTAAGTAGGCACTGTTCACCAAACAACAAGAAAGTTTGAGAAAATATGTTGAACGAGATTTTGGTGTACTTCAAGGAAGATTTCATATATTAAGGAAGGAAGTATACTACTATGACCCTGCAGTGTTGGCGGACATCATGTATTATTGTATAATTTTACGTAATATGATTGTCGATGAAGAACATGGTGGATATGAGCTCCAACTTCAAAACTATCCTGATATTGCTATTGCATTTCCAAAAAAAAAACATACAAAGATCCTAATACATTTGTCCAGTACATGCAGTGAATTGTAGATATAAGAGATCCACATGCTCAAATTGAACTCAGAGAAAATCCAGTGGAGCATTACTGGGAACATATTGGAAGTCAATCATAATCTGCAATAACATTTATGTAGTTGTAATATCGGTTTTATGACTTGTATGTTTGTTTCTTGATTATCGTTATCAATGAAGCATGGGTTTAAATGTTTAAACTTACTTACTAGACACACTGAGAGTTATACAACTGCTGAAAAATACAACCATTCATAATTTAAAGATACAAGCATTAGTATAGTTCAATAAAAATGCAACTGCTACTAATTTAAAGATACAAGCATACGAACAAATACAACCAGTGATACTAAATCTAGTATGAATAAATCTCTAGAGATTTCCATTATGCCTATTATAATCCTCAATTCGTTTTTATATGCTTTCTTTGCACTGGATTAAGGTTACTTAAGTTGCAACCAATCAGCATAAAACCCTCCACCTCTTGTTGTTGAGCCAATTCAAGTCTTCTAAACCCTAACTCTTCAGCACGTTCCCACTTTAATTCCTCGCGATCACGTTGTCGTTCTAAATCTCTCTGAATTGCTCTCTTAAGCTTCCTACCTTCCTTTGCTTTGATATAATTCTGCATCGTCTGTTCGGCGGTAGACAGACTTTCACTGATTTGTTTATAGTGTAGAGTATAATCACTTGATGTTTTTTTCTTTCCCTTGAAATTTCCGTAAGGCCTGCGTTCGGTTCTAGTAGAGAATGATATTTCTTTGTTTCCAACTGAGCTACCTGGGCTAACTTCTTCACCCATCTTCCTAGGTTGGAACCTAAATGCTGAATGTTCTTGTTGCACTCTTCCTCACTTGTCCTCCTTCGATAATATATCATAGCAGTGTTGCATGTTGAATGGTTGGTTGTTGTGCCTAGCCAAATATAATGCATTTGTCTGATTGAGATGTATTTGATAATATACATTACAATAAACTCAAAATACAAACAAAAAAAATAAGTGATGTAAAATCATTACCATATCAATGTCGTTGGCCCGGAAAGCCGTGAGAATAGTACCAGGACGGGAGACTGACCTGGGAAGTCCTCTCGCGCTTGAGTACGGGAGCCTTTGGCACTGGGTATCAATGTCGTTGGCCCCACTTTGCTGTCTCAAATATAAATCCACCATTATTTCTTTCCAGCATTGACAAGCAGAATCTATTCTTTTTCGTGACTGCTTCAACCAATCAACTGTTCTAGGTGGGCATGTTGAACATCGCCCGTTGAACAATTTGCAAATAGAATTCCAATAGGAACTTTTGCTTTGGATAGTACCTTTTCTTTTGTCCTTCGAACATTCAACCCATTAGTAGGATAGCTCTACTTGCTCATCCAGTAACCCTTTACGGATTTTCCCAAAAGCAGACACCTGCTGTCATAATTCTTCATCAGGAATTTCATTAATGTTGATTCCAGAATTTGTGCCTTGATCGGTTTCGAACTGTGTTTCTTCAATTCCGCAATAGCTAAACCCAAATTGACTATTCAACCTTCTTCTCAAATTCTGAGGTAGGTAAGGAGACTCTCTTTGATTTTGGCTATTAGGAGGCACATAATCTTGATCAAAAGTATAATTTTTCTGAAACGAACAGTTTTGAGAGTAATTCAAATTTTGAGAATTCCGGTAATTATATGAATTTTGTTGGGAATTATAGTAATTTGAATTTGAGGCGGTTGGTAAGGGTTGTTATCAAATTAGGGCTGATAATGGCTTGGATTTTGCTATGATTGAAATTGATTTTGAATCCATTAGTTTTGGAATTGATAATCGGAATGGGGTTTTAAATTAGGTTTTCCCTTGTGTTGTTTTGACCTTATCTTTATTTGATGCTGGTTTGTGATGAAGAGAGTAGAAATGATGAAGAATATTGTGTATTTGATTGAAATAAAGGATAAAAGAAACATATATGTAGAGTTGGAAAGGAAAGGGGCAATGGTCACTGGGAAGACCATTGCCCTTAGTCAGCTTTTATAAAACCAGCTACGGACAACGAACAAAAATTGACTATTGTGCAGCCTTCGTCGGCTTTATAAAAGTTGGCTAAGGGCAACGGTCAAATTCGTCTGTTGCCCTGCCTTAGCCGGCTTTTATAAAACTAGTTAAGGCACAGATTTCCATGCAACCAAATGGTTGCTCTGGCAACCTTAGGGGTTGATAAAATAACCCTCGAGCTCTAACCGACCCCTATTGGTGGTCGGTTGGCTCCCAACCCAACCTTGGGTTGGGAATGCTCTAAGGGTATTTTTAGATGCACATGTATTGCATATGTAGTTTTCTACTCAGCCTGTCCCAAGCCAGGGTAAAGGAGGAGGGTTGTGATAGGCTTGGCTAACCAACGTAAAAACTTAGCTTATCTTATGGATATGGAACCTTATGTTTTTTCGTTGGGGCGTAACACTCTTAGCGACGCTCCATATCGAGGCTTGGGTATGGTGTTAAATAGGCAAGGGTTGGGTCGTCGCTCCCTTGGTGGCGCGCCAGATCGTGGCTTGGGTATGGTGTTAAGTAGGCAAGGGCTGGCCCACCGTTCTCTTAGTGGCGCGCTGCATCGATGCCCCAGTGTAGTGATAAGTGAGCAAGGGTCTTCGCATCTTTCTCGGCGGGTGTGAGGGGCAAGGAAGCTAGCCGATGGTAGTAGGATTAGGTTAGGTAGTTGGAATGTACAGTCCTTAATAGGTAAGCTAAGAGAGATAGTTGATACTATTATTAGGAGACGTGTAAACATCTTGTGCGTTCAAGAGACTAAATGGACGGGACAGAAGGAGAAGGAGATAGAGAACACTAGCTTTAAATTGTGGTACACGGGAGAAATACGCAACAAGAACGGGGTAGGCATATTGATTGACAAGAACCTTAAGAACGAAGTGGTCGACGTCAGAAGACAAGGGGACATGATCATCCTAGTTAAGCTAGTAGTTGGTAATGCGGTTCTGAATGTCCTTGGTGCATACTCCCCACAGGTAGGCCTAAGTGAAGAAGCCAAGAGAAAGTTATGGGAGGACTTGGATGTCATGATTAGAGATGTGCCTAGTAGCGAGAAACCTTTTATAGGAGGAGACTTCAATGGTCATGTTGGCTCAACTAGCGGGGGATCCGAGAGAGTGCATGGTTGTTTTGGTTTTGGGAGTAGGAATCAAGAGGGTGAAGTATTGAATTTCGCTTTGTCTTTTGATCTCATGATTGCTAATACCTTCTTTAGAAAGAGACAATCACATTTGATCACCTTCAGTAGTAGCCAAGATTCTAGCTAGATCGACTTTGTCCTAACTAGAAGGGATAGTAAATGATATTGTGTTTATTGCAAGGTCATAACGGGAGAATTTGTCGACTCACAATATCAGCTCTTAGTTTGCGTGTTCCGTCTTCGAGCGGTGAAGGAAAAGAGAGCGAAGATTAGTAGGACGAGATGGTGGAAACTCAAAGGATATAACTTACGGGTGTTTAAAGATAGAGTGAGTGGAGAAGAGGCATCAAATATAGAAGGTGATGTAAATGTCCTGTAGAATGAGATGGCAACTTCTAGTAGAATAGTGGTTACTAAGGTGTTTGGGAAAACAAGAGGAAATAAACGTGAACCCAAGGATTCGTGGTGGTGGAACGACAAGGTGCAAAAGGCTATCAAAGAGAAGAAGGAATGCTACAAATGCATACACCATCATAGGAGCGAGGATAACATACAGAAGTACAAAGGGCGGTGAGTGAAGCAAGGGGTCGGGTATATGAAGATTTGTATCAAAGGCTGAGTACAAAGGAGGGTGAAAGAGACGTCTACAGAATAGCCAAGCTACGCGAGAGGAGGACAAGAGACTTCAAACTGGTTAAATGCATTAAGGACGAAAACGATAGATTTTTGGTGAAGGAAAAAGAGATAAAAAGTTGGTGGAGAGCATACTTTGATAGGCTTTTCAACAAAGGAAGTGATGGCTTCTTGATCGAGTTGGAAGACTCTATTGACATCACCGATAGACATTTCGTTTGGAAAATTCAAGAGGCTGGGGTAAAGGGGGCATTTAAACGGATGAAGACAGGCAAGTCGGTAGGGCCTGATGACATTCCTATTGAGGTGTGGAGATGCCGGGATAACTAAGTTAACTAAGTTGGTTAATAATATTTTCAAATCAAATAAGATTCCAAATGAGTGGAGGAGAAGCATTTTAGTTCCAATCTTCAAGAATAAGGAAATATTCAAAGTTGCACAAACTACAGAGGAATTAAGCTTATGAGTCATACAATGAAGCTTTGGGAGAGAGTCTGCGAACAATGCTTGTGGAGGTTGACAAGTGTCTCTATGAATCAATTTCGTTTCATGTCTGGAAGGTCGACTACTAAGGTGATTTTATTGATTAGGCAACTTATGAAGAGATACAGGCAGCAGAAGAAAGATCTTCACATGGTTTTTACCAATTTAGAGAAAGCTTATGACAGAGTGCCGAGGAAGGTTATGTGGTCGGTGCTAGAAAGGAAGAGGGTGCCATCAAAATACATTTCCCTTATCAAGGATATGCACGAGGGGATTGTGACTAGTGTCAGGGCATGCAATGGTGAGACCAGTGACTTTCCCATTAACATAGGGTTACATCAAGGTTCAGTTTTGATCCCCTATATTTTTTCTTTAGTAATGGATGCAATCACAAAAGGTATACAAGGGGAGATTCCTTGGTGCATGCTCTTTGCTGATGATGTTGTGCTGATTGATGAAAGTAGAATAGGGGTTAACAGACAATTGGAGTTGTGGAGAGAGACCTTAGAATCGAATGGTTTCAGGATTAGCAGAATTAAAATGGAGTATATGAAGTGTGAGTTCAGCGGTGTCAGGTCAGATGACGGAGATGTAACCTTGGCCGATCAAGTAATACCCAAGAAATAAACATTTCGATATTTAGGATCTATGTTGCAGTTTGATGGGGAGACTGATAAGGATGTTTGTTTTAGAGTTCAATAAGGATAGGTGAAATGGCGACATGCATCTGACATTCTCTATGATAGGAAGATCCCTCGAAAGCTTAAAGAAAAGTTTTATAGAACAATAATCAGGCCAACGAAGTTATATGGTGTAGAATGCTGGCCTACTAAAAGGCAACACGTTCAAAAGATAAGTGTAGAAGAGATGTGTATGCTGCATTGGAGTTGTAGGCATAACAGACGAGATCGGATTAGGAATAATGATATTTGAGACAAACTTGGAGTTGCACCTGTTGAAGAGAAGTTAGTCCAACACCGATTGAGATGGTTCAGACATCTCCAACGAAGACCACACGATGCACCAGTGCGCGTTGGAATTTTAGGCCGTATCGGAGGCCCAAGGAGAGGTAGGGGACGACCTAAAATGAAATGGGATGAGATAGTAAAAAGAGACATAAGGAATTGGAATATATCTGAAGAACTAGTTACGATAGGAGTGCATGGAAGTTAGCAATCCATGTACCAAAACCTTAGGTTTTTTTAAAACCATTATTTTACTTTTACGAAAGTTTTTAATCTTCGTTTTTATCTTTTTCAAACCTTTATTTTACTTTTAAAAAAGATTTTAACCTTTTTTTTGGGGTTCCATATCTAGCTAACCCCAACTTGTTTGGGATTTATGGCTTAGTTGTTGTTGTTATGTATCGCATATGCCAAAAAAGTCATCGTACAAATTAACATGTTATCATTTAATGCAAGCATGTGTTATGTGTTTGATGTACAATTCTTTAGAATTTACTAAGAGAGGATTGATTCTCTGATGTCCAAAAAAATTCAATTAAAATGAAAAAAAGGTTCCTATCATGCCCCCACTTACGGTTTTTTTGGGACTCTGCATTTGATTTTATCCATTATGTTTATTCAACCAAATAATTTATAATAAACACCATAGAATTCAAACTTACCATAATGTTTAATTAGTGTGCAGTGCCATTTTAACGATCAAAGGTCAAAAATTCAAGCCACTGGTGATGACGTTTGACATATCCCTTATAGGCTCAATGAAATGTAGAATTCGCATCAAAGATAAAGTTGGACATATACCATGAGCTAATCCTTGATAGATTTATAATAAAATGGTATTCCCATTATGTAATTATAATAACATCGAGCGCATATTGTGTTTATATCATCCACTCACTTATAATAGATTTGCAATAAAATCATGTAGGATTGTTATTGTAACAGTTAGCGGTAATTACCAACATGGAAAAGCTCGTACCTTGCTGATCCTGCAAATAAAACAAAGCAAAACAAATTATATTATCGATGCACTTAAATTTATGATTGTTAATTTGTTACCAAGAAACCCATTATTCTTAAAATAAGAGTAATATAGATTACTCATATTGAATCCCAATCTAAAACGTCATATTGCTTGTTACTTAACTAGCGGTCCTAAACTGCCGATAAATAAACTATCGTTGATCGCTGGTGGTTAATTTACAGTTAAGTAAGATTACATGGAAATTTAGTTGTATATATATACTCTATCAAATATGTTTCTTAAATTTATTCAATCAATACTAGATCTACCAACACATATTAAGGACTGTAAAAAAAATAAAACTGTCCGACTAAGTCCGGGGTTGTAAGGCGTTCTGTCCATGTTGGCACGATTTATTGCGAAGATTGCAATAAGTATTTGTCCCACATCAACAAATATTATGATGTAACTCATCCTATATATGAAGAGTTTGAATATGATGTTGTGAATCAATAACTTGGGCTTTGAGATGGACATAATGATTTGGGTTGAAAGGGTTTGGACTTATAAAATATTATTATGGATCAAAGATGGGCACTTAAACACAAAGGTTTGACACTTAAGTCATATTTTTATGTACGAACTGTCGCATCTAATCGTGCACAACTGTCTCCAGTGGTCATGTCGATTCAGCCGTTATATATACACCTCCTTTCAATCTCCCAGAATTATCTTCTCTACCAATTCCTCTTCTTCGTTCTCGAATTTTGCTTTTGTAATCTTATTGTTTGCAGTATCATGGAGGAATCTCGCTGCATTCTTTGTTGAATATAGTGGGGGAGAATAATTCTTTAAGGACATCATTTTATACATGCCTCAAACGACGTTTCCTCTATCTTTCTGGTTCGTTTTTACTGTTCGCAATTCAACAATCGTAAAAATTATAATGGCTGCTTCAGAATCCACCGATAAGATTATGAACCAGGAATTCTCGAAACTTGACCATTTTGATGGCATGAGCTACACTCGTTGGCTGGACAAAATCATGTTCCTTCTTACTACATTGAAGATTGCTTATGTACTTAATGAAAATTTACCCCCTGTCCCGCCACCTTCTAACAAAGACACTCCAGAAGTTGTAGCACAAAGAAAGAAGTGCGAAGGTGATGAAATTGCATGCAGAGGCCACATTCTCAACACAATGTCTGATCGGTTGTGCGATCTTTTCACTTCTGCTAAATCACTGAAAGAGATATGATAGACGTTGGAAGCCAAGTGTGACGGCCCGCCCCTCACCAGCTGACAAATGAAGGTGCGCTGTGTCAATGCCCGACTAGCACGGGACGGTCGCCAAAGAAAGGAAAAGAAAGGAAAGGATACGGTGAACTAACAAAGAACCTGTAGAATGTCTCACAGCGCATGGAATAAAATATAATAATAACATACTTGACATTAAACAGGAGAGACAGTGCATAAGCTGAAAACTAAATCATAATCATCATAGCAGCCGAAATTCAAAATACAGCTTATTATGACTCCAACATACTGTCTCTAAAGCAAAGATAATGGTACACTACTCCACTGCATGGACCCATAGCCACTAATCCTTTGTTATGCCCACTCTTCCCCATGGAGTCACAACGACTCCACTGCACTGGCTCATATCCTTGTTATGATCACTCTGCCCCATGAAGCCATGATGACTTCACTGCACTAATCCGTAGCCAACATCCGTCTCTCAGTGGTGAATCAAAGCTATAGACGTTGATAACCCCTTTGCACACGTCCCGCAACAAAGTCCAATCATAAAGTTAACTCGTTGGTTTCCATCTGGATCCTGAGTTCTACTTCTCATTTGGACTACCTTTGCATCTCGGGTTTGGTCTTCTCCAGATCGGTTCGGCCCTTTATTTCACTTTGCTTTGCTTTGTAATCACCTATCGGTTCGATCTCTATCTGGTTCGGGTCCCCACTGGATCGTTGCTTCTCCTCTTGGTCGGGTCGTGATGCTCCAGTCGTGGTGCTTTGGTTCGGAGTAGAGGTTCGGTTCGTGATGCATGGAGCGGCTCGTCTCCGGTACAGTTACTCGTGCATAATCACCTGACCTGTCTCTAGTCTGCCCGTTTAAGAGCACCCTGAGTAATAAGAAGGGACATAAAACTCTGGGTCAGACAAAAGTCTAGTATGAGCGATAAGCAGCAAAACAGAACAATAACAGGTATACTGAACCTGGACCTGCAACCAAAGAGTTAGCACAACATGATGTACAATACTCTAAGGTGATACTAACGTATGGTGTAAAGATACGGGGGATGGGGGTATGCATGTCATAGTGATGTCAAATAATCAAGCATAGCAACCATCCTCATATCTCTCACTCAGTGCGTAAAGCATACGACATCCACCACTTTGACCACCCAAATCCTTTGCTATGATCAATATGCCCCATGGAGTCATAGTGACTCCACTGCACTGATCCATAGCAACTAATCCTTTGTTATGTCCACTCTGCCCCCATGGAGTCATAACGACTCCATTGCACTAGCTCATACCCTTGCTACGATCACTTTGCCCCATGAAGCCATGATGACTTCACTGCACTGATCCGTAGCCAATATCCATCTCTCAATGGTGAATCAAAGCAATAGACATTGATAACCCCTTTGCGCACGTCCCGTAGCAAAGTCCAATCATGAAGTCAACTCGTTGGTTCCCATCTGGATCCCGAGTTCTACTTCTCATTTGGACTACCTTTGCATCTCGGGTTTGGTCTTCTCCGGATCGGTTCGGCCCTTTACTTCACTTTGCTTTGCTTTGCTTTGAAATCACCCATCGGTTCGATCTCCATCTGGTTCGGGTCCCCACCGGTTCATTGCTTCTCCTCTTGGTCGGGTCGTGATGCTCCAGTCATGGTGCTTCTGTTCGGAGTAGCGGTTCGGTTCGTGATGCATGGAACGACTCGTGGTGCTCCGGTTTGGATCGTGGATCTTCTGGTCACGAATGGCTCGGCTCACGGTCACCCCATTGGGTCAGTTCGGGCTCCTCCCTTCAAATCAGTCCATGTATGTCAACTCCTCGGGTTGGATCGTGAGCCCCTATTAGGTTCGCGTCGTGCCTCCATCTGGTAGTTCGGGTCACAACATGGGTCGGCTTGTAGGGTCTTGACTAGATCGGGTCGTGGCATCAGGGTCACGAACCGGTTCGGTTCGGATTTCCTGCACTGTTTTTGCTGCAACTTTTCCAGTGACTGTTTACACCACACGACAGCGTTTTCGACCATTCTAACATTGCTAAACAACCACAAAGCATACCATATAGTCATAGCAACATATCTAATCAACCATAAACACCAAAGGATGAGGAATCATATTAATTATAGATCAAACATGCCCAAAACCCATGTTTTTCCCTTAATCATGTTTAAGCATAACTAATGATATGATTAGTAAAATATATCCAAATTAACCCAAATTTCTAACAGAGGCTTAAAGTAATATTTAAGAATTTTTAAACATTTTTCCAAATTTTTCTGAGTTATAATTTCGCTAATTACCACTAATCACCCCTAATTAGTCATAATTAGTAAAAAACAATGCGAATCACTCACCTTAGCCGCAAATAAATCTTAGACCTAAAAATATCTCTGATTTGGGTTGAATCTCTATGCTACACAACAGCTCTATTCCCAATTTGATGCTAATTTCCCTTGATTAGATGTAGATTAGGCTAAAACTTGATTAAATGACGATTAAAGGTGATTCTAGAAGATGGAGGCCATTGTTAGGGTTAGGGAGAGGTTTTAGGCGGCTGAAAAATGAAATAAAAATCATTTCCTAACTATTCCCAGCCTCCCCATAACCCTAATCCCGAAATGGGTTATGGGCCCTCTTGTTAATCACCCTAACTAGGTCCGGTTAAGCTGTTTTTCACCTTCTAAACCTTGTTTCAGCCATATCTCCCAAATGGTGAGTCTGTTTGGCTAATGTGATCACTCTACGGAATTGTAAATCATCATTTGAATCCAATGGAAGTGGTTTCAGGTCAAAACTCCTTACAAATTAAAAGTTATGGCGGGAACAAGATCAGCTAGGGGCAAAACGATCATTTAAAAATCGGCAAAAATCATGAACATGGGAAATGATCCCAATAGTCGTTTCCCAAAACCACACGACTATAAGACTTCGTATGAGAAATAAATAAATATTCTATGATCCTTCGATGCGTATAATGTGGGTCGTTACATTCTCCTCCCCTTAAGAAATTTCGTACGCAAAATTCCTCAATTAAAAACAACCAATGGGTCTTGCATGCCTACCAACCATATCTCACAATCAAACATACAAAACAAACAAAACAAATCTAACCTAGCATGCGGAAAGACTAAATCGAAATGAAAACCTTACCAGGCAAAGAGTTATGGGTATGTCTCATTAATGTTCTCCTCTGTCTCCTAAGTACAGCCACTCTCATCCTCGCCCCACTGAACCTTGACTAGATTCATCGCTTTCCTTCAAAATTTCTTCGTATCGTGCTCGACAATACGAATCGGCTTGCGCTTCCCAACCGCCTCGGTTTCTACTTCGATATCATCCAACTGATCAGGTGAAATAGCCACATCGGGGTCATGCACAAATTTCCTTAACCGGGAAACATGAAATACGTTATGAACTCCCGCCATCTTGTCCGACAACTTAACTTTATATGCCAAATTCCCAACTTGCTCGAGAACTGGGAATGGACCAACAAATCTTGGTGTAAACTTGCCTTTCCTACCAAATCGTATTACGCTCTTTAACGGAAAAATCTTGACAAACACCAAGTCGCCAATGGAGAACTTTAAATCTCTTCTCCTCTTATCAGCATCACTTTTCTGCCTATCTTGGGCAGCCTTCATTCATTGTCGGATAACCTTGATCTTATCTGAGGTTTCTCTTATCACATCTGGCCCAAGCACAAATTTCTCATCGGTTTCTAACCAACATGACGGTGCGTTGCACGGTCTTCCGTACAAAGCTTCAAATGTAGACATACCAATACCGGACTGATAACAATTATTATATGAGAATTCAACTAGATGCAAATGGTCATCCCATGATCCTCCAAAATCCAATATACAAGCTCTCAAGAGATCTTCTAATACATGATTCACCCTCTCTGTATGACCGTCGGTTTGAGGTTGATATGCGGTACTGAGATGTAGTTCTGATCCTAAAGCCTCTTGTAAGCTCTTCCAAAATCCATTAGTGAACAACGGATCTCGGTCGCTCACAATGCCTTTAGGTATTCCATGAAATCTCACTGCCCATTTCATATACAGTTCTGCTAACTTAGCTGCTGTTCTATTCGACTTGACGGGTATAAACCTTGCACTTTTGGTCAATTGGTCCACAATCACCCAAATGTTATCATGGCCCGTTCTAGTCCTTGGTAGCCCATCAATGAAATCCATTGAGACTTGTTCCCATTTCCATTCTGGAATTTCTAATGGTTGCAACAAGCCACTAGGTTTCTTTTGCTCAGCTTTAACTAACTGGCAATTAATGCACTTGGGTATAAACTTCCCAAAGTCTCTTTTCATCTCTTCCCAATAGTAGGTCTGCCTCATGTCTCGATACATTTTATTACCACCGGGGTGCATAGTCTGTTTTGAGTGATGACATTCTCTAAGTGCTTCATCTCTCAATCCATTTACATTCGGCAAAACTAGTCTCCCATTCTTTCTGACCCATCCATCTCGATCAAGCCCCTACTTGTTCATCTCCTCATCGATACTCATCTCTAACTTGGAGATGATTTCTAATAGGTTAGGATCGTCCTTCTGACTGGAACCAATCCACTCAATCAAAGTGGGTCTGATCATCAAAATTGCTAATATTTATGGATCAAATTCGCACTTTGGTCTGAAATCATATCCTGCAATATACTCCAGTTGCTTCCGCTCAAGAAACATAGCCCCTAAACTGGCATGTCTCATACTCAGTGCATCAGCTACTGCATTGCCCTTTCCTGGTGTATACGCGATATCGAAATCATAGGAAGCCAAGAATTCTAACCATCTCTGCTGTCGGAGATTTAGATCCTTCCGGGAGAAAAGGTACTTTAACGATTTATGATCAGTAAACAACTCGAATCTTTCTCCCAAGAGATAATGTCTCCACATCTTCAACGCGAACGCGATCGCTGCCAATTCCAAATCATGGGTAGGATATCTTTTCTCATACAGTTTCAGTTGCCGACGTTCATAAGCTACAACCCTATGTCCTTGCATCAATACAACACCCAGTCCGGTACCACATGCATTTGTATATACTGTCATCTCTTCATTCCCCTTAGGAATGACTAACACTGGTGCACATGTCAACTTTTCCATTAGAATCTTAAATGCATTTTCGCACCTTTCATCCCAAACAAAAGCTTAATTCTTCTTGGTCAACTGAGTTAACGGTGCTGCTATCCGGGAGAAGTCTTGGATAAACTTATGATAATATCCAGCCAATCCCAGGAAACTTCTTACGTATGTTGCATTCTTGGGCGTAGACCAATCTTGTACCGTAGCCACCTTCGCAGGATCCACGACAATACCATTCTCTGAAACAACATGACCCAAGAATCTCACTTCCCTCCTCCAGAAGTGAGACTTAGAAAACTTTGCTTTCAATTGGTGTTTTTTCAACACCTCCATCACTATCCTCAAATGTTCCTTGTGTTCTTTCTTTGTCTTCGAGTAAACCAAGATATCATCCACGAACACAAGGACAAACTTATTCAATTGATCTCTGAATATCCTATTCATAAGATCCACAAAATATGTCGGTGCATTGGTCAACCCGAATGACATGACCAACCACTCATAGAATCCAGATTGCGTCCGAAAAGCCGTTTTAGCTATACTTTCATCTTCCATCTTAAGCTGATGAAAACCAATCGCGAGATCCAACTGGGAGAACACTCTCATGCCACTCAACTGATCCAACAAATCATCTATCCATGGTAGAGGATATTTATTCTTCCTCGTCACCTTATTCAACTCGCGATAGTCCACACATAAACGAAGGGAACCATCTGCCTTGGTAGCAAACACAACTGGTGCTCCTCACTCAGAAACACTTCTTCTGATAAATCCCTTCTTTAAAAGATCGCTCACTTGCACCCCGAGCTCTCCCTGCTCCCTTGGTGCCATACAACGAAGTGGCATCACTATAACTCTAACATCTTTCACTAAATCAATAAAGAACTCAATTTCTCGATGTGGTGGAAGTCCGGTCACTTCCTCGAAGATGTCCGGATACTGGCCAGCCACAGGCACATCTGACAACTCATCATGCGGGATGTCGAGGAAATTTAAAAAACTAGCCATTACCCCATCACTAGGTAGACCACCAAACACTACCTTCCATCTTTCATCCGCTCTAACTGTCACCAAAAAGCCCTCACAGTCCACCACTACCCCGTATCTTTGGAGCCAATCGACTCCCAAAATAATGCCAAACCCAGTAGCAATCACAAACAAAGATACATCCATGACTCGATAAGACCACATTACGACAAATCATACTAAGGCTAGTCAAACCACCAATCAGGTTCGTCACCACTAAAGGTCTATCGACTATCTCGGGTTCCAATCCCAACCTATATACTAGGTCACTAGATATGAAGGAATGGGAAGCCCCAATATCGAACAATACTCAAACAGGAACATCGTAAACAGAAAGCATACCTTGAATGATGACATTCTTTCCTTTCTCTATCGCAGTTGGGGCATTCGACGAAGATGGAACAAGATTAATAGCATATGCTTTCACAATTTGCTTCTCTTTAGGGAGTTGCGGACATTTATCCTTGTGATGTCCCACTTGGCCACAATTGAATCAATTCTTGTCCGCAGGCTTTGCTCGACATTACTTAGCATAATGGACCTTCTTGCCACAGCTAAAGCACTCAACATCTTTCTTGCTCATTTTCTGACCATCCTTATCTTGGTTTGCTTCCTTTTGTTCTGAGAATTATTCTTGCCTCCACAGCTTGCTTGCGGCTTTGGACCATCTGCAGAAGCAACAGTGACTTCAGTCTTGGGCTTAGGATAAAGGCTTTCTGATCTTAGTGCTTTTCCAACAATCGATTCAAAAGTCTCATCAATATGGTTTATAAGCCGTTCTCCAAAGTACTGATCTAAACCAGTTATTCATTCTACTTCTCGGGAGTGTCAATAAGGGATAATCCATACTTCGATAAAGTAACGAACTCAGTAATGTACTCCGAGACTGCCCTACCATTCTGCTTAAGCTCCATAAATTTCCTAAACAATTCTGAATTTTGAGCAGTTGGGATAAACTTATCACTGAATCGGGCCTTAAACTGATCCCAAGTAACTTGATCCTCAGGGGTAGCTGCCTTAATAGCATCCCACCAATTCATAGCCTGTCCTTGCAGCTGACGAGATGCTTGCCTTCTCTACGTCGCATCCTCGATACCCAAGTCTTCGAAGATACGCTCACAGCTATCCAACCAATCTGAACTTCTGCAGCCGATTCCGTTCCGTGGAACGACTTCCCACCAAGACTAGTGTAGTCCTTACATAGCTTGGTGAAATTGGCCCTAGGCGCCTGCACCGCTGCACCATCACCATTTGCAGCATTAGGAGCTGCCCTCTGAACATCTCCCTCATGAGGTCAGTGAACATCATCCTCATATCAGGAGCATTCCAATTATTAGCTCCCCTACCAGTACCCCTCGTATGTCGGCTAATAGTTCAATCTGTAAGCAGAAAAAAATTAACCATCTCTTCATGGTGCTAGTGCAGTGCGACTTTATCCTTAAATATACTAATATATATAGCTTTTGAAAACCAAAATATCACAAATACGCGCCCTCATATACGTATTATCTCTCCCTGGTGTCATTCCTTAGGTTAACTACGCAACCTAGAGCTCTGACACCAAGTGTGACGGTCCGCCCCGCACGAGCTGATATTTCCAATGAAAGTGCGCTGTGTCAATGCCCGACTAGCACAGGATGGCCGCAAAAGAAAGGAAAAGAAGGGAAAGTATACGTTGAACTAACAAAGAACCTATAGAATGTCTCACAGCGCATGGAATAAAATATAATAATAACATACTTGACATAAAACAGGCGAGACAGTGCATAAGCTGAAAACTAAACCATAATCATCATAGCAGCGGAAATTCAAAATACAGCTTATTATGACTCCAACATACTGTCTTTAAAGCAAAGATAAAGGTACACTACAAATGCCAAAGTAGTGATCAGCAGCGACATAGGGAGATTTTGTATATATATATATAAATAAATCATACATAGAAGCCTCCTGCTCGTCTCCGGTACAACTACTCGTGCATAATCACCTAACATGTCTCTAGTCTGCCCGTTTAAGAGCATCCAATGTAATAAGAAGAGACATAAAACTCTGGGTCAGACAAAAGTCTGGTATGAGCGATAAGCAGCAAAACAAAACAATAACAGGTATACTAAACCATACGTGAACCTGGACCTGCAACCAAAGAGTTAGCACAACAAGATGTACAATACTCTAAGGTGACACTAACATATGGTGTAAAGATACAGGGGAGGGGGTGTGCATGTCATAGCGATGTCAAACAATAAAGTATAGCAGCTATCCTCACATCTCTCACTCAGTGCATAAAGAGTACGATATCCACCGCTTTGACCACCCAAACCCTTTGTTATGATCACTCTGCCCCATGGAGTCACAGTGACACCACTACATGGACCCATAGCCACTAATCCTTTGTTATGCCCACTCTTCCCCATGGAGTCACAACGACTCCACTGCACTGGCTCATATCCTTGTTATGATCACTCTGCCCCATGAAGCCATGATGACTTCACTGCACTAATCCGTAGCCAACATCCGTCTCTCAGTGGTGAATCAAAGCTATAGACGTTGATAACCCCTTTGCACACGTCCCGCAGCAAAGTCCAATCATGAAGTCAACTCGTTGGTTTCCATCTGGATCCTGAGTTCTACTTCTCATTTGGACTATCTTTGCATCTCGGGTTCGGTCTTCTCCAGATCAGTTCGGCCCTTTATTCCACTTTGCTTTTCTTTGTAATCACCTTTCAGTTCGATCTCTATCTGGTTCGGGTCCCCACTGGTTCGTTGCTTCTCCTCTTGGTTGGGTCAAGATGCTCCAGTCGTGGTGCTTTGGTTCGGAGTAGAGGTTCGGTTCGTGATGCATGGAGCGGCTCGTGGTGCTCCGGTTCAGATCGTGAATCTTCTGATCACGAATGGCTCGGCTCGTGGTCACCCCATTGGGTCGGTTCGGGCTCCTCCCTTTAAATCAGTCCATGTATGTCAACTCCTCGGGTCGAATCGCGAGTAGCCATTGGGTTCGGGTCGTGCCTCCATCTGGTGGTTCGGGTCAAAACACGGGTCGGCTCGTGGGGTCTTGATCGGATCGGGTCGTGGCATCACGGTCACGAACCGGTTCGGTTCGGATTTCCTGCACTGTTTTTCCTACAACTTTTCCAACGACTGTTTACGACACACGACGACATTTTCGACCATTCTAATATTGCTAAACATCTACAAAGTATACCATACAGTCATAACAACATATCTAATCAACCATAAACACCAAACGATGAAGAATCATATCAATTATAGATCAAACATGCCCAAAACCCATGTTTTTTCCTTAATCATGTTTAAGCATAACTAATGATATGATTAGTAAAACATATCCAAATTAACCTAAATTTCTACCGGAGGCTTAAAATAGTATTTAATAATTTCTAAACATTATTCCAATTTTTTCTAAGTTATAATTTCGTTAATTACCACTAATCACCCGGAATTAACCATAATTAGTGAAAAACAATGCGAATCACTCACCTTAGCCACAAATAAATCTTAGATCTGAAAATATCTCTGATTTGGGTTGAATCTCTATACAAAACAACAGCTCTATTCCAAATTTGATGCTAATTTGCCTTGATTAGATGTAGATTAGGCTAAAACTTGATTAAGTGACGATTAAAGGTGATTCTAGAAGATGGAGGCCAATGTTATGGTTAGGGAGATGTTTTAAGCGGTTGAAAAATGAAATAAAAATCGTTTACTAACTGTTCCCAACCTCCCCATAACCCTAATCCCGAAATGGGTTATGGGCCCTCTTGTTAATCACCCTAATTAGGCCCGATTAAGTTGTTTTTCACCTTCTAAACCTTGTTTCAGTCATATCTCCCAAACGGTGAGTCCATTTGGCTAATGTGACCACTCTACGGAATTGTAAACCATTATCTGGATCCAATGGAAGTGGTTTTTGGTCAAAACTCCTTTCCAATCAAAAGTTATGGCCGGAACAAGAATAGCTAGGGGCAAAACGGTCATTTAAAAATCGGCAAAAATCACGAACATGGGAAATGACCCCAATAGTCGTTTCCAAAAACCACACGACTATACGACTTCGTATGAGAAAGAAATAAATATTCTACAATCCTTCGATGCGTAGAATGCGGGTCGTTACATTCTCCCTCCCAAGGAATTTCGCCCCCGAAATTCCTCAACTAAGAAACAACCAATGGGTCCCGCATGCCTACCAGCCATATCTCACAATCAAACATACAAAACAAATCTATTCTAGCATGCGGAAAGACTAAATCGAAATGAAAACCTTACCAGGCAAAGAGTTCTGGGTATGTCTCATTAATGCTCTCCTCCGTCTCCCAAGTACAGTCATTCTCATCCTCGCCCCACTGAACCTTGACTAGATTCACCGCTTTCCTTCGAAGTTTCTTCGTATCATGCTCGACAATATGAATCGGCTTGCAGTTCCCAACCGTCTCGGGTTCTACTTCGATATCATCCAACTGATCTGGTGAAATAGCCACACCGGGGTCGTGCATGAATTTCCTTAACTGGGAAATATGAAATACGTTATGAACTCCGACCATCTTGTCTGGCAACTTAACTTTATATGCCAAATTCCCAACTTGCTCGAGAACTAGGAATGGATCAACAAATTTTGGTGTCAACTTGTGTAATAACCCGGAATTTGGGGCCAATTTGAAATTTTCTTTTTGGAGATTTTAGGGGTGTTTAAATATTTCTAATAAATTATTTCAAATAAAAATGAATGGAAATTTATTTTGAGCAAAGTTAATGCAAATATATTCAAATAAATTACAAAAAGAATTAGAAATAGGATGGTAGTTTGAAAAGTCAAACTTGAACTTTGACTAACTACCCAGGGTGCAGAATAAACCGGATTTTGATGAAACGAAAAATATCTAAATCTGTTAATGAATATCTTTCTAACGAATCTGAAAAATCGAAATTTCATAGCGGGAATCAAAAGTTATGGCCAAATGAATTTTCAGAAAGGTCGCTATAGAAAATATATCGCCTTGAAAATTGACATTTTGCATACGACATCAGAATTCGACGAAACCACTTTTGTTGGATCCGGAATGTAAAATTATTTCTAGGTTTCAAATTTCATAATTTTTGAAGCTAGTATGTGAGCGTGGCAAAAGAAACTGTGTTTTGTCAATTTCGGTCAAAATTAATTGACTGAAAAATAGCCATTTTTCAAACAGTCTCAGAATTCGACGAAATTAATTTTGTTAGGACCGTATCGTCATAAGAAAGCCAAAAATAATTTTTCTGGATTTTTCCGGCTTCGTATGTGACCCTAGTAAAATTAGAAAGTATGTTCGAATTAAAAATAAAAGAATTAATTTGAAAATAAAAGAAACATGCTTTTAACTTCAGAATTGGACTTCGGCAATAGCGCCATTGCGTTCATAAGACGTCAAAACCTATTGTTCGACAGTCGTTAAGCGCGAATTGGAGTTCGTACGAAAAAACCCTAATTTCGGGATTAAATTAATTAATTAATTAATTAATTAGAAAATAAGTGGCAATACTAGTATATATACGGCTCTATACGTCGTCTTCTTCCCTGATGCGAATAACCCATAGCCGCCCCTTTTCAAAACCTTCCTCTCCATTTTCCCATCAATCCGTAGAGAATTAGACCACCCCGTAGTTGAGTTTTTCGAAGATCCTTCTCTTCTCTTTCCTCTCCGACAAGAACCAACCTCCCCCGTGCCCCCGTTCGCCCGCACCGCCTCGCCGAACCCGCCGCCGTTCGGGTCCTCCAACCGCCGCTAGGTGCGTGCGCACCCCCCCTTTTTCAGGCGCACGTGCGCCTCTCGTAGCCGCTCCACCTCCTGCAAACCGCTCCTCAAACCATCAACTACAGCTTCCGATTTTCTGAATTGAAGTTTTGAACAAAACTGAAATTATAAGGTATGAAATTTAGTTCAAATTTTGCCATGCTTTTAAGCGTTACAACTGCACTTGTTAAAAGTTAATTTTGTTCAAATTTTGATAATTAACACATACGAAACCCAAACTGCAAAATTTCAGATTGTGCGAGACCGTGACGACAAATAGAGGTTGCTGAAATCAAGTGCGACCATTTTCTGAATTTTTGGATTTTTCTATTCGCTTTAATCAAGGTGAGAATTTATTTTTAAATAAATTTAATTAATTTGAATGTTATTCTTGCGTATGAGAAGTTGAAAATAAAAAATAAATGGATCGATGATGGATGTTAATATATGTTGCAGATCTGAATTGTTGCGATGTTATGATATTAGATCTGAAATTTTGAGTGTTAGATGTGAAATTTCCTCATTCAAAATTAATTAATTAAATAATTACTTTGTTGTTACGCTGTAATCCCATGGTTAATCTTCAGATCTATTTTGTTTAGATATGATTGATGATATTGCTATGTTGCTATGTTAGATAATTGTAAATCTATATGTATTCATCACATGAATGTTATCACACAAAGTCGAACCTTATACATGGTGTTATGATATGATGTTGAAATTGAACCGTTATGTTAATGCATTGTAATTGAACGATGAAATAAAGATGACATTTTTATATGTTATTTTAATGTAAAGATGAACGATGAAATAAAGATGACATTTTATATGTAAATTTAATGTAAATTAGAACGATAAAGTATAAATGACATTTTTAGATGTGATTATAATGAGGAATTTCACCATATGAAAAGTTTACATTTTTATTAATGTAAATATATAGGAATTTCACCATATATAAAGTCTACATTTTTGTTAATGTAAAATAAAAGGTGATTTTCATCGTATGTCAAAATTTACATTTTTATATGTAAATTATAAAGTGAATTAACGTTGTATGTTAAAAATTACATTTTTCTTTGTAATTAAAAGGTGAATTTCATCGTATGTCAAAATTTACATTTTTATATGTAAATTATAAAGTGAATTAACGTTGAATGTTAAAAATTACATTTTTCTTTGTAATTAAAAGGTGAATTTCATCGTATGTCAAAATTTACATTTTTATATGTAAATTATAAAGTGAATTAACGTTGTATGTTAAAAATTACATTTTTCTTTGTAATTAAAAGGTGAATTTCATCGTATGTCAAAATTTACATTTTTATATGTAAATTATAAAGTGAATTAACGTTGTATGTTAAAAATTACATTTTTCTTTGTAATTAAAAGGTGAATTTCATCGTATGTCAAAATTTACATTTTTATATGTAAATTATAAAGTGAATTAACGTTGTATGTTAAAAATTACATTTTTCTTTGTAATTAAAAGGTGAATTTCATCGTATGTCAAAATTTACATTTTTATATGTAAATTATAAAGTGAATTAACGTTGTATGTTAAAAATTACATTTTTCTTTGTAATTAAAAGGTGAATTTCATCGTGTGTCAAAATTTACATTTTTATATGTAAATTATAAAGTGAATTAACGTTGTATGTTAAAAATTACATTTTTCTTTGTAATTAAAAGGTGAATTTCATCGTATGTCAAAATTTACATTTTTATATGTAAATTATAAAGTGAATTAACGTTGTATGTTAAAAATTACATTTTCCTTTGTAATTAAAAGGTGAATTTCATCGTATGTCAAAATTTACATTTTTATATGTAAATTATATAGGAAATTATACCGTATGACAAAAACTACATTTTTTTTTCAATGTAATTAAAAATGATATTTTTTACAATGTAAATTAGATGTAGTGTTTGCATTGTAATTAAAAATGATATTTTTACAATGTAAATTAGATGTAGTGTTTGCATTGTAATTAAAATGATATTTTTACAATGTAAATTAGATGTAGTGTTTGAATTGTAATTAAAAATGATATTTTTACAATGTAAATTAGATGTAGTGTTTGCATTGTAATTAAAAATCACGTTTTTACAATGTGAATTAAGAGTAGAGTTTGCATTGTCATTAGAAGTTATATTTTTTTTATATGTAATTTAAAGGTAGGATTTTAAGTGTATCAAAATTTACATTTTCAATGTAAGTAAAAGAATGAAGTTAGGATGCGGTAATAGTATTTTCATTTTCAAATGAATTAAAAATTTGGTGAGTGTCGGTAGTTGTGTAGAGCGTTGTTTTAATCAAACGACGTTATTACGATTCAATGATTATATATATATAAATATAATTAAAATTAAACGAATAAGGCGTGGTAGTTCGCGTTTTGAAATCGTACTTTTAAATGACTATGCAAGAGGATTCGACCGTCGGATTTTCTTGAAACTGAAACCGTTAGGACCATCTTAGAAAAATCTTTCCAACGATATATATTGCGTTAAGATCCAACGGTTAGATTCTGAGAAATGTGAAAATCAAAATTGTTTGAATGCAGCGCCATAGTCGCCCATGGACTTAAGGCGTCGTTATATTAAAATTTAATTATTTTAAATAATTAATATGGGAATGAATCGTTAATAATAATTATTAATGTATAAGAAGGATTTTAAAAAAAAAATATATATATATATATATACGAGGATTATTTGGAAAGACCGAGTTCTCTCATTCTAAATAATCAAACGACGTTAATTGAAGTATAAAGATGGTGAACGAAGACCGTAAATCCTCCTTCGGATGGACAACGATCGAGGCCTTGATTTGACTTGCTCCCAATTCAAAGGTCATGGTCATTGCCCAAACGTACGTGTTGATTTCACGGGTTTGGCTTTCGCTCAGACCCAGAGCATAAGCTACTAAATGGATTGTGTGTCTGACATCATACTCTATCAAATATCACGTTATTGATCTTTTGTCGAAGGTATGGATGTTTGGTGGCGGGGAATTTATTCTCTTGCTTAACACCCGTTCATATATTTCGGCAAAGGGTTGGTAGTACGGTATGGAGTGATGATGTGGCATGCTAAGATGCATATGATCAAGGTTTTATTGAAAAGCAGGCCTTGTGGGACGATCGAAGCATAGCCTGTTTAGGCATAGCTTTGTGTACAACGTGACTTCGCGAACCTCACACACCGGCAGAGTCTAAAACGGGAGAAGGGAACGCAGGGAGAGCAGCACGTTTCTTTCTAGCTAGAAGTGGTGATTGGGTTTTAACACGGCCCGACATTTTACTTATGTGGATGATGGAATGAGGCGCCTCGGATGATAGGTCCTATAGGACTTGGAAACATGTGTTCAGGAATAACTAATCCGCAACTCGTATGGTGGACCGGCCCTGCAGCTTTCCAAGGGTTCACTGCGGGGGGTCCTGAGACATTAGCTAGAGTGTCTCGAATCGGTAGGAGCTCCTCCCTAGCCTTGACTCATGATGGAAACCAAAATCCAAATACGACCCTACAAATTTGATTGTATTACTAGTATGGAGGCATAGTAGTATGGGATACTATTCTTCCTAGGATTTCTACATTTACTTTGAAATGTTTTAATATATACTAATAGTAATATTACAATCGTATTTTCCGTATTTAGCATGTTTAATCACTATAAGGTAAAACCCTATCCTCTGGTTTATGTTGCATTGTGTGATGGGACCTGGGTCTTATGGTGATTCCATTTTTCTAAAAAGCATAACGTTGTTGTACGATTTATTTATCATTTATTCTGACACTTTTATGCACGGCAATCAATTAGAGTAAACCCGTTCCGCATTGGCGGCGTGGTCTTTGGATTTGCCCTATTAATAGTGATTTATTAGTTAAGAATTCTCACACCAGTCCCACGGCTGACCCGTTGTTTGTTTTCACCTTTTTGCAAACTCGGGTGCCCTCCCTTCTTCACGGGCAGCCAAGTGAACAGGTTTATTCTACGCTTGGAGTCTCTTCAGTTGGAGTTGCTTACTATCTTGCTTGGATTTGGTTGTGGAGAGGTGATGACTAAGAGTTTGAAGACTTATCATTCGCTGCTTTGCATTTTTCTCTTTCTTTTTATTTCAAGTATTAAACTTGGTTTATTCCACGTTATTTAAGTTGGAGTTGGAACTTATCCCTTTTCTGCGAACTTGATGTAATAATGTAGAAGTCTGTGACTGGGGATTTTCTGTGATTGATCACATTATATTTCCGCTGCTATGATGTTGTTACTCTATGAATTTCCTATACTATGCTGTATCTGTGATATGTATTATTGTATTTATGTTGTATTCCAAATGATTATTCCTTACTTTCATTCCGTGGAAGTTTGGGGTTATCACAACTTTCCTTTCCTACCAAATCGTATTACGCTCTTTAATGAAGAAATCTTGACAAACACCAAGTCGTCAATGAAGAACTTTAAATCTCTTCTCCTCTTATCAGCATAACTTTTCTACCTATCTTGGACAGCCGTCATTCGTTGTCGGATAACCTTGATCTTATCTGAGGTTTCTCTTATCACATCTGGCCTAAGCACAAATTTCTCACTGGTTTCTAACCAACATGACGGTGAGTTGCACGGTCTTCCATACAAAGCTTGAAATGGATCCATACCAATATTGGACTGATAACTATTATTATATGCTAATTCAACCGGATGCAAATGGTCATCCCATGGTCCTCCAAAATCCAATATACAAGCTCTCAAGAGATCTTCTAATACACGATTCACCCTCTCTGTCTGACCGTCGGTTTGAGGATGATATGCGGTACTGAGATGTAGTTATGATCCTAAAGCCTCTTGTAAGCTCTTCCAAAATCCACTAGTGAACAACGGATCTCGGTTGCTCATAATGCCTTTGGGTATTCCATGAAATCTCACAACCCATTTCATATACAGTTCTGCTAACTTAGCTGCTGTTCTATTCGACTTGACGGGTATAAACCTTGCACTCTTGGTCAGTCGGTCCACAATCACCCAAATGCTATCATGGCCCGATCTAGTCCTTGGTAGCCCATCAATGAAATCCATTGAGACTTGTTCCCATTTCCATTCTGGAATTTCTAATGGTTGCAACAAACCACTAGGTTTCTTTTGCTCAGCTTTAACTAACTAGCAATTCATGCACTTGGTATAAACTTCCCAATGTCTCTTTTCATCCCTTCCCAGTAGTAGGTCTGCTTCATGTCTTGATACATTTTATTACCACCGGGGTGCATAGTCAATTTTGAGTGATGGCATTCTCTAAATACTTCATCTCTCAATCCATTTACATTCGGCGCAACTAGTCTCCCATTCTTTCTGAGCCATCCATCCCGATCAAGCCTATACTTGTTCATCTCCTCGTCGATACCCATCTCTAACTTGGAGATGATTTCTAATAGGTTAGGATCGTCCTTCTGACTGGAACCAATCCGCTCAATCAAAGTGGGTCTGATCGTCAAACTTGCTAATATTTATGGATCTAATTCGCACTTAGGTCTGAAATCATATCCTGCGATATACTCCAGTTGCTTCCACTCAAGAAACATAGCCCCTAAACTGACATGTCTCCTACTCAGTGCATTAGCTACTGCATTGCCCTGTCCTGGTGTATAAGCGATATAGAAATCATAGGAAGCCAAGAATTCTAGCCATCTCTGCTGTCGGAGATTTAGATCCTTCCGGGAGAAAAGGTACTTTAACGATTTATGATCAGTAAACAACTCGAATCTTTCTCCCAAGAGATAATGTCTCCACATCTTCAACGCAAACACAATCACTACCAATTCCAAATCATGGGTAGGATATCTTTTCTCATGCGGTTTTAGTTGCAGACTTGCATAAGCTACAACCCTACCTCCTTACATCAATACAACACCCAGTCCGGTACCATATGCATCTGTATATACTGTCGTCTCTTCATTCCCCTTAGGAATGACTAACACTGGTGCATACGTCTACTTTTCCTTTAGATTCTTGAATGCATTTTCGTACCTATCGTCTCAAACAAAAGCTTGATTCTTCCTGGTCAACTGAGTTAACGGTGCCGCTATCCTGGATAAGTCTTGGATAAACTTACGATAATATCCAGCCAATCCCAAGAAACTTCTTACGTCTGTTGCATTCTTGGGCGTAGACCAATCTTGTACCGTAGCCACCTTCGTAGGATCCATGACAATACCATTCTCTGAAACAACATAGCCCAAGAATCTCACTTCCCTCCTCCAGAAGTGACACTTAGAAAACTTTGCTTTCAATTGGTGTTTTCTCAACACCTCCATCACTATCCTTAAATGTTCCTTGTGTTCTTCCTCTGTCCTCGAGTAAACCAAGATATCGTCCACGAATACAAGAACAAACTTATTCAATTGATCTCTGAATACCTTATTCATAAGATCCATAAAATATGCTAGTGCATTGGTCAACCCGAATGGCATGACCAACCACTCATAGAATCCAGACGGCGTCCGAAAGGTCGTTTTATCTATACTCTCAGCTTCCACCCTAAGCTGATGAAAACCTGTCGCAAGATCCAACTGGGAGAACACTCTCGCGCCGCTCAACTGATCAAACAAATCATCTATCCGTGGTATAGGATACTTATTCTTCCTCGTCACCTTATTCAACTCGCGATAGTCCACACATAAATGAAGGGAACCATCTACCTTGGTAGCAAACACAACTGGTGCTCCCCACTCAGAAACACTTCTTCTGATAAATCCCTTCTTCAAAAGATCGCTCACTTGCACCACGAGCTCTCGCTGCTTCGTTGGTGCCATACGACGAAGTGACATCACTATAGGTATGGCATTTTTTACTAAATCAATACGGAACTCAATATCTCGGTGTGGTGGAAGTCCGGTCACTTCCTCGAAGACGTCCGGATAATGGCCAGCCACGGGCATATCTAACAACTCATCATGCGGGATGTCAAGGGAATTTAGAAAACTAGCCATTACCCCATCACTAGGTAGACCACCAAACACTACCCTCTGCCCATCATCCACTCTAACTATCACCAAAAAGCCCTCACAGTCCACCACCACCCGGTACCTTTGGAGCCAATCGACTCCCAAAATAATGCCAAACCCAGTAAAGCCCAAAAAAAAGCAATCACAAACAAACATACATCCATGACTCGATAAGACCACATTACGACAAATCATACTAAGGCTAGTCGAACCACCAATCGGGTTCATCACCGCTAAAGGCCTATCGACTATCTTGGGTTCCAATCCCAACCTATCTACCAGGTCACTAGATATGAAGGAATGGGAAGCCCCAGTATCAAACAGTACTCGAACATGGACATCATAAACAGAAAGCATACCTTGAATGACGACATTTTTTCCTTTCTCCGCCGCAGTTGGGGAATTCGATGAAGAAGGAACATCATTAATAGCATATTCTTTCACAATCTGCTTCTCTTTAGGGGGTTGCAGACATTTATCCTTGTGATGTCCCACTTGGCCACAGTTGAAGCACTTCCTCTCTGTAGGCCTTCCTCGACATTTTTTAGCATAATGGCCCTTCTTGCCACAGCTAAAGCACTCAACATCTTTCTTGCTCTTTTTCTGACCATCCTTAGCTTGGTTCTGCTTCCTTTTGTTCTGAGAATTATTCTTGCCGCCACCACTTGCTTGCGGCTTTGGCCCTTTTGCAGATGCAACAGCGACTTTCGTCTTGAGCTTAGGATAAAGGCTCTCTGATCTCAGTGCTTTTCCAACAATCGATTCAAAAGTCTCATCAATATGGTTTATAATCCTTTCTACCAAGTACTGATCTAAACTAGTTATGAACTTCTCATTTTACTTCTCAGGAGTGTCAATAAGGGATAATCCATACTTCGATAAAGTATCGGACTCAGCAATGTACTCCGAGACTGCCCTACCATTCTGCTTAAGCTCCAGAAATTTCCTAAACAATTCTAATTTCTGAGCAGTTGGGATAAACTTATCACTGAATCGGGCCTTAAACTGATTCTAAGTAACTTGATCCTCAGGGATAGCTGCCTTAATAGCATCCCACCAATTCATAGCCCATCCTTGCAGCTGACGATATGCTAGCCTTCTCTTCATCGCATCCTCGATACCCAGGTCTTCGAAGATACGCTCACAACTATCCAACCAATCCTGAACTTATGTAGCCGATTTCGTTCCGTGGAACGGCTTCCCACCAAGACTAGTGTAGTACTCACAGATCTTGGCGAAATCGACCCTAGGCGCCTGCACCGCTGCACCACCACCATTTGCAACATTAGGAATTGCCCTCTGAACATCACTAAGCATCTCCCTCACGAGGTCAGTGAACATCGTCCTTATATCAGGAGCATCCCCATTATTAGCTCCCATACCAGTACCCCTCGTATGTCGGCTCATCGTTCAATCTATAAGGAGAAAACGATTAACCATCTCTTCAGTGGTGCCAGTGCACTGTGGCTTCATCGTTAAATATACCAATAATATATATATATATAGCTTTTGAAAACCAAACAATCACAAATATGTGGTCTCATATACGTACTATATCTCCCTAGTTACCAAGTGTGACGGCCCGCCCCGCACCAGCCGACATTTCCAATGAAGGTGCGTTGTGTCAATGCCCGTCTAGCACGAGACGATTGCCAAAGAAAGGAAAGGATACGATGAACTAACAAAGAACCTGTAGAATGTCTCACAACGCATGGAATAAAATAAAATAATAACATACTTGACATAAAACGGGCGAGACAGTGCATAAGATGAAAACTAAACCATAATCATCATAACAGCGGAAATTCAAAATACAGCTTATTACGACTCCAACATACTGTCTCTAAAGCAAAGATAATGGTACACTACTAATGCCCAAAGTAGTGACCAACAGCGACACAGGGAGATTATATATATATATATATATATATATATATATATATATATCATACATAGAAGCCTCTTGCTCGTCTCTAGTACAACTACTCGTGCATAATCAGCTGACCTGTCTCTAGTCTGCCCGTTTAAGAGCACCCAAAGTAATAAGAAGAGACATAAAACTCTGGGTCAGACAAAAGTCTGGTATGAGCGATAAGCAGCAAAACAGAACAATAACAGGTACACTAAACAATACCTGAACCTGAACATGCAACCAAAGAGTTAGAACAACAAGATGTACAATACTCTAAGGTGACACTAACATATGGTGTAAAGATACAGGGGAGGGGGTGTGCATGTCATAGTGATGTAAAACAATCAAGCATAGCAACCATCCTCACATCTCTCGCTCAGTGCGTAAAGCATACAATATCCACCGCTTTGACGACCAAATCCTTTGCTATGATCACTTTGCCCCATGGAGTCACAGTGACTCCACTGCACTGATCCATAGCCACTAATCCTTTGCTATGTCCACTCTGTCCCATGGAGTCATAACGACTCCACTACACTGGCTCATAGCCTTGCTACGATCACTACCTCATGAAGCCATGATGAATTCACTGCAATGATCCGTAGCCAATATCCGTCTCTAAGCTGTAGACGTCGATAACACCTTTGCACACGTCCCGCAGCAAAGTCCAATCATAAAGTCAACTCGTTGGTTCCCATCTGTATCCTGAGTTCTACTTCTCATTTGGAATACCTTTGCATCTCAGGTTTGGTCTTCTCCGGATCGGTTTGGCCCTTTACTTCACTTTGCTTTGCTTTGTAATCACCCATCGGTTCGATCTCCATATGGTTCGGGTCCCCACTGGCTCGTTGCTTCTCCTCTTGGTCAGGCCGTGATTCTCCAGTCGTGGTGCTTCGGTTTGGAGTAGCGGTTCAGTTTGTGATGCATGGAGCAGCTCGTGGTGCTCCGGTTCGGATCATGGATCTTCTGGTCACGAATGGCTCGGCTCGTGGTCACCCCATTGGGTCGGTTCGGGCTCCTCCCTTCAAATCAGTCCATGTATTTCAACTCCTCGGGTCAGATCGCGAGCACCCATTGGGTCCCGGTCGTGCCTCCATTTGGTGGTTCGGGTCACAACACAGGTCGGCTCATGGGGTCTTGACCGGATCGGGTCGCGGCATCATAGTCACGAACAAGTTCGGTTCGGATTTACTGCACTGTTTTTCCTACAACTTTTCCAGCGACTGCTTACGCCATACGACGCTTTTTCGACCATTCTAACATTGCTAAACAACCACAAAGCATACCATACATTCATAACAACATATCTAATCAACCATAAACACCAAAGGATGAAGAATCATATCAATTATAGATCAAACATGCCCAAAACCCATGTTTTTCCCTTAATCATGTTTAAGCATAACTAATGATATGATTAGTAAAACATATCCAAATTAACCCAAATTTCTAGCAGAGGCTTAAAATAATATTTAAGAATTTCTAAAAAAAAAATCCAATTTTTTCTGAGTTATAATTTCACTAATTAGCCATAATTAGTGAAAAACAATGCGAATCACTCACCTTAGCCACAAATAAATCTTAGATCTGAAAATATCTCTGATTTGGCTTGAATCTTTATGCAACATCGCAGCTCTATTCCCAATTTGATGCTAATTTGCCTTGATTAGATATAGATTAGGCTAAAACTGGATTAAAGGTGATTCTAGAAGATGGAGGCCATTGCTAGGGTTAGGAAGATGTTTTAGGCAGTTGAAAAATGAAATAAAAATCGTTTCCTAACTGTTCTCAGCCTCCCCATAACCCTAATCCCGAAATGGGTTATGGGCCCTCTTGTTAATCACCCTAATTAGGCCCGGTTAAGCTGTTTTTCACCTTCTAAACCTTGTTTAAGCCATATCTCCAAAACGGTGAGTCCGTTTGGCTAATGTGACCACTCTACGGAATTGTAAACCATCATCCGAATCCAATAGAAGTGATTTCAGGTTAAAAATCCTGTCAAATCAAAGGTTATGGCCTGAACAAGATTAGCTAGGGGCAAAACGGTCATTTAAAAATCGGCAAAAATCATGAACATGGGAAATGACCCCAATAGTCGTTTCCCAAAACCACGTGACTATACGACTTCGTATGAGAAATAAATAAATATTCTACGATCCTTCGGTGCATAGAATGCGGGTCGTTGCACCAAGTATAGTAACGAAAAGCAAGACACATAGAAGTTATTAATCTATAAATGTTTCGAATTTAAAATGCTTCACAACGCTTCTGTTCTAGATCAAGTCCACCAATTACAGATTATATTTAACAAATTAAAGGATGTTAAGATTGACATTTCTAAATCTCTACGAGTTGGGGTGGTTATGGCCAAACTCTCTCAAACATGAAGTGATTATAGAAAGAAACTTATGCACTCAACAAAATATTTATGCATGGAGCAGATTCAAAAGCATCTTCAAATAGAAGAGGAAACCAGAATCCGTGAAAAGATGATCTTTGAATCTGATTCATATATACATGCTATGGTCGACAACCATAAAGGTCATAAGGAAACAGGAAAGCGTAAAAGGGACAACAACCAAAACAAAACCAACAACAAAGGAAATGCTTATTATTACTGCGGAAAGCTTGGGCATTTCAAAAAGGATTATACATTCTTTAAAAGTCAAAAGAAAGATCAAGAACGAAACCAAATCACAGAAAAAATAATCCATACTCTACAAACATGGTAAAACATAACGAATATGAGATTATGGCAATTATATAAAAATTATATATTTATATGGTTACAGAACTGAACATGGCCGATAACACCAAAGATACTGATTTGTGGTATGATTTTGGTGCTACTACCATACTTGCATCAACAATCAGTCCATGTTTACGTTCTATGAGAAAATTTCAAACAACAACAAAGTGTTTATGGGCAACCAAATACATCCATTGTTATTGGAAAAGGGACCGTAGAATTGGAATTCACTTCTGGAAAGAAACTCATGCTCATGAATGTTTGGCACGATTCAGATATTAGGAAGAATCTTGTTTCAGCAAGTCTCCTTTGTAGTAAAGTTGTAAAATGTGTACTTGACGGTAACAGTCTCATTTTGACAAAAGGGGAACATTTGTTGGAAAGGGATATGCTTATAACAGGATGTTCAAACTAAGTATCAATAAAATGACTGAATTTGCTTATGTTCTTGATTTTGTTGATTTATGGAGTAGTAGACTAGCACATCTAAATGTTAAATCTTTAAAGTCATGTCTAATGAAGGTTTAATTTCATATGAGAATAAAAATGTATCAAAATATGAGAGATGTGTTGAAACCAAAATGTGCAAAAAGCCATTCCCCAAATCTGAATGAAATACAAAGTTACTTGAGTTAATTCATTCCGAT
Organism: Allium sativum; assembly: GCA_030737875.1. NCBI lineage: Eukaryota > Viridiplantae > Streptophyta > Magnoliopsida > Asparagales > Amaryllidaceae > Allium > Allium sativum. The sequence continues at coordinate 192,372,479 of CM060921.1, forward strand.
AATGTGAATTAAATGCTATATTAACTAGAGAAGGGAATAGATATTTTATAACTTTTATAAATGATTATCCCAGATAAATGTATGTTTACCTAATGAAAACAAAAGATCAGGCTTTTGATATATTTAAACGTTTTAAAATCACAGTCAAAAATCAAAAGAAAAGAAAAATTAAAGTATTACATAGTGATAGAGGTGGAGAATACTCCTCTATTGAGTTTTCCTTATTCAGTGAGGAAAATGGAATTATACATCAATTAACTGCTCCATATACCCCACAACAAAATGGTTTGGCTGAATGACAAAATAGAATATTAGTGGGAATGACTAATGCTATGATTTTAAATGCCAAACAAAATGTAAATTTATGGGGGGAGACACTTTTAATAGCATGTCACTTGCATAATAGAACTCCATCAAGGAAAAAAAAAGTATCTCCATATGAATTATGGGAAGGTAGAAAACCAAGTTTGAAATACTTGAAAGTTTGGGGTTGTCTAACCTTTTGTCGAGTAACATATCCAAAATGGAATAAACTGGGGCCAAGGGCTTTAAAAGGTGCATTTGTAGGATATGCTGAGAATTCCAAAGCATCTCTATTACTAGACTTAAATTCTAATGTCATTATAGAATCAAGAGATGGAGAATTAGCTAAAAATAAGTTTATATGTCATTACGGTCGAGTCTCAGTTCCTACTCAAATTGTTCACGACAAAAATAATAAAAAATATGAACAAACTTCTCCTAACAAAAGAAAATTTTCTAATATACCCGACGAGCCTAGAAGAAGTTAAAGTACAAAGAAAGCTAAAGAGTTAGGACCTGATTTCGTTCAACCTGATGATGTAGTTCAACTCCTCATAGGTGGTAGAATAAATATTATTAATGATATAACTTATGTTCTAGATACAGAAGGCAATCCCAAAACTTTTAAAGAAGCAATGGATTCTAGGGATGCTTCTTTTTGGAAAGAATTGATACATGATGAGATGGATTCAATTCTATCTAATAACACTTGGGAATTAACTGACTTACCTAGCGAATCAAAGCCAATTAGATGTAAATGGGTATTTCGTAGAAAACACAATACGGATGAATCAATACAAACATTTAAGGCAAGGCTGGTTGCTAAAGGCTTCAGGCACAAGGAAGGTATTGGTTATTTCAATACATATGCTCTTGTTGAAATATTAACATCCATTAGGTTTCTATTTGCACTTGCTTCTACTCATGGGTTGCATCTACATCAAATGGATGTTAAAATTGTTGTTTCAAATGGTAATCTAAATGAAGTAGTATATATGGAACAACCAAAAGATTTCATTATGCCTGAAAATGAACATAATGTTTGCAAACTTGTTAAATTGTTATATGGATTGAAACAAGCACCAAAACAGTGGTACAAGAAGTTTGACTCTGTGATCTTGTTTAATAGTTTCAAACATAATAATGCAGACAAATGTATTTATTCTAAATTTACTGATAGATATGGTATTATAATATGCTTATATGTGGACGATCTGCTAATATTTGGTACAAATATGGAAGGTATTAATGTGACAAAGAAATATCTAACTTCATGTTTTAAAACGAAAGATTTAAATGAAGTTGGCACTATATAAGGAATCAAAGTAAAGAACATAGTGGTGGATATGCCTTATGTTAATCTCATTATATTGAAAATTTTCTTCTTAAATATAAACACTTAAATGTTAAAGAAGCAAGCAGTCCTTATGATCCTTCGATTAAATTGTTTGCAAATTCTGAAATGGCAATAACTCAACTAGAGTATGCAAGCATTATTGGACGTATAATGTATGCAATGCATTGCACTCGTCCAGATATTGCTTTCGCTGTGTGCGAACTATCTAGGTATATGCACAAACCAAACACTTCACACTGGAAAGAAATATGTAGAGTTCTTGGTTACCCTAAGAGAATCATGAGATTAGGACTTTATTATGGAAATTTCCCAACAATTCTAGAAGGATATTTAAATGCAAGTGGTGCAACACCTGGAAACGATAATAGAGGAACTACTTGATGGATTTTTACTCTTGGAGAAGGTGCGATATCTTGGGCCTCCAAGAAACAAATAGTTATAATACATACTAAAATGGAAGCATAATTTATTTCCTTAGATGCATCAGGTAAGGAGGCATAATGGCTAAGAAATTTACTTTTAGAAATAGAGTTGTGGCCACAAACCAATGTTAGCCATTTATGTGTATTGTGATAGCGAAGCTACATTGTCTAGAGCTTATAATAAGATATATAATGGAAAATTTAGACATATAAGTTTAAGACATGCATATGTCAGAGAATTAATTATAGATGGTATCATTACCGTTATATTGTTAGATCAAAGAAAAATCTAGCAAACCCACTAACTAAAAGATTACTAAGAGAAATGGTGAAAAATACTAGTAGTGCAATGGGTCTGAAGTCATTCTAATCACCTGCAATGGAAACCAAACCTTAAATTATTCAAGGTCTAAAGGGTAAGAAGTAGTTACAGAAAAGTGATTGATTAACATTGAATATCAGTGTTTGTATTGTTATGTTTTGTGGCGATAATTTGTCTATAGTAACAAGGACGGAAAGAATGGACAACTATATGAACATAAGAAACAATGTTTCAATAAAGTTTGGATATAACTTTATACATGTTCATGAAAACCAGGATGAAATCAATAACCAATTTACGGTTACGATATTTTACAGAAGCATGATAATATTTATGTGTTCAGATATTATGTTTCATCGCATAGGATTTTGGTTTTAGTATTTACTACCAATTATTCTGTTGAAACTTAAATATATGAACTAAGGAGAAAAGTTTAAACCAAAAGGTACTTTCTTGTATGCATAAATAATTAGTTTATACATTCTTGTGGGGGATAATTAGGAAGACTGCAATAGGTATTTGTCTCACAACAGCAAATATTATGATGTAACTCATCCTACATATGAAGAGTTTGAATAGGATGTTATGAATTAATAACTTGGGTATAGAGATGGACACAATGGTTTGGGCTGAAAGGGTTCAGAGCTACAAAATATTATTATGGGTTAAAGATGCGCACTTGGGGGACGTGGCCGCATGCGTGACCGTATGGAGCAGGTTCGACTGTTTCAAATAGTCATTTTTTGAACGAATGATCGCATTTATTTGTGCGCAACTATCTCCAACAGTCATGTCCATTCAACCCTTGTATATATACCTCTTTGTTGTATATAACAATTATGTGATTTTTGTTTGATGATAACAAATATATATATATATATATATATATATATATATTTTAAATGTATTTGCAACTGTACTATTCTACTACATCACAGACATAATTAAATATTTATATTTAAATAGAATACTACTGTACAAGAATTTAAATATTCAAAACATTATTTTATTTAAACATAATATTTAATTTCAACATTGCAACAGTACACATTTTTTCAACTCCACTATTGTACATTTCACTGATATATTACAATTCAATCTCATTTCAATTTCATTTGTTCCATCAGTTCCTCACTTAGTCACTCACTATCTTAGTTACATTTCACTCTATTGTATAAAGTTATATACATTCAGTATCTCTTAGGCACTCATAAACATGCATTCACTCACTAACACTCAGTCTGTCTTCTTTCAGCTTCATAGTCAGTCCAGTCACCTGCATACCTGTCACAAAAACACACACAGTAAACAAGAACATAATATTTTTAAATTCTAGCAGATATAATTTTATTTTAAAATTTATTTACATTAGAATTTTGGAGTGTTTCTCATTATATTTAATGACTTGATCTGATATGCAAATTCATCCATCTGTGTCTAGACTGCTTGTGATATTCATAGTGATTCACGATAAATATCACAAGTTAGACAACGTCTCTAATGCTCATATATATGTATATATATATATATTCGGTATATATATATATATATATATATATATATATATATATTCGGCACATACACAATGCATGTATACACATACATGTGTATGTATATACACATATATTTTGTGCAAGGGCACTATGATTAATCATTGAAATAGCAAGGGACAAATATATCAAGTTTGATATGCTCAGGTGAAGCTTGACAACACAGACATGCTGCAAGTATCCATGAACACTCAAGTGAGAACATGCAAACAACCAGGACCAAGTTTCAAATGCACATAGCCAAAACAATTCGGCCAAACACACACACACATACACACACATATACGCCCACACATATACATGTATATACACACACACAACTGTGTGTACATATATGCATGTATATATGCGAGTATCAAAAGAAAGTACACATAAACCAGCGTGTACATATGTGTACAAGGTTCAATATACATGAACAAAACAATGGTGATGAATGCACAGGCAGACAACACAACAAATAGTGGACAAGGGAAAGCGTACAAAAGTGAAAAGGTTTCAACATGCATTAGGACAAGTACACAACCTCAAAGCCAAGTGGACAACATGCCTATGAAAAACTAGTCAACAAAGTAGTTTACAATTGCACAACTTGAAGTCATAAGAACAACAAACACTTTAGGTTCAAGTGTACCCAAAATGGCAAGTTGAAGTTACCAAATACATGCAGGTCAGTGATACTGCACTTCTGGGTCAATGTGGACAAAAAAAGTGAATGCATGCATGTTCATGAAGAAAGCAACTGACACAAGGAAAACGATACATGAGAAAGAATATAAAAACAACAGGTGTCCAAATACATGAAGAGCAAAACGTATATGTACATAGGTATAACAGAAGAGAAAAGTTACACAATGAACAAGGTTGCAACAACATGGCAAAGTCAACGTGCTCAATAATAAGGCTGCTACATTATTATGTATTTACACGTGTGTATATACATACATATCTATGTATACCAAATGAATGAACTGTATTGTTCATAAACAAGCTAGAAAAGTGATAGATCAGTATACAAGAAGTCACACAACAATGCTCAATACGAGCAGCATGTACATAGTGCCAAACACACACACACACACACACACACATATATATATATATATACACACATAATTATATATATGTATATATACACAAAGCCAAAGAGAAATCAACATACTTGTGACATAGCAGTTCAATGGTCATAATAAAGAGCAGATATGCCTAGCAATAACAAATGTTTTTTTCTTTCTAAATTCACTGAGTGGAATAAACCGGGAAGAAACTAATTTCTTCATGAATGAGATAAACATTTTTTTTGAATTTGGAAAATGTTTTTTTTATCTCTGCAAAATGAATAGTGACAGAATCACAACCAAATTCATCAAATTATATCTGGCAAGTTTTTAGTGTACATTTCATGGCAATGGCAGGAATTCTTTTCTGGAAATAGAGAAAGAATTTATATTCGTGATTCAAGGAAATGTGTAGGACATTTTTAGACAATTAATGAATCTATCAATTATTTCCAGAAAACCATCAGGAAATTCATGGCAGTGTATAATCACGCAAGAATTCTAATGTCCCGGAATTTTCGTGATTTAATAATTAATTTATTAACATATTGGTTTAGTAATATAAATAGATGGAATTAAATATTTGAATATTTAAATTAATATAAACTATTGAATTAATAATTTTAATTTCCAAAATGGTCGGGAATGGCTGAATTGGCAATTTTGTGTGAATTGGATAACGAGAGATATTCAATTGAGTTTAAATTCGAGTCAGAATGACGAATATATTATTTAAACAACAATTGAACGTATTAATTATAATATAGATTATAATCGAGCTTGTAACGTCGCGGCAGTTTGTAACATTGAGTTTTGAATTCAATTGAGTATACATGATCCGTTATAAGTCGGATTTCTTCGAAACAAGAAAGTTCGAATCTGTTAAGCTATATTTTTCTAATGGAAGAGAAAAATGGAGATTTTGCTTTATAAATTGTAAGTTATGTCCAAAACAAATTTCCAGATAGTCGCTATGGAATCATTTATAAGTCATAACGATTTATTTAATTGTAATTAAATATTGGTTTCGAATTTGGACAAGATATTTGAGTCGTAGTTGTAATTTAATTTATAAAAAAATTCTGTATTTTTTATTTTGGAAAATAAGCACTTTTTTATTTTGAATTATTTTACACTCTATATCAGCATTTTGGGGTTTTACAGAATAAGCTAACTTGTTTGTATTAATATATTTTGGGATCGTGGCACATTGAATAAAACAGTATTTTTATTTGTCTCATTAGCAGTCCGTAAGTGAATAATGTTTATGTGGCGGAGTACACTATTTTCTTACTTATGAAGTAAAGTAAATTTCATATAAAATAATCGAAACTATCTGCTATCTACCCCTACCGAACTGCAAAATTTCTAATCACATTAATAAACTGTATAATATACACTTATCAGAGTACAACACTTACAACATAGCGGAAATAAAAATACTATATATCTAACACCAAAGCCTCCTGCTCTAAGCTCCTTTAGATAGATCTGTAAAATCCTGAACTACTTGATTGCCCATACAAATTTGGGTATCCAAGAGTTTAGGCAAAACAAAACAAAATAAACTCTGGGTCATTCATGGGACTGGTATGGGTAAACAATTTAAAACAATTTGAGAAAATAAAGGATATCTCAAAAGACCACGCCGTATAACACGGAACGGGATTTTCCCTTATGAGAATCCAAAACACTTGATTTAACTTTCAAAATCCTTTTGAAAGAAACGATAATATTTATATCAAAACTCTTTGATATTATAATAGTATCTAAATCAAATAAATAGAAACATAGTGGAACACTTTCATCTCACGCTCCACATATATAATATACAATCAAAACCGCGAGCACTTATTGGGTAATGAATTTGCAACTATAACAAGGTATGGAACCACCTTCCGATAGCGTATCTCTAGAGAGGAATACACTAGGCTTAACAAGAACATCTTGTAACCCGGCCACACATGACCGACCACTCATTTCGTTTGAGTGTGTCGAATGTATATCATCAACGATTGGGATCAACAACCATTTTCCCGAATGGAACAAAATCGAATTGAATAAATAATGAAATGAATTGCCCTATATAGGTGATAATACACATTGATTGGGAGCTACCCACTTAGCCATGTTGCCTGCCCGATTTTGTCATTTTCTGGTTGTTGAGGCATGAGGCTACGATTACTTACCATTGATTGATAGCACAATCACTTTGAATGCCACATTGTTAGATCCATTAATCATTAACTGGTTTGCACAAATATACTCTGGATATTATGCTAAGAGAACAAATTCTCTGCCACCATATATATTTATGCAGACCAACATATGTGATAATTGGAAATACTCTGTCAGACACTCGTCCATACACGTTCGTTCTGGGACTGAAGGAAACCGAAGGCACAATTTCCACTAATCCATCTTAGGCAATTTCTACCTAGGATTAACAGAAAAAAACCTTGCACTTTACTCCGTCTTCGATTATCTTCATATAATCTGATTCGCAACGCTACTGCTAATACGAAGTGGTTCTCATATAATAATCCAACTGGTCTCTCCATATTGACAACGATATTGTCAAATACTTCGATAGTCAGTTATTTAACTATGGAAGAAAAACAAACATCCATTCAAAGCATCAAACAATTATGGGTCCTTAATTAATTACATTTCCTTATCAATATTTGTTAACCAAATATTTTCAATAATCATCTTGGCCTCTTACGCTATTTGGAAAACATTTCCATATCTCGCCTTCTTTTATTTTCTATACTTAGAAAATATCTTCTATAAGCTAAAAAATATTCCAAGTACTTCTCCCTTTTACAACCATTCATTTCTATACTTAGGAAATATTTTCTATTAATATATTTCCAAAATTCCACTTATTTGGGTTAAAACGAATGTTGTGTAAAACATTGTTACAACAACCCAAAATACTGCATTCGACTAAATCTTATTCAAAACATTTATCTTCGAGCCTGAATCTTGCTATTTATTAGTTAGTAATGAAATCAATCAAGTTGGAGTATAATTACCTCTCAGACCTTGATTGAATAACAATTGTTAGCTTCAAAACAGGCAAGACTCTTATCTCAAATAATCTACACCATATAAAACAATTACTCATTTTTAAAACGTGTATACGTTTATCTTTCTGTTTTCCCCAGATTTAATTATAGATTTCCTTTTTGTTTATAATACTCTATTTTAAGTTTGTTTCCTTATCGAATTCTATATATATATATATATATATATATATATATCGATGTATTGATTTCTATTTGTTAAATTTTCTTAAAATATTCTAACTCCTTAAATTTCTGAAAAAAATCGCCAGCACCTCCTTTGTACCGGTCGATAGATCAAACCTCAACTCGCCTCTCTAGCCCATTTCCATTCAAAAAGAAAATCAAAAAGCCAAGTGGCTTGCCGATTCGACGCATTAAAACTCATATGGAATTTAAACGTGTACCTTTTTGTTGAGCACTTAAATTATAAAATATTCATATACTTCGTTCCAATCCTGCTTAACATATATCTATCCATTTTATTTCAATTCAATCCATTCGACTTAACCAATTCGCTAATTTATTTTCTAATTAGCTGTTTTGTCTATTTCACTTTTTATTTGAACATAACATGTTCAAATATAATATTGACTTGCTTATAAACAAATTGAATTCCATTTTCAATTCAAGTTTTCTTTTCGATTTTGAATGTAAATTCTCAAATCACCTTCACTTATTCAAAACCCAATTTCGTATAAAATTTCGATTAACTAATTATTGTTCAATTTAGTTAATTCTGTCTAATAATTAAAAATCTGATTTTTGTTTCAAAAATCAGTTCACTTAACTCTACTTGAGTTCATATTTATTTTATAACTCAAGTTTGGATTTTTAAAATGGAAATTCAAATTTTATTTACTTAAAATCCTTTTATTAATTTAAATAAACCGTTATGGTTTTATAATAGTTATGGCGCTGTTTTTCTGAAAATTTGATTTTGGTACAACACAAAATCTATACACAAAGTCCAGATTTTTCTCTTTCATTAGAAAACTATTATCTAATCGGTCCTGACAATTCTTGTTTCAAAGAATTTCGACTTAGTTCTATATACTCAATTGAAGTTCGAAATGCCAATTTACGAACCACTGCGCTATGGCGAGTTCATTTTTAATTATATTTATATATAAACGTTTAAACTTCGTTTATAATAAATTTCAACTCTATTCTAATATATTTTAATATTAATTCAGCCCATTTACCAAATTCAAGTTAATATTCTTGATTATCCCTATCCGTTGATTATTCCATAATTCGATTATAAATTTATTTATAACTGAATCTTATATTTAAATTCTAGTTCCTTTATAAATAAATTATTTATAAAACTCGATATAATCGAATTCTAGTTATGAATCTGTTAGACTTTTCTCACTTCAATTTGTATTCCAAATTCCGGAAAAATTTGTCGTTCTATTTCAAATAGTTTTCCAATTCACTTTTTAAATTTCATACTTGAATTCAAACGTCTAAATTATCTAATGATAAATTATTTTACAAGATCTATAACCATCGTTTATAAATCCAACTTCCTTCTTTTATATATTAAAACAAGTTTAATTTCAAAATCTGTTTTGAAACACAATTCCCTTTATATTCCTAATTCCAGAATAAAAACTATCATTCCCTTTTTTCGAAATGATTTCAAACTATACTTTTAAATTCAAACTTGCATTTAATATTTCAAATTATCTCTTGATAATTAATTCATCATATTTATAAGCACCATTTATAAATTTTCTTGTTTTATACGTATTTAAACAAGTTCCATTTCGAAATCTATTTAAAACCAAAATCTTATTTTGGAATATTTTATTTTTATAACTTTCGTATATAATGTATAATACATTTTCATATTAAATTTCAATTTTCTATTTAATACAATTTAAATATCCTTTCTGGATATAATTTATTTTTATAAATTTGACATAGTCGAATTCTAACTATAAATCCATTTAGATTTATTTCAATTTATATTCCGAACATCAGAATAGATTTCCTTACTTCCCTTTTTAACACTGTTCCCAATTCTCATTTTAAATTCATATTTGAATTTAAATATTTAAATTATCCAATTGATAATTTTTCCCCTTTCTTTACAAACATCATTTATTTTGCTTGTTTATATATTTAAACAAGTCTCGATTTCCAATCCATGTTGAATTTAAATTTCTACTTTGGAAAAATAAATTTCCACTTATAAATTCACATCTGAATTTACATTTCCTAAATTATCGAAATGATAATTTTTCCCATTTCATTTGTAAACGCCGTTTATAATTTCACTTCAATTCCCCGCATTATTTAATTTATAAACATCGTTTATAAATTTCCTTACTTGTGTTTATTATTCAAATCAAGTTAATATTTCTTAACTCATTCAAAATTCAAAATCTATTTTAGAAAAATAGATTTTCCCTTTTCAATCCCAAAATCCCTTTTTATGATATTTTTGTAATCAACATTTTGGGCCAGTGATATTTAATCGATCAAAAACACACAATTCACAACCATAGGTTTTCTAATACATCATATATGATAATATATATGAAAACAAATGAATAATAATATTTTTGAGGAATCCAGTTGGATCCCTCTAACCTGTTTTTATGAATCCACAGATGTTAGCCAATATGAATAATACTCATCCTGCTTCAAGGCAGGATATCGTGGTATAGAAGGTCATCCACTATCATAGCGTGGGGCGTATATAGGGTCATCCACTAATGATACTGCGGGCATCCGCTAATGGTACTGTGGGAATTATCCAATCACCAATATATATATAATAACCACAAACACCAAGCCTAAATAACTAATATATATTTAATAGCCACAATAATATTTCAGTGCATGTAAACAACCAACGAACAATTTTTTTAACGAATAAAAGAATTGTAAATAAAAATATGAGTGAGATTTACTCACCGTGATTCATTTGCTGAATATACGTTTAAATTCCATATCATCTTGGCTTTAAATCTATTGAAATCGTCTTATCTTGACTCTATGATAAATTAAATCTTTATTTATCAATTCATACTAATATTAATTTAAACTAATTAATATATTATCTTGGATAAGTTAAATTTAAAATGAGTACACCTTACTTATGACAACTACACAAACACTACCTCTTCTCCAATATTCAGCATCGCAACTCAATCGAATCTAATACGAATAGGTTATACAATTTATAAGAATTCAAATTTTTGGAATAAATTTAGTTAATGCTAATTCAAAATTTTAATTCTTGATTACCAATTTTGAATATAGGGGATGCCAAAGCCATAACCTGTTTGGGACACATCTTCAATCACCTTCCATCTTCTACCAGTAAATCCCCTATTTAAAAACCACACTGCACTATACCCACCATCAAATCAACATTCAACAACAAATTTGATCACAAAATCCCCTTGATTTCCACGTTGTCTCCCAAAAATTCACAGGACTCTACCCTTTTACCCATCTCTGATATCAACAGCTCACAAGCCAAATCACGTTCAGCTGCATTTCAATCCGCTGCTTCTTCAGATCAAAATCAACACTAACGTCGACTTTATCCTCCACCTTTCGAACACCCAGACCAGCTATAGAACACCACTTCATAAAACTTGAACCCCTCTGAAATGCATGACTATGTTCTAGGTTGGCTCGCAGAATGAATTTGAGTGACAGTGCTTGAAATTGCACCAATTAAGAAGGAATAAGACCGAAGTTTTGCGTGTCATTAAGTTGATTGAATCCAGGATTAATCGATTTTGTGGAGGAATCGAATTGATGAAATCTTCTGAAGAAAATAAAAAGGTCAACCTTGGTATTTTTGACAGTTGGTTAACGAGAATAGAAAAAGGAATAAAAGGGTAGTGTCTGTTTTTATTTTCTGTTGCCTGAAGCTTCAATTGAATTTTTAGAAGAACGGAAAAAAATAGAATGAATCAATGGAAAAGAATCATTGCGATTTATAGAAGAAGATAACTTAGGCTGTAAGGGATTGTCTGCGTATAGCACATTTAGGGGATAGCTTAGGAATGAAGGATGCAAAATTTGATTTTAAAAATAGTTTAATTTAATTTGATTTGATATAAAGAGATCTTTTATTTCTTTTAAACAGATTCTGATTTGATCTTCAATTCGATTTTGATCTTATCCATTAAAATATATTAGGGTTCACACGTGAACCGCTATTTTAACGTAACCACTGTCGTTTCAACATTATAACACTATTCTGAACTGAACTGAATATATTTTGATATTTAATTTGAACATATATAGAACAATTATATTAAATCGATATAAAATAAATTTAAATTCAGAAATAATCAGTCCCTCAATAATAAGTTAATATTATTATCCTTTACAGTCAAATATAAATTACATTGATCATCTGAATCATTTTGATTCAGTTTGAAACTTCAAATTCAGTTATTCGTCGATTTCGTATTTTGATAATTTAATATATTTGATATTAATTTGAAATCGATTTTTAAATCAATAACTAAATGTAAAAACTCATTTATATTATCAACTCAACCTTAAAACAATATTAAACATTTAAAATTAATCGATAAAAAATTCGGGTCGTTACATTCTTCCCCCCTTAAAAGAATTTCGTCCCCGAAGTTACTAAGTTAGGAAAAATGTTGCAAACCCATTTACTTTTCAAAATCCATTTATGTTAAAACTTTACATTTAATATTTCGACAATCTTATTCGAACGACTTACAATCAAGATAGTCACATCCAATTCATATTCCATTCAAATTGATTTTTGTCAATTTATTCACTTTGATCCGTTTAACTTGCTTAAGTTAAATTTTAAATTCTAGAATCCAAATCCCATGGTCTTATTTCAAATCCTTCAGAAATCATATAAATATATGTATATTTATAATTATTTCAAATTCAAAACATCTGAATTTTCAAACCAACTTTCTTTCTTTCAAACAAATTTCCATCAGAATCTTTTCTAATGTAGCAATCCATCACTTAGAAACTCGAAAATGAACACTGATGATGCTGCAGTCATCATCAGAATTATTTTCAAGCCACTGAAGTGAGTTCAGTGCTTTATCATTTTCAAAATCCATTCAAATGATTTTCTAATTCAAAAACCCTTCCAAAACAAAGCTATATTATTTAATATGCCTTGGAAAATAGTTTCCAACTTCCCAGGAATACAATTTTAAATTAGGATTCTGAATCCGATTTAATCCATCTCATTCGTATATTTCATTTATATACAATTTCAATTTGGTTATCTATATACCTTTCAATTTTTTAATAATCTTATTGGATTATAGTAATAACAATCAACACATCCATATAATATAATAATTTCAGAAAATTATTCTTTTATATCAAAATATAATTTTGGGTAAAATTATTTCATTTACCCAATTTAAAACAATATTATGTCGAAATTTTCTACTCAAGTGTTTAGAAATTCTGGTCGACTTCATGGTGTCCCACGATTCGGTCAGAATTCATAAACAACTCAACAGACTAATCAACACAATATAAAACAAATTTATATACATTCACAAATATGCGCTCCCGTATATATACACTCAACTCATTCTAGGGTATTGTTGACCCTATCTCTAATGAGTAATCAACCACCAAAGCCTAGGTATTCGCTCAACCTAAGCTCTGGTACCAACTGTAACGACGCGCAAATCCGTACTATCTGAGTTGACTACATACATCACACGTCCAACCCAAATATCATAGAAATACGAATCAATATTTTTTTGAAGAAAAAGGTAGAAGAACAGAATCTCACATCGCAGCAGAACGAAATATAATATATCATAACTTTTGAAATACAAAATTTTAACTGTATAACATACACTTATTAGTGTACAACGCTTACAACACAACAAAAATAAAAATACTATATATCTAGCACCGAAGTATCGTGCTCCAAGCTCCTTTAGATAGATCTGTAAAATCCTGAACTAGTTGACTGCCCGTACAAATTTAGACACCCAAGAGTTTAGGTAAAACAAAACAAAATAAACTCTGGGTCAGTCATAGGACTGGTATGAGTAAACAATTTAAAACAATTTGAGAAAATAAATGATATCTCATAAGACCACGCCGTATAACACAGAACGGATTTTTCCCTTATGAGAATCCAAAACACTTGATTTAACTTTCAAAATCCTTTTGAATGAAACGATAATCTTTATATCAAAACTCTTTGATATTATAATAGTGTCTAAATCAAATAACTAGAAGTCTAGTGGGACACTTTCATCTTACGCTCCACGTATATAATATACAATCAAAACCGCGAGCACTTATTGTGTAATGAATTTCCAACTATGATAAGATATGGAACCACCTTCCGATAGTGTATCTCTAGAGGGGAATACACTGGGTTCAACAAGAACATCTTGTAACCTGGCCACACATGACTGACCACTCATTTCGCTTGAGTGTATCGAATGTATATCACCAATAGTTGGGATCAACAACTGTTTTCCCGAATGGGACAGCATCGAATAGAATAAAGAATGAAATGAATTGCACTAGAAATGTGATAATACACTCTAATTAGGAGCTAACCACTTAGCCATGCTGCCTGCTCGATTTTTGTCATTTCCCGGTTGTTGAGGCCCGAGGTTACGATTACTTACAATTCATTGATAGCACAATCACTTTGAATGCCACATTGTCAGATCCGTTAATGATTAACTGTTTGTACAAATATATTATGGATATTATGCTAAGAGAATAAATTCTCCGCCACCATATATATTTATATAGACCAACATATGTGATTATTGGAAATACTTTGTCATACACTCGTCCATACACGTTTGTTTTGGGACTGAACGAAACCGAAGGCACAATTTCCATTATTCCATCCTAGGCAATTTCTACCTATGATTAACAGAAAAAACCCTTGCACTTTACTTTGTCTTCGATTATCTTCATATAATATGATTCGCAATGCTACTGCTAATACGGAGTGGTTCTTGGATAATAATCCAACTGGTCTCTCCATATTGACAACAATATTGGCAAATACTCCGATAGTCAGTTATTTAAGTATCAAAGAAAAACAAGCATCCACTCAAAGCATCAAACAATCATTGGGCCCTTAATTAATATTTCATTCATTAATAAAAAAACTTCTCCATTTCATTATCAGTATTTGTTAACCAAATTTTTTCAATAATCATCTTGGCCTCTTACGATATTCGGACAACATTTCCATATCTCGCCTTCTTTTATTTTATGTACTTAGAAAATATCTTCTATTAATAATTGGAAAACATTCCATGTACTTCTCCCTTTTACGACCATTCATTTCTATACTTAGAAAATATTTTCTATTAATATATTTCCAAAAATCCACTTATTTGGGTTAAAACGAATGTTGTGTAAAACAATGTTACAACAACCCAAAATACTGCATTCAACTAAATCTTATTCAAAACATTTATCTTCGAGCCTGAATCTTGCTGTTTATTGGTTAATAATGAAATCAATCAAGTTGGGGTATAAATAGCTCTCAAACCTTGATTGAATAACATATGTTAACTTCAAAACAGACAAGACTCTTATCTCGAATAATCAACATCATAAAAACCAATTACTCATTTTTAAAATGTATATACGTTTATCTTTCTATTTATCCTAGATTTAATTATAGATTTCCTTTTGTTTATAATATTCTATTTTATGTTTGTTTCCTCATTGAATATTATATATATATCGATATATTGATGTCTATTTGTCAAATTTTCTTAAACTATTCTGACTCCTTAAACTTTCGGAAAAAAATCGCCAGCACTCCTTTGTACCGGTCAATGGTTCAAACCTCAACTCGGCTCTCTAGGCCGTTTCCATTCAAAAAGAAAATCGAAAAGCCAAGTGGCTTGCCGATTCGGCGCATTAAAACTCATATGGAATTTAAACATGTATCTTTTTTTTGAGCACTTAAATTATAAAATATTCTTATACTTCATCCCAATCCTGCTTAACATATATCTATTCATTTTGTTTCAACTCAATCCATTCGTCTTAACCCAATTTGCTAATTTATTTTCTAATTAGCTATTTTGTCTATTTCACTTTTTATTTGAACATAACATGTTCAAATATAATATTGAATTGCTTATAAACAAATTGAATTCCATGTTCAATTCAAGTTTTCCTTTTTGATTTTGAATGTAAATTCTTAAATCACCTTCACTTATTCAAAAACCAATTTCGTTTTAAATTTCGATTAACTAATTATTATTCAAATTAGTTAATTCTATCTAATAATTAAAAATCTGATTTTGTTTCAAAAATCAGTTCACTTAACTCTACTTGAGTTCATGTTTATTTTATAACTCAAATATGGATTTTTCTAATGGAAATTCGAATTTTGTTTACTTAAAATCCTTTTATTAATTTAAATAAATCATTAAGGTTTTATAATGGTTATGGCGCAGTTTTTCTAAAAAATTGATTTTGACACAACTCAAAATCTATACAACGAAGTCCAGATTTTTATCTTCCATTAGAAAACTATTATCTAATCGGTCCTGACGGTTTTTGTTTCAAAGAATTTCGACTTAAATTGAGTTCTATATACTCAATTTAAGTTTGAAACGCCAATTTATGAACTGCTGTGGTGCGGCGAGTTCGTTTTTAATTATATTTATATATATAAACGTTTAAACTTCGTTTATAATAAATTTCAACTCCATTCTAATATATTTTAATACTAATTCAGCCCATTTACCAATTTCAAGTTAATATTATTGATTATCCCTATCCGTTGTTTATTCCATAACTCGGTTATAAATTTATTTATAACTGAATCTTCTATTTTAAATTCTAGCTCCTTTATAAATAAACTATTTATAAAACTCGATATAATCGAATTCTAATTATAAATCTATTGGACTTTTCTCACGTCAATTTATATTCCAAATTCCAGAATAAAATTTACCGTTCTATTTCAAACAGTTTTCCAATTCACTTTTTAAATTTCATACTTGAATTTAAACGTCTAAATTATCTAATGATAATTTATTTTACTAGATTTATAACCATCGTTTGTAAATCCAACTTCCTTGTTTTATATATTAAAACAAGTTTCATTTCAAAATCTGTTTTGAAACTCAATTCCCTTTATATTCCAAATTCCGGAAATCCCTTTTTTCGAAATGATTTCAAATTATACTTTTAAATTCATACTTGAATTTAATATTTCAAATCATCTCTTGATAACTAATTCATCATATATATAAACACCATTTATAAATTTTCTTGTTTTATATATATTTAAACAAATTCCGTTTCGAAATCTATTTAAAACCAAAATCTTATTTTGGTATATTTTATTTTTATAACTTTCATATATAATGTATAATATATTTTCATATTAAATTTCAATTTTCTATTTGATATAATTTAAATATCCTTTCTGAATATAATTTATTTTTATAAATTCGACATAGTCGAATTTTAACTATGAATTTGTATGGATTTATTTTAATTTATATTCCGAACGTCGCAATAGATTTCCTTATTTCCCTTTTTAACACCGTTCCCAATTCTCATTTTAAATTCATATTTGAATTTAAATATTTAAATTATCCGATTGATAATTTTTCACCTTTCTTTACAAACATCATTTATTTTGCTTGTTTATATATTTAAACAAGTCTTGATTTCCAATCCATTTTGAAATTAAAGTTCTACTTTGGAAAAATAAATTTCCTCTTATAAATTCACATCTGAATTTACATTTTCTAAATTACCTAAATGATAATTTTTCCTATTTCATTTATAAACACCGTTTATTATTTCACTTCAATTCCCCACATTATTTAATTTATAAACATCGTCTGTAAATTTCTTTGCTTGTGTTTATTATTCAAATAAAGTTAATATTTCTTAACTCATTCAAAATTCAAAATCTATTTTAGAAAAATAGATTTTCCCTTTTAAATCCCAAAATCCTTTTTTACGATATTTTTGTAATCCACATTTTGGGCCAGTGATATATAATCAATCAAAAACACACAATTCACGGCCATAGGTTTTCTAACACATCATATATGATAATATATATGAAAATAAACGAATAATAATATTTTTGAGGAATCCAGTTGGATCCCTCCAACCAATTTTCCTGTATCCACAAATGTTAGCCAACACGAATAATACCCATCCTGCTTCAAGGCAGGATATCGTGGTATAGAAGGTCATCCACTATCATAGCGTGGGGCGTATAGGGTTATCTGCTATGATATTGTGGTCATCCACTAATGGTACTGCGGGAACTATCCAATCACTAATATATATATATATATATATATATATATATATATATATATATATATATATATATAAAATAACCATAAACACCAAGCCTAAATAACTAATATATATTTAATAGCCACAATAATATTTTAGTGCATGCAAACAACCAACGAACAATTATCTTAATGAATAAAATAATTATAAATAAAAATATGAGTGAGATTTACTCACCGTGATTCACTTGCTGAATATACGTTTAAATTCCATATCATCTTGGCTTCAAATCTATTCGAATCGTCTTATCTTGACCCTATGATAAATTATAAATTTATTTATCAATTCATACTAATATTAATTTAAAGTAATTAATATAATATCTTGGACAAGTTAAATTTAAAATGAGTATACCTTACTTGTTGGATAACTACACAAACACTGCCTCTTCTCCAATATTCAGTATCGCATAATCGAATCTAATACGAATAGGTTAGAAAATTTATAAGAATTTAAATTTGTAGAATAAATTTAATTAATGCTAATTAAAAAAATTAATTATTGATTACCAATTTTGAATACAGGGGATGCCAAAGTCGTAACCTGTTTGGGACACATCTTCAATCACCTTCCATCTTCTGCCAGTAAATCCCCCATTTAAAAACCACACTACACTATACCCACCATCAAATCAACATTCAACAACAAATTTGATCACAAATTCCCCTTGAATTCCACGTTGTCTCCCAAAAAATCGCAGGACTTTACCCTTTTACCCATCTCCGATATCAACAGCTCACAAGCCAAATCGCGTTCAGCCCCATTTTAATCCACTTCTTCTTCGGATCGAAATCAAAACTGACGTCGACCTTATCCTCCACCTATCGAACACCCAGACCAACTATAGAACACGACCTCGCAAAAGTTGAACCCCTCCTAAATGCGTGACTATGTTCTAGCTTGGCTCGCAGAATAAATTTGAGCGACAGTGCTTGAAATCGCACCTGTTAAAAAGGAATAAGACCGAAGTTTTGCGCGTCACTGAGTTGATTGAACTAGGATTAATCGATTTTGTGGAGGAATCGAATTGATGAAATCTTCTGAAGAAAATGTAATGGATAGCCTTGGTATTTTTGATAGTGGGTTAATGAGAATAGAAAAATGAATAAAAGGGCAGTGTCTGTTTTTATTTTCTATTGCCTGAAGCTTCAATTGAATTTTCAGAAGAACGGAAAAAATAGAATGAGTCAAAGGAAAAGAATCATCACGATTTATAGAAGAAGATAACTTAGGTAGTAAGGGATTGTTTGTGTATAGTACATTTAAGAGATATCTTAGGAATGAAGGATGCAAAATTTGATTTTAAAAATAGTTTAATTTAATTTGATATAAAGAGATCTTTTATTTCTTTTAAACAGATTCTGATTTGATCTTCGATTCGATTTTGATCTTATCCATTAAAATATCTCTAGGTTCACACATGAACCGCTATTTTAACGTAACCACTATTTTAATGCAACTATTGTTGTTTCAACATTGTAACACTATTCTGAACTTAACTGAATATATTTTGATATTTAATTTGGACATATGTAGAACAATTATATTAAATCAATATAAAATAAATTTAAATTCAGAAATAATCAGTCCCTCGATAATAAATTATTATTATTGTTTACAGTCAAATACAATTTACATTGATTATCTAAATCATTTGATTTCAGTTTTAAACTTCAAATTCAGTTATTCACCGATTCGTATTTTGATCATTTAATATATTCGATATTAAATTGAAATCGATTTTTAAATCGATAACTAAATATAAAAACTCATTTATATTATCAACTCAATATTTAAAACAATATTAAATATTTAAAATTAATCGATAAAAAAACCTGGTTTGTTACACGCCTCTTCTGCTTTATGAGGACGTACTTCGGGTTGATGTTGAGCGAATGTATGATGATCGATGGAAATATCCCACACATGTCAGTATGGGTCCATGCAAACACATTAAGGTTCGCACAGAGAATGTCGATCAACTCCCTCGTTCAGAGGGGGTCTAGGTGGGGTCCGAACTTCAATAACTTAGTTGGGTCATCGTTATAGATCAAGATCCCCATTGTGGTTTCGTAGGATGTCGTCGTTTTACATCCCGGTGCCTCGTCCTTGTTGGATCAATGTCCTTCAGCTGGCTACTAGACGGTCCTGACCAGAATTTTGTCTTTATTTGTTATGCCCCAGCCTCTTTAGTAGGAGGGTGGACATCTTCGGGCTCTCCAACTTCCTTCATGCGGACATCTTTCCATTTCGCTAAGTAGCACGCTCCTCCTGCTACTTAATCTCCTCGCACAACTCTGACTCCACCTTCCGTCGGAAACTTCAAGAGCAAGCAACAAGGAGAGAAGCAGGCTCTAAATTTAACAAAGGTCATTCGGCCCGAAAAGGCATTGTATGGAGAGTTTATGTCCATCACACGAAATGGGAGAATTTGCGCTCTACTACGGTCCCCCTCGCCCAACTCTAGCAGTAATTCGACAATTACAGCCAGTTCATTTGTTAAGCCTTTCAAGCCATGTAGCCAGTCTTCGCATGACTTCAAATCTCTTTCTTCAAGCCTTATCTGATCATATCTCTTTTCAATAAAATATTTACGGAACTCCCGCAATCCGCAAGGACTTTTCGTACGGTGGCTAGGTCAATGATTGCCATAATTACCAATGGATCAATGCTTGGGGTTTCCACTCCCTTTGATTCTCTATCACGGAAGACGATGTCATCAATCATTGTTCCCCACTACTTTACATGTGCGTTCTCTCAGAGAGTATTGCACCCCCAACTTCCAAGTGTTTGGTAGCACTCACATACTACTGCTTCATAGTCGTCGCACCATGACCCACTGGATGCGGTCCTCCGATGATCGAGTTAATAACTATATTTTTACCATTATCACGATTTCTAGGATGGGCGGCAACTCTACGAGCCGCTGACCTTGTTTGGGAGCCGAAGCCCCCTGCCCCTTATAACTCGAGGCAACTTTGTATTCATCCAACTTTACTTTTCTCAGCAATTTCTTCATTATATCTACGAAATGATGGCACTCATTTTTTTGTGGCCGTAAATCTCATGAAACCAAAAAAGCCTTTCCAGTCTGCACCTCCTTCTCGGTTGACTCATGTGGAGATGGCTTCTTAAACTGCATGGTTTGGTACGCGTCAAGATAAATATTTTCCAATGTGTCATTTAGTGGAGTATAGGTATCGAATGTCTAGAATCGGGGTTCCCACTTTCACTATATGAAAAAGCTAATTTTGCACCGGCGTAATTCGTCGGTATATAGGACATAGCGATGGATTACAGATGGAATTGGGTGGTTGGTAAATTTAAATATGGTATATATGTCAAAATTTTGCAGTGAATTTTAGCATGAGTTCTCCGACCATTTTCCGTCATTTCACTCAATGTAAAATTTTAATTTTGAAATAATTTAAAATTTATTTACCGATGTTTTAACGATGGATAAGTAATTTTTAGAAATTATTATTTATAAATAATCATCGGTAAACCCTTGCTATTTAGCAAGGGATTTGCAACAAAATGTTTTTTATCTAAAATATTTTTGTTGGTAATTTGTCGGTACTCTGTCGTTATTCCCATTTCCATGTCTATACTTTAGCTTTCCTTTTTGTCGTTAATCTGTCGCTATTCCCCTTCTAATCTGCTAATATCTATATATTTATTCTCAAACATATATATACACGTATATATGTATATGTTTATCGAACTAATATCATTCAAATGTGAACACTGGAATAAATAGCATTTAAGAAAAAAAACCATTCATAATCACGTTCAAAAAAGAACATCCATAATCCTTCCTCAATTCATACACAAAATTGAATTATGAACAACAATACTATTTAGCCGGTGCTAACATTATCTCATACACAAATACATATCATTCATAATAGTAATAAAATCACAACGTTATATTTACACCCAAATAAGCCTTAACGTACCCAACTCACTCTTAACTCGCTCGCACTCTCTCTGCCTTAAGCCTTAGTCATTCTGCTCTCTCATTCTCCAGCTTTATGCACATCTCCTCGACAGTTTTTTCTAATGTTCCCTTTTTGATCCAAACTCAAGAAGAAGGTAACTTTGCAGCAATCACCCGCAAATAAAAGGTTCAATCAAATACCAATTAAATATTGGAAAAACATAGAAAATCGGTAACTCCATATGATCATAACATTAGTATTAGGATAAAAGCAAGTTAGGTTGTTGGATTTCCCAGAAGCTAGGAAGAATGTGAATGATTTTGAAATGAAATTGCTTAACATGTTTATGCATTCGGTTAGCATATTATTTTTATGTTGGATGGTATGTATAACCATGAAATACATTAGGATCCAGCTCGCACGTGTTAATGTATTTAAACTTCAACAGCCATATAATAGTTGCTTCCAAAAGCCAATACTGCAAAGTCCAAAAGCAGACTAAATTTGCTACTAAAGCGCTGTTGGGGGTCCAATCTCATACAAAAAGTTTTTTCTTTCCAAACATTTGATCTTTTTTTAGTGATAAAAAGAGTTTGGCCCAAGGCCCATACCCACTTAAACAAGTGGTAAATACTCGGGGGACATACAGACCTATTATACAATCTGAAAACATAATACAAACCCTAGTCGACATCACAACAGCTAGGGTAACAAACATTTGATCTTTGAATGATAAAATATTACAAAAATTACTAATATTGGTGTAATATGCGTCCTGCACTTTCGTTTCATACATAAAAGCAACAAAAAGAGGTCAAAGCATTAGTCAATAACAAAGACTGATTATAAATGTTAGAAATCAGATAAGGAAAAGTGGAAAGTAGAAATGCTTTGATGCGTATCAATAGAGTGACACTTTCCTTAAAAAGTTATTCGCCCTCACTCGAATGAGTTTTCTAAAGAGTTTCAGCGAATACTTTTCCCAGGATACAACAAAGCCAAGAAGAGGAATGCAGACAACAATTTCTGAATTCCTCGGTTCAGAAATTATTTTGTAGAAGAGAAAAGGTTAATTTCGGGAGGAATAAGAGTTAGTATATATAGAGAATCGGATGTCCATTCATATGGTCATGACTATTGAAAACGAACAATTATTACTTTTGAATTTAAAAAGCAACGGCCATATCTATTTGAAACAGTAACGGTCGCGTGGACCAAAAACGAAATTGGCTTGGCAGGAACTAAGGCCATGAAGGCCCAAAGCCTATAGCCACGCGGGTGCGTGCAAAGTGCGTTTGGAAATCACGCGCGCTCACGCGCATTCCAGGCCAAGCCCATATTATTCATTCCATGCTTTTAATTCAACTAATATGCATCTTAAGTATTAGTATATATACCTCTTATAAGATAGAATTTTAGGCAAGGTGTGACTAAGATAAAATTTAACTTTACTCATTGTACATTTAAATACTCAACAATCCACCACTTTAATTGTACAATTACTCCATTTAAATTTTATCTTGATCCTAGGAATGATCCATCTCCCGAAACATACCTTAATATCACATGGATACAAGAAGGTGTTTATGACTTAAACCTTCAGTTAGTATAAATATACCAAAGTTTTATTAGAGTAATAGGTAGCCTTGGCTTTTAACTTATCACTCTTTATAATAATACCGGATATATTAAATACACATGTGATATTTATTTATTTTAAAATAATTTCTTGATATTTCTTAGCACTATTATGGCCATGTGCTTTCTTCCTGGTTTTATGAATGATCCAAAAGGGTAAACCTAAAAACTCTCGTGAGGAGCGGCACCACTCCTACATGCATATAGGTGAAGCTTTATATATGGCTCTACTACTTGGACACTTACTAACTTCATTAAGAATGCTTTCAACCTCCTAACCGTAGTGTGTTTTATGCTAATTCAGTCTTGGAAATCTTATTAGCATATTGCAATCACTTCTAGACCACTTGTTATTACCCTTTAAACCTTGTACTATAGAATTTTAGTTTGAGGTTGGGTTGCCATTGTCTATGATTTTATTTATAGGTTTTGATCCCATTTCTATCGATGTCCCTTTCACCACATCTCTAGGTAGGCCTTTTGTGAAAGGGTCTGCCAAGTTCGTACTAGTCTTTCATACATTATTGTGATAATTCCATCCTTAATCAACTATCTTACATATTCATGTCTTAAGCTTATATGTCTGGATTTTCCATTATAAGTATTACTGTAAGCCCTAGACAGAGTAGCTTGACTATCACAATGTAAGGAAACAGGAGGCATGGATTTAGGATATATCTTTATATCTAACAATAAATCCCTAATCCACTCGGCCTCTTTACCTGCAACAGCCAATGCTATAAATTCTGATTCCATGGTTGAATGTGATATGCACGTTTGTTTCTTGGAAGCCCATGATATAGCACCTCCTCCAAGAAGAAACAACCAACCAGATGTGGACATGTTGTCTTTCGCATCACTAATCCAACTAGCGTCCGTGTATCCTTCTAAAGTTGCTGGAAAATCATTGTAGAATAAGGCAAGTCCTATGGTTTTCTTAAGATAACCAAATACTCTACTAATTGCCTTCCAGTGTTCTTCGCCAGGATTGCTAGTGAACCTGCTCAACTTACATACTGCATAAGCTATATCTGGTCTAGTGCAATGCATAAGGTACATTAGGCTGCCAATTGCTCTAGCATACTCAAGTTGTGCAATTGACCTTCCATCATTTTTGGACAATTTAACACTTGAGTCAAAAGGCGTATTATATTCCTTAAATTTTAAGTGTTCGAATTATGATAACATCTTTTCTATGTAGTGTGCTTGACACAAGGCATATCTATGAGAGTGTTTTACCACTTTGAGTCCAAGGATGGTATCTACTTCACCAAGATCTTTCATTTTAAATATCGAAGATAAATATTCCTTGGTCTCCAAGATGCCTGCCATATTTGTTCCAAATATGAGCATATCATCAACTTATAAACACACACCATGACACTGTACTCCTTTGTAAACTTTGAGTAAACACATCTATCAGCGCTATTGTGAACAAATCCAAAAGATAGTATGGTTGAGTCAAATTTCTCATGCCATTGTTTTGGAGCTTGTTTCAAGCCATATAAAGATTTATTCAGTTTGCAAACTTTCCTCTCATTACCAAGAAGAAAAAATCCTTCTGGCTGCTCCATATACAACTCTTCAATCATATCTCCATTTAAGAATGCAGTTTTCACATCCATTTGATGAATGTGTAGATTATATATGGAAGCCAATGCTATTAGAATTCGAATTGAACTCACTCGTGCTACTGGAGCATAAGTGTCAAAATAATCAACACCCTCTTTTTGTCTAAACCCTTTAGCAACTAGTCTTGCTTTTAAAGTATGTACAATATTGTTCAATCCATATTTCTTTTTAAAAATCCATTTACACCCTATTGGTTTAGAGCCAGGTGGCAGATCAACCAAAGTCCAAGTTTTATTTGACATTATGGAGTCCATCTTATCATTTATTACTTCCCTCCAAAAGGAAGCATCTCTTGAGTTGATTGCTTCGCTGTAAGTCTTAGGTTCATCATCAATTTTCAGGACAATGGGTGTTTTGTTGGTCACATTTTCTCTATTTCCATCAACTAAGAAAAGTAGAGCTTGTGAAGATATAAAATATGGACATAACTCTTTCTCTTTTCTTTGCCTTTTAGATTTTATTAGTCCTTCGTCACATGGATTTGCATTTGTATTTGTTTGAAAATTGTTTTCTGAACAGGTTGTTTTTCACCAATACTATTGCCACAAAAAGGATTATCAATAATTTTAGAATCTTTGTAAAACCTATTTTTAAAGAATTCTACATCACGGGATTCAACATGGTATTAAAGCTTAAATCGAGAAGTCCGTATGCCTTTCTATGTTCAGCATATCCAACAAAGACACTCCTTTGTGCCCTTGGGCCTAATTTAGTTCTTTTAGGATCGGGAACTATATAATAAGCCAAACACCCACATACTTTCAGATATGACAAATTCGGCTTTCTATTTTTCCGAAGTTCATAGGGGCATACATTTGTCTTTCTAGATACAATTCTATTATGTAAATAACATGCTGTATTTAAAGCTTCATTCCATACGTTAAGAGGTAACATAGATTCCACAAGCATGCAATTTACCATTTATACTAGCATTCAATTTTTCCTCTCTGCTATACCGTTTTGTTGCGGAGTATAGGGTGATGTTCTATCATGAATGATTCCATTCTTTTCACAGAAATCATCAAATTCAGTAGAAAAATATTCCAACCCTCTATCACTCCAAAAAACCTTAATTTTCTTACTTATTTGGTTTTCGACTTCGTCTTTGTAAATCTGAAATTTGTCAAATGTTCATTGTTATTTTTCATAAGATATACATAGGTGTACTTTGAGTAATCATCTATAAATGTCTTTTCCCTCCACAAGTCAAAGTACCATTTAGTCCACATATATCGGAATGTACTAAATCTAAAATTTTAGAATTTCGGTTTACACCAGGGAAAGGTTTCTTAGTGATCTTGGCTTGTGCACATATCTCACATTTGTCACAGCCGAATCCACTAGAATTAATTAAATCGAGTTTGCACATATTTGTAATGGATTTGAAGTTTAAATGCGATAATCTATCATGCCACAAATTGAATGACTCAATGGTATAAGTAGAAGCAACACATTTATTAATACTTACTTTGTACATTCCATTACATCCATATCCCTTCCCTACAAACATTCCATTTTTTGTAATTATGACTTTTTCAGATTCAAAGACAACTTGAAATCCTCTCTTGCATACAAGGTCCACTGAAACCAGGTTCTTCCTGATGTTTGGTACATGAAGAACATTGATAAGCATGACAATCTTTCCAGAAGTAAAATCCAGAGTGATACTTCCTTTTTCAACAACCTGGGCTCGACTATGATCCCCCATATGAACTTCTTGGCCATCACTGATGACTTGATAAGTTTGAAACAACGACTTGTCCCTGCATACATGAACAGTTGCTCCAGAATCAAACCACCAGCCATCCGATGTATCAGCCATATTAATTTTGGTGACCATGGCTAAAATTTCTTCTTCTACCATATTGGCAGCTTTCTTTGGGGCACGACATTCTCTAGCATAATGTCCTTTTTTCCACAGTTGTAGCATTTTCCATTTTTCTTGCTCTTTTTGTTATTTGCAGGCGTCTTTTCATCAGAACTGCGCTTTTTACTGGTATTGGTACCCTGTTTTCCCTTTTCCACGACCCGAACATCGCTTTTAGACAAATTTGCTTTATTTTCTCGATTGCGAGATTCCTCTTCAATTCAAAGATGTTTCTGAATCTGTTCTTGTAGTCTTCTGTTTTGTGGAAAAGCATTTTCCTGTAATTGCTCCAAGTCGAAAGCAGTTTTGCAATTATTGCACCAACTTGGAACAATTAAGGAAGTTTGATATTGGGAGTAGCTAGTTTGTGAACAATGCCTTACAACTCATGAACTTGACTGGGTATTGGTTTACTATCATCCATTTGAAAATCAAAGTGTTCAGCAATAAGAAATTTGTTTGCACCTTCTTCTTGCACCTTATATTTATTTTCCAGAGCATTCCAGATTTCCAGTGATGTCTTCATCTCCTTGTTGAAATCATATAGACCATCTGGGAGAGCGTTCAAGATGTGGCCTCGACAAAGCAGCGTGTTTCAGTGCGTTTAGCGTGCTCCTTCTTAACATTATCAGTATCTGCTGCTATTGGTGGAGGAAGTGGAGGTAGATTTGAATCAGGCAGGTAAGAAAGTCCGAGAGCAGTAAGCAAAAAAGTCATCTTGTCTTGCCATCTTGTGAAATTATTGCCATCAAACTGGTCAAGTTTGATCATGTCTTGGTTCATAAGTTTGATGGATGCCATATTAGTCTGGGATTCCACAGTTATAGGAATAACTTTTTAAGATTGTTAGAAATCAGATAAGGAAAAGCGGAAAGTAGAAATGCTTTGATGCGTATCAATAGTGTCACTTAAAAAGTTATTCATCCTCACTCGAATGAGTTTCCTGAAGAGTTTTAGCGAATACTTTTCCCAGGGTACAACAATGCCAAGAAAAGGAATGCAGACAGCAATTTCTGAATTCCTCGGTTCAGAAATTATTTTGTAGAAGAAAAAAGGTTAATTTCAGGAGGAAGAAGAGTAAGTATATATAGAGAATCAGATGTCCGTTATATGGTCATGACTGTTGAAAACGAAGAGTTATTACTTTTGAATTTAAAAAGCAACGGTCATATCTGTTTGAAATAGTAACAGTCGCGTGGACCAACAACGAAATTGGCCTGGCAGGAACTAAGGCCACGAAGGCCCAAAGCCCGTAGCTGCGCGGGTGCGCGAGAAGTGCGTGATAAGTGCGTTTGGAAATCACGCACGCTCACGCGCATTCCAGGTCAAGCCCATATTATTCATGCATTGCTTTTTATTCAACTAATATGCATCTTAAGTATTAGTATATATACCTCTCATAAGATAGAATTTTAGGCAATGTGGGACTAAGATAAAATTTAACTTTGCACATTGTACATTTAAATATTCAACAATCCCCCACTTTAATTGTACAATTACTCCATTTAAATTTTATCTTCATCCTAGGAATGATCCATCTCCCGAAACATACCTTAATATCACATGGATACAAGAAGGTGTTTATGACTTAATCCTTCAGTTAGTATAAGTATACCAAAGTTTTATTAGAGTAATAGGTAGCCTTGGATTTTAACTTATCATTCTTTATAATAATACCGGATATATTAAATAATTTCTTAATATTTCTTAGCATTATTATGGTCATGTGCTTTCTTCCTGGTTTCATGAATGATCCAAAGAGTAAACCTAAAAACTCTCACGAGGAGCGGCACCACTCCAACATTCATATAGGTGAAGCTTTATATATGCCCCCACTACTTGGATACTTACTAACTTCATTAAGAATGCTTTCAACCTCCTAACTATAGTGTGTTTTATGCTAATTCAGTCTTGGCAATCTTATTAGCATATTGCAGTCACTTCCAAACAACTTATTATTACCCTTTAAACCTTGTACTATAGAATTTTATTTTGAGGTTGG
Organism: Allium sativum; assembly: GCA_030737875.1. Taxonomy (NCBI): domain Eukaryota; kingdom Viridiplantae; phylum Streptophyta; class Magnoliopsida; order Asparagales; family Amaryllidaceae; genus Allium; species Allium sativum. The sequence goes on from CM060921.1 coordinate 192,401,971, forward strand.
ATTGCCATTGTCTTTGATTTTATTTATAGGTTTTAATCCCATTTCTATTGATGTCCCTTTCACCACATCTCTAGGTAGGCTTTTTATTAAAGGGTCTGCCAAGTTCTTACTACTCTTTACATACATTATTGTGATAATTCCATCCTTAATCAACTCTCTTACGTATTCACGTCTTAAGCTTATATGTCTGGATTTTCCATTATAAGTATTACTATAAGCCCTAGACAGAGTAGCTTAACTATCACAATGTAAGGAAACATGAGGCATGGGTTTAGGATATATCTTTACATCTAACAATAAATCCCTAATCCACTCAGCCTCTTTACCTGCAGCAGCTAATGCTATAAATTTTTATTCCATAGTCGAATTAGATATGAACGTTTGTTTCTTGGAAGCCCATGATATAGCACCTCCTCCAAGAAGAAACAACCAGATGTGGACATGTTGTCTTTTGCATCATTAATCCAACTAGCGTCCGTGTATCCTTCTAAAGTTGCTGGAAAATCATTGTAAAATATGGCAGGTCCTATGGTTTTCTTAAGATAGCCAAATACTCTACTAATCACCTTCCAACGTTCTCCGCCAGGATTGCTAGTGAACCTGCTCAACTTACATACTGCATAAGCTATATCTGGCCTTGTGCAATGCATAAGGTACATTAGGCTGCCAATTGCTCTAACATACTCAAGTTGTTGAATTGACCTTCCATCATTTTTGGCCAATTTAACACTTGAATCAAAAGGTGTATTATATTCCTTAAATTATAAGTGTTCGAATTTTGATAATGTCTTTTCTATGTAGTGTGCTTGACACAAGGCATATCCATGAGAGTGTTTTACCAATTTGAGTCCAAAGATGGTATCTACTTCACCAAGATCTTTCATTTTAAACATCGAAGGTAAATATTCCTTGGTCTCCAAGATGCCTGCCATATTAAATCCAAATATAAGTATATCATCAACATATAAACACACCATGACACTGTACTCCTTTGTAAACTTTGAGTAAACACATCTATCAGCGCTATTGTGAACAAATCCAAAAGTTAGTATGGTTAAGTCAAATTTCTCATGCCATTGTTTTGGAGCTTGTTTCAAGCCATATAAAGATTTATTCAATTTGCAAACTTTCCTCTCATTCCCAAGAAGAACAAATACTTCTGGTTGCTCCATATACAACTCTTCATTTATATCTCCATTTAATAATGCAGTTTTCACATCCATTTGATGAATGTGTAGATTATATATGAAAGCCAATGCTATTAGAATTCGAATTGAACTCACTCGTGCTACTGGAGCATAAGTGTCAAAATAATCAACACCCTCTTTTTTATCTAAACCCTTTAGCAACTAGTCTTGCTTTAAAAGTATGTACAATATTGTTTGATCCATATTTTTTTTAAAACCCATTTACACCCTATTGGTTTAGAGCCAGGTGGCAGATTAACCAAAGTCCAAGTTTTATTTGACATCATGGAGTCCATCTCATCATTTATTGCTTCCCTCCAAAAGGAAACATCTCTTGAGTTGGTTGATTCGCTGTAAGTCTTAGGTTCAACTTCAATGTTTAGGGACAATGGGTATTTTTTTGGTCACATTTTCTCCATTTCTATCAACTAAGAAAAGTAGAGCTTGTGAAGATATAAAATCTGGGCATAACTCTTTCTCTTTTCTTTGCCTTTTAGATTTTCTTGGTCCTTCGTCACATGGATTTGCATTCGTATTGGTTTGAATTTTTTTTCTGAACAGGTTGTTGTTCACCAATACTATTGCCACTAGAAGGATTATCAATAATTTTAGAATCTTTGTAAAACCTATTCTCAAAGAATTCTACATCACGGGATTCAACAATGGTATTAGAGCTTAAATCGAGAAGTCTGTATGCCTTACTATGTTCAGCATATCCAACAAAGACACTCCTTTGTGCCCTTGGGCCTAATTTAGTTCTTTTAGGATCGGGAACTCTATAATAAGCCAAACACCCCCATACTTTCATATATGACAATTTCGGCTTTTTATTTTTCCAAAGTTCATAGGGGCATTCATTTGTCTTTCTAGATACAATTCCATTATGTAAATAACATGCTATATTTAAAGCTTCACCCTATAGATTAAGAGGTAACATAGAGTCTACAAGCATGCAATTTACCATTTCTATTAGTGTTCGATTTTTCCACTCTGCTATACCATTTTGTTGCGGAGTATAGGGTGATGTTCTATCATGAGTGATTCCACTCTTTTCACAGAAATCATCAACTTCAGTAGAAAAATATTCCAGCCCTCTATCACTCCTAAAAACCTTAATTTTCTTACTTATTTGGTTTTCAACTTCGACTTTGTAAATCTGAAATTTGTCAAATGCTTCATTCTTATTTTTCATAAGATATACATAGGTGTACTTTGAGTAATCATCTATAAATGTCTTTTCCCTCCACAAGTCAAAGTACCATTTAGTTCACATATATCGGAATGTACTAAATCTAAAATTTCAGAATTTTGTTTTACACCAGGGAAAGGTTTCTTAGTGATCTTGGCTTGTGCACGTATCTCACATTTGTCACAGCCAAATCCACTAGAATTATTTAAAATGAGTTTGCACATATTTGTAATGGATTTGAAGTTTAAATGTGTTAATCTATCATGCCACAAATTACATGACTCAATGGTATAAGAAGAAGAAACACATTTATTAATACTTAGTTTATATATTCCATTACATCCATATCCCTTCCCTACAAACATTCCATTTTTTGTAATTATGACTTTATCAGATTCAAAGACAACTCGAAATCCTCTCTTGCATACAAGGTCCACTGAAACCAGGTTCTTCCTGATGTTTGGCACATGAAGAACATTGATAAGCGTGACAACCTTTCCAGAAGTAAAATCTAGAGTGATACTTCCTTTTCCAACAACCTGGGCTCGACTATGATCCCCCATCGAACTTATTGGCCATCACTGATGACTTCGTAGGTTTTAAACAACGACTTGTCCTTGCATACATGAACAGTTGCTCCAGAATCAAACCACCAGCCGTCCGATGTATCAGCCATATTAATTTCGGTGACCATGGCTACAAGTTCTTCTACCATATTGGCAGCTTTCTTTGGGGCACGACATTCTCTAGCATAATGTCCCTTTTTGCCACAGCTGTAGAATTTTCCATTTTTCTTGTTCTTTTTGTTATTTGCAGGCGGCTTTTCATCAAAAATTCGCTTTTTACTGGTATTGGTACCCTGGTTTACCTTTTCCACAACCTAAACATCGCTTTTGGATAGATTTCCTTTATTTTCTCGATTGCAAGATTCCTCTTCGATTCGAAGATGTTTCTGAATCTATTCCAAAGTGTGGTCTTCTGTTTTGTGGAAAAGCATTTTCCTGTAATTGCTCCAAGTCGAAGGCAGTTTTGCAATTATTGCTTCAACTTGAAACAATTCAGGAAGTTTGATATTGAGAGTAGCCAGTTTCTGAATAATGCTTTGCAACTCATGAACTTGACTGAGTATTGATTTACTATCATCCATTTGAAAATCAAAGTATTCAGCAGTAAGAAATTTGTTAGTACCTTCTTCTTGTACCTTATATTTATTTTCCAGAGCATTCCATATTTCCGGTGGTGTCTTCATCTCCTTGTAGAAATCATATAGACGATCTGAGAGAGCATTCAAGATGTGGCCTCGACAAAGCAGGGTGTGTTCAGTGCGTTTAGCGCACTCCTTCTTTACATTATCAGTATCTGCTGCTGTTGGCGGAGGAAGTGGAGGCAGATTTGAATCAAGCAAATAAGAAAGTCCGAGTGCAATGAGCAAAAATGTCATCTTGTCTTGCTATCTCGTGAAATTATTGCTATCAAACTGGTTAAGTTTGATCATGTCTTGATTCATAAGTTTGATGGATGCCATATTAGTCTGGAATTCCATAGTTGTAGGAATAACTTTTTAAGATTGTTAGAAATCAGCTAAGGAAAAGTGGAAAGTAGAAATGCTTTGATGCGTATCAATAGAGTGAAACTTTCCTTAAAAAGTTTCTCTCCCTCACTCGAATGATTTTCCTGAAGAGTTTCAGCGAATACTTTTCCAGGATACAACAAAGCCAAGAAGAGGAATGCAGATAGCAATTTCTGAATTCCTCGGTTTAGAAATTATTTTATAGAAGAGAAAAGGTTAATTTTGGGAGGAAGAAGAGTAAGTATATATAGAGAATCAGATGTCCGTTCATATGGTCATGACTGTTGAAAACGAACAGTTATTACTTTTGAATTTAAAAAGCAACGGCCATATCTGTTTGAAACAGTAACAGTCGCGTGGACCAAAAATGAAATTGGCCTGGCAGGAACTAAGGCCACGAAGGCCCAAAGCCCGTAGCCGCGCAAGTGCGTGCGAAGTGCGTAATAAGTGCATTTGGAAATCACACACGCTCACGCACATTCCAGGCCAAGCCCATATTATTCATGCCATTCCTTTTATTCAACTAATATGCATCTTAAGTAATAGTATATATACCTCTCAAAAGATAGAATTTTAGGCAATGTGGGACTATGATAAAATTTAACTTTGCTCATTGTACATTTAAATACTCAACAGTAAATTATAGCTGACATCTTCAAAATCTTTTTTAAAAAAAAACAATAGAAACTGTGTTACAACAAATGCAATAAAGGTTTTATATTGTTAAGTGTCGCTGCTTCTACATATGGAGTCAGACTAAAGATGCAGCAGTAAGAATTTCATTATGCTAACTTATGATATGATGAAAACAATACATCGAGTAATTAATTAAATCTTTGATCTCCATGATGGTTACTACATGTCTGAAACATTTTAAAACTTCAATTTAATTTTAGTCACCAAGTATTGTGTTCAACGGGATTGCTCGTGTCAAAACTATATGTCAGGCAATCATGTGCAAATATTATTGTTAAATCTATTTTGAAATGAAATCAATAAGTTCTCTGTCATTTCTTTAAGTAATTTAAATGATTCTCAGTTTGTTGCATATGTCATTATTGAATTAGGAGTCAACTTTGCTGAATACAATGTTATACAAAAGTTTCGTGAGCAAAAAAGGCATAGATATAGGTGCTCAAAATTCAATATTCAATCAAAAAAAGTGAATACACAATTATAAGATTTTGAATATTCACTCAAAATCTAATAATTCCCCTTTTTTAGGTCGACAAACAAGCAAAGAATATATTCCGAAAGTTCGAAAATTATTTGTTAGAAGTAAGAGATCGACATATAAATAGGATATTCACTGACATATTGTGCTCGATATCAGCCAACCATTCAACTTATCCAGCAACAACAAGACCTAAATCAAGATGAAAATCTTCATGAACTATTGTTTCCATAACCTTGAACAACTTTCTTACCATTTCATATATAGCTTCAGATCCAGAATCACGAAGAAGTAACTGCCTAGCTTGGGATACAAGAGAGTCTAGCCCAGTTAATCTTTTTCTAGATCCACTTCCATCAAGACTTCTCCTAGTCTATATGGCAAAAGCAGCATATTTAAATAAAAAAAAATTCTCAATGCAATAAGAATTTCAAGTGATGATTAAAACTTCAGCAATGCTGACTTAATCAAGTATAATCAACATAAAATGCATAACATCCAGTAGTAAATTGAAAACAATAGCGTAGCTCCCCTAATGATACCTCGTCGATGTCTAAACTCATTTCCAACAAATGACTTCGTAATTTTTCTATCACTTCCTTGAGTTTCACCTTTTGATTGGCCTCATTCTCTAACATTTTTTTAACTTTATAATCTCAGAATTTGGAAATGCCTACAAACAAAGTAAAAAAATGCATTCAAAAATAAATAAAAAATTATAGTCCTTGTTATTGTTCACCTGAATATGTATTACGTATAATTTAAACAAAAATGATAGTACCTGAATATGTATTACATATATGGTAAAATCCTATTTTCCAAAAGCTGGTAGGAACAGTCAAGTTGCACTTTGTCGGATTGATCAACATACATGCAAACCAAACCTGCTTTCAGTTTATATATTATGTAAGTACATAGTATCCTTTTCCAATAACTTTAAGAATATATAAGGATTGAAAATCCACTATAGTTATTTCATATAGCACAATAAAATTTTCAAACAGTCAAAACCTCTGAAGTCACAATCCTCCAATATGTAAGTTATATTAGTTACTAAAATAAATCCTAAATAGTAAATTCTTTAGTGAAGGAAGCCACAACAAACCAGACAACTATGTATAATGATAGAATGTTGAACCAAAAATAATAAAATAGGAGAAACGTAAATAACAACAATAAGAAATCAAATAAACCTCATATCTTCACTTGAGGCTGGTTCCATTCTCACCACATTCAACACCTAGAGTGGAAGAAAAAAAACCTGCAACTTAAATTTTATAAATAACCCGATTTCTATAATGTTATAATTTCAACAACACTTATTTTGTTAAATCCACAACTAGGGATGGCAATGGGGCGGGTTTAGGGTCTGAACCCGCTTGACCCGCCACTGTTTTGACCCATTTAGACCCACCCCATAGAGTCTTTGGGGCGAATAGACCCGCGACCCGCTTTTGGAGGTCCGGGTCTAGGGTCGGGTCTGGGGCACAGCTAACCTATCCCAACCGGACTCGCATGATTGAAACATCATTAAACCACTTTATAATACGATGATTACTTGTTAATCTTCTTAGATATACATGGTTATAACTTGAATATTGTAATCTTTCAGTCAACAACTTTAAATTTTTCATAGTATTAAGTTGCATCAAAGATAATCATACAATAACAAGTGCATACATTTTGAACTATTATCTTACAACTAATTTTACCATTATTCTCTTATCATTGTGAACACATTATAATATGTATCTAATTTATCATTTAGTGATAAAAAAAATTAAGTATATAAATTTGTGTACATTAGAACCCAATATCACCGGATCGTGGGGCGGGTCGGGTCTACCTTAACCCGTACGGATTTTGGGTATGGGGCGAAATTCCAGACCCGCACCGTGTCTACGGTGCGGGTCTGGGGCGGGGTTTAAAAAATCGGGCCGGTTCTAGGGAATGAGAAACCCGCCCCATTGTCATTCCTATCCATAACTTGAACGTCTGGATATATCATATGTCTTTCCTTGTGCCTCTTATGTTTCCTTTTAGCCATTTCCTACCTATTCAATATAGGTGTATTAAGCTATCAAATGTAAAAAAAGGGAATAAGAGCAATAAATTTCATGTGAAAAAATAACAACAAATACCAAGCCAAATTAAAATGAATGTAAAACTAGCGGCAATTAACTCCTTGATTTTTAGATAACGAGAAGATAAAAAAATGTACCTGGGGAGATTAAATCATCGAACTATTTGAAATTGGGAAAATGTTCAGCTAATGGAGAAGGGTGTTTTCTGGTAGGGGAAAGCGACATATGAATATAACTGCATATGGCGAAGGTTGTGAGAAGACAGTTCGTTTGGTTTTGGGCAAATGGGAATTGGGGCGCGTGTTGATGTGAGCAAACCATTCGATTTAGGGCTAAGCTGATAAGTTTCGATGGTAGAATAATTGGGGCATGCGTTGATGGGAGAAAAACTATAAATCGGATCACTATAATTTGGGGCTAAGTTGACAAGTCGAGCACTTCTTCCTTGTGGTGACGACAGTGAACAGTGGCAGAATGAGTTTTGGTAGTGTCGATTTAGGAACAAGGGTTTTGCTGAATTAGGAATTAGGGAAAGCTGACAAATACATTTTGTTACTCTGAACACGGGTCAGTGGAAAAGTTGGAGGGGAACGAAAAAATTGAAAGGGAAGAAGAGGAGGTTATCGATGGAGCGGAGAATGCCTAATACATTTAGGGTTCAGTGTAAAGGCGGGTAAATAATGAATATAACAAAAATCCAAAAGGTTGGAAATAATCAGTGGATTTATGATTATTTAATCTGGTTTATAATTGTTTAGAGTTTAAGAATAGAGTACAGTATGAGGAAAATTGAATGTTTAATTTAGCGGGTAGATATTTTGAATATACATAGTGTCATATCTGTATTAATTATCAAATATTCTTAATTTTATTTCATAAAAATAAAATATTAATTATCAAATACTAAATAATATACATTACTTTAATTCATTAAATTCTATGTACCAATTAATTATTAGTTATTAAATATTAGTCTTGATTACTATGTATTAGTAGCAATTTATAATTATTAATTATTTATGTATAGTTATTAAAAATTACTTTTTATTGAGCATTAAAACAATCTAAAGATTACCAAATATAAAATAAATTTACTATTTACATTAGTTCAGTATTTTCCTATTGTTATCGTTTGCTCAAATTTAAAAATGATTAATTAATAACTATTATTGATTAAAAAAGTTATTATTTATTAGTTTCAATATATTTTTTAAAAATATTAAATATAATTATAATTATAAAATATTAAAATATTAAATTTTACAAAATTTCGTGTTGATCTCAAAATTAAGAAAAATTCAAAAGTTTATAACTAAACTTAATATTTATTTTGGAAAATACAGAAGTTCTAATTTTTTTGAATTAATACGCATTAAACATAATAATCAATTATAATTATTAAATTTTAGATACTAGATAATAAATTTTAATTCTTAATTGTTAAAAAGTACTTACTAATCATTGACTATTAAATATTACTAATTAGTCAATACTAACTATTGAACTTTATTTACTATTAACAGTAATTTTTTATTAGTATATTATTATTAACGTTAATTAAAAATTTATTTTTACTTATCAAATACTTATTAAAAAACATAAAAGTAAAACATTTTATGAAGAATTCCTTGCAAATCCCTTGTAAACCTACTACAAAATAACTTCAAAAAATACATTATGGTAAACTGTCTTAAATTGCAACGGAATTCAATGGCGAAAAACTGATGATGCTAAACTGTTGCAATTTGCTATGGTTTAGCGATGAAAATAAGAATTCAACGGTAATATTTTAAAATAATTCGGAATAAAAAATCCAAGATAATATTCTTGATAGAATCCACGAAAATCCATTGCTAATTTGTGGTGGAATTTTCCGCTACTAAAATCTATCGATATTTGCGGTTTTTCTTGTAGTAATTTGCCTATTACGGTTTCCAACATTTACCTCTACCTTACCGGAATTGTCCCCGAACCGCTTCACTGCCACATTACTTTGTATTCCCTTATCGTTGATTATGTCCTCCGCTCTCCTTTATCGATTGCTCCTTGCCTCTTCAATGCGTAGGTGTATGTTCGCCTTTTCATAAAACACATCGAGACTTATAGGAGACTTTCTAGTCAAGTACTTCTCGAATTCAATATTAGCATCAACTCTGTCAACCAACACCATCAAAAATGACTCTGGATTGGGGTTGTTGACTTTCGTAATGGTCGTATTGAAATGGTCGAGATAACTTCTGAGCGTTCCTCCTCGAGCCTGAGTTATTTTAGAGTGGGACATCACATTTTTGGATTTGGCAGCATGCAAACGGATCTGGTTCAAAAACTTTCTACTTAAATCTTCAAAATTCGATGCCGACCTTGGAAGCATCCTAGTAAACCACATAAGCACTACTCCTTCAAGGTAGATTGGGAAAACCTTACACTTTATGGCATCCGAGCTATGACGGCCCGCCCCGAACCCACCGACATTTCTCTAAAATGCGTTGTGTCAATGCCCGACTAGCACGGGGCGGTCATCAAAGGAAAAAGGTTTGAGACTATGAATCACCAAAGAACCTGTAGTATATCTCACAATGCATGGAATAAAATATAATAATAATAACATAACTTGACATATAACAGGCGAGACAGTGCATAAGCTGAAAACTAAACCATCATAGCTGTAAAATGCAAAATACAGCTTATGATCCAAACCATTATTACAACTTCAAAATACTGTCTCTAAAGAAAAATAGAAAAGGTACACTACCAATGGCCAAAGTAGTGACCAGCAACAACATAGGGAGAATATATGTAAATAGTACGTGGAAGCCTCATGTTCATCTCTGGATAGCTACTCGTGCATACCACCTAATCTGTCTCTAGTCTGCTCGTTTAGGAGTACCCAGAGTAATAAGAAGAGACATAAAATTCTGGGTCAAACAAAAGTCTGGTAAGAGTGATAGCAGCAAAACAAAACAATAACAGGTATAAATAATCATACCTGAACCTGGACCTACAACCAAAGAGTTAGCACAACAAGATGTACAGTACTCTAAGGTAACACTAACATATGGTGTAAAGTGGAAGTGTGCATGTCATGGTGATAGCAAACATCGAACATAGCAATCAACTTCATATCTCTCACTTAGTGCGTAAAGTATGCGATATCCACCACTTTGATCACCAAATCCTTTGCTAAGATCACTTTGCCCTTGGGGTCTTAGTGACCCCATGGCGCTGGTCCATAGCCACTAATCCCTTGCTATGATCACCTTGCCCTTGGGAGTCCTAATAGCCCAATTGCACTGATCCATAGCCATGATACGATCACTTTTCCTTGGGAGTCTTAATGATCCCATTGTGCTAATCCATAGCCACTAATCCGTCTCTCAGTAGTGAGCTAAGGCTATAGATATCGATAACCCCTTTGCATACGTCTTGTAACAAAGCCTAACTCATGGAGTTAACTCATTGGTTCCCATATGGATCCTGAGTAATAACCTCCCATTTGGACTTCCTTTGCATCTCGGGTTTTGGTCGAATTGGAGTTGGTCTTCATAAAAGTCGTCACGTAGAAGTAGTTCCAAATCCGGTTCGGTTCGGTGCTCATAGCTTACGCCTAGGTTCGGTTCGAATATGCATAGTGCTCTAGTCATCATCGGTCAGTTTGGGTGTAACACCCCGCATTTTTAATATAATTAAAAATATGAAAAAATACGTGTATATGCATAGATAGGTAAATAATGGTGATGTATAATGAAAAAATTATTAATATATGGAAGAGAAGGAAAAATTAATTCGATAACAGTGTACGTAACAGAGAAGACAATAAAATAAGGATACTTAATTTAAATATCAGAAATTAAGAAAAACGGACATCACCATTGCGTTCGTCTCGGAATTCTGCTTGGAATAGAGTCCAAGTTTTCGAAAATCGGACTCCGTATGAAAGAGTTATGGCATTCGGAAGATTCATCAAAAATTCAGAATTTACATAGGAAAATACCCAGGCAGGTCGACCTGGGGGTCGACCTACCCAAGGAGGTCGACCTGGAGGTCTACCTTAGTGTCGACCTCCCCCCTGATTTTTCCAGATCTGGACAGTGACGATTTTCGATGTGCTGGACGGACTGGATGGCTTCTAGGGCAATCTAATGGCTCTAAAACACTCTCTACACCTATAAAATAGTGCCTAGACCTAACCTAATTCGTAAACAAATCCTTCTGACGCTTCCATGCCACTAAACTTCAACCAAACATGGCCGCCGCCTCAAAACCCTAAATTAATTTACAAGTTCTTCTTAGACTTTGGAGTTTAATCAAATCAAGTAGCAAAGTTCTTCATCAACAATTCATGCTCTTCACCAATAATCAAATAAGAAGATTAAATCAGCGTTCTACATCAACAACAAATCGCTTATTTCTCTAATCCAGTCAAGGTGGGTGGATTTGAACTATATTTGTTGAATAATGTTGCTTCTATCGTTTACCATTCCCCATAATGAATATGATGTTAATTTAATAAGATCTGTTATTTTATTTATGCCTACGTTTGAGTTATCTACTTTTTATCCTTTCCCTTTTTTTATTTTTGGATCTAGGTTACCTCGAACCTAGATGAAATCTTATTATACAATACGCACGATTGGAATATGGCGATTTTGGAATATAATATGTAATTTTGGGGGTTGTGGCATAACAAGTGTTATTGCATATATTGGGCATAATCTATTTTATGTAGTCGAGGAATATAATCTATAATGTTGAATTTATGTAAGTTTGACATAATTGTCATTGGATATGGAATTGGTATAATTCAATATTAACCACATGTAATTGGATAACATGGATTGGTGAAATTTATTCGTGACTTGAAAAGTAAGCCTAGAGGGTGAATTAGACTATATGTATGAACGTGGGAATGTAGGGATATATATATGGGGAAAATATTGATTATATGAAATTGGGTATAATTGGATATTGGAAATTGGCATGTTTGGGTATGAATAACATGGGATTAGTGAATTTGGCTATAACTGGATAATTTAGGTAATATGAAAATTGGCTAACTATTATGTAATTGGTGTAGTGAATGGCAAATTGGAAATAGGCATAAAAATGAAATGTAATTAAGTTGAATTTGGAACATATGGCATGAATTTGGGGTTTGGGTGAAGGACAATTGTTAATGAACGCTTATGACACGAGGTTAGACGCGTTTGTGGTGTAAGACTGCCTGGAACCGCCCGGCAAATCCAGCAACCACAAGCGGACGTCTAATGTGAGAGGTCAACGACAAGAACTAGAGGCGTAACAGTTTATGACACGAGGTTAGCCGCGTTTGTGGTGTAAGATTGCCCGGAACTGCCCGACAAATCTAGCGGCCACGAATAGACATCTAATGTGAGAGGTCATGCATCGTTACGACATTATAAATAAATTAAGAAATACTAACCATAATAAGACATGTGGGTGACATGGGTATGGTTAGAGGGTTAAGTGGGTGATACAAATGACATGTAAAGCATAACTAATGTGGACTTAACCATTGTGAGACATGTGATGTAAGATATAACCTAGGTAAACTTAATCGTAGTAAAACATGTGTAAGACATGGAAACTGTAATAAAAAGAGGGTTAAGTGGGACACGTGTGACATGTGAAACAGAATTTAGATATGCTTAACCAAATGGGACCCGTAACGGTATCATAAATTAATTGAATTGGGTAAAGTTTAAGTAACGGGTTAAGTAAAAGGAAGGGTCAAGTCAAATCTAAAATTAATGACACAGTAATGAGGGAATGATAATTACCTATTATAAACTTGAGTTGCGGTGATGTAAAATTAAATAATAGGCAAACTTTTCATAGGGACAAGGGCAGGTTATGACTTAAGATGTAATACAAGACTTGAAGGGTGAGACGACTTATACTATGAAATAAGTCAAATCTAAAATTAATGACAAGAAATAGGGAATGATAAATAATCTGTTATGAATAAACTTGAATAAGGCAAGAAAGGATAATAGGCGGAAATTATAAATTATGGGACAAGATAAGTTATAGGAAACGATAAGGAAGAGGAGATAACTTATATGTAAAGATATACTTAAATTAAGTGTTTTGGAAAGGAGAAATATGAAATTAAAAATGATATAAGTTATATGAGTGGAAAAGAAGTAAATTAGAATCATATATGTTGGTTGGGTTGAGTAATTCTCTAGGTGCCTGTCTGATGTTGATTTCGGTCTTCGGGGCTGGTGTTTAGAGGGTTATTCTCCTAATTAGTATGTATGTGGGATAAGGCATACTTAACTATGAATTGAGTATAACATGTTATTGTAAGCCAAAAAGGGAATAATTTATGAAATTGGAAAATAACATGTTGTGGGCTTATTAGTGGACTTAAATGGGTTAAGTATAAATTGAATTAATAAGCAAGGGTAACTTGGTGAATGCGAAAAAAAGAAAGCTAATGTGAATAACCAAGTTAAATGAGAAAGTTGACGAGGTGGCACAAGCATGAAATAAATGGTTAGACTTAGGGTCTAATGACATATAAAACTAAGGCGCTTGAAGCAGTCTGTACGTTGTAGGATGAATAACCCAACGAGGTAGATCATGATGGTGTCATAAGCCATGAGGAGAGCGCACGTTCGCTATTTTGGCGGCTCCAACGGACTGGAAGGGGAAGCACGCGGCTTCCTAAGACATTAAAGGTGCTCCTGGTAGTCCTCTGTAGTGGTTTAGCTTCGGGCTAGGATTACAAAGGTTGGGTCTGCGCGGAACTACCAAGTGGGTGGGCCTTGAATGCACAAGTAGGGGGAAGTAAGAATGCTGTACGCGGTGGCATTAAGGGTGGTTCGGTGATTTCCTCAAGCGGAGGTGGAGGGTCAAGACCAAACGATAGCAAGATCGTCGAACGCCTGTCACCAGCAGCCAAAGGAATGCGAAAAGACAAGAGCTAACCCCTAGAGATCGTTAACCTTTGCTATCAAGGGACAGGTGTGGGGAGACCCCACATGGATGTTTAGATTGTTTTCTTGTTAGGGGTTGTCGCTTAGCTCGTGTGGTCTTTACTAGTTGAGGGAGGGGCTGAGGTGAGGCAACAGCCACCACAGAAAAACCAGACCCGAGGGATATCTGTACATTGGACACTCTTAGAGGAGGGCCCGTACAGATATAGAAAAGCTCCCAACCGAGTTCCATGTTTTCTGGTGTAGTCCTGCCACAGAACTTGGGTGCACAAGTAGAGGTTATGTGCAGTAGAAACGTCGAGTACGATTGATGATACGTACGTGGGAAAGTCTAGGTACAGCCATGTCTGCTCTGGGTGGTGTATCGTAGACCAGAGGGCCTTATTCGGTGATGGAACCAAACTTGATCGAGTAGTTCGAGAATAGCAGTCAGTACGCTTACGTAGCACAGCGATAGTGGTTCTATGCGGATGTAGCATTGTACATTACTATGGCATAGGATGAGGGACTGCACATATTACTGTGGCGATACGGAGGAGACCGTGCGAGTGGGGTATCACGGGGTGTACCTCAGTTTGGGGGTAGCTACATATACACTATATTAGGTTAATATACTAGGGGGTAGATGGGTGCAACGTGTGTGTAAGCTTTGAGTGCTAATAACACGTATAACCTAATAAATAAGAAAGTGTAATTGAACGGTATATGTAGAATTATTCAAGAAGTGTAGTTTAAATTCATTCAAACAGAACTTATGTTCTGACCCCCTCCTCATAACATTCGCAGGTTAGACAGAGACTTATAGCTTTGGGAATAATGATTTAGCAGTATTGTGATTAAGGTAAAGCTATGTTTTAAATATATTATATTTTACCCCTTCCGATGTGAGGTGTTTTCCGAACTCTGACATATCTCTTTTCTCTGTCTTTTTCTGCAGGATACCAGAGCAACAAACTTGGGTTTCAAAGGATTGGATTTTTTATAAAAAAAAATCGGTACGTCGGAATCGGGGTTGTTACATTGGGCCTCTCACACCTCGGCTCGGTTCGGATTTCATTCGGTTCGTGGCTCCTTGATTGTTTCGGTTCGGAGCACTTGGTTCGGTTCGGGGTCCTTAGTTCTGTCCGTACCCTCCACTTTGATTTGAATCGGTTCGATTCGGTTTGGGGTCCTTGATTAGAATGGCCTTCTTTGTTGCCTTACTGCTGAAGATCTTACCACTAATCCGGTTTGGAAATGTTCGATCCGATCCCCTATCCCGATCCGATCCGGAATCCTGGCACTTTTCCAGCAAGTTTGTATCATCCATTCTCTCCATACGACGACATTTTCAACCATTCTAACATTACTAATCAATCATAAAACATTCCAAACAGTAGTAGCTACATATAGGATCAATCAACAAGGTCAAAACATCAAGCATATAGATTATTTTAGATCAAACATGCCCAAAACCATGATTTTCCCCTTAACCATGTTTAACTATATCTAACAAAAGGATTAGCAAACTTAATCCAAATTAACCCAATTTTTAACCAGAGCTAAAAATAATATTTCAGAATTTTTAGATATTTTTCTGAGTCATAATTTCGCTAATTATCACTAATCACCCCTAATTAGCCGTAATTAGTGTAAAAATATGCTAATCACTCACCATAACCACAAATAAATTTCAGATCTGAAACTCTAATTGATTTGGGTCGAATCCCTATGTGTTCCAGCAGCTCTATCTCAATTTCTATGCTAATCCACCTTAATTTGATGTTGATTTGGCTAGTATGTGATTAGAAAGTGATTAAAAGGTGATTTGGGAGTTGGAGGTCGGCAAGGGTAAGAGGAAGGTAAATGGCGGCTAGAAAAATGAGATTAGATGGTTTCCTAATTGATTTCAGCCTCCCCATAACCCTAATCCCGAAATGGGTTATGGGCTTAACTGCTAATTACCCGAATAAGCCCAGTTAATCTGTTTTTCACCTTCCAAACCTAGTTTCAGCCATATTTCCCAAACATAAGTATGTTTGATTAGTGTGACCACTCTACAGAAAGGTAAACTATCATCTGAATCTAATGGAAGTGGTTTCAGGTCAAAACTCCTTACCAATCAAAAGTTATAGGCAAAACAGGATTCGCTAGGGGTAAAATGGTCATTTAAAATTCAGCAAAAATTGTGAACATGGGAAATGACCTCGATAGTCATTCCCCAAAGTCACACGACATACGACTTCATATGAAAATAAAATAAATATTTTATGATCCTTCGATGCGTAGAATGCGGGTCGTTACACTCTTCCCCCTTAAGAAATTTCGCCCCCGAAATTCCTTAATCAAGAAAACATATAATGGTGTGTCGCATGCCTATCAGCCATTTACAAACAATCAAACATACATAACTACATAACAAGTCTATCCTAGCATGTGGTTTACTAGCAAGGGAGTAACTATATCACGATTAAAATCTTACCAGGCAAAGAGTTCTGGATGCGTCTTCCTTATGTTCTCCTCTGTTTCCCAAGTACAGTCGTTCTCATTATCGCCCCACTGGACCTTGACTAGTTCTTCGAAGTTGTTTCGTATCATGTCCGACAATACGAATCGTCCTGTGGCTCCCAACTACCTCGGATTGCACTTCAATATCATCCAACTGATCTGGTGAAATAGTTATATCAGAATCATGCACAAACTTCCTTTACTGGGAAACATGAAATACGTTGTGAACTCCCGCCATCTTGTCTGGTAATCCAACTTTATATGCCAAATTCCCACCTTGTTCGAGAACTGGGAATGAACCAACAAATCTTGGTGCTAACTTATCTCTTCTACCAAATCGAATTACATGTTTTAATGGAGAAATATTGACGAATACCAAGTCACCAACGGAGAATTTCAAATCTCTTCGCCTTTTATCAGCATAACTCTTCTGCCTATCTTGGGGAGCCTTCATTCGTTGTTGGATAATCTTGATTTTATCTGATGTTTCTCTTATTACATCTGGTTCGAGCAAAAATTTCTCACCGGTTTCCAACCAACATGATGGTGAATTTACTGGTCTCCCGTACAAAGCTTCAAACAGAGCCATACCAATATTGGACTGATAACTATTATTACGTGAACTCAACTAGATGCAAATGGTCATTCCATGACACTCCAATATCCAATATACAAACCCTTAAGAGATCCTCTAATACATGATTCACTCTCCCTGTTTGACCGTCGGTTTGAGGATGGTACGCAGTACCGAGATGTAATTCTGATCCTAAAGCCTCTTGTAAGCACTTCCAAAACTCACTAGTAAATAATGGATCTCGGTCACTCACAATACCTTTAGGTACTCCATGAAATCTCACTATCCATTTCAGATACAGTTCTGCTAACTTAGTTGTCATTCTGTTCGGCTTGACTGGTATAAACCTTGCACTTTTGGTCAATCGATCCACAATCACCCAAATACTATCATGACCCGATCTAGTCCTTGGTAAACCATCAATGAAATCCATTGAAACTTGTTCCCATTTCCATTCGGGAATTCCTAATGGTTGTAACTGACCACTAGGCTTCTTTTGCTCTGCTTTAACTAACTGGCAGTTCATGCACTTGGATCCAAACTTCGCCACGTCTCTCTTCATACATTCCCAATAGTAGGTCTGCTTCATGTCTCGATACATTTTGTTACCACCGGGATGTATAGTCAGTTTCGAGTGATGACACTCTTTAAGCACTCATCTCTCAATCCATTAACGTTGGGTACAACTAGTCTCCCATTCTTTCGAAGCCATCCTTCTCGATCAAGACCTATGTAGTTAAAGACCCGCTAAAGCCTCGCAATATCCCTGATATAGCCCATAGCGCTCTTCAATCACTACGCTTTTTAATTTAGTGTTGATGAATAGTAGATCCGCTTTTAGCCCTTCTATTTTCTGCTACATCTTCTAAATCAAGGCTTTTAAGTGTCTGCTTTAGCAATATTAATATATAAAGCTTGATTTGAGTAGTTCTTTTTTTTTTTAAATTCAGTAAAGTCAGCATAAAGGGCTAAACTTAAGACATAAGTGGCTAATGTATGGTAATAATCAATTACACTCATCAAATTTAGCATGCATAACTATGATATTCTGTGATTTTGTTTTATAAGATTAATTAATATTAATTTCTTATACACATATACTGTGAGAAAGATGATTAGTTAATTTGTAAATATTTGGTTTTACATCTAATGAACCTTTTTGCGCCTCCGTTATAACCCCGCTATTTCCCCGCTACACCTTTTTGCATCTCAACCGCTATAGAACCGCTAAACGCTTTAACTGCACAGATCAAGACCATACTTTTTCATTCTCTCGCCGTCGATACCCATCTCTACCTTGGAGATGATTTCCAATAGATTAGGATCGTCCCTCTGACTAGAACCAATCCGCGCAATCAAAGTCGGTCTGATCGTCAAGCTTGCTAACATTTCTGGATCCAATTCGCACTTAGGTATGAAATCATATCCTGCTATAAACTCCAATTGCTTCCATTACAGAAACATAGCCCCCAAACTGGCATGTGTCCTACTCAATGCATCAGCCAACGCATTGCCCTTCCAGGGTGTATATGTGATATTGAAATCATATGAAGCTAAGAATTCTATCTATCTCTGTTGACGGAGATTTAGATCCTTCTGAGAGAAAAGATACTTTAACGACTTATGATCGGTAAACAACTTGAATCTTTCTCCCAAGAGATAATATCTCCACATCTTTAACGTGAACACGATCACTCCATTTCCAAATCGTGGGTAGCATATCTTTTCTCAAGAGGTTTCAGTTGCCGACTAGCATAAGCTACAACCCTTCCTCCTTGCATCAGTACAACACCTAGTCCGGTACCACATGCATCTGTGTATACCGTCATCTCTTCGTTCCCTTTAGGAATAACCAATGCTGACGCACACGTCAACTTTTCCTTTAGACTCTTGAATGCATTCTCACACTTTTCGTCCCAAACAAAAGCTTGATTCTTCTTGGTCAGCTGAGTTAATGGTGCCGCTATCTTGGAGAAGTCTTGGATAAACTTATGATAAACTTACGATAATATCCAGCTAACCCCAAGAAACTTCTTAAGTCTGTTGCATTCTTGGGCGTGGACCAATCTTGTACCGTAGCCATCTTCGCAGGATCTACGGTAATACCATTCTATGAAACAACATGGCCCAAGAATCTCACTTCCCTCCTCCAGAAGTGACACCTAGAAAATTTCGCTTTCAGTTGGTGTTTCCTCAACACACCCATCACTGTCCTCAAATGTTCCTTATGTTCTTACTCCGTCCTCGAATAAACTAAGATATCGTCAACGAACACAAGAACAGACTTATTCAATTGATCCCTGAATACCCTATTCATAAGATCCACAAAATATGCTGGTGCATTAGTCAACCCGAATGGCATGACCAACCACTCATAGAATCCAGACGACATCCGAAATGCCGTTTTAGGTATACTCTCAACTGCTACTCGGAGCTGATGAAATCATGTCGCTAGATCTAACTAGGAGAACACTCTCGCTTCATTCAATTGATCAAACAAATCATCTATCCGCGGAAGAGGATACTTATTCTTCCTCGTCACCTTATTCAACTCACGGTAGTCCACACACAATTGAAGGGAAACATCGGCCTTGGTAGCAAACACAACTGGTGCTCCCCACTCAGAAATACTTTTTCGAGATAAATCCCTTCTTCAAAAGATCGATACTTGCACCCCGAGCGCTTGCTGCTCCCTTGGCGCCATATGATGAAGTGGCATCACTATAGGTTTGGGATCTTTCACTAAATCAATACGAAACTCGATCTCTCGGTGTGGTGGAAGTCCGGTCACTTCCCCGAAGATTCTGGATACTCGCCAACAATAGGCACATCTGACAACTCATCATGCAGGATGTCGAGGGAATTTAGAAAACTAACCATCACCCCATCATTAGGTAGGCAATCAAACAATACCCTCCACCCATCGTCCGTTCTAATGGTCACCGAAGACTCCTCACAGTCTACCACCACCCCATATCTTTGGAGCCAATCGACTCCTAAAATAATGCCAAACCCAGTAAAACCCAAAACAAAGCAATCACAACCAAACATACATCCATGAATTGATAAGGCCAAATTACGACAAATCATACTAAGGCTAGTCGAACCACCGATCGGGTTCATCACAACTAAAGGTCTATTGACTTCTCAAGTTCCAATCTTAAACTATCCATTAGTTCACTATATATGAAGGAATGAGAGGCCCCAATATCAAACAGTACTCGAACAGGAACATCATTAATGGAAAGCATACCTTGAATGACGACACCCTTTCGTTTCCCCGCCGCAGTGGGGCAATTAGATGAAGAAGGAACAGTGTTGATAGCATATGCTTTCACAATCTGCTTCTCTTTAGGAGGTTGTGGATATTTATCCTTGTGATGTCCCATTTGGCCGCAATTGAAGCACTTCCTATCCGCTGGCTTCGACACTCGACAGTCTTTGGCATAGTGGCCCTTCTTGCCACAGCTATAACACTCAACATCTTTCTTATCCATCTTTTTCTGGCCATCCTTAGTTTGGTTCTGTTTTCTCTTGTTCTGGGAATTATTCTTGCCTCCACCGCTTGCATGCGGTTTTGGCTCTGTTGTACAAGCAATAACAACTTCGGTCTTTGATTTAGGGTAAAGGCTTTTTGATCTCAATGCCTTTCCCATAATAGACTTGAATGTATCATCTATATAATTTATCGGCCTCTCCCCCAAGTACTCATCTAAGCCAGTTATGAACTTCACGTTCTTCTTCTCAGCAGTATCGATAAAAGATAATCCATATTTCGATAAAGTATTGAATTCAACAACATATTGCGAGACTGTCCTACCATTCTTCTTAAGCTCCAAGAATTTCCTAAACAATTCTGATTTCTAAGCAGCTAGAATGAACTTATCACTGAAACTTTTCTTAAACTAATTCCAAGTAATCTGATCCTCGGGAGTAGCTGCTTTAGTAGCGTTCCACCAATTCATAGCCCGTCCTTGCAGTTGACGCGAAGTTAACTTCCTCTTCATTGCATCATCGATTCCCAAATCCTTGAAGATGCGCTCACAGCTATCCAGCCAATCTTGAACCACCGTAGCCGATTCTGTTCCATGGAACGACTTCCCACCAAGACTAGTATAATCCTTGTTAAGCTTGGCGAAAGTGGCTCTAGGCCCCTGCATCGCTGTACCGCCACCGTTAGCAGCATTAAAAACTGCTCCATGAACATCCCCAAGTGTCTCTCTCATGAAGGTAGTAAACATCATTCTCATATCAGGGACATTCCCATTTTTGGCCCCTGAATCTGTAATCCTCGTATATCGGCTCATTGTTCAATTGTAAAGAGAAAACGATTAACCATCTCCTTAGTGGTGCCCGTGTAGTGCGACTTCATCCTTAGATATACTAATAGTGTGTGTATATATATAGCTTTTGAAAACCAAAATATCACAAACACGCGCTCTCATATATGTATACTATCTCTCCCTAATGTCTTCCCCCGGGTTAACTGCGCAACCTAGGCTATAATACCAAGTGTGTCGGCCCACCCTGAACCAGCCGACATTTCCCTGAAATGCGTTGTGTCAATGCTCGACTAGCATGGGATGGTCGTCAAAGGAAAAGGTTTTGAAACTATGAATCACCAAAGAACTTGTAGTATATCTCATAGCGCATGGAATAAAATATAATAATAATAACATAACTTGACATAAAACAGGCAAGAAAATGCATTAGCTGAAAACTAAACCATCATAGCAGCGGAATCCAAAATACAGCTTATGATCCATACCATTATTGCAACTTCAAAATATTGTCTCTAAAGCAAAATAGAAAAGGAACACTACTAATGCCCAAAGCAGTGACCAGCAACAACACAGGGAGAATATATGTAAATAGTATGTGGAAGCCTCCCGCTCATCTCCGGACAGCTATTCATGCATACCACCTAACTTGTCTCTAGTCTGCTCGTTTAGGAGCATCCAGAGTAATAAGAAAAGACATAAAACTCTGGGTCAGACAAAAGTCTGGTATGAGAGATAGCACCAAAACAAAACAATAATAGGTATAAATAATCATACCTGAACCTGGACCTGCAACCAAAGAGTTAGCACAACAAGATGTACAGTACTCTAAGGTAACACTAACATATGGTGTAAAGTGTAAATGTGCATGTCATGGTGATAGCAAACATCAAACATAGCAATCAACCTCACACCTCTCACTTAGTGTGTAAAGTATACGATATCCACCATTTTGATTAACCAATCTTTTGCTACGACCACTTTGCCCTTGGGGTCTTAGTGATCCCATTGCGCTGGTCCATAGCCACTAATCCCTTGCTACGATCACCGTGCCCTTGGGAGTCCTAATGGCCCAATTGCACTGATCCATAGCCATGCTACGATCACTTTCCCTTGGGAGTCTTAATGATCCCATTGCGCTAATCCATAGCCACTAATCCATCTCTCAGTGGTGAACTAAAGCTATAGATATCGATAACCCCTTTGCACACGTCCCCAACAAAGCCCAACTCATGGAATTAACTCATTGGTTCCCATCTGGATCCTGAGTAATAAACTCCCATTTGGACTTCCTTTGCATCTTGGGTTTTGGTCGAATTGGAGTTGGTCTTCATAAGAGTAGTCGCGTAGAAGTAGTTCCAAATCTGGTTCGGTTTGGTGCTTATAGCCCACGCCTCGGTTCAGTTCGAACATGCACAGTGTTCCATTCATTATTGGTTCGTTTCGGGCCTCTCACACCTCGGCTCGGTTCAGATTTCATTCAGTTTGTGGCTCCCTGACCGGTTCGGTTCGGAGCACTTGGTTCAGTTCGGGGTCCTTGGTTCGGTCTGTACTCTCCACTTTGATTTGGCTCTCTGGTTCGGTTGTCCCCTCCGATCCGATTCCAACCCCAACTCGATTCGAATGGCCTTCCTTGTTGCCTTACTACTAAAGATCTTACCACTAATCTGGTTCGGTTCGGATATGTCTGATCCGATCCCTATCCCGATTCAAACCGGATTTTTGGCATTTTTCTAGCAAGTTCGTATCGTCCATTCTTGCCATACGATGGCGTTTTCAACCATTCTTACTTTACTAATCAATCATAAAGCATTCCAAACAGTAGTAGCAACATATAGGATCAATCAACAAGGTCAAAACATCAAGCATTTAGATTATTTTAGATCAAAAATGGCCAAAACCATGATTATCCCCTAAACCATGTTTAACTATATCTAACAATAGTATTAGCAAACTTATTCCAAATTAACCTAATTTTTAACAAGAGCCATAAAATAATATTTCAGAATTTTTACATATTTTCCCATGTTTTTCTGAGTCATAATTTCGCTAATTATCACTAATCACCCCCTAATTAGTCGTAATTAGTGTGAAAATGTGCTAATCACTCACCTTAGCTAAAAATAAATTTCAGATCTAATACTCTAAGTGATTTGGGTCGAATCCCTATGTGTTCTAACAGCTATATCTCGATTTCTATGCTAATCCGCCTTAATTTGATGTTGATTTGGCTAATATGCGATTAGAAAATGATTAAAAGGTGATTTGGGAGTTGGAGGCCATGGCTAGGGTTAGAGGAACGCAAATGGCAGCTAGAAAATTGAAATGAGATGGTTTCCTAATTGATTTCAGCCTCCTCATAACCCTAATCCTGAAATGGGTTATGGTCTTAGCTGCTAATCACCCGGTTAAGCCCAATTAAGCTATTTTTCACCTTCCAAATCTTGTTTTAGCCATATTTCCCAAACGTAAGTCCATTTGATTAACATGACCACTGTACGGAAAGGTAAACCATCATCTGAATCCAATGGAAGTGATTTTAGGTCAAAATTCCTTACCAATCAAAAGTAATAGGCAAAACAAGATTCAACAAGGGCAAAATGGTCATTTAAAATTCGGCAAAAATCATGAACATGGGAAATGACCCTGATAGTCGTTCCCCAAAGTCACATGACCATACGACTTCATATGAAAATAAAATAAATATTCTATGATCATCTGATGCGTAAAATGCAGATCGTTACAAGAGCTGCCATAAACCAGGTATATCTAACCAAGTGTTGGCCTGGATAGGTCCTACCTAAATAATGATTTATTTGGGGCAGGTTGAACCTTCTCGTGAATTTAGCTTTTAAGATGCCATTAGTAAATGGGGGCATAACTATGCTCCAACCCCCATTTCTTATTGGTATATCCTTTGTCGTTCTTTATGATTTGACGCAACATGACAACAACTGCGGCATTGGTCATCACACGGTCAAGCTGTATATTTTAGCTCGTTGAGTTGCTTTTGCACTTGTGTTAAGCGACGTTGCTTGGGTCGCCGTCCGCGCGGTATTTCCTTGGCCCCTATTGTCCCGATTGTCCCGATTGTTCGTAGGATGCAAGGAAGGAAGTGCGGGAGTGGCTCTGGAAGTGTCATCATTCCTTGAAGAGAGAGGATTTCGGGTTGGCCCGGTGTTGGGCCCGACCAAGCTCGAGTCGAAGTTGTCGATCCCAACTGTTGCTTCTGCCTGTACAGTTAAAGCGCTCAACGGATCCAATGCGGTAGAGGTTTAAAAAATTGTAGCGGGGATAAAGCGAAGAAATAGTAGGATATAGCTGATGAGCCTAAAATAGCATATAAAATTCGTGTTTAGTGCTTTTACAAATATATAAATGAAAAATTAATGGAGAATTAACATTCAATTTAATTATAACTAGTACATTCTTAATTTTAAATAAAAGCATGTGCAAACATATGTAAATAAATATAAACTTTTATTTAGCTTGATTAAATTTAACATAATGTTGTAGTATTTCCTATTCTGAAAAATATTTGTCAAAAAATTCTATTAAAAAACTAATTTTATAAATTTTAAAATGTATAAATGTCATTTTTTTTAATTCATTTCTTTTGTAGATGATATAGCCGGAATGGCAGAATATAGCTGAGATAATGAGATATATCGGGAATATCGGAATATAGCGGGCTTAAAGCTGAAAGATTATTTCAAATGCTATTTGGAAGTAGCATAGCAGTAGAAATCCATTATACAATATATCGGGGATATGACGGGATAATAGCAGGGAATTAACTGCACAGGCTTCTGCTTGAGATGAGAGTGTACCAATCAAAGTTGTTGAATATTCTCTGGCCTCTCGTATGGACATCGCTATCTTAGTTGCTCTTGACTCCTTCCCGACGAAGACGAGCCTTCGGTGACTTTTTGATTTGGCGGGGAAGGTGTTCTCTTCCTCCTGAACCCCTATCATTGTCTCACCATTCGATTCATCTCTTGCCCCAATGTGGCGTTCTAACATGACTGAGCATTTAACGCCACTGTGGTCTCCCTAAATTGGTCCATCAACGACATGAGATCAACCTGAGTGGCGAAAGTCGAAGTTGAAGCTCAGTCTATTGGTACAATGGAGGTGGTAGGGGCACTCTGGGATCGGTTCGGCTCCGACCCGGGTTGGTTCGAATTAGAACGGAGAACTAGTGGCAAAGATACTTATTGGTTGTTATTGGAGGAAGGACTAGAGGCGGCTCAGATTTCTTCAGCTATTAGACACCATTGCTGTTGAGATTGATGAAAATGTTGAAATCATAAGAAATGTAGGAAGATTGGATTTTCTCTCCAAACTTGGTGATTCATAAAGTAGATGTAAAACCCTTAACTGTTGAGAAATTAAAGATTTCTTAGTGAAAGCACCGAAGTGTTGACATCAAAAAGTGGCACAACACCCAAAATAGGAAATTGCTATAGAATGAAATGAAGAAAAGTAAATTAAAATGAGGAAAAATGAGAACACACAAGAATTTATAGTGGTTCGGGTTTAACGAGCCTACGTCCACTTTATAATCTCATTTATTGTCTTAGAAATTATGCATACCATGGTTGTGAGTATAAAACTCTTGAATTGCGACTATGAAATTGAAGAAAAACTCAGATGCATTGATGATGTAAATAATACGAGAGCAATTGAAATGGCAAAATTCTTGTTCATGCAACTCTAGGTGGTTTATTTATAGGCTGGTATATGGGCCGGATCGGTTGTTTTGGTGTTGACACTACGCCATAAACTGAATACTGCAACACCAGAGAAATGATGCAGGAAATGCCAAAAAATGTTGCTATATGCAAAAAACGATATGTGGCAACACTTTCTCGGTGTTGCATTTTGTCGCGTTGCCATAGAGTCAAAGGCAACACCTTTGCGACCCACTAGCGACATTTTCAAGGTGATGCCATAAATACTAATTTTACTTAAAAGTGGGCCCCACATATCTATAGCAACACTTTTACCATCGAATGACAACTCTTCTACCATCCAATGGTAACACTTTTACAGGATTAGATCTTTATTTAATAGTATACTATGCACATAATCTGAGTTTAAACAATGTTTTATTTCTACAACTGAAATAGTACAAATTTCTGACCCATTTATTTACAACTCAATGATTTACTACAGCACTGGTTATTCACATATACAAGTATTCATCAATACATTACTTAGTTCACTCATTACATATGCAGTTTCAATTTATACAGAAAAGAACAGTAACAAATATACGCTGAATCGAAGGCGAGCTGAGAAGCGGGTCCGGGCGCAGTGCCGGTGGGTGTCTGGGGCCCCACAGTCTAGATATTTCAATAAAATTCCCTAATGATGGGTATGGTTTCTATGTTGCTGCTAGGGTAACCCAAGGTATACATCAAATTGTCTCTTTTTGGGCTAGGGACTTCACAATATATTTCAACAAAATTTCCGAAATTCGTTTTTACCAATACTTCTCTATTTACACAATCTAGATTTGCTTCATACTTAGTTAACCAATTCATTCCAAGTATAATTTCAAACTCATCAAAATCTAGGACAAATAGGTTAAAAGGAAATTCATGAAGCGAATAAGAGATAGGAACATTCTTGTAATACAAACATAGGCTAATGGGACCTTCTACTGGATTTCTTACACAAAGGGGTTCATCAACAAATTCAGGTTTAACTCCTAATTTTTCTACTGTCGATTTTGAAATGAAACTATGGGTAGCACCAGTATCGAATAGAACTCGGACTAATTATCACAAATAAAAATATTACCTTCTAGAACTTCCTTTCCTTTTTCAACCTTAATAGATGAAGAACCTTCAGTAATAGCATAGACCTTCGCTGCTCCTTTCTTCACAATCGGATAGTCCTTGATTAGATGCTCGGGCTCATGGCAATTGTAGCACTTTCTAACTCCTTAACTTGGCTTGCCTGACTTTTTTGGTTTGTTGCAGCTGTGAGAATAATGTCCTTTTTCTTGGCAATTATAGCATGTGATGCCCTTATGATGATCTCCCTTAGCTTCCGTCTTCCCCTTATTCTAGACAGACTTGCTTCCACTGAACTTCCTTTTCTTCTGGTTGCTACTACTGTGACCTTCCTTCTCCTCCGGTGCCTTTTGATTGTCCAAAGTAACACATCTATAACCCATATGCACTGAACCAATGAGTGATTTCTTTACGTGTCATGTCACCCTTTAGTTATACTTCTTCTCTATCCCTTCAATAAACCTCACATTCTTCTTCAGCAGGGTGTTAATCAATTCTGGTCCAAAACGCGACAGCTCAATAAATTTGTTCAAGTACTCCTCAAAGGAAATACCCCTTTGCTTTAAGTCCACAAACTTCTGATACATCCTGGAAATCCTTGCTGAAGGCATGTATCTATCTTCAAAAACTTATTTGAATTGGTCCTATGAAAAGTCATCTTCTGATTTCCCTTGAATAATGGTCTCCCATTAAGTTCTAGCTCCTTCCTGAAGTTAATGCGTAACTAATGTCCTTTTCTAGTTGTCTACCGAACTTAAACCTCTAGAAAACTTTTCACATGAATTGATCTAGGCTTGGGCCTCCATAGCATCTTTTGACCCTTTGAATGGTTTTCCACCCAGATTCGTATAATGTTTATTCAAAACTAGAAGATTCGTTTAGGGCTGATCCTGAACAACAACTTCATCGATTACCGTAGCATCATGGCCACTTGAAGTTGTGGTGCTTCTTCCCCTACCACATCCTTCTCTTCCACTCATTTTCAACTATCTATAGACGAGATGTCTTAGGGAATTATCCGATAGTTTTAGATGTTACGTTCCATTGGGTTTTACTCATTTTAGGGCGGTACTAACTTATCTCTAATGAGTTATATCCCATAAGCTTTGTATAAACCAAAGCTCTGATACCACGTTGTAATGACACAGATTTTCAGCCTTTGAAAATCAAAACATAATACATCCAAGTATTCAAATGTCGAAATTTCAAACATTGGAATCCGCATCACTTGGGATTATAACACATTAGAAACAACACAATGAAACAAAACAACATTTCTATTAATACAACTTTTGGTTTACAAAGGGTACATCATAATAACAACATAAGAGTGTATACATATCCAGGTATAAAGACTACTGGATACAAAATGAAACAACGGAACACAACAAAGATATACTGGGTGAATCTAAAAAGAATACATCTTCACCTCAGAAAGCTACAAACCACAAAAGATCTAAATCCAAAAGAAAGCTCCATAGAAAGCTCCAACTAAGACTTCTATAAAATTCCAAGATGCTCCCAATAAGACCTAACATAAAGCTCCAAGATGATTCTACTAGAACCTGACCACTAGGTTTCCCGTGTAGAAAATTAGGGGCACCTAGAATTTAGCTAAAAACAAATAAATTCCGGGTCGGTCATGGGACTGGTGTGAGAAACTCAATATATTTGCCATGTGTAGTAAAATTAAGAATGTTCTTTAGAAGACGAGGCTACCATAAGGTTTCGTGGTACACATGCAATGCAAACACAGGCAAAGTTTCTCCTTATAATAACAAAAAATGCTCAATATGCGAAAGCCATTTGGTATTATCATTAGTTTTCAAAATCATTTTGCAAGTAAATATATCATTTCTAGCTAGCATAATACTCCATCCTATTATGTTGACATATAGTATACAAATAAAACTGTAAGGGTTCGTAGTGGAGAATGGATTTCCAACAAATGACCAGGCTAAGGAACTTCCTTATCTGATGGGAACACCTCTGGAGGGATGTCCCAAGAACCGAACGGGTCCTTTGTCAATACAAGGCCGAGTTATCCCATAACTGGATAACTTAGAGCATGTCTGAGTATGTCGTCTCCCAGTCGTTACCAACTTTTAATCGGGGCCCCGCGACATCAACATCCACATTAGTAGGAGTTGCCACATAAGTAATACCTAGGATCCATAACATAGTACACTTTTTATCTAAAAGGAAACAACAAAACAATAACCTTGCTGCATCTCTTTTCTTATTTTGGTCATTTCCGAGGTGTGAGGCATGCCGAAGTCTCATTACACAAAACCTAAACAGGGACATGTAGTGATAAGAGTCTCCTGCTCACTACCAAACATGAAGCAAGAACCCTTATCATGTTGCTCGTAGGCCAAACCAGATCAGATCAGATCCCGGACTTCCCAATAATTAGCGACATTTTTAAAACAGTATGGATATATCAAATTGTAGTTAAGTCTCAACCCATTTTAACATTGAAACTTACATTTATCATTAAAAACTCTTCATTATAAATTTGAAAAGGTTTCACTTGGTTTGGATTAAGTTTAAACCTTTCAAAACTAATTTACTGAGCCAAAAGTGTTGCTAAAAACGTTACAAATAGACTTATTTAACTAGTCTGATAAAAGTAACTCTAAAACTATATTACTTCAATTCAAATCATTTTGAAAACATTTATTATTATTTATCAAAAAAATTCCATATTTTTAATAATTTTATATAGGTTTTTGGTTGATTTTCAAATTTGGTCACTAAGCGGCACTACCACGGTTTTTATTGAAAACTGCTTAGACATAACCTGAAAATTATACACTAAAACTGAAAAATTCTTTTTTTCATTGGAAAACTATTGTTATAAGAAAGAAAATATTTTTCATTTCAAAAAATGCAATTTAAAATGAATCTGTTATATCAGTTTAAAGTCTACGTTTGAAATTCGCGAACTACCGCAACGTGACAAGCTCTATTCCAACCGTATTTTATGTTTATATCAAAAATTATCCGATTCACTTCAAAATATTTTATAAATCCATTTAAAACTTATATAAGACTATTTCAAAACAATATTTCATAATTTCAATTTTAAATTCAAATATTCATTTTTAATTAATATTATAATAATATTAAATAATTAAAATATTAATATTTTTCAAAAATTAATCTTTTGAAACCCAAATTTTCTAGAACTTAAATTAAATATTGTATAAGCTATATGGAATAGCTAGATTGAGTTAAAACATCTTTTTTATAGTCAAACCAAATTTCAGTTTCAAAATCGAAATTAATTTTAATTGATTAAACTTGAACACACCATTTACTATCAAAACCACATTTAATAAAATTTCAACCCTTACAAAAGTTTTTCAGAATCACTTCAATTTCATTTCTATCTTGTATTAGATTGAAAATTCCAACTTTCAATTTTCTACTTTATTTAAATGAATAAAATATTCATTTATATTAGCCGATAAGCATGAGACTTAACCAAGACCAAAATATCTCCACCAGGTGGTGTAACATGTACAGTATGAACTATTATTACTTACTAACAATCATTACAACATTCATGGCATTTATTCATCCATCACATAGCGTATATGGTACAATATATACGTACAGGCATTTGGTAACCAGCGCTTATACTTCGTTTAACAGCTAGTTAACTATCAGTTCACGACATCCAACATTACATCCATAATAAGAAAATATAAGTAAGGAGTTTCTCATCTTGGGGTTCCACTCTGCCAAACTTTACTATAGGACTTCTGAGTTATACCAAACTGCTATAAACTAACTTTTGACCTTCACTGACTTCTTTAACAATAATAATATTATTAAATATATATATTATTTAACGAGAAGGATGGGAGGCGCAAGGGGGGTGATGGAGGTGGCATGGGTTTAGGCCGTGGGTGGGGTGACTTGGGTCGAGCTAAGGGGTGATTTGGATGGTGTTGGGTGTGGCCTAAGGTCGTGGATGGTGTGGTTGTGAGTGAGGTGAGAGATGGCAGGCGTGGGGAGGAGGAAGAAGGAGGCTAGGGGCGGCTTTAGGGTGGTGGGAGGAGCAGACATACATGGTTTTTTTGGAGGAGGGAGGAGGAGTTGGGGGCCAAATTAGGGTGGAGGGAAGAGGGAAAGGAAGAGAGGGAGGAGGAGTAAGAATGGGCTAGGAAGCCATGGATGAGAAGGTAAGGAAGAAGTAGGAAAGAGTAAATGGAGTGAAGTGAGGAAATGAGAGGGTGAAGGGGCCTTATATAGGAAGAAATAAGGGTATTTTGGTAAAAATGTGTTAGGCAAAATAATGGGCTAGAAACCAAAACCTTGGGTCATTGAACATGGTTTCCCTCCTAAGCATTAGTAACAATTTTATCACACTTTTAAGGTGTTTCAAGCTTGAGATGTTTATATGTGTTGCTATGTTTCAATGTATAGATTATTGTTATGATCAAAATCTGGTATATTTTGTCAACATACTTTCCAACTATATTTTATAATTCTAAACAACTTGTTATTATTTATTTAAAGTAGTCCAAATTTATCCTATTTAAATTATAAATCCAACTAGATTAATTATCTAACTAGTCAAAATTTCTAGACCATTACAACAAATAGGGTAATGCACTTAGTAGCCATCATGCCATAGTAGCTTCATTGATGGTAGAAGAATTTCAAACTTTATCTTTGCTCAATGAAGTGGAAATACAAAGTACTAGCTGTATGCCTATGGAAATAGGCAATGGGTTAGCGAACATAGGGAGACTGAGCCTTATTTGTATTAAATCTAATTTAATAAATAAAGTAGGGCCAACTCAAGGCCATGATTTATTTTTACATGGGAAAAATGATCTTATATTAAAGGGAGAGAAAGTGGAGAATTTCCACATTGATAGCCATGGTTAATTCAGAAATAAAAAGAGACTGTGTGTACCTCTTAATGAAGATTTAAGGAAAGAAATATTAAATAATTATCATAGAAGTATGTATACAATTCATTCAGGAGGCACAAAAATGTATCAGAATCTTAAAAGAGATTTCTGATGGAAAGGAATGGAAGCAACCGTGGAAAAATTTGCAGATGAGTGTATGATTTGCTGAATATTTTGAGCCATCAGGCTGTTACAACTCATAGAAATACCACAGTGGAAATGGGAAGATGTGTCCATGGACTTTGTGAATGGTTTGCCAGGATCCAAGAGGGGTAATGACAGTGTCTGGGTAATTTTTGATAGACTAACCAAGCCAGGCCAACCAATTAAATCATAAAGAAATGCAAGTAAGTTGGCTGAAATATTTGTAACAAAAAATTTAAGTCTGCATAGGGTTCATAAAATTATAGTTAGTGATAGGGACACAATACTTACTTCTAAATTCTGGACTAGTTTTCAACAAGCAACGGGGGTTGAATCATTCTTAAGCACAACATACCACGGTCAATTTGATTGGCAAATAGAAATTATCAATAAGATTCTAGAGGACTAGCTTAGGGCATGTGCGTTGGACTTTGGATTACACTGGGAGGATTATATACACTTAGCAGAATTTTCTTACAGTAATAGTCATTAAATCAACATAGGCATGGCACCATTTGAAGCTTTGTATGGGAGGCCATATATGTCACCTGCATGCTAGATGAAAGTTGGGGATAAAGTAGTGTTAGGTCCTGGTCATGTGATGGAAACAAACGAGAGAATCTCTTTAATCAAAAAAAAGAATAGCCACTGCATAAGATAGACAAAAGGAATATGCTGATAAGAAGAGGAAGTCAGTGGTATATAAGGTTGGGGATTATGTGTTTTTCAAAGTTTCACCTATGAAGAAGATTCTCAGGTTTGGGAAACAAGTAAAATTAACTACAACATATATAGGGCCCCATGAAATTGTTGAGAGGGTGGGGTCCTTAGCAATAAATTGAAGTTAGCTGAGGAGATGAAGGGGGTGCATGATGTCTTTCATGTATCACGATTAAGGAGATGGGTCCATGATAGAAAAATCATAATGGAATCATCAAATAGATTAAAAGTTATGCCATACTTGATATATGAGCAAGAACCAGTGGGTATTATTATAAGGAGGAGAAAAAGTTGTGAAACAAAGTGATTAAACTTATAAAAGTAAAATGATGTTTGCACCCAAATGATTGTACTTGGGAGATGGAAGACAGGGTCAAGACTAATTATCCAAAGTTATTTGCAAGTTGAAATTACTGCAAAGGTATGGATGTTCAAATTTGTTTGCAAAATTTGTTTGTTGAATGTAGATATGCATTGTGTTATTTACCTAGATATGCATGAATTTATGTAGTCAAAATACTGACTTGATATAATTTAAACTAGTCAATAGGCTGATTGATTAGAGTTAATATTTGAAGTGAACAAAAAAAAATTGTAGACACAATTCCTAAAAGGTGGGGTGTATGTAATAACCATGCAATTTACACACTGAGAAATCATGGTAGATAAGGTGAAATAACACTTCGTGTATGCTTGTGTATTGATGATTGATTGTGCATTAGTGCACCATGTATGTTTGTTGGTATCCAAGATAAAACCCTAAGAGAATAATTAAGTAAAATCTGAATGATACATGCTTATGAAAAACCCTGACTTATGATACATATACATGATTAAAAATAGTAAGATGTTAGTATGTCATAAGAATAAATACATGCTAGGTAGGATTGTTGATTTAATTAAAAGGAAAGAGAGAGAAATATTTATGAAGCAAATATAAAGGAGAAGGTTGTACAAATAAACAATGTATTGCACACCTATCAGATTTAAATTTTAGGTCACAGTAGTGATCAGGCAATTTGTAAGATCAAGGATATAAGGAGTAATTTAGAAGCTAGCTTTTCCAAAAAAATATAACCACCTTTGCTTTCCACATCATTTTCTCTCAATAAATTTAAAATGCAACATCGGTAAACGACTGGGTATTCATTTGAACAATTTTGAGATTAATATTGTTATAGGATAATCTTGACATTTGGTAATCAAAACTCTAGCCTATGATTACGTAAATAGAAAAAACCTAAATTTCCCTAGACTGCTACATTTTTCTCAAGAAATAAAATAAAATAAGAAAGCAACAACAACTACCATAGGAGTTTGAGACCGACTAAAATATGATTTAAAGAGCTTAGAAGAAAGAAAATATTGGTGAGAATTTTACTTAACTTATGGCATTAAGACCTATTAAAGGCAGCCTGATACTTCAAAGATGTTGTTCAAAATTTATAAAATGTTTGGCTGAGTTAAATGTGATGGGTGCATAAATGAATCTATCA
The DNA here is from genome assembly GCA_030737875.1 of Allium sativum. NCBI lineage: Eukaryota > Viridiplantae > Streptophyta > Magnoliopsida > Asparagales > Amaryllidaceae > Allium > Allium sativum. The sequence continues at coordinate 192,436,573 of CM060921.1, forward strand.
TGTTTGGTTTGAGATTATAAGTCTATGGTAATATTAATGACATGGCCATTGTTTATACTGGAACATACCTTTTAATATATATATATATATATATATACACACACACACATATATATATATATATATATATATAATTATTTGCAGTTGGATTCAACCCTCCAGATTGAGAAGTAATAATATGATAATCTATGAACAAATAAAATAGTGCATTTTCTCTTATGTCATTATTATAGAAAATATCATCTTTGAAAGAAGATAGGGCTGTAAGGAGAGTGCCTAAGCTTATATCCTTTATTATTATAATAGGAAATAGAAGTGCAATGAAATATTATGTGCTGAGCCTCTGATTTCCCTTGGAATTTCCTATTAAATAACTCATGTTGTGATTTAGATGAACTCAAAATTATGCCAGGTTTATTTAAAGCACAAATCAAGGGAAATTGGGTCTTAAAGGTGTGCCCTATTTAACAACCATGAACTTTTTTATATAATATTAGCTCTTATAAAACCAGTATAAAAGTAAGAAAGACTTGTTTAAATGCTCACTGAATATTCACTTTGGATGATAAATAATTGGTTACTGCTTTGTTAATGGATGATTATACATATCTGGTTGAAATGTTAGGATATAGTGATTAGGCAGAATGTCTCTGATAATAGAGCGACTGGAATATGAAAGTGTAAGACAAAACTTAGTAAACAACTAAGGGACTCAGATCCGATGAGCACTTGATTAGCTTGGCATGGGACACAATGCAAGCTTGCACATGGCTTGTTTAAGTCTAGGGATCGAATGTCCTAGTGTAATGTATGGACCAGATAGTGTGCATAGTGAATTCAAGAGATAGCTTTGATCTTAATGAGTTACAAAATGTTTAATTAATAAACATAGGCCTGGTGAGTAGCATAGAGTAATGCTAAGTGTAGGAAAAGAAATGTTTGATTAAACTTGTTTATAGCATGGTATTGATATGTTGATGTGTGATGCCTGGTGGGGTTTATTAATATGCAGAATCTTGTAGTGCAAATATACTTGCAAGTGAAATAGAAAACCCTGACATACTTGATACACACACAGAACTAGCAATGTTATTATCATATATGTACATGCTAGAGTAAACTACCTTTAATTCTCGTTCATTGTGGAATGTAATATGGCAACCTGATAATCTTTATGTCATATATTAAGTAATTGCTCATACCGGGCTTAAGTCAAATATCATTTTGCTTTGTTGCTAAATTTGGGTGTCTCATTTTATGGTGTGGCGGCCTCAATAGCTAATGCAGGAAATCATGAAGGATAGTGAAAGTAAAAGAAGAAAAACTTGGGAAGAATTTGATCTTGCTTGGTATTAGTTAGTTGTAGTTTGCTTAAGTTTATGAAAGAACTCAAAATGTTTGAATGTATGGATTTGTTTTGTAATCAACTAAGACTTGTTTGTTTATGTTATTTGAGCTATTATGTAGTTTTCTTAAAATAACCGAAGTTAGAAGCTAAAGCTATGTTGAGATTTCTATAAGTTTACCATAAGTAGAAATTGCAAGTTATAAATTGCTGTATTGATACTTAAGTGAAGATATTTATTCTGGAATTAGGCAATTTGTAAAACAAAGAAATGCTTAAGCAATGAGAGTACCATATTTGCATGTGTTTTGTCAAGGAAATAGAAGCATGGTTTGCTTTATATATACATTGATTTCATACTCCTATTTGTAAGACCATCCCCAACTCGGGGGGTTGGTCGTGGTCAAATCAAAGCCGGTTGACTCGAGCAACCCCCCAACGGGAAGAGGTTGTTTTTGTCTTAGCCGGCTTTTAAAAAGCCGGCCAAGGCAAAAATTAAAAAAAATTAAAAAATCTCTTAGCCGTATTTTAAAAAGCCGGCTAAGAGATAGGATAAGACAAAAATGCCCTAGCTTTATGTTGGGGCCGACAAATAAAAAAAGGTAGCCGGCTTTGCTAAAACCGGCTATGCTTAGCCGTCTTTAGCAAAGCCGGCTAAGGGGGGTTGTTGCAGCATCCGGGGTTGTCGAAGCAACCCTGGAGCCCCCTATAACCCATGTGTTAGGGTGCATTGGAGGTCGGTTGATTTTCAATCGACCCCCGTTGGGACTGCCCTAAGTGCTAGGTTGCCAGCTACATACATACATATTGTATGCATGCTGACATATAAAGAACAAACCCTTTAAAATACCCAGCAAAACATTATATCGAAGAGGATAATTCTTTGAGTGAGACATGAGTTATTGTTGCATCATATTTTATATGTTTCCAATGCATAAAATGGGCATTTGTTTACATGAAGATGTGCCCGGTAAAGGGTAAGTTTATAAAGCATTCTGGCAATATGGTTGAGAAAATATTTTGAGTATATTTAAATGATTTTACATTACAAACATGTAGGTTTTCCACAAACCTACTTACCTACTGTTAAGTGGGCTATAATGGCTACTTTCTACAACTTATACTTTGGAAAAGAATGGAATAAAATAGTGGAAAATATGAGAAATAAGAAATGCCAAGTTTATTAAGTATTTAAGCGAACAAGGCTTGGAACACTCTTGAAACAATTTTTAAGTTTGGCAAATAAATTTAAATGGTTTAAATTGAAATAAAAATTATGAAAAAATAATGGTAGGAAATGATATTAAAAAGGCTAATGAATTTACTCTTTTTACCATGTATAATTGATTTAATTCGGACCAATTAGGTTAACTTGCTATTAAGATTAAAACTATGATTTCCAATAGCAAAGAGTTTGCATATCTTTATATATACAAACTATTAATCAATCTGAACATAATCTAATATTTTTATATTAGTAAAAAGATGGATCCTGGAATGGAATTAAGAAAAGAGGGAAACCCTTTTGAGAAGGTGATCCAGGAAAAATCAAATCAAAATCTAATAAATTCAGTAAATATTGAATATAATTGAGAGAGTCCTCTCAATACTTATAATGGAAAATTGGACCCAATCGTTTATTTAAGAAGATACTTCTAACATATGGAATGCTTAAAGCTTCAGAGGAAGTTATGGTTTTTTTTTTCACTTTACTTGACTGATTTGGTAGCTATATAATTTAGGTGCTAGAGAACATATCTATCCCTTATTGGAATGAGCTTGCCAAAAAGTTTTTGAAGCAATTCAGAGTGCATGTCTTAAGGCTTGTGCTCTCATTACATTTTGATGTTGGTTTCACTTTTGGAGTTAATACTAATAGATTAAATAGTGTACAAAAAATATAATGTACTGTATATCTTTAACACAAACGAGAGGTGAAACATAAAAGAGAGATAGAGAGTGTGCATAAAGGTGTGTGTGATAGAGAGATTTAGGAGTGGGGCTGTTGTTAATTAATGATTAAGATTCGCTCCAAGGCACGAAAGTTTGCTGTCGTTCAAGAATGTTTTCCCCTTTCTAAATCACAATGGGTTAATTGAAAACCTTCTTTCAGGATACAATGGAGATTATCTATGCAAGTTGTGATTACTTGCACATGTCAGAAGAAGAACTTTGAGTTAATTTGATGATGTAGAAGATTGAGGAATTCGAGAAAGAGAACGAAAAGTGAAGTCCGTGATGAGGGAACGCTGTTATATAGGCGACGAAACATCCGTTCGTCTACAAGTGTGTCTGTTGGATTTGAACGGTAGTGACCATTGTCTAACGGTTATTACCATTGGCTGTTGAATTCGAATTCAACAACACACAAAATATACCGTTTTGGACGGGGCGCTGCCCCTGGGCCCCCGCGACCTAACCGGGCAGGTCGAACCCCGTTAGTGGGGGCGTTGCCCCCGTACCCTCACATTGGGGGTTGCCCCCTGGACCTCCCTCCATAGGGGATCATATTTGACGAAGTTTTTGGAAAAAAATTCAACATTCCCCACCTTTTTTCAAAACTTCACCTATAAACCAATATCTTAAGCATCACCATATAAAATAGTACATATATGAAAGTAGCATATGGCTTTGAACTTTCACTTAATGTAAACAACTCAAAGTTTGTCAAGGTGCTATGGTGAATGTGCCTTGAACCAAGGACCCTTTTTGTGACTTACCGGAGTCATCACACTTACTAATTTCATAGCAAAGTGCAATTCTTTGTTCCTACACGTTAATGGCCTTGCATAATATCCTGATTTCACGAATGTTTATAAAGACGGTCCAATCTCATAGAAAGCGGCCTAACTTTCTCATTCATATAGGTGGGTTTTAACTAAAGTGATTCCGCGAGTCACTCCTTATAATTTAACCCATTAAGAATTTACATCATTCTCTATCTTGCAGAATTTATACATTAGAGATTTTTCTTTTACAATGGGATCTTATTATTGTATTCTAATGTATCACCAATTTCTTACTTCAACTTGTTTTTACCCTTTGAACTTTGTTTATTTTTCAAAACAAAAGTAGGGTTCCTATTGAAGAATGAATTCACATAGACCTCAATCCCATTCCTATTGATGTTTTCGCAATCATCTCTCTATCCAGTCCTTTCGTCAAAGGATCTGCTAAATTATTCTTTGATTCAACATAGTCGACTGTAATTACTCCTCGTTTGAGTAATCCTCTAATAAATTGATGTCGAAGGCTAAGATGTCTTTGTTTACCATTGTAAGTCTTTTCTGACACTTTGTACAAAGTAGCTTGACTATCGCAATGTACTTTAATAGATGGAGTACATTTCATCCAAATCGGAATATCTATCAATAGCTCTCTTAGCCATTCAGCCTCTTTACATGCATCTGCAAGTGCTATAAATTCTTCCAACATAGTCGAGTCAGAGATGCATGTTTATTTCTTATAACTTCATGATATGGCAGCCCCACCTATTGTGAATATCCATCCTGAAGTGGACTTAGAGTTAGATTCTATGTTGTTCCAACTTGCATCGCTGTAACCTTCAAGTACTGATGCTTCTCCCTTGAAAACCAAACCAAGATTCAAAGTCCATTTCATATATCTTATAACTCTTGATATTACATTCCAATGTTCTCTTCATGGATTACTAGTGAATCGACACAAGATTCCTATAGCATATTCTATATCTGGTCTAGTGCAATGCATGGCATACATAAGACTACCGATAACACTTGCATATTTCAACTGATCGCAACATCTGCCAGTATTTTTCATTAATTTGACACTAGGATCGATGGGTGTTTTTGCCAAAGGGAGATCTAAGTGATTGTATTTCTTAAGAATACTTTCAATATAATGAGATTGTGTTAATAAGATCGATCCTTCTTTTCACACTATTTTGATTCCTAAGATTACATTTGCTTCTCCCAAATCTTTCACGTCAAAATTAGATTCTAGAAACTTTTTAGTTTCTATTATACTTTCTATATTTGAACCAAATATTAGCATATCATCCACATACAAACAAACAATTGCACATATTCCATCTTTGTATGTGGAGTATATACACTTGTCCGTTTCATTCACTTTGAACCCTTTTGACAACATGAGTTTATTAAATTTTTCATGCCATTGCATTGGAGCTTGTTTTAATCCGTAAAGAGATTTTAAGAGTTACAAACTTTCTTCTCTTGTCCGGATAAAACAAATCCCTTAAGTTGTTCCATATGCACTTCTTCTTCCAAATCACCATTTAAAAATGCAGTTTTTACATCCATTTGATGGACAATTAAATTGTGAATTGAAGCGAGTGATAATAACAGACGTATCGAAGATATTCTTGCTACTGGAGCATATGTATCAAAGTAATAAATACCATGGCACTGTTTGTATCCTTTAGCAACTAACCTTGCTTTGTATTTATTAATTGAGCCATCGACATTTAATTTTCTTTCGAAAATCCATTTTCTTCATATTGGTTTTGATCCAGGTGGTAGATCAACCAAAGTCCAAGTTTGGTTTGACAAGATAGAATTCATCTGATCCTTAATTGCATCTTTCCAAAAACTTGCATCACGACAAGTTACCGCTTTTGTATAAGTTTGTGGATCACCATCATTACTAAGAGTTATCTTAGTTTGGTTCGTGATTCTATTTAAATGTCCTTCTACCAAGTACGTCAAAAAATCTGGACCAAAATTCCTTTCAACCCTTTGTCTTTTGCTTTTGCGGGGTTCTATGTCCAAACTTGGTGAAGTCAATTCTTTATGAATCTCTTTAGCAGTACCATGAATTTTGGTATTATCTTCCGAGGAAGATTTAAATATATACTCAAAAAATTCTGCATCGATTGATTCTATCACATCACTTGTTTCTAACTTCAGAAATCTATATGCAGAACTATTTTGTGCATATCCAACAAAGACACGTTTACACGTTTTGCTTCCTAACTTTGTCATTTTTGGGTGTGTTTTCTTACATAAGCCAAACATCCCCATACTTTTTAACGACTAAAATTAGGTTTTCGATTATACCATAATTCATAAGGAGTTTTGCTAATTCTTTTCATAGCAACCCTGTTTAGGATATAACATGCACTTAAAAGTGCTTCTCCCCACCAACAATCAGATAAGCTAGAACTTAATAACATACAATTAACCATATTTGTAATGACCCGCAAATCCGTAATATCAGAGTTGGCTATATACATACGTCCAACTCAAATATCACGGAAATGCGAAACATTTTTTTTAGAAGAAAAAAGATAGAAGAAGAATAGAAACAACAACACAGAATCTCACATCGCAGCGGAACAAAATATAATATATCATATCTTTGAAATACAAAATCTTAACTATATAACATACACTTATCAGAGTACAACACTTACAACACAGCGGAACAAAACTCTATATAACTAATGCTGAAGCCTCCTGCTCCAAGCTCCTTTAGATAGATCTATAAAATCCTGAACTACTTGACTGCCCGTACAAATTTAGGCACCCAAGAGTTTAGGTAGAACAAAACAAAATAAACTCCAGGTCAGTCATGCGACTGGTATGAGTAAACAGTTTAAAAATAGTTTGAACAAGTAAACGATATCTCATAAGACCACGCCGTATAATGGAACGGGTTTTTCCCTTATGAGAATCCAAAATATCTTTATATCAAAAACCTTTTGATATTATAATAATGTCTATCAACCACAATATAATAATCATCTAGCAGAAACGCTTCCATCTCACGTTCTACATACATAGTATACAATCAAAACCGCAAGCACGTATTGGGTAATGGATTTCCAACTATGACAAGGTATGGAACTACCTTTCGATAATGTACCTCTAGAGAGGAATACACTGGGTTCAACAAGAACATCTTGCAACCCGGCCACACATGACCGACCACTCATTTCGCTTGAGTGTATCGAATGTATATCACCAACGGTTGGGATCAGCAACCGTTTCCCGAATGGGACAGTCATCGACAATAGATTTTTAGAAGTAAATGAAACTCTAGATCAGGTGATTATACACCCTAATAGGTGCGACCTACATAGCCATGCTGCCTGCCCGATTTCTGTCATTTACCGGTTGTTGAGGCCAGAGGCTACGATTTATCATCACATCAGATTCACTTTGAATGCCACATTGTCAGATCCATCGAAAATCACTAATTGACGTCTACAACAGTACATTACGTGTCAGCTAAAAGAAGTTTCCTTCTCCGCTTCCACTCTTGGTACAGTTGAAGAAATCAATGTACGTGACCTTTCTGGAAATACTTTGTCAGACATTCATCCATACAAGTCACCCAGGAGCAGGATGAACCAAAGGCACAATTTTTATTAATAGAAAAAGTTCTTGCACTCTACTCCGTCTTCGATTATCTTCATATAATCTAATTCGCGACGCTACTGCCAATACGGAGTGGTTCTTCGGATAATAATCCAACCCGTCTCTCCATATTGACAACGATGTCAAAACTTCGATAGTTTGTGATTTAACTATCGAATAAAACAAGTGTTTCGATAGTCGATGATTTAACTATCGAAGAAAACAAGTGTTCATCCAATTATCAAACAATCACTGAGCCCTTAATTAATATTCCATTAATTAAATCACTTCTCTATTTCTTTATCAATATTTGTTAACCAAATATTTTCAATAACCATATTGGCCTTTTACGTTATTTGGAAAAACATTTTCGAATCTCGCCTTCCTTTATTTTCTAAACTTTAGAAAATATATGCTATTCATAATTGGGAAATATTCCAATTACTTATCTCTTTTCCGATCTCGTTTATTTCTATACTTAGGAAATATTCTATTATTCTATTTCCGAGTTTACACTTATTTGGGTTAAAACGGATGTTGTGTAAAACATCGTTACGACAACCCAAATACTGTATTCAACTAACTCTTATCCAACACTGATCTTCGAGCCTGAAATCTTACTATTTATTTGTTAATAATGAAATTAATCAAGTTGGGGTATAACTACCTCTCAGACCTTGACCAAAAAACATTTATAACGTCAAAACAGATAAGACTACTTACTCGAATAATCAATACCATACAACTAATTCTTCACTTTTAAACACATATACACTTTCTCTTTCTATTCTTACGAGATTTTATTCTTAGTCTTCCTTTTTGATTATACTATTCTATTTCTAAGTTCGTTTCCTTATCGTCTTCTATATATATCGGTACGTTGATTTCTAACTATCAAATTATCTTAAAAATATTCTAACTCCTTAAATTCCCGGAAAAATTCGCCATAACCTCCTTTGTACCGGGAGCTTCAGGATATTTTAAATAGCCTCCCACGGCCCTCACCAATCCAAAAAGAAAAGCCAAGCGGCTAGCCGATACGGCGCATAAAATCTCATATATGAATTAAATACATACCTTTTGTCGGGCATTCTATCTATATCTCTTTTAACACTTTATTCCATACCTGTCTCCTGTATATCTATACCTGCCCAATCTATTTTAACTATACCAGTGGTTTTAACTCCATTCGTTAATTAATTTGTTAATTAACTCTTTAGTCTATTTCACTTTTGTATTTGAACATAACATGTTCAAATATATTTTAACTTGTTTACAACTAATTTGAACTCCATTTTCAACTTACGCTTCATATTCAATTTCGAATATAAATCCTCAAATTCCCTTTGAATGCTATATTCAAATTCCATTTGAATTCTATTTGAATTTTATATTCAAATTACATTTGAATTTCTATATTTAAATTTTATTCAAATTCTATATATCAAATTCTATACTCAATTCTCTTTTCAAATTTCATATTCAAGTCTATATTCAATTTCCATTATTTAAATCTTCTTTATTCAAATCTCATTATTCAAATTCTATTTAAATTACTATATTCAAACACCATTTGAATTTCTATATTCAAACTCCATTTAAATTTCTATATCCAATTCCTTTAAACAAGTTTCGATTTCAATTCCTTTTGAAATCGATATTTCTACTTTTGGAAAATAGATTTCCCTTTTCAATTTCACACTTGTATTTTTATTTCTGAATTATCCAATAATAATTCTTTTCACTTCATTTATAAACTTCGTTTATAAAGGAACTACTTGTTTAATTTCTTTTAAAACAAGTTAATATTTCAAATCTATTTAAAAATTCAAATTCTGTTTTAGAAAAATAGAATTCCCTTTTAAATCGCAAATATCCCTTTCAGGGTATTTTTATAAATTAACACTTAGGCCCAGTGATATTTAAACACCAAACAACCAATTATTTATTTCTGGTTTTCTAACATATCATATATGACAGTATATTTATGCAAACAAATAAACAAGCAGATAATATATTTTTGAGGAATCCAGTCGGATTCCTCTAACCTGTTTTCCTGCATCCACAGACGTTAGTCAACATAGTAATACCCATCCTGCTTCGAGGCAGGATATCGCGGTATAAAGGTCATCCACTAATATATATTTGTGGGGCGCATAGGGAAATCATCCGCTATGAAACTGCGGGCATCCGCTAATGGTACTGCGGGAATCCAACCAATCATCAACCCAATATATATATATATATATATATATATATATATATATATATAATAGTTAACCCTAAATAACTAATATATTTTAAACAATCAGAAAGCATTCAACAAGCGACAAACAATTATTTTTAACGAATAAAAACAATTCTAATTAAATAGGTGAGTGAGATTTACTCACCGGAATTTTGCAGTTGTCGAGTATCCCGTTTATTGCCCAATCACCGGCTACGAATCTTTTAGAATGATTTCGTACCTACGATAATTTTATTCAAATTTACTTGTTAACATTTATTTATTGAAATTGATTATTTGAATAAATAAATAAATTTCCTATATGTATATATATTTATATATATATATATATTCTACTTTTATATCTAATTTAAACATCACTAATCCTTTTAAATTAAATATTTAAACCACGATTATATTCCAAATTTCATATTAACAGCTAATGTCATTTCTTTTACAGTATTTCTGTATGTTAATAACATTTTCCAACTTGTTCATTAAATCAAACAATTAAATGAATTTAATTACCTTAATCCCGCAGTTTTTTTTCTTTCCGGCATTTCACCAAACACCATTACTGCTTAATCTTTTCAACACAACTTCAGCTCAATTATTAGATCGAACCCCCTCCAAATAGCTTGCCGGACTCCTGCTCCTTCACTCTGGAAACCACGCTCCGTTTCCCCTTTCTTTTATTTCTCCGTGTATCATGTTTCAGAAGCTTGCTCCACGGTGAACTTCCCATTCCCGCATCCTGGACTTCATCGCGCCCAAAAGACCATCGACCTCCCCCTTTTCTAAGTCTCGGCTCCAATTTACACCTGAATCCCCAACTCATGATGCCCCCTCCTCAATTTCTGCGATGCCCTAACCTATTTTCAGTTCGAACTCGAATCATCGCAAGCCCTCTGAACAACTATCGCGACATTCTGCTCCTCCTGTGCCCATCGCGGTCCTTGATTCCGTGAGCTCGTCGAGTCTTGGATCGACCGTGGCCTTCGATTTGATTCGAGGAATTTTGGTGCAGCTTTGAATTGGTTTTACTGAAGCATGATAACAAAAGAAAGTGAATGCGATTTTAAGGGGAGTGGCTTCGATTAAATAATGAGGAGAAAGGAAACGTAGCATATTTTCCTCCATTCGTTTTTCTACGGTTAAAGAAGGAGAAATGTGTTCGATTTTTTACCTTTCATTTTTCTGATACTTTTATTTCATTTTGAATTAGTTTTTAATTCGAACTGATATCCTTTAAAATATCTTATGCCTCTGAACTATTCTCTGAACCCAACTACTGACATTTTTAGGGTAATACCACTATTTCGGACACACCAGAACGAGCTACGAAGTCTATTTATACCATCTGAATAAGATGTTAATTTAACTTGATATAAATTAAATTCAACAGAATTTATTCTGCGGAAATAAATTAATATTATTATTCGAATTCAAACAGAAGTTTGAATTGATTTTCTGAACTGTTTCTAATTCAGTTTCAACTTCTCGAACTAACGTATTACGATAATTTAATATATTCGATATTAAATCGAAATTGATTATTAAATTGATAACTTAATATAAAAATTCCATTTATATTATCAACTAAATATTTAAAGCCGTATTAAACATTTAAAATTAACCCATGAGAATCCGAGTCATTACAATATTCATTAAAGTTCTATTTTTCCGTTCAGCAATACCATTAGATTCTGGTGAATATGGTGGTGTAAATTCATGGACTATCCCATTAGATTCACAAAACTCTAAAAGTTCAGTTGATTTATATTCACCACCTCTGTCGGATCTTAGTACTTTAATTTTACGATCTAATTGATTTTCAACTGTTGCCTTATATATAAGAAACTTGCTCAGAACTACATCCTTACTTTTTAGTAAGTATATATAAGTATATTTTGAATAATCATCAATAAACATTACAAAGTATTTGTTTCCTCCTCATGAAACTTTACTATGTAAGTCTACAACATCAGTATGCACAAGTCCAAGCAATTCAGTTGTCCTACTTACTAATTTATGTGATTTGCAAGTTAATTTACCTTGCACACATATTTCACACTTATCAACATTCTCATTGTTGCATTTCGAAATAATTCCTAGATTATGTATATTTCGAACATAATTATAGTTAATATGGCCTAATCTACCATGCCATAAGGGTAAAGATTCAACAATATAAGCAGAAACTGATTTTATTAAATTCATTTTGAACATTCCATTACATGAGTACCCTTTTCCAATAAATACATTATTTTTGGACATAACAACACTATCTGATTCACTGACTAACTTAAACCCTCCTTTGTTGAGACGATCTCCAGAAATCAGATTCCTCGTCATTTCTGGAACATGAAATACATCAGCCAAAGTCAGAATTCTCCCTGAAGTAAACTTCAGAGTAATATTCCCAATACCAGCAACTTTGGCATGAACATCATTACCCATTTTGACTTCTTTTAGTTTGCTGCATTCTTTATAAGTCTAAAACTGTGACTTGTCATTACAGATATGAATGGTTGCTCCTGTGTCTAACTACCATCCATCTTCAACTGTAACTGAGTCCGCTTCCTCTACAACAACGACCAATTTAGGTTCGTTTTCAAAATCAGCAACGATGTTAACCTGTTTATTCTTTTCTTTCTCATCTCTTATGTGAATTCTGCATTCTCGGGCATAATGACCAGGTTTCTTACAGTAAAAGCAATCACCTTTGGGCTTCTTGGATTTCTCCTGTTTATTCCCTTTGGAATTATTTTTTCTTTTCTTCCCATTACTATGATTCTTAGAGATTTCTCCCTGAACCACATTTGCTTTTTCTGTTTCCTGATCTTCTTTCTTATCTCTCTTACGAGATTCTTCCTCAATATGTAAATGTCGTATGAGGGATTCCAGAGAGTGTGTTTTTTTTCTCATGCATCAGTTTTTTTTGTAGCATTCCAAGTACTAGGCAATTTTGCAATTACAACTCCTACTTGAAATGCTTCAGGAAGTTCTATTTTTGCATCCTTTAGTTTACTAACAATCAAATTTAATTCATGGGCTTGGGAAACAATATCAACATCATCATTCATCTTATAATTAATATAATTGCTTATTAAAAACTTCTGATTACTTACCTCATCAATGCGGTACTTGACATCCAGAGCCATCCAGAGAGCTTTTGAGCCATCTATAGTTCTGTGTGCACTGTATACTGAATCAGAAAGTGCATTAAGAATGTGCCCTCGACAAAGAAAGTCTTCATTTTTTGCTTTAGCCTTAATTCCTTTAACTCCTTCTTTCGTTGTTCTGAATCTCCAGCCTTTTCTTCAGGAATTGGTTCTAAATCATCACTTATTATATGGTTCAGACCAATGGTAGTAAGAAAGAACATAATTGTTTCCTGCCAACTGTAAAATTATTGCCATCAAATCTTTTTAAGGCGGGTGAGATCCTGATTCATTACTTGGAGTGATTGCGCTGTAATTCTGCTAAGCGATGAATCTTGAATAGAAGACATTCTTGAAAAAAATTTTAATTAATGATTAAGATTTGCTCTAAGACATGAAAGATTCACTGTCTTTCAAGAATGTTTTCCCCTTTCTAAATCACAATGGTTTGATTGAAAACCTTCTTTCAGGATACAATGGAGATTTTCTATGCAAGTTGTGATTACTTGCACAGATCAGAAGCACTTAGAGTTAATTTGATAATGTAGAAGATAGAGGAATTCGAGAAAGAGAATGAAAAGTGAAGTCCGTGATGAGGGAACGCTCTATTATATAGGTGACGAAACATCTGTTCGTCAACAAGTGTGTCCGTTGGATTTAAACTGTAGTGACCGTTGTCTAATGGTTATTCCCATTGGCTGTTGAATTCTAATTCAACAGCACACAAAATATACCGTTTCGGACGGGGCGCTGCCCCGCACCTCGCCAGGGGCACTGCCCTTGGACCCTCGCGACCTGACCGGCCAGGTCGAACCCCATTAGCGGGGGCGTTGCCTCCGCATCCCCACGGGGTTGCCACCCCCGGACCCCCCTCCGTAGGGGATCATATTTGACAAAGGTTTTGGAAAAACTTGCAACAGGGACTGCAAGTTGGGAGAAAGCGATTTTAAATAACTTTAATTTAATGTAGGTATTTGATGTTAAAAACAGAATAAAACAGATTTTGGCAACTCAATGTATGATGGATGCAATGGTATAAATAAACAATAAAGTAAATTGGTTAATACTATTTATGTACATCGTTTACGTTATATATAATATTTTTTATATGATTTACACAATTTTCTATTTAAGTGAAAAAAATTCATCACTTTCCATACATGTTGTATTGTATTTTTTTTGGCAAAGCTTACCTTTTATTAAAGCAATAAGAGGAAAAAAAAAATACATAGCTACATAGGGAACTAATGCAGGGGAATACGGGGAAAACAATTGCCTCAATCACAGGAAGAACAAAAGAAAGAAAAAGAAACACGAACAACCAATTATTACATAGATCTATACAGCCTATAAGAAAAATGCTATCTAATTCTTGGATTTATAGAAAAATTAGCATGCTCCATTCCTTAACTTATTTCATTAGTAAGCCAGATCTTCATAGCCACGTTATTCTTCTTTTGATGAGGCTTAAATATGTTGACATTCCTCTTCTTCCCTACGCAATGCACAAACTTCTTCACAATGAAAGTATTCAATCATTTCCTTTCTTCTTTGCAGCATATCTGCTTGTACATGTTGTCCCAATTGTCTTCAGCAATAGTCACATTATTCCGTCCAGCTTTCATCTTTATAAAGTCCCGTAACCCTTTAAATACATGGAAGTGAAAGAAAAAATGTTCCAGAGTTTCAGGTAGCACTAAACAATAAACATAGCTTCCTTCAATATTTTGTCCTCTGCTGATCAAGATGTCTTCCGTAAGTAATGCACCATTGAGAAATTTCCATAGAAAAGGTTCTCTTTCGTTAGGTTGTTGTTTTTCCACACCCTTTTTCCTCCATCTCTAGTTCTCCATTTCAATTACATTGGTTAAGTAGTCATATATTTTCTTGATCTTGAAACAATCTCCTTCATGACCCCAACAAGCTACATCATCAAGTTGTGAAGTAGAAAATTTGTCCCTAACACTACGCCATAGATTGATACTGCAACACCAGAGAAATGATGTAGGAAATGCCAAAAAATGTTGCTATAGGCAAAAAATGATCTGTGGCAACACTTTCTCGGTGTTGTATTTTGTCGCGTTGCCATAGAGTCAAAGGCAAGACCTTTGCGACCAATGACAACATGTTCAAGGTGATGCCATAGATGTTAATTTTACTTAAAAGTGGGCCCAACGTTATTTATAGCAACACTTTTACCATCCAATGACAACACTTTTACATGATTAAATATTTATTTAATAGAATAGTAATGCACATAATTTGAATTCAAACAATGTTTTATTTCTACAACTGAATAATACAAATTTCTGACTCCATCTATTTAAAACTTAATGATTTACTACAATACTGATTATTCACATATACAGATATTTCTCATTACATCACTTAATTCACTTATTACATATGCTGTTCAATTTATACAGACACTAACACTGACAAATATATGCCGAGCCGAAGGCGAGCTGAGTGCCGAGCCGAAGACGAACCGAGAAGAGGTCCGAGAGTAGCGCCGGTGCGGGTCCGGGGCCCCACAGTCCCGGGGGCACCGCCCGATTCATCCGATTTTGGAGGAATAAGCCTTCTTTGAAACACTGCACACATAGTCCATCATCACCCAATGCCTTAAAAAACAACAACAAACATTAAACTTCAAATCTTCCGCTTCTGTACACACTTACATCCTCTGCGACCACAAACACATTGTGTCACCTTGTCTGCACTTATCCTCTTGAGCACCACCTCAAAACATACCGTGCATACTGCACTTATCAAAGCTACACGTCATCGCTTATCATGCATACTGCACCACTTCTTCTGTAGTTTATAAGTTTCATTCCAGTTCCAAACAATAGGATACGATCACACCTAATAATACATAAATATCAAGTTATTATCAAACAAAACCAAAAAAACAGTTGGATGTAGTGAAGTAGAGAAAACAAGAGGATGCATACATACGAGTTTGTATGCTATTTCATTCCAGTTCCAATTCCAAACAATAGGATCCTTAGTTCTCGCTTTAGCTGCAGTAAGATTCAAGTAAAGGCCTTTAAGTACTGCACATACATACATACAATGTATGCGTTGACGTATTCTGATCAATAAAATAAGCTTACTTAATCGCCTTCAAATAATTCAAACCAGTTCTTCATTTGAGTTTGGATGTTGTTTCATATAACAAGTTGAAGGTTAAACTGGAGAGAGACCAAAGTGCAGCATATACAAGTGCACAATAACTCTGTAAACTCACAAGCAAGTTAGCAGCAGTTCAAACAATTTAATAAACTCTCAGAGTTTATCTTTGAATCTACCAATATAAAGATTTGCCCAACATTCATCTCCCGTTAATCAACATATAATTTCAGAATTTTAATTCCAGAAAATCCAATTTCAGTCAATTCTTTCATCACTAAATTAATTTCCAAAAAAATTGAACATTTTAAACTTGACGAAAATCGGAGCTACAAATCACAACCAAATATAATGTTGATTTACTTGACGAAAATCGGAGCTACAAATCACAACCAAATATAATGTTGAAATCAGAGATTATTTAGGGATTTAAACCCTATAAATTCACACGAATTCATCATAGGAAAAGGTGGGATTGAAATCGAACAATAAACAATAATCAAAAGCAAAAATGGGAAAAATCACGTACTAATTTCAAAGATCGATTTCATCTCTACAAGGCTAGAATTGAAGATTATCAGAGCACCAGTAGCATTCGAGAAATCGATGACGAGAGAAGCAGTTGTAATTCAAAGCAATCAGAGGATCAACTCGAATTAAAGAAATCGAAGTCGCGATTTGTTGAAGAGGGCAAAACCCTAGTTTTCGATCGACCATTAAAGTGGAAGCCGAATGTATTTTTTCTCAAGTGAAATTAGCTTGAATTATGTTCCAGTGGAAAAAGGAAAATTTGGGACAAAAAAGCTGAGGCGGTGAAGGAAAACCAGAATGACACGGATCAGTAACGTGAACCGTTGGATTGTGTTGATGCGAATTGATAATTTTATTGATACGACTACTGGAACACATGGTTGATAACTATGCTAACAGATTGAAGCATGCGTTGCAATAGACAAAAATCAACATAGCTATAACAACATTTTAACTGGCAACACCTTGGATTTTCGTTGCAGTAGGTCATCTATGGCGTAGTGTGACCAGGTCAGTGGTGGACACGTGGCAGTAGATCTTAGTTTGCAGAATGGTGGGATGACCACACTAGAGCAGTAGAATATGTCATTTAGCTAATATCTTGGCCTGGAGACGGTATTCTCGGAGTAGGAGCAAGGCTATAGGGACCGTTCTCTGGCTCGACATGCCTCGGATCGATATTTTTGATCCGAAAGTTCTTCAATTCGGGACCGAGTTCTTCTTTGAATCCCACTTTGAGTAGTACGTCTTTATGGACTTGGATCTCAACACTAGCTGAAACCTCTTTAAACCGAAATGTGTCGAACCGAGACTCTTTGACTCAAAAATGCATCGATCTGGGCATGAACTGATCCGGGAGGTATCGTTATTTTGATTTTTTGAGCCGAGGTAAAGTCGAACTGAGAGGGTGTCTTTGTGCTTTTGTAGCATGTTCCACTTGAGTCATATACTTCGTAATTATGAACTGAGAGGCCCTATCTTTTGATCTTTTAAATATTAATATGTATGCTATAGTTTCATGCCATTGACTCATTTCTCCCATCTCCTCTTCTTTTCATATATCATATCATGCCTTAGTATAAATAGTGAATTAAGGCATAAATTTTTCCGATGTGGGACTTAGTGATTTTGCCAAATTCATTTATTCATTCTTCCAACAGAGAACACACTGAAAACTCGTGTAATTCGGAGACCATAACCCTATGTGTGTGTGTGTGTATATATATATATATATATATATATATATATTAATATTTTTAGTTCGGTCCTTCAACAAACCAAAATTATTACTTCGGTATCTACACATTATTATATTACATGACAATTATACCCTTAAAGCCCTCAGATATTAATTTCAAGCTAGATCATGTATTCGGACTTGGTCATAAGATAGCCAATACATTAGCATATGTAGCCCCAATAAGTTGATTATTTCCAACACATTCAAGTCTTTGGCGGCCTTGTCAAATGGCAGATCAACAACATTCTACGGAATTTGGAAGAATAAATGTGGCTAATTAAAAAAGAGTCTAAACATGATAGTGATGCATTTGATGAACATATTATTGTTATGAAATTTCATTACTTAGATTTCATAGTGTTAGTTACTAGTTCGCTTTAGTATCAAAACAAAATGATGTCTAATTTAATCGTATCATAAGAACTTGCAATATATCTTTATTTTAAACTTTAAGCGGTTAGATGTTTCAAAAGTTCAATACTCCCAAAATATATATATATATATATATATATATATATATATATATATATATATATATATATATATATATATATATATATATATGGAGCAGTGTGAGATTTTATATGTCCTCTTCACTTTGATAAGATGTAAAACTAAAATAAAATCGGACTTCTTTTCATCAAATCTGTTGTTCTTTAGTTTGGCAACCTTATTGAATATGCCCATGTCTGCCTAGTTAGTATCCACTATGAAAGACATTTAAGTCTGTTTGGAAAGTTGGAAGGCTCGGGCTCTTAAGCTTTTATGCACCCGAAGAGATAAATTTACAAATAGAAGGAAGAAATGGAATACCAAGACTTCAAAAAGGAAAATAATAACAATAATTACATAAGATCTTATCTTTGACTTCACATTTGATCTTCACGTCCCATTTGTTGTAACTAGCTATTACATCCTAAAATTTATCTGTTTCTTTGTCTGCAGAGTAGAGACAGTTTATGGTGCCCAAGACCTGGATAAATTAATAACAATAAAACTGTCATTTCTACTTTTCTACATCGCCTACCTCTACCTATTAGCTTAATTACTCGCTCGGATTGATTATGCACCAAGCATGGTAGGATTATATTCAGTATACAATTCAGAAGTTGTAATTAATTAGCAGCTGACTGTGACATTTTATCCCAAGCTGGAGTTAATTAATTAGCTATCAGCATTTTTTATATGAAAAACAAGTGTTGATTAATGGATTTAAGCACTAGTGAAGAAGAGAAAAACACATAAATGCATTGGCTTTCTGGGTATTAACAAGGAAAAAGCTAGAGAGTGCAATCTTAGGGTCTTATTGGGAAAAGATATTTAGGCATTGGTTTGAGGTAGCTCACTTTATTTAACATTCAGATATTATAGGATCTCCTTATTTGTCTTCTTACTTCATCTTGTGCTTCTCTCGTCAACACTAGCTACTTGGCTAACTCTACATTGCTCATATCTGGGGAATGTATTATCCATTATAGTAATATTCTGCAAATATATATATATATATATATATATATATATATATATATATATATATATATATATATATATATATATAGACACACACACACACACACACACACACACACACACACACCATAGAACGAGTTAACCACTTAGGAGCTAAGGCTTATGGCATAACTTTTCCATTTGTCCTATATAATTAGTTTCACATTTCGTTAATAAGCAAAAAAGGTGCTTTAAGTATCTCACTGCAGACTGGTCGATTCATGCACATTCCCTTTATTGTGGTTGCTGTCTTAGTCTTTTTAAACTGTTATGGCAATTGCTCCACTGAAGAATTATCTAAAAGCCTGTTAATCTCTAGACCTGGTGCAAAATCCTTTGCTTGCCAAATACAATGTTTTAATTTGGAATTGAATTAGCACCAAACTTGGTGGGCAACGGTGATATTGTATCCAAGTATAGCACTCATGTGATGAGTTAGGGGATCTAACTCGTAACCTTTATGATCTTCGTTTGAAGCGTTGTACTTCTAACCACTTCAGTTGGTGGTGACAATTTGAGCTAATTGTTATATAGCAAAAGAATATACACATTATGGAAATTGTTCATATTCACCTTAACAAACCGAAACATTAGTTATGCATTCTGTTTAAAGTACATTCTCAATACATGCATACATTAAAAATATTCATATATTATATGCCACTCTTAAGAAGTCAACAATTGGTGCTTCTATTCATAGCAATTATGTAGATGCATGATGCATCCACTCACAATATTTTGGGACTCCGCAGTTGATTGTATCCATTATATCCGTTCAACCAAATAACTGCTAATAAACACCATAGAGTTAAAACTTATATATAGGATTGTTTAACTAATGTGCAGTGCTCAATGATCAAAAAGTCAAGCCACTGGTGATGACGATTGACATATGCCCTTATGGACTCAATGAAATGATGAATTTACATCAAAGAAAAGTTTGACATATACCATGAGCGGGCCCTTGATAGATTCATAATAGAATGGTATCTCTAGCATCTAACTGTTAGAATATCTAATGCACACTGTGTTTATATCATCGACCCGTTTATAATAGGTTTGTAGCAAAATACAAAGGGCTGTAAAAAATATGGGCCGGACTGCCCGATGTTCGCCTCCCTCCGAGACTGTAAGGCATTTGGTCCGTGTTCGTACAATCCCCACACGAATTATGACAAGAAAAATGTACAAAAATAAGTCTATTTGAAAATGTCTATTGTTTATTCTGTTGTTCAAACATTGTTCGTTATGTTTTCCGGTTTCGTGCAAACAATGAATGAGCTTAATACTTATATGGTTCGTTTTTTATTCGAATCTCTTATAGAGCAGGACTGTTGCTAAAAGCACTTCAATTTGTGTTTTCTAACATCATAGCGTGTAGCCAAAAACAAAAGGATTGGTTGTTTTTAGTTCCACATGGTGCATGGTCATGCTCGACCCTGGGCATAGGCGGGCCAGATGGCCGCATAGGGCCTCGGACCTGGGAGGAGGAGGAGGAGGAAGGGGAAGCGAGGCCTCAAACATTCCTGGTTTTTATATTTAAAATCGATACACCAATTAGTTGTGTAAAGCTTTAGTTGCTTAGTGGTAGCAATTTGAACTCGTATCTTAGCCATCATGGGTTCAATCCTCCCAATGTAAATCTTGTGGTTTTTATTTTTTCTTCCTTTGGTTACCTTCTGTTAATCTTGGGCCACGATTTTTTTTTTTTTTTACCTAGGGCCTCAGCCAACCCAGGGCCGGCTCTGTGCCTGGTGTGATGCTAGAGGCACCGTGTTTTTGGCTGTCACACCATGGTGTTGATATAACATACTAAATAAATTATTGTTAATGATGTTTTCGACCTTTTGTTACCGTTAAATCTACAATTATGTCCGTAAATACCGTTGCCATATAGATCAAGTTGGTGTATCAATTTTTGTAATTATTATTGATGGTTAGGAAATGGTTCATAATGGTAAAAGTAAAACTACTGGTACCATACCCATAATAGAATCAGTGCATGTTTTTATGGACTAAATTTGAGTTCTTCCTTGAGCTGACCTGAATAAGGCTAACTTCTTTGTGTTGAGTTTCGCCATTCCCTGCGTACCGAACGCGCTTCACCGTGTCTATCGGAGTCAACGGTTGAAGTCTCTCATGCCGACGTCCCGATTGAACATCCCCCATCGCCTCCATCGAGCATAATTTTTGGTATTGGCAAGCACTTATTGTAACAAAAGGAATCCCCTAATATTACATGCCACCAATATCATATATATATCACGATCTTTCTTAATATCTTACGATGTGGGACAATTCTCCCGTTCAATCCAAACATCCACTTCATTTCAATGTGAGCCACACCTAACAATCTCCACCTTGGCGAGCATTGCTCAAGTCACCTTAGAGTTACACCTTGAGTTCTCTTCACAGTTGGCTAGGCTGATACCCCGAGTTCTCATAAGCAGTGGCGTCAAGCTGTTTTTACCATTGTATCTCCACCTTGACGAGCATCTCATGCTCAAGCCCCTTTGGAGTCATGCTTCGGTCATGCTACACATACCGGTGCCCTCGAACCATTGAGCTCTGATACCATGTTGAGTTTTGGCATTCCCTGCGTATCGTAGGCACTTCACCGTGTCTATCGGAGTCAACGGTCGAAGTCTCTCATGCTGGCGTCCCGATTGAACATCCCCCATCGCCTCCATCGAGCATATAATTTGGTATTGGCAAGCACTTATTGTAACAAAAGGAATCCCCCAATGTTACATGCCACCAATACCATATATATATCACGATCTTTCTTAATATCTTGCGATGTGGGACAATTCTTCCGTTCAATTCACGCACTCGCTCCATTCCAATGTGAGTCACACCTAACACTTTGGATTCAAAGCAACATCGTTATCTGATTTATGTGGCCAAAGAAGAGTCATGTATGATGACAACAGGTATGTGGAATAACATTTTGGCAAACTTATTACAGTTGGAACCTTTTGTAATGGTAGTTACTTGAAAATTGAAATGTTTTTGTTTCTTGGATCATGAATTGGCCACGATGTATGAGTTGTGGAAGATCAGGGTTGATAAATCAAATAGAATGATCAAAATACTTTTATAAGCCTGAAGTAAAAACGGGGGCAAGAGCTTTTATGGAATTTGGAAGAATAAACGTGACTAAAAGAGTTTGTTGGTGAGAACATGATATATGGTAATGCATTTGATAAACATTTTATTGTTATCAAATGTCATTAGTTAAATTTGATATATAGTGTCAATTGTTAGTTCGCTTTTAGTATTAATACAAAGTGATGTTTAATTCAGTCGTATCATAAGTACTTGCATGCTATCTTTATTTTAAAGTTCGAACTGTTAGATGTTTCAAAAGTTTAATTCTCCCATAAAAATAGAGCAATTTGAGATTTAATATATCCTTTTCACTTTGATAAGGCGTGAAACTAAAATAAATTAGGACTTCTCTTCAACAAAACTGTTATTCTTTAGTTTGGCAACTTTATTGAATATATCCATGCTGTTTTGAAAATTATGCAAATTGGATTTGTGAAGAAAACAAATAAAATGTAGAAATGGTAAAACCATAGTTTTCATAACCGTGCCGTCCATCGAACCGTGACAGTTCAAGGTCGAAGGTTTTGAAGGTCCGACCGGTCGAACCGTAAAAACCGTGCGCGTAAGAAATCATATATATTTGTAAATATAGTCAATGAGTTATGCTACTACGAACAGTTTTGAAGGAAAAAAAAAATGATGTTCAGCTGGCACCTTAAGTCCCACATCTTAGAAAAAGCATTAGTACATACAATTTTCCTCTATAAATATGTTCCCTGCTTTAGTTTATCAAGTGCAGCAGCTTTTTAAGCAGCTTTTCATGCGTTATTGGGTTCACGTGCATGAATGCTGGGTGTACTATGAAATAAAACGTTGTTCCTTTGGTTTGGTTTCCGGTTTAATAAGTAAATAAAACCGTGGTTTTTGGGGTTGAACCGCGGTTTTTGCGGTTAAAAGAAAATTGCGGTTTAATCAATTTCCGGACCGAAGTAGCTGGCGGTTCACGGTTCAACCTGGTTGAACCGCCGGTTCGGTTCGGTCATTAAAACAAGGGGTAAAACACACAAATTTGGTAACGGAGTTCAACCAATTATGCCTACGTCTCCGGGCTGCTGGGCTGCTGCAGATCTTTTATTTTAAAGAATATTACGAAGTGATTACACAAATCACTCAACACTCAATCTCACTTTTAGCTTGTTTCCTTTTCTTTTTACTGAATTTGAGATGAGTTGAAATTTATGAAGAAGAAGATGTATTTATAGGATGAGAATTGATGGAGGTTGGTGACTTGGTTGGTGGTAGCCCCATGTTTATTACATGGGCTGCTGGCAGGCTGCAGCAGCTCCATGTTTATTACATGGGCTGCTGGCTGCAGCAGCAGCCATTCTAACACATGTCATATAATAAACATGTTCGAATCTGCTTAGTATTCGCAATGAAACACACGTAAATCTATTTTTAGAAGCCTTTTGGTCGAAATTTCAATTAAGAACCACTATATGATGGTTATATGCAAAAAATATCAATCATTTGGAAAGTTGGAAGGCTCAGGCTTTTAAGCTTTTATGCACCCAAAAGAGATAAACATATAGATAGAAGGAAGAAACTGAATATCAAAATTTCAAAAATAAAATAAAATAAAAACATAAGATCTTATCTTTGATTTCACATTTGATCTTGTCCCATTGTTGTAACTAGCTATTACATCCTAAAATTTATCTGTTTCTTTGTCTGCAGAGTCTCGACAGTTTATAGTGCTTGAGACCTGCATAAATCAATTAAATTGCTAGTAAAGTAGTACATGTGAAAACGTATGCTATTCTTCAATTGATTCAATGGTCAGATAGATGTATGGCTTAGTGAAGAAACATACATCAGGTATATAAATGTTTGATACATTCCTTTCCAGTCTCAGTTTATTAGTGGCATTTTAGTTGTATTGTGCTTTGTTCAATAACAATAGATTTTTGTTTTCCGTTTTTCTACATCGCCTATACCTACATATTATAGCTTAATAACTCCATTGGATTGATTATGGACCTAGCATGGTAGGATCATAGTCATGTATAATTCAGAAATTGTAATTCATTAGCTGATTGTGACACTTTATCCCAAGCTGGAGATGAACATGCATATGTTATGACTCATTGATTTTCAATCTTTTTGGTTTTCATATCGTTCTTACAGTATAATTTATGCTCGTATCTCCCCCGACTTGTACTATTTTCGTAATCTATTGCTTGTCTAGTTAACATCAAGCTTTAGCTGGCATAATATGATTAATATCTAATATTTGGTGATTGATAATTTTTTTGGTAATTAGCCTAATTTATATATGATCAACTTCAAGACTTACCTGTAAAAGACAAAAATTCTCAACTTACATGCCATCAATGATTCAATATCATATATACACCAGGTTATATGAAGTTGCGGTTGCTCGTAAAGTCATGATTCTCTTGTGGGCTAAAGCCTAAAATCAGATATGAAGGCATAGAGTTATAGAAGGTGACATTTGATGTTTAACTACACCATTGTTTTATTATGATAATTCATATGACGGGAGAAACTAACTGCTAAATGATAAATGGGGACTATACACATATCTGTTTTTGTGTGACCCATCTATCTACATCAACTGTTTTCCATTTGTTCATGTTCCCAAGTCACATTAACGCATATTACAAATGAAATAAAGGTTTTTGTCATAATCATGTAAAGTGGTCCTTCAATATTACTATTAAGGTACCAATTGGCCAGGTTTGCTTGCGTGTAAAGAACCGAATTATAGAGAAGAAGAACACTGTCTTTTATTTTAATTCTGAGATTTTGGGATCTTGCTTTTCCTTCTTTGGTTTTATTTCTCTTGTTTTTTTAGTCGGTGCACCTGCCAACTGTGTGCGTCATGGTATTTCTATTTTGGTTGGTTGCTTAATTTATCAGGATGCATTTGTATTTGGGACATGCCTTTGAAATTCAGGATTCAATACATCTATCAGTTAATGGTAGTTTTTCATTCATTCATTCAGTTATTATTTTTTCCATTCATCATTTTGCTTCTCTTTAGATTTTTAACCAGTGTAAAGCCTTTTAAAAATAAAAATAAGTTGCCTATCAGTAGACATAATGGTATTGCACAAAATATAAAAAGTGAAAGCTGAACTGGTAGTATCGTGTGAATTAACAGGTTGTTTAATTGAGTTTTAAGTTGGCTCAGCACTCAGTGTGACAATGTGTTTCATTTTGTCATCCTTGTCTATGGCACTGAAAAACTCGATTTTTTTGCCTAGTCTATGCTTAAGGGGGTGGCCCTGAACAACATGCACTAACTATACCCACATTTGAATCATGACAAAGCTACAGTGTTTTACTTCATTGCATGGTGCGTGTCTTATGCTAGAATGACAGCTGGTTCAATCTAAAGTACGTAAATGACATATAATCGAAATTGAAGTCTTCTAATTTGAATAAGCAATAACTATTTGATGGTGTTCACGCATAGCATGCCACTATTTGGCATTAATGCAAGTTTACTCGACCTCTTTTTTCTTCACCTGCATGATTGCTAATCTATAATTACAAAGAACATGTTTTTAAAAGAAAAAATTGTAGCAGTAAATATTACTTGAGCATCAAATATGAAAAAGTTGAATCTTTATCATAATGCGGTTGCGAGAGCAAATCCTCTGTACCCAAAATCTCATATTTCTTTGTTTTCAACCAGTCAGAACTCTTGTTTTTCATCCTTTTGCAATTAAGTCAGAGAGAAAAAAAATGACTTAATTGCAAAAAGGTGGAATTCAGAGGATTCTAATTGGTTGGAGATAGGATATAGAGAATTTTGGGTAAAAGGGATTTGATTTGTCATAATGCAAATGAGTATTATGTCATAAATACAAAATCATATCTCTCTCGCACTCTCCATCCCTCCATCCCTCTCTCCCTCTCTCCCTCTCTTATATATATATATATATATATATATATATATATATAGCAAGCGACATCTTCTAAAAAATATATATACGTAAGCGTTCGGTTGAACCCCAAAAATAAAGCATCCAAAATGCCTCCTGATTTCCATCAAGTATTTAAAGTAAAATTAGTGAGTGGGAGGTGAGAGAATGAGTAGAAGTAGAGAGAACATAAGTGTGGTGCAAAAATAGGAAGGCCAAAGTGGTGCTCCACTATTTCGGATGTCATTGAACCTCCTTTATATATATATATATATATATATATATATATATATATATATATATATAAAGCGTTCCGTTGCACCCCAAAAATGAAGCACCCTAAAAGCTCCATGATTTCCACCTCTCATTTATATTAAAAAAAGTGAGTGGGAAGAAAGAGAGTTAGTGGGAAATGAATGGTGGAAAAGTGGTAGGCTAAAGGGGTGCTCACTATTTGGGGTGTCATTGAACCTGCCTCTCTCTCTCTCTCTCTCTCTCTATATATATATATATATATATATATATATATATATATATATATATTGAAAACCCAGTAGAATCTGGTAAGCCGGTCTCCTAAGGAAGGTACAATAAACCCGTCCGCTAATCCAAACCCCCATACCCCCGGGTATATTTATGTTGGATGGGAAGCGCATGGTAGGAATCGAACTCGCGACCTTTTATCAGGAAGTTAGGCCTCCTTTCCACTGCGCCGCACCCATGGACCATATATATATATATATATATATATATATATATATATATATACACACACACACACACATACACACACACGCAAATCACAATTGTGGACAATAAATTATCTATGTAAACTCATTTTTGTATAGGGAGATTGTTACTATATTTGTGTGATATTTGAACGTGAAGGCAAGGATTATTTGGTGCTTATACAAAAGATTTTTGACATATATGAAGAAAACTTTGGGGTCAAATTTACTTGGGTGTCAAGAAAACTTGGTATGAAGCAATTCATTCTATAAAAGGTCTACTTAACATCTTTATTAGGTATGGAAAATTTGCACTACAAGAGAAACAATGTATACCAACGACTAGCGGCGGTCGTTGGTATAGCCATTGGAAGCCGTTGGTATGTCCATTGGTATACGGATCAACGGTTTCCAATGACTTCCAATGCAATCAACGCTTATTTTCCAACGGCTTCCGACTAGATAACTTGGCCACGTGGTTTTTATTTCTGGCCAGATAGCTGTTGGAAAATTTTGGAAACCGTTGAAATCTATCGCCGATTGCCGTTGGAGGACATTGAAATAAGGTGACCAATAAGTTGTTGATCGCCGTTGGTTACCGTTGAAAATCTAGGTATTTTTTCTTCAGATTTGAATCTGAGCACTTTTAGCCACACGCAGTATATAAATCATCAAAACTGCTCCATTTCGAGCGTATAAATCTCAATCTCAATCATATATACACCAAAACACAACATTATACTAAAATCAAACACAAAACACATACCATAAACCAATATTTACATAAAAACAACTCAATATATAACCCATGTCCAAACCATCATCAACAAAACATCCAACAACATGTCTAAACCATCACCATCAAAACATCCAACACCATCTCCATAACATCATCACCAACACTGCATCCATATATACAAACATCATAAATGTATCAAGCCTCACCAACCCTAAAAATATATATAACATAACACAAACTAACCTCAACTCTCTCCACCAGAAGATGAAGGTGGCGTACCATACCGAGAAATGAACTCCTCCAGCTACTGGTTAAGCTGCTCCATCTGCTCTTAGCAGCAACGATCACGCTCATGAAGCTCTGCAATCTGTGCTCGGAGTTGTACGATCACCTCCTTGTCCTGAACCCTCTGGTACATCTGCTGAGATATCTGAACCTGCATATAATTTTAATTTTTCAGTATTTCATAATAGCACATATAATTGAATACTTGGGTAAATTCACATATAATTGAACACTTCTATTTTATTTCACATAATAGTATTAGAAATAAGATTAATCACTTCTTGATTTGTACTATTCGTTAAAACTAAAATGATCCATTCCTTTATTGTGTAGTTATCTTATTCATAGTACTCATTACGTTGTAGTGTTCATTAGTAGAAATTGTATGCAACTCTATACACATCAATAAAGGCATATGTTAGTTATTCCATACCTTATAAATTAACTTAATTAAATGAACTATTTTATTTCACTATTCTATCAATGTTCAACATTTAAATAGCCATCGGAAATTATAAAATTGCTCCTACATTTTTTTCACCGACTTTCAAGCTAATGTGGACTATATAATATGATGATATATAGGTTCATATTATATTTTCAGTATTTCATAATAGCAATTCGAGAAATTTCTATTTTTATTATAAATTTTAGTTTCTATACCTTTAGATTGCCAAAACCTTATCATCTGTTCCGGGTAGGTGGATCCATGACAGTATCAAAAATCCTATCCTTATCCGCCTTAGTCAACTCAGTCCTCCCACTGGATTCCAGCATCTGTGTCCTTTGTTCCTGAAATTTCTCCTATTAAAAAAACAATTGAATTTAGATTACACTATTTTAATTAAATCGTAACTTTAGCTTAACTATGTTATAGTTACATATACCTGACGCGCCTTGGCATCGTGGTCCCAATAGTAGGAAACTGAGCTAGTATCATCAACCTGACTCAATGCATGTGTATGCTCAAATACATCACAGTACGACACAGGAGCACCACGTTGTTTTTCCTGAAATAAGCATATATATATATATACGTGTAAATTAAAACTTAAAGTTAAATCAATTATTAATTTTGACAACTTATAAATTAAAATCTCTAACTATGTAATTAATAAATATACCAGGTCCTCGCGATGGTGCTGAAACGACTTGGACCCACCGCGATGCGTAACCGGATTCTTACTCATGTTTGCTGCATTTCTCGCAGACTTGGACTATATATTTAAATTTACATAAAAATGTTTTATTCTAAATTTTATATTGATTGAATAGAACAATTTAAATTAAACATGTAGTAAATTTATTTGAAACTCCTAATTACTATTCCAATAAGTATGTAGGTCGTCCCACACCTTACCGCTCATCCAATCCGGTTTTTTTTCACCTGATTTTATGTTGTTTATCGTCTCTCTGTAATTTTTTGCCACTTTGTTGTTCCAGTGGCGCTTGACGAGCTCCTCATCAGTCTCCCGTAGATCCACAGCTCCCTGCGTTTTTTTTAAGTAGCATAAATATGAACTGATCAAATAGGAGCATGACTACTTAATATAATAAATGATATATCACACGTACGTACCACAAAATCCTACCATATTGTCTCCTTGACCGGGACGGGTATCGACGTCCACGTGGGCCAACATCCAGTCATACGAGCTTGATAAACGCGTCTTGATGTAGAAAAGACTGTGTTCGAAGGCTCCAACTCAAAACCCCTGTGTTGAATAAAAAAAACATTTCATGCCTGTTGGAACAACAATGTATATAATTTATTGTACAAAAATTAAATTTATACTAGCAACTAATTAATACTTACCCTTTGCTGGCTTTTGGCACAAGCCACAACGGAGGATGGGATAGCCCCTGCGATGGACCACTACTATCGCCACCTGCAAGATCTTGTGACGTCATACCTGTTACAGACAACAACATAACATAACGTAAAGGAGCTATGTAAAACAAATAGTATGAGATAACATAAGAGTACTATGCGATATAAATAATATGACATGACATAACATAAATAACACACTGGATGACAAGTTAAGAAAAAGGAAAGGCTATGATTCTTTATGTTACTAGATGACATGACATAACATATTTTTTTATTTATGACATGTTACTTGTAAATAGATAACATAAGAAATATCTATAAAAGTATGTTAACATAAAAAAAAGAATCATAGTCTTTCATACTTGTTAATAGAAATAAAAATATGTTACTTAGGCATAACATAAAAATAAATATGAGTTTGATTCTCACTATGCGATGTCTAGCTTACTATACTATACATAACATAAAATTACCTTTTTAAAATGAGGATTATTGGTTAGTCCTCGTCACTTTTGGATTCTGACTCTATTTCCTCCTTTATATATGGTTCATCTGTAGTCTCAAATACTTCAATTATTTCATTCGAGTCATCGTTTAGAGGTCCAAATTATGTTTGATCATCGGTTATTACTATTCTTCTATTTTCCTCTACATCTGCTTGATAAGCTTGGTCGTCTGCAATATTATGTCCATCAAATGTAACCTTGCCTTTGTTTTAAAAACAGCCCACATTCTGTTTTGTCTCTTCTTATAGATGGATAGGGAGCGTAATATACTCGAAGAGCTTGTTTGGCAAGTACAAAAAGATCGTACTTATAATAACGGGAAGTATACCCTACTTCTATAAGATTATATTTTGGGTGCACATTGATTCCAAAACCTGGAGCGTTGCTGAACCAGTTGCATTTAAGTAAAAGTACTTCTTCCACAGGTCGTGTGAAATATGTCAATTGCAGAATCTGGGTTAGCATGCCATAAAATCGTGTATATGGTCATTTGGATCATCACTACCTTTAACAAATACACCACTATTGTCAGTTAAATTTTCAACACCATATTCTGTAGTGCTAAATTTATATCCATTGACAAAGTATATTGGATATGTCTTGACATTACTTCTTTATGGTCTCATTGCTAAATGTTTCAATCCTTCATCCACAACACAATTTGTTGGATCAAAAACATAAATAGTAAACTAACTAGTGAATTCTTTATTGATATCGCCGTTTAGATACTGTGATTCATAAATGTTGCAATTATAGGAAAAATATTACATATATGATATATAGATGTATAAGTTCAATGCCTAATGAACGATGCAACTTTAGTGCAATTGAGAAAAATATATGTGTGTGTTGCATTATAATCTTTATCATTCAGCCACTCTGCCACACGTTTACCAGAAGGTCGACCATGTTTTTTAAAAATAGATAAAGTCGCTTGACAGTCATCTTGATCAATGCCTTCAACATTACACAGTACTTACAAATAATATGTTCACATGATCACTAAAATAATGAGAGAAAAAACAAAGCTTCTTTTTCGATGTATGATTTGCAAATAAAACCTTCAACTCGAGCTTTCTGCCACACTTTTTTCTTTATATGATTTAAATATCTATTCAGAATTATTGTACATTATTTTTTTATACATTTCATTAAACAATATTTAATTTAATAAATATTAATATACCTTTCAAATGTATACATCCATCTATATTGAATAGGCCCTCGAAGACGTGCTTCTAATGGAAGATGAATAGGTAAATGCTCCATAATATTGAAAAAACATGGAGGAAATAATTTTTCCAGTTTGTAGAGCAATATGGGGATTTCTTCCTCTAGTTTATGTAGACAATCAATTTTTAATGTAGTAGAACAAATCTCTTTATAGAACAAACCAAGTTCCGTTACAACAGTGCAAACTTTTATGGGCAACAGTTCTTTGAAAGCGACTGGCAATAAATTTTCCATCATAACATGACAGTCGTGGCTTTTTATCCAGTGAAGTTTATTATTTTTGTATTTGACACATCTACGAAGATTGAAAGATATACCATATGGGAATCTTAATTCTTTCATCCATTTTAGAATTATTTTAACTTGATTACTGTCCAGTTCATAGCATGCTTTCGGTTTTTTGGTGTCATTTGGCTTTATATGAAGCTCGGGATGATTACATATTACTTCGATATCATGTCTTGATTTCAAATCATCTTTTGTCTTCCTTTTGACATTTAAAATTGTATTAAATACATTGTCAAACAAGTTTTTTTCATTATGCATCACATCAATATTATGACGAATTAGGAGATCTTTCCAATAAGGAAACTCCCAAAATATACTTTGTTTCCACCAATTATGAATCATTGATGTACCTTGAATTTCTATATGTACTCCGGTTTCATGGATCTTTGGATAATCTTGTACAAGTTCATAAATTTCTTCACTTGTCCATATTCTAGGTGGTCTCATAGTTTCATGGCTATTAAATGTTAAAAAAAATTCTTATCTCTTCTAAAAGGTTGATTAATATGAAGAAAACATCTATGACAGTCAAACCATGAAATTTTCTTTCCAATAGGTAAAGAAAATGCTCTTGTTTCTTCCATGCAGTACGGACAACCTAGACGACTAACCGTACTCCTTCCTATGTTAACGTATGTGCCTTCTTATTGTGTTCCCACACTGTGCCATCTCATATGTTGTGCGGTTATAGAAGATGCATATAACCATTGAAGTCTAGGAATAATAGGTAAATAATGCATACGTTTATACGGGACTTCTTTCCCTTTTTCTTTCTTGGTTTGTATCTTTCTTCATTACATATTTTACAATTCTCAATATTGATATCTTCCTTCCAAAATAGCATGCAACCCTTTAGACATGTATCTATTTTTTGATACGGTAAACCAAAGGCCGACATCATTTTTTTTACTTCATAATGATTTTTGCACATTAAATTATTGGGAGGCATATGCCGCTTCACAGCTTGTACAACAACCGTAGATCCAGCTTCTGTGTGGTTGTATCTAGATTTCATCGCAATGTATTCATTAGTTACTGATAATTGAGTTCCGCTTTCACAGCCTTCCCTAGGGGTCTTTTCGCAACATCTAATAAATTATATATTTTTTGGCTTTAATATTTGGTTATTCTTCATCATTACCATCGTCATCATTAAATTGTTGAACTGGGAACATTGAACGTGCAACATCTTCAACCATTTGTACTACGAGATTCGTCGTAGCAATTTCATTATTCACTATCTCCTCAACTTGTATAGAAGTATATGCTAACGGTTCTCTATGAAGATTCCAAACCAAATAGTTCGACATAAAACCGTACTGACGCAAATGAACTTTAACCATTTGTGGTATCAAATGCTTCAACACCTTGCATCTACTACATAGACAACGGATTTCGACATTGTACCTATTGTTACTTAAAGAGAAATCAATAAACACGCCGACACCATTAATAAATTGTTTGTTTATTGTGTCATCTGTTTCTCTTCGTTTGTACATCCAGCTTCGATCATTAAAATAATCGTCCATTTGTCCTAAGTATATATAAAATTAAAAAATATGATAAAATAACGCAAAACCAAAAATGCCATATAGTATAAAGTTTAGTTAAGAAGATGAAAGTCCAATTTTTTAAGTAGATGAAAAAAAAATCTAACCAGATAACCATTTTGATTATTTTTATCACTGTTGATACTTGAAATAGATTCACAAATTTTATGTCCGATCATTAAATTGTCAAAATTCCCTTATAACTAATATATGCGGTCACAAATTCGTATCCTAATCATGATAAATATTAATATCTATTTTCATTCGAAAAGCTCGAAAGCTAAGTTTTTATTTTAATGAAAACATTTCTTTTACGTATTAATGATGATAAATTTTGCATTGACATTTTGTTAAAACAATTTTATTGTTGAACATGTTATGTTAATTGATCATTTACTGGTGGGTCATCCTACCTCCCATTACAAATACAATAACGTAATTAAATCGCGTAAATCTTTAAAATTTAAAGGATTCAACAAAATTTCGGTAGCACTTCCCTATAGTTCACTGAACAATACACAATTGCCTATACACAGGGAACATAAAGGAAGTGCTTTCGAAATTTTTAGAACCGTTTAAAATGAAATGATTTACGAGATTTAATTTCGTTATTGTGTTCGTAACTTGTCCAATACAAAGGACAAATCCAATAAATATTGTATATGATGAATATAAATGTCTATTCCATTAATAAAACGAACATTCACATAACGATTATATAAAATTCTTATCAGACGGGGCCAAAAATACTCTCTAAGGCTTTACGAATATAACGTATTACGGTTGGTGCTCTTCAATCTTTAATTGTATGTATATAAATTTTATGTACATATACGTATATTTTAAACATTAAAT
This sequence comes from Allium sativum, assembly GCA_030737875.1. Classification (NCBI taxonomy): domain Eukaryota; kingdom Viridiplantae; phylum Streptophyta; class Magnoliopsida; order Asparagales; family Amaryllidaceae; genus Allium; species Allium sativum. The sequence goes on from CM060921.1 coordinate 192,471,105, forward strand.
CGAACTATGTAACCGTACATTATATACATAATTAAATATCGTTTTCGCTAAATATCTATAAAGCATAAATTTAATTATTTTCATTTCCATTACACGTTTTCGACAATTTAAATATCGTTTTTTAATGAATTGGGGCTCAACCAAATCAACAAATACATAGATTAATTACTAACTACATGTACACACAACACTATACAACTAAAACTAATTAAACCCTAGATTAGCAACATAATCAAATCAATCTATATATACATGTATTAACAGCACTAGACATGCAAACATACAATATAATTAAGCTTAAATTAGTAAACCTAGGTATTAAATAAAATTAGCCTTCATACCTTCCAAAATTGGGGAGAATCAGAGATTAGAGTGGAGGAGAGAGTGCCTTGAATGAGTTGAAGAGACTATGGGTGGCTGATGGAGCGGTGGAGGTCGATTTCAGAATTTAGGAGGAAGGATTTGGGAGAAAACACAAAACTTTCATGGAAATGATGAAATGGGGAAGGAGAAAGCCGCTTCGGCAATTTTCTGCTCGATTGTACAATGGTGACCAACGGGCTCCAACGACTTTATAAACAACGGCCTCCAACGGTTTTTTTTATTCCATATAGAAATTTCTAGATTTAAGCTTCGTTGGAGGCCGTTGCCCCCCTCCGTTGCTATACGATGCGTTTCTTATAGTGTTGACGGTTATTAAATAGAATAATTAGGGTTTATGCCATTGTTCTTCATTGCCTTTCTCCTTAAATTGTTTAGCCATAAGATATTCTCTACCAATTTTCAATAAGGTTATTGGTTCAAGTTAAGCTTGTTTTTAATGATAGTTGAGATTGGTTGTAAACAATATTTTGGTGAATTAATAAAGAAGGTAGTTGGGTCGAATATCTTGTGTTCATATTTCCGATATTGTTTGTGTTATTTATTGTTTTTCAATCACATTCCATCTCCAAGTGATTAGGTGAAAAAGATTTGTTTTGTTTTTGGGTGTTTTGTCAAACTTCCGTTGCGCACAAAATCCCAACGGTGTGTATCAGAGCTCAGATCATCGCATAACTTGGAGTGTTTGTTACATTGAAGATTTTATATATCGGAGATGATGACGTTTTCGAAGATGGCTATTTTGAATGGGAAAAATTGAGGTATATGGAAGCCAAAGATGGAGGATGTTCTATATCTCAATGATTTTAATGATTCCATTGATGGAGATGGGAGAAGCCCTCGGATATGGATGAGGGAAGGTGGAAAAAATGGACAAAAAAGCGATTGTATTGATTCACCAATATTTGGATGATTAGTGTTCCACCATGTGGCTAGTTGTGAATCCGCGAAGGCATTGTGGGACAAATTAGAATCGCTATATGAGTCTAAGAGTACTACAAGTAAGGATATTTTAGTAGGAAAGCTGGTACAGTTGAGGTTGGATGAGGAAAAATCGATTGTAGAGCATTTGAACGAGTTTCAGGACGTCGTCAGTCAATTGACAAACTTGAAGGTCAATTTTGATGATGAGTTGCAGGCTCTTTTGTTGATGAGTTCTCTTCTAGAAAGCTGGGAAACTTTGGTTGTTTCATTGAGTGATTCCAACGCTAATGTAACTATCTCTTTAGAAATGGTTCCAAGAAGTCTTGTGAATGAGGAGATAAAGAGAAAAAGGTCGGATTTGAAATCGGTTCAAAGTGAGGGGATGGTAGCAAGGGACACGAAGGATACGGTTTGGAAGGTAAAGGAAGCCAAGGGTAAAAGTGCAATCACTTGTTTCCATTGCAAGAAGGAAGGTCACGGCGCAATGATTGCTATCCATATATACGAGATATGAGGAAGAAGAAGGAACAAGGTGATAATAATAGTGATGGGGCAAAATCAAGCTTTGCTAAAGATATCGAAGGTGATTCTTTATGGGATGTCATATTTAGTGTTGTGGAGTTTTGGAAGATGGATCCAGGATCCATTTTTCACATATGTTGAGATGCGAAAAAAATTTCTTCGTATGAGAAGAGTATTGACATGATAAAGACGGTTAATGGAATAGTGTAACAACCCGCATTCTACGCATCGGAGGATCGTAGAATATTTATTTCTTTCCCATATGAAGTCGTAGGGTCATGTAACTTTGGGAAACAACCATTAGAATCATTTCCCATGTTCATGATTTTTACCGATTTTTAAATGACCATTTTGCCCCTAGCTGATCTTGTTTCGTCCATAACTTTTGATTGGAAAGGATTTTTGACCTGAAACCACTTCCATTAGATTCGTTTGATGGTTTACCTTTCCGTAGAGTGGTCACAAGTGAGAAACGGACTTACCGTTTGGGAGATATGGCTGAAATAAAGTTTGGAAGGTGAAAAACTGCTTAACCGGGCCAAATAGGGTGATTAGTGAATGGACCCATAACCCATTTCGGGATTAGGGTTATGGGGAGGCTGAAATGAGTTAGGGTTTCATTTCATTTCAGTTTTCTAGCCTCCACTTACCTCTAAGAAACCCTAAAAATGGCCTCCAACCTCTAAATCACCTCCAAATCACTTTCTACTTGAAGATTGGGCTTAGCAACATCAAATCAAGAGAGATCAACACCGAATCAACATTAGAGCTGCTGTTTAGCATTGATATTCACGTCCAAATAGAGAATCATTTCAGTTTGAGGTTTTATTTGTGGCTAAGGGGAGTGATTTGCATAGTTCCTCACTAATTATGGTTAATTAAGGGTAATTAGTGTTAATTAGCGAATTTAAACATGATAAAATTCTGGAAAAATATTTATAAAATTCGAAATAATGTTTTAGACCTCTGATATGAATTTGGGTTAATTTGGTTAAGTTTTTCTAATCATATCATTAGTTTCACCTAAACATGCTTAAGGGAAAATATGGGGTTTTGGCTATGTTTGATCCATTTTAACATATCATATTGATGTTTTGGTGTTTGAGGCCACTTCTACTTGTTGCTATGACTTTGTGGTATGCTTTGTGATTGATTAGAATATTTAGAATGGTCGAAAACGTCGTCGAGTGGCGTAAAATGCTCGTTGAAAAAGTTGCAGAAAAACAGTGTAGGCTTTCGGATCGGATGGATGGGCGCGGACCAGGCAAAGGATCACCGAACCGAACCGTAGCTTAGCACAAGAGAAAGTATGGCAAAAAGGAAGGCCACAAAGGTTGAACTGGGATCGGATCGGTCATAAGAAGGGGATCGGATCGGAGCAGATGGGAATAGGAAAGGGGATCGGATTGGGCTAAGGAAGGGGGATCGGATCGGAGCGGATGGGAATAAGGAAGGGGATCAGATCAGACCAGAAGGCCAAGCCAGGAGCCAAGAGAGTGAAGGACCTGAACCGAACCGATGAAGCAAACTGATGGAGAAGAAGGGAACCCGAACCGAACCAATACGACGTGAAGGACCCGAACCGAACCGAGATGCATATTTATGACCGAACCGAACCGATGGCAAGGAGGAATCCGAACCGACCCAGTATTGACCAATAACCCGAGATGCAATGGTGGTCCAAGTTGGAAGTTAGAGCTCAGGATCCAGTTGGGAACCAATGAGTTCACTTCATGGTTGGGCTTTGCTGCGGGACGTGTGCTAAGGAGTTGTCGACGTTCATAACTTCGATTCACCACTGAAAATGAATGATGGGCTACTTATCAGTGCAGTAGAGTCACTATGACTCGAGGGGCAAGGTGATGGTAGCAAGACTACGTTATCAGTGCAGTAGAGTCATTATGACTCGAGGGGCAAAGTGATCGTAGTAAGACTATGAGCCAGCGCAGATGGGGTGAATAACTCCATGGGGCAAGTGGACATAGCGAAGGATCAGTGCTATGTATCAGTGCAGTGAAGCCATTTATGACTTCATGGGGCAAGGTGATCATAGCAAAGTATTGGGGTGATCGAAGTGGTGGATATCGTATGCTTTACGCACTAAGTGAGAGATGTGAGGATGGTTGCTATGCTTGATTGTTTGTCATCACTATGACATGCACACCCCCACCCCCGTATCTTAATACCATATGTTAGTGGCACCTTAGAGTGTTGTACAGTATGCAGTGCTAACTCTTTGGTTGCAGGTCCAGGTTCAGGTATGGTTTAGTATACCTGTTATTGTTATGTTTAGATGTTTATCGCTCATACCAGACTTTATATCTGACCCAGAGTTTTATGCCTCTTCTTATTACTCTGGGTGCTCACACGAGCAGACTAGAGACTGGTTAGCTGGTATTGCGCGAGTAGCTAATTCGGAGGCGAGCAGGAGGCTTCCACGTATGATATATAGATATTCTCCCTGTGTCGTTGGTGGTCGCTACTTGGGCATTAGTAGTGTACCTCCTTTATCTTGCTTTTGCTTTTTGAGACAGTTTGAAAAGTTGTAATAATGTTGGCTTTGGATCATAAGCTGTATTTGGATTTTCCGCTGCTATGTTAGTTTATTTTCAGCTTATGCACTGTCTCACCTGTTTTATGTCAAGTATGTTGTTATTATATTTTATCCTATGCACTGTGAGACATTCTACAGGTTCTTTGTTGTTTCTTCGTCTTCTTTCTTTTCTTCTGACGACCGTCCCATGCTAACTGGACATGTGTACATCGCACCTTTGGAGTAAATGTCGGTTGGTGCGGGGCGGGCCATCACATTTAGAGCTACTAATTTGTGGAGTTTGAGTTTTTAGGTTTTAGATGAATGATGGAGCGGTGAGAGAAGTGACCGGTGTGAGGCATATACCCACTTGTTCGCATAACCTAATATCTATTGGTCAGTTAGATCGTCGTGATTGCACTTATGAGACTCGTGGTGGAGTTTTGAGAGTAAAGAAGGGTGGTCGTGTGATGATGCGAGGAGTTTTAGAGGAGGGAAACCTATATAGTTTGGTCGGTTTAGTGGTCAATAGTGGAAGGCGGGTGACGATTGAAGAACCAAGTCCGTAGCAAGGTGGAGAGGCTAATGTGGTCACTGTTGATGGTCCAAAGATGGAGCATCGTAGTATCGACAAGGGTCTATATGTTGATGATGCTCAAGGGATCTCGGAGATGAACAGATCATGTCAAGAGGAAGACGGATGTCAAGTTGTGAAATCTACATAGACGAGATGGAGGTCTTTGTGGTACTACAAATGCTTTTGAAGATCGCTATTGGCGTAGTGCACGGATGAGGGATGTGCACCATTAGTGGGCGATGGTGGAGGTTTCTAATGATGTTAATTGAGAAAGATAGGTTGAAAGTGAGAGCTAAGTTGGCTGGTGTTGAGTGAAGGAGATGTTGTGATTTGGTATCAAGGTGGAGTGTTGAGATTTGTGATACGCAAATCACAATTATGGGCAACAAATTATCTATGTAGATCCATTTTTTTGTGGAGAGATTTGTTGCTATATTTGTGGGAAATTTGAAAGTGAAGGTAAGGATTATTCGGGGCTTATCCAAAAGATTTTTTGACATATATGAAGATAACTTTGGGGTCATGTTTACTTGGGTGTCAAGAAAACTTGGGTATGTAGCAATTCATTCTATAAAAGGCCTAGTTAACATCTTCATTAGGTGTGGAAAATTTGACGGTTATTAAATAGAATCATTCTAGTTTGTGTCATTGTTCTTCATTGTCTTTCTTCTCAAATTGTTTAGCCATTAGATATTCTCTACCAATTTCTCGATAAGGTCATGGTTCAAGTTAGGTTGATTTGTAACGATAGTTGAGATCAGTTGTAAACAATATTTTGATGAATCAATAAAGAGGGTGGTTGGGTGGAATATCGCTTATTTATATTTCCGACATTGTTTGTGTTATTATTATTTTTTCGGTCACATTCATCTCCAAGTGATTGGGTGAAAAAATTCGTTTTGTTTTTCTGGTGTTTTCTTAAACTTCCTCTGCGCACAAAACCCCAACACACACACACACACACACACACACACACACACACACATATATATATATATATATATGATCAAGAGCACCCCAAAAAATGCAGCACCCTTATAGCTCCCTAATTTTCATCACACATTCTGTTTTCTCTCTCCTTTCACTAACTCTCTCTCCCCTGGTAATTAATAAATGAAAATATATATGTGGACTGAACATCTAAGAAATTTTGAAAATTATGGGTAACTCAAATTTTGGAAGGAGGGAGAATGAGTAGAATGTCAGAATGAGCTCAAATTTTGAATAGATGATAATATATATGGATTGAACATCTACAAAATTTTGTTGAATTTGGACTAGTGTAGCTCATGGTATGATAAGGGTGCTGCAAAACAGGGGTGTCCCAGAACGCTCCTATATACACACACACACATTATATAAGTTGAAGGACTTTCTTTTTAAAATAATTAGCTTTAAGGACAACATCTCTGAAAAACTAATTTTAAGCACAACTTTACTAAAGAAAGATAAATTCCTTTATTTTTTTTTATGTTATGCAGAAAAATGATAATTTTATTTATCATTATTTATATATAGCTGAAAACGATAAATTCATTTATCCTTTTTCTATAAAATTGTGCTTAAAACTAATTTTTCAGAGATGTTGTCCTTAAAACTAATTACTCTTAACAATTAAACCCTTTGAGTGAAAATCTCATACATACATATATATATACACGCACACACACATATATATATACACACACACACACATATACATATATATATATATATATATGAAGTAAGTATATAGAACTTGGACTCAAGACCTTCAACTGGGGCTGTAAGGAGATGCAAGCAGATACATATAGTATTGTATCTATATCCCTGTCCGAAAATAAAAATCCATATCGGATATCTGTGGATACCAATTTAAGAATATTTGTATCTATATCCGTGGATGCCTTCGTATCCGCCTCAGCGAATACAGATATCTGAAAATATCCGTATTCAAAAATATCCCAAAAAAAAAAAATTACAAATGCAACATTCACGTGCAAATTTGACTCATAAAATATTTTAAAAAAAGATAAATGCATCTATTTAAAAATTACAAGTAGGGCATCAGTCATATAAATTTCATGCAACAAATATTTTAAGAGATAAAGTGTCTTAAATATGAAAATCACAATCTTAAAACTAAAAACATAAATCAAAGAGGCATATACATAATTATATCTTAATTATAACCATACCACAAAATATATTGAGTACATGACTTAAAATATTGCATAATACAAATTATAAAATACAACATTCATTTATAATCTAATAGTTGAGATTAGCTTAGCTATTTTAAGGAAATTTATATATTAATTTAAGCTTAGCAGTAAATTAAACATTATATATATGTACCCGCACACACATCTAGAAAATCAGCTGAATATTTTTCGGATACAGATACCACTATAACCATATCCATATTTACACCTCAGATAAAAAATATATCCCGTGATTTCAATTACGGATGCGGACGGATTTCGAATTTTTCGGGTACTCATGACAGTCATACCTTCAGCAGCACAAGTTAAAATTCAAATTAAGAGAATTGGATTCAAGACCTCTAGCTAGGCAAATAAAGAAAAATCAATAATAGTGGTGAACGCCCTATAGATTCCATGTATGTTTTTCCTTCTTCTTATACATACATACATACATAGGTGTTGTTAACCCTCCTTTTAGCAAGGCTATTACACTTTGAACTTGGACATTTAGATCGCTCATGATTCGAGCGTAGAATCGGACTAAGCATAGGAATCGACATACGCTTGGTAATCATAAGTTAAACTCGACTTGGATCGATCACCTCCAAGCATCGTTCGATCACTCAGAAAAGGCATGATCACCTCATAGGACCACTTAAATTTCATTAATCGATTAGGATCAGATCGATCACCTTAGATAAGCTTGCTCGACATAGTGTGATCACCTTGAAAATCATTGGATCAGAATGATCTGGCACATTCCCAATCACTCAAATCGGTATGCATAAAAACGAAGATTGACTTTGGTCAATCACTAAAAAAGTCTGGATCGACATATAGGAATGATGTAAAGCATTTGTTGATCCATCACTTGAATAGATCGGTAGGGATCTAAATCACTAAATCGATATAAAACTCGAAGCAATAGATCATCATAAAAACACGTGATTGATGCGGCCTGATCACGTAGAAAGCAAGAATCTGCGCTTGAACACTTGGATTTGACAAAGCTCAATCAGATCGGTATGACTTCCATTTGACTGGATTGATAAGATATTGAAGCGGATCAACCCAGTCGGATCTACTAAAAACTATGATCAACACGGGATTCTAGACTAAAACAAGGTGATCAAGTAAGTAACTTGGCACTTGCTCAAATCGAATACGAAGGAAAATAAATACCGATCTCTCAAGGGATCGAGTACCAATCCTTGTATCATCAAGGATTTTGATACGAATTTCTCTGGAAATAGCCAAAACTTGATCCACTTTTTCATTCTTGATTCATGATCGATCTGAGCTCTTCTATAACTATAAATAGGACAACAAATGGCTCTTTTAAGGGATCTTTTAGAACTCATACGCAGGGACTCTGCCATTGCCGCACCTGATTTCTTTTACTCCTCCTTCTTGTAATCAAACAGACTATAATTGTAATCAAATAGTATAAACAAGTGATTACCTACAGGTGACATAGGCACGGTTTGTTGAATCAACATAAATTTTTGTTTCTTTTTACTTTTTTGTTCTATGTATTTGGATTTACATTGTTATTTCATGATTGCTATTTGAGATTTGGGTGTTACTTCCGATTGACAAAATGTAAAGTCAACATTTTGGTGCACCAGGTAGTAGGCACCACTTAAACTAAAGGAACTCTCTCTGCTAAGAAAACGATGGTGAAGAAGTGCACTGACAAATAACCAAAAGGCGAAACTATGGAAGAAGGTAGTCAAAAGGCTTCTTTCGCAGGAAATTATTCCTTGTACTTAAAAAGAGAGGATATAGGCGAGGTGGTCAACAACAACAAACTTGCCTCGAGCATTAAAAACCCTACGTAAGAGGCAAGAGGAATTGTTGACCAAGTTCTTCAATTGAGCTAGACAATCACAACAGCAAGAAATTTAGAATTTGATTTGTGGAGATAGGCCTAGCAACGGACAATGACTCCATTTTGAACTGGGGACAACTATCTCCACACTTAGAGAACTTGGTACTGATCCAACCAGAGGGATCAATACTGATCCCTTGGAAGTTGTTAGTCAAACGTTCAACCCTTTTTTGAATCCAAATTCATCCAATGAACCAGAAAACGAGGCGTGCACAAGCTTGAGCTTTGGACTAGAAACTCAAAACGCTCAAACTATGGGAGTGGGAACTGAATATTGGTGTTAGCAGCTCAATGATGATAATCACATCGTCGACATGATAAGGAGTATCTAGAGAGGAGGACTCTCCCACTCAGACTGGAATTGAAGTACATTCGTTGCAATCATCAGGAGTTTACGGAATCCACCAGATTTCAAACAACTGGTGTTGGGAAATTATAACGGTAGGTACTTCCCATCTCATGTGATACATTCACTACATGGAAGTACTGAGAGCATCCATTGTCATGGCGAAGTGTTTTCCTATCTTCCTATCAAACATCGTTGCTATGTGATTCACGCAGCTGGAATCGAACTCTATTAAAAGTTGAAACAGCCTGGTGGGAATTTTTGTTGAATAAATTTCGGTCCATATCGCTAGACCAAAAAAGGTAATGACCTCACAAATCTCAAGCAGCGGATCGGAGAATCTCTACGCAGATTTCTAGGAAGATTTAATGTTGTTGTAGCTTTGGTGGATCGACCGGATTTATCTATGGTCCTAGTGGCTGCAATATCCGGCACCTTAGGCGATTCTGAGTTAAAAATTTCATTGGAAATGGACACACATGGGATCTTGGAGTATCTTGCCTTAAATTTTACATATTCCTAAAACAAGATGACATAAAAGCGGATCGTGACTCTCCCCAAGTCAAACACGTCAAGGACAGAGAGTCGTCCAACTCTGGAAAGAATAAAGGAAAACATAAAGCTGACGACAATCCAGTCTCACAAAACCAGATCAAAAAAGTGCGAATATATGACTCTTATACACATCTGAATGTGATTTCGAAGCAAATTTTCGTGGATATCAAAGAACACCTTCCGATGAGAATGCAAACTAGATGGGAGCCCACTGAAAAAGACATAAATTCTACAAAATAATGACTATTTCATGAGAGGCCTTGGCATGAAACGAATGAATACTAAAACTTGTGGGATTTCATCAAAGAGCAAGTGAGAAATGAAAAACTACAACAGTATGTCCAAAATAGTACAACAACAACTACAGAACAAGAGCAGATGTTAGTTGCAAGGGACAGAGGAGAGCTTAACACTTTCCAGGGACTTGTCATCAACTGACATGTAGAAATTGAACAATAATGGTAGCTAAGTCTCCTACCCATGTACGGGATTCAGAGAGATCCCTAGGCATACTCTTGGATGATGATGAACCTTTAATTTTACTTTATTCTTTTATTTCTTAATCAAGTTGTAATAAAAGGTTAAATTGTTTAATCTTGTATGGTAACTAGAAAGATCCCTAGACAAGCTGTGGACATTGAAAAAACCTATTGGTTTTGCAATAAAATGTATCCTTTTCTATATTAATAAGGTCGTTTGGCGTATATGGATGATGCTTGTCAAATATAGGTTTCACCTTTTGCAACTTTAATAAGATCACGTGATGTGTATGTATGATGCTCAACAAGTGTAGAACTTGCAAATAGAAAACTCTAAAAATGTTATTCGGTGAGTATAGATAATGCTCATCAAATATAGAACTTGGTTTTGAACAAATTTAATCACTTAGTTAATATAGATGATGCTCATCAAGTATAAAACACTTTAATTAACTGGATCGTCATGTATGGATTATGCATGGCAAGAGCTCGGGGTGGCTATGGATCGTCGGGTATGTATTATGCTTGGCAAGAGCTCGGAGAAGCTAAAAAATATCAAGTATAGATTATGTTTGGTAGAACGTGAATAAATGAAGAACCGTCAAGTATGGATTATGCTTAGCGGGAATCCAAACCATGGACTGTTAAGTATAGATTATGCTTGGCAATCCAACCAAACCGTGAACCACTATGTGTAGATGATGCTTGATGGGAAGTCAACAGAACCATGAACCGTCAAGTATGGAAGATGCTTGATGGGGATCAACCTAAAGTTAGAATGCTAATATAGATGATGCTTAGTTGTAGTCTGGAGAGGCTCCAAGCCATCATGTATGGATGATACATGACCAAAACTCAAAAATATTTATGCTCGATCAAAATCTCGAAGAGGCTCGTAGTACTAACTGCAGATTATGGTTAGTTCGGATGATACTTGGATCAACAAGTATGGATGATACCTACCATTGAATCGACGCAAAGTGATCGCGGACACTCGACATCAACACCAACTCGGTAACAACCAGGTTTTTAGGTACCTAGGGGGTTAATAAATTATAACATAATATGTGATTTAAAAACAAAGAAGTATAAAATACGAGTTCAGAAGCCTAATTATTATAATAATTTAAGATATGGAAATAAAGAAATCACATGTATTAGAATAAATTAAAATCACTTTGTATAATAAGGAAATTTATTCCAACATGTGTTTGTAAATTATATTTGATGGTTTAAATAAATACAGAAAAATAAAATATTTATTAACAACCAATATTTAAGTGAAAACATATGTTCAATATGAAGTTTAAATTCTTTTGATGAAATCATGAATTGTGGGCCCTCGGAATTAATTCGGGGGAATAATGGATTAAGTGATTATGTAATCCGTTAAAATGGAGTATTAGGAAAACCATGTTTGGGTTGAAATAAGCTTAAGAATATAAGTTTAATAATGTGTTTTGAGAGACAATTGAGAAATAAGTGCAATTTTTGTGTTAATTTTAAAATATAGGAATAAGTGGAATTTAATTATTCAATTATCAAGTAAATAAGTTATAAAATGTTAAAATAAAGTTTTGAAAAATTTATCAAGTGTGTAAAATTATTAATAAGTTAGAATTTATAATATTCCAAAAGTTTTATTTTAATTGATTGCATAATCGAGTAAATGGTGAATTTTTGGAGTAAACCGTGTATTTTTGAATAAAGCTTGTGTAGAAATCAATATTAAAACATATAAATATTGTTTAAAAATATTTATATGTGCATTAAAATAAGTATTATGCATTTAAAAGTTTAATAATGTTAAAATAATGTGATTTAAACATTTTAAACTTTAACAGTGTTCATTTTGTTCATAATGTGTTCATTTTTGAATAAATTTAGAAATTTGTTTCTAAATAAATTATAAACTAAAAAAATAAAAGATGATCAAAATGTGCTAAAACATATTTTAGTATTTGTAATGTAGTGGCCGAAAACAAAATTTTCAAGTAGAAGGTTTAAAACTCATGTCATGTAGAAGATATAAAATAAATTTGTGTTATCACTACTAGAAAATGTGGCTTAACATCACCCTTTTAACACCAATTGGTAAAATCACACTTGTTAAAAGTTTTTTTAACATTAGAAAATTTAAAAGCAGTGTTAAATGTTTCTTTTGACAACAGTAGTTGAAATAGCCGTTCTATATTACTTTGTTTTAAAAAGTTGAAAATACCTAATACCAAAAAAATTCACTTGCTTAACCAAAAATTTCATTCCCACTTAACAAAATATTTTTTCCACCGTTTTCTCCATCTCTCTCTCTCTCCCCTGTCTCTCTCTGTCCTCTCTCAAATTTCGTCCTCCCTCGAACTCCGTCTCTTTCCTTTCTCTCACTCACCAAATCATCATCTCATACTCACACACACAAACCTTCATCTTATCTCACTCTCACATACAAATCCAGTTTTCGATTAGGCCAAACCCAGCTTCAAATTGGTTTTATTGGTGTTAATTAGTCAAAACCCAGCTTCAAATTGGTTTGGTGTTTCTTAGGCAAATCCACCTTGAATTAGTAAGTATATTTCATTTTTTTTTACTTTTACTTTCTTCAACAGATCTGGAGGTTGTTAGAGCTTTCTAGAGCTGGTGAGTTAGTAAGAAACATTATCCATTCAAAACCCTAATTTTATTTTCTTGTAATTGGTTTGCTTGATATTTGAAGGTACTTGGAGTAGCTGACTGGGAGCTTGATTCTGGGATTTCCTGTGAAGTAGCTCAAGGTTAGTACTTTACTTACAAGCTTGACCTGTATATGAGTGTTTGAATGTGTGTATGTTTGTGTATTGTGTCTTTTAATTACTTTATTTGTTTAATTCACTATATATGTTAAAGGCTTGCACATAATAATGTATGTGTAATGTGTATGTGCCTAATCTATTCCTAATTCACTATTTAATGTGTAATCTTCTTGTCTATGTAATGTGAAATCAGCTTATTTATATACAATCTGCTTGTTTATGTCATTTCATGTTTAAAATGACAATCAGACAGGTTGCTCTTCGTCATACGAACATATGGATAAGCCATGTATTTTGAAAGATAGGCAATCTTTAGAACAAGAAATTGAGGTTAAAAAGTTCTTGATTTATAGAGAAGAAAATTCTAGTAATGCGAAGAAAATTCCTTGCCTAATTGCACTTTGTGTTATCTATATAATTCTCTATCAAAATAATCAAGGGTCATTTATATGAAAATGAGTTTAGTTTTGGGTATATTAATTGGATTTGGTTTGGAGAAGATTTTTCTAAGAATACTAGGTAATCTATTGGTATTAGATGTCCACCATCCGAAACCGTTGACATTTGTGAAGCAACATTTAATTCGGGGGGTTATGATGATGATGATTCGTATAACTTCAAGAGGTTTGTGGGTGATGTTGAACAACCCTTGTATGAGGTCAGTGAGTGCACTAAGTTAGAGTCGATGTTAAAGTTGTATAATTAAAAAGCTAGGTTTGGCATCGACGATAACTCCTTCACTGAACTTCTCTCTTCTGTTGGCTCTTTACTTCCTAAGGATCATGTGTTGCCGGCTAATGCATATGAGGCTAAGAAAACCCTATTCGATTTAGGCCTTAAGTACGTAAAATTTCATGCATGTTCGAGCGACGACATACTGTACATGGGCATAAATTTTAATGCTTCTGAGTGTTCTAAGTGCCATCTATCTCATTGGTAGGTAGGGAAGGATGGTAAAGTTAGGGTCAATATTACAGCTAAAGTTATGTGGTATTTCCCGATCATTCCTAGATTTAAAGAACGTTTAAATCTCCTGGTACTACTGAACAAATGACATGGAATGAAAAACAACGAATAGATAATGGTCATATGGGGCATCTGGCAGAATATCCTTCTTTGGAGAATATAGATTATCAGTGTCCTACCTTTGCTAGTGAGCCAAGAAACATTCGGTTAGCTTTGGCAGCAGACAACATAAACCCGCATAATAATGGCCTAACTAATAGGTATAGTTGTTGGCCAGTAGTATTGTTAACTTATAATCTTCCTTCATGATTATGCATGAAGTTGAAGGTTATGATGTTATCGATATTAGTTTCTAGTTCTCATATCCTGGAAATAATATTGATGTCTATTTAGAGCCGATGAGTTGAAGAAGCTTTGGTAAAAATGTGTACCAAATATATATAATACTTACAGTAAATCTTGTTTCACTTAAATAGCAACTTTGATGTGGACGATAAATGACTTCCCTGCTTATGGAAATTTATCCAGTTATGTGAACAAGGGTTATAAGAGTTGTTCAATATGCTGTGATAATACTGTAGCTAAATATTTAACTCATAGAAGAAACATGTGTTACCAAGGTCATTGTAGATATTTGGCTATGCATCTTCCGTATAGGACGCAGAAAGTAGCTTTTAATAAGGAACAAAAGTTTCGACAAGCACATCCACCTCTTTATATAAAATAAGTTTTAGCATTGCAAGAACAGGCTGTATTTCTCATGGGAAAGAAGTGAAGAAGTCAAAGAAGGTGGACTGCCTATGGAAGAAAAAGTCAATATTTTTCAAGTTAGAATATTGGAACTTTCACTACGTTTGGCACTGACTCGATGTTATGCACATCAAGAAAAATGTGCACGAAATATCATTGGGACACTACTAAATCTACGGTTTAAGTCAAAAGATAATGATGCATCTCGACTTGGTAGGATTGAAATGGGTGTTAGGGCTGGTTTAGCTTCACAAGAAGGAAAACGAAAAACCTACTTACCCCCTTCCGCTTTTACTTTGTCAATGACTAAAAATAAACAATGTTGTCATCATTATTTTCCATGAAACTTCCCTACAGACATGCATTGAACATTAAAAATTATGCTTTCATGGCTGATATGACGGTGTATGGGCTGATATCCCATGACTGCTACATCCTCCTCCAACAATTACTCTCAGTTGCAATTCGTTCTATTCTTCTAAAACATGTTAGGGTCATAATAATAAGATTGTATTTCTTTTTCAATTCCTTATGCAACAAAGTAGTACATGTCTCGAAACTGGATAAATTGCAGTCTAATGTAATAGTTACCTTGTATGAGTTGAAAAAATATATTCCCTGACTCATTTTTTGATGTGATGATACATCTCATTGTCCACTTGGTTTGGGAACTACGTTTATGTGGACCAGTGTTCTATATATGGATATATGCAACTGAACGGTTCAATAAAGTGTTGAAGAGTTATGCACGAAACCATTATTATCCGGAAGGTTGTATAGCAAAAAGTTATCTTGGAGGTAGATTTTTGCTTGAAGTTTGTCAAAGAGAGGAGCACGACTGTTGGTCTTCCAAAAGACCAAGAAAACTTTCAGTACCATTATCCATTAGGAAAATGAAAGAAGTGGAAGAAAAGAGCAAGATGAGGCACATTTAACTGTCGTTCTAAACAACCCTGAGGTGTTTCCTTATATTATGTGTAACGACCCAGCAGATTCGACGCCCGGTTTCGACAATAATACTTAATCTTGTATTACTTGCTAAAATCCAAGTATAAAAAACACTAGATAGTTAATATAAAGAAATTAGAGGATGAAAAAAGATAAGAAAGAAATATTAGAATAGAAGAAAAAGAAGAAGGATAACAACACTATAGAATGATCGCAGCAGAATAAAATATAATATAGAAATAAATCTTTATTGAGAGCTTGAAACAATACTTACATTTCATCAGAGTACAACAGACAACCAATACATCTGGACAGTTATAACAACATGTCCTCATATACAACACACAGCGGAATAAACACTAATATGTATGAACTCCTTAGACATGTCTTCTGAAGTTCATATCATCCAAACCCGAACCGGTAAAACTCGGTCTGACTCGAGCATTGCAAACGCTATGGATCAGTTTGGTGAACCAGCGTAAGAAAACTCACAAAGTTTACAGGTATCATTCAACTGATTTTAAGTTAAAAATCTTGTTGAAAGAAAAGGATAATCGTATGACCAGTCCACACATAAACACATACGGTTTTTACCTTACGATGACCCAAAACATTTTTAAATCATATATATTCTGATATTATAATAGTGTCTAAATCAAATAAATAACCATCTAGCGTAACGCTTGCATCTCGCGCGCTACATACATAATATATAATCACAAACCGCAGGCTCTTATTAGACAATGGATTCCGACTATGATAAGGTATGGAACCACCTTCTGATAGAGTATCTCTGGAGAGGAATACACCAGGTTCAACAAGAAAATCTTGCAATCCAGCCACGCATGACTGGACACTTATTTCTTTGAGTGTATCGAATGTATATTGGGATACCCCACGTCTGTTAAAGTCACTCTTTATCAGAATGCATTAAGTTCTGTGAAGCTTTATAGGTAAACAGAAACAAAATCTCACAGGGGAAACATATAAAATAGAAGCAAAATTTTAAAACTTTCTTTTCCAACAGAAAACATTGTGATCTCAAAATTCAGTTACAACATCAGACTAAAATACTGGAACAAAATACATCAAATAAAAAACATTCTATTTTGCATTAAAAACCATCATAGTACAGAAATGAAAAATCATAATCCCCATAAGTTGCCACAAACAAGTAGACAAGTAGTCAAAGCGATACATCAAAGCATATCCAAATCCAAGCAGAAACAGAAGAGAGAATCCTAATCAAGCCTGAGCATTCCCACCGTGAGAACCAAGGGGGAGGAAGAGAGAGAAAATGAAACAAAGCGGGTCAGACATAAAGTGTGGCGAGTCTAGTGACTTTTAGCATATAAAGAAATAAAAGTATCAAGACAGTAAATAAACTGGATGAGAGATAACTGAAGTATAAAACGGGTATAAATAGATTGTACAGGATAGACTATGCTTCTCAATCACTTTCTCTACACCAATACTAGTATAACAAATTATGTGTTTTCTAATTATTTAATAAAAATAGAATGATCCCAACAGAAACATAAATGGTAGACTTTGGTGTACTTCTAGTAACGGGTTTTATCCCTAAACAGAAATAATAGGTTCCTAAATAGAAATAACGGGTGTTGCCCCCAAAGCAGAAATAACAGTTTCCTAAACACAACTGGACGTACCCTAATTACAACCCCCAGGGATCGGCTTCCTAACACGTAAATATCCTGTGTCGACCCAAAGTCGGCTGTATTACATCCTAAAGTGGCAACCACCAGAAGGACACAGACCTATTTACAGGTGTTACGGCGTCTTATTTTCCTAGACAGACTATGACACTCCACGTCCGTTAATGTCACTCACTAAGGGAATGCGTTAAGTTCCATGAAGCATTATAGGTAAATAAGAACATAATAGCATAAGACAAACATGCAATATAGCAGCGGAATTAAAAACTTAAAAAAAAACTTTATTTAATTCCAAACATCATGGTCCCAAATACTGAGTTTACATCATAAGTAACTAATTACATTAATAATCTGTCTTGCCAAAAATATCAAAGTACAAAAGCATAAAACCATATTTCCCTGTGAAGCCATAAGAGAGTTAACCAGAAGTCAAAGCGATACATCTATATCCAAAATCCAAGCTAGACTGAAAGAATCCAAATCAATTCTATGTACTTCCACCCTGAGAACCTTGGGGGGAGGGGGGAACGGAAGAGAGAGAAGAGGAAACAAAAAAGGGTCAGACATAAAGTCTGACGAGTCCAGTTACTTTTAAATTTAAATGAATAAAAGTATCATGGCATGTATATATAAAACTAGAAGAAAAAGATAGTAGTAACAATAACAAGTGTGAACTGAGCAAGATAAGATGAACATGATATATTGCGCTTCTTAAATACATTTCTCTGCACCGCGCAGATACTATTATATCAGAAGTAGAATGATCCCTACTAATGTCGTTCCATTACATTTTCACGATTATTAGGTTACTTGGGTTATTAGCGCTCAAGACTTATACGCACATCGTACCCATTTACTTTCCCATGGATTCACCTAATACAATATATGTAGTTATATCTCAATATTGAGATACACCCCATGGTAACCCACTCGCACGGTCTCCACCATAGTGAACGCAGTCCCTCATCCTACGCTGGAGTGACGTACGAGTCTCTATATAACAATGTTACGTTACGCATATATCTATCATTACTATGCTATGTAAGCGTATGGACTGCCACCATCGATCGAATCAGATTCCTTATCGGAATAATTCCCTCTAGTCTACGATACACCACCCAGAGCAGATATGCATGTATCTAGACTGTCCCACATATGTACTGTAATTGTAGCTCGATGCCTCAATCGCATGTCCTCTAATGTGCACCTAGTTTAGCGGCAGGGCGATACAAGAAACACAGAACTCGGTCGGGAGCTTTTCCATATCTATACAGGCCCGTCTTTAAAGAGCTTCTATATACAGATATACCTAGGTTATGTTTTCACGGTGGCTATGGCTCCACCTCGGCCCCTCCCTCAACTAGTAAAGACTACAAGAGCTAAGCGACTGCCCTAATAACAACCAATCTAAACATCAATGTTGCGTCTACCCTCAACCCCGTACCTCGATAGTGAAAGGTGAAATGGTATTTTGGGTTTAGCTCTAGTCTTTCGCATCCCGCTGGCTGTCGATGACGGATATCCGACGGTCTACTATCCTTGTTGGTCGTGACCCTCTCTACCTCCTCGTGAGGCAACCGTCGAATCACCCTGGTGTCACCTCGTCACAACATTCTGACTGCATAGCTACATCTACAGTCAAGGACCATCTACCTAGTAGTTACGCGCAGACCCAATCTCTGCGAGTACATCCTAAGACATTTGTCACCGCACAGAGGACTACTAGGAGCACCTTATGTACTTCAGGAAGTCGCGTTCTTCCCCTTCCAGTCCTTTGGAACCGTCATAACAATCAGATGAATGTGCGCTCCCCTCATGTCTTATAAAACCTCGATGATCTACCTCGTTGGGTTATTCACGCTCAAACGTACGGACTGGTCCAATCGCCTTTCTTTAATATGTTGTTAGACCCTATGTCTAAACGTTCTTTTACGCGCTTGCCTTACCTCACCAGGTTCCCATTTACTTGGTTATTCCCATTCATATTGAATTCTTATTCCAATTCACCAAGTTTCTCCTTCTTATTAATTTTAATCATATAACTTAATCCATTTAAGTTTATTAATAAGCCAACAACATGTTATTCTCTAGATTGTGGCCTAAAGTCTATAATCCATAATCTATTTTATATTCTTGCTTGGTTATATCATTACAATAACATGTTATCCTTAATACGTTATTAAGTATATCTCAATTTACATGTTTCCTAATTAACATGTCACTTACCATCTATGATTAAATATAACTTATTTATTTTACAAGTTTTCCTCATTCTTCCTCATTTAATCATAAATTCAATTTACACCATCACTACAACTTATCATTGTTTACTTAATAGATTATTACGCATATCTAATTCTATCATTTCTACAAGTTATGTTTACCCTACAAGGGTGTCTTTAATTACATAACTTTATTATATTTTCCACCGGTTACGTATACCACTAGGTGTCTTTAATTACATAACCTTATTAGGTTAAGTTCGTGGGCCTATATGCAAATATTACCCACCCCCTCTATTTGACTTTACCTACCCACTGCCTGTCCAATTTTACTTAACCATAACTTAAGTTCATAATCATACAATCCTTATGGATTAAATTAGGTTAAGTAGTCTGATTCATTACCATGTCCAATTATGGTTATAATGGGCTAGACCTCCCAAATTAGGCCTACAACATGTGGATGTTGGATATGTCAGTCGGGTCCGCGCAGTCTTATTCCACAGTTGGGTCTAATCTCGTGTCTTAGCCCGATTCGTATTTGCATACTTTGACCTCTCACATTAGGTTCAACATTAGTGGCTGCTGGATATGTCGGTCGGGTCCGGGCAGACTACCACTACTAATGCAACCTAACCTCGTGTCATAAGTGCAATTACAATTCCTTGTTGTAATTACTAGACATTCCATTTTTATCCACATCTATATATGTCATTATAGGTGATTATTTCTCTTTTTCCCCACATTTAATTATAAGCCCAATTGACTATTCAAATCATAGACTTTTACACCCCTTTTTATTTCACCTTTTAATTATGCACCATATGCTCGTTTTCCCATGTTATAAGTCAAGGCATATACATATACATATACATATATATGTTATGCACAAACTCAAATTTACATATTTTCCAATTTATATCCCTTGTCCATATTCACCCATTTTAATACAAGTTATACTCGAATCCATGTTCGCATATTTTCCAATGTACGCCTAAAATTCATATTCACATATGTCCCAATTTATGTCTCAAATCAACACTTACCCATGTCCCAATTTATGCTCAAAATATATTTTCCAACGTATGCCTAAATTTAGATCCATATTTTCCAATATCAATTATGCCCCAAATTATGTCTTTCCCCATTATTCCCAATTTCGCACGTTCGCATTTTTCAGCGTTAGGCCTTGGCTTGAAGGTAGCCTGACTGTATAAAAATAAAAGGAAAAAAGAGGGACAGAAGAGAATCAAGAATAGGAATAATAACAAATAAAAAATAAACTGATAGAAATAGGCATAAACTGAATAGGCATATTATGACAAGATTTAACATGGCGATGTTATGAACATATAAAAGCAGATCTGATAGTTATGTCATAATAGAACCGATTAGGCACTGATTCAAGATCCAATTTTTACATACATATCAGGATTACTATTTAAATATTTAGATCTAAAAATAACATGAACTCACAGTGAGTCGATCTAAGGAAATGGATCCACATTATTGTGAAGAACATGTTGAATAAGTTGTTGTAGCCATTGTTGAATTTGTTGTAGTGATCTTTGAATATGTATAATCTTCTTTGAATTGATTTAGAAGAAGAAAGGCCATTTTAGTTTTCGTTGCAGCAGAGCTTCGCCGTCAGCATAATTTTTAGATGAATAAAACCTAGGTCTAGGGTCCTTTATATAGCATAGGGTTCAATGAATCTTGCTCATAAAGGTGTCCAGATACAAAACGAAGTATTTCGCCCAGATCTGTCAGGGGTGGGTCGACCCCCCTTTGGGTCGGTCGACCCATGGGTCGATCCCCCTTTGAGTGGGTAGACCCACCTGAGCGGGAAATCTGCCGCCTTCTCAAATTTCGAATTTTGAACCGAATTTCGAATTTATGGACCCATTTTTGAATTACTGAACTTATTATATATATATATATATCTCTCCCATGCATATACAAACTTCAAACCTTAATAACTTCTTCATACGTTGTCCGATTTACGCAAACCAGGTGTCTATTTTGACTAGAATTTCGAGACGGACGCAAAGGCACTGTCTATTTTCCTTAATTCCAAATATTTAATTAAGTTTTCCTTAATTCATTGTTAACAGTGTATTTCACACTAATTATTCTTTAATTCAACATCTTTAGTGTCATTAAAAATTTTGGGAGTTACATTCACTAGTACAAAATAAGTCAGTTGCATTGGTTGTTTACCCCCATGTTGCATTGGTTCAACAACCGATGCATATGCATCCGATGCAATAAGGTGAAAAAAATTGCATCGGTTTCAGAACCGATGCAACAACTGTAATTTGGCATCGGTTGTTAGAAATGACCGATGCAAAAGGAAGGTTTTCTACTTAAAACTAGTTACAATGTTGAATCACTTACTGGTAATAACCGGTGCAAAAAATATGTTTTTTCACCATTTATTATCAATAGATGCAATATAGGAGACATTGCCTTCGACCGATTCTTATTCCTCAGTGTAACAACCCGGAAATTCTGGGCCAGTTTAAAATTTTTATTTTGGCAATTTTAGCGAATTTTGATTATTTAAAATAGATTATTTTAAATAAAATCGACGAGAAATTTATTTTTAATATAATTCGACGTATATATTATACGCGTCGTCGTTAGAATATAAATAATTATATATAATTATAAATAGAATTGAAAATGGCGCGGTAGTTCGATAATTCGATTTCAAACTTCAATTGGATGTACCGGGTGTAAAACAATCCGGATTTTAGTGAAACCAAAAAAAATGGAATCTAATAGTGAATATCTTTCCAACGAATCCGAAAAATCAAGATTTCATATCGGGAATCAAAAGATATGTCCAGTTGAAAATTCTGAATAGTCGCTATGGAATTCAGGCCCTTAAAAATGGACATTTTGCAAATGACCTCGGATTTCGACGAAACCACTTTTGTTGGGTCCGTGATGTAAAGTTATTGCTAGATTCCAAATTTCATAATTTTTCGAATCAATATGTGAGCGTGGCAAAGGAAAACGCGTTTGACCAGTTTCAGTTGATTTTAATCGACTGGAAATTGGCCATTTTTCAAATGGTCTCAGAATTCGACGAAACTAGTTTTGTTAGGACCGTATCGCCAATACGAAGCTAGAAAATATTTTTCGGGAATTTTTCTAGTTAGTATGTGACCCCGGTAATTTGAAATGTACGTTTAAAATTCAATATAAGGATTTAAATGTAAATTCAACGGAAACTGATTGTAACGATCAAACCGGCTTACGATACATATCCCATTGTGTTCGGAATGGGGGTAAAACGCTATGGACGACAGGCGGTGGGCCTCGTTTCGAGGTCGGATATGAAAGTCAACCCTAGTACAAATTTAAATAATTTAAATAATAAAATAAAAAAATAAACTTTTCCCCCTTTTCTCCTTCGTTGGCCCCCCCCCCCCCCGATTCATTATACTAAAACGAAATTAAAAAAAAAAAAAAAGAAGACCTAACCCTAAATCGCGCCGCCCCCGACGCTCGAGCCGCCGACGAAGCCCACGCCAGATCGCCGCCCACCACCCTCGCAACCTCCTCCCACCGAACGACACATCGAAGCAACGCCCTCGCAAATCGAAGCAGCACCCTCGTCGCAACCCTCGAACCCAGACGCGACGCCCCCCCTGAACCACCGACACCTCCGAACGCCGCCGAGCCGCCCTCGACTTCCCTCCTCCCCTTCGCATACCACGGTGAGCCATTTTACTTTATATTTATTTTTATTTCTGTTTTATAATTTCTGATTTTAAGAAAAGAAAAAACGATTTAAAAACGAATTACTGTATTTTTTTTTTTTAAGATTTGAAAACTGTTTTTTTTTAGTTTTATAAACTGATTTTTAAATAAGGCAAAAACTGAAATTTTATAAAAGATTTAAAAACAAGAATTTTTAAAGTAAATAAAAACTGATTTTTTGTTTTAGGATTTAAAAATTGAAATTTTATAAAAGAAAGTAAAACAGAAATTTTTAAAAGGATTTTTAAAAAACTGCATATTTTAAAAAGAATAAAAAAAACTGCATTTTTAATAAAGGAAAAAACTGCATTTATTTTAAAGAAAAAAACTGCATATTTTAAAAAGAATAAAAAAACTGCATATTTTAAAAAGAATAAAAAAAACTGCATTTTTAATAAAGGAAAAAACTGCATTTATTTAAAAGAAAAAAAAAAGATTATAAAAGCAGTTTTGAAAGAATAATAAAAATATAATCTTTATATTTAATAGCGAAGTAAAAATGTGATTTTTACGTATGTAGTGAAAGCAGCAACGAAGGGGACAAAAAGGCGAAACGACGAAGACTTCTGCAAATGAAGAGCCGTGGAGCTTGGATAGCTATATGTGAGAATTTCTCACCTTTCAATTTATTTTTCTAGTTATATATATATACTAGGATGCAGACGGTGTTTAGTAGCACCCGACACAATCGTCCACAAACCATGGACTTGTTTGTTTGGTTGCATAGATTAGTTTGATTATGTGATTGAATTGAAATTGTTTGGGTGAAATTGAATGGTTTGATTGATGTGTGAATGGCGTGGGCCTTCACTAGACCGGGGATAAGGCTAGGCCTTGTCCCGTTTCTAGTATCGTGCCGTTATGCCGCCGAAATTTTCTAAAATGTGTTAGAAAAATAAAAATATCATTTTATTGTATATATCGAAAGTGAAAATATTATATATATCGAAAGTGAAAATATTATATATATCGAAAGTGAAAATATTATATATAGTGAAGGAGAAAATATCGAATATATTGAAAGTGAAAATATCGAATATATTGAAAGTGAAAATAATATATATATTGAAAGTGAAAATATTGAATATATTGAAAGTGAAAGTATCGAATATATTGAAAATGAATATATATATAGAAAATGAATTCGAATTGAACTAAATAGAAAACGAATTCGAATTGAACTGAATAGAAAACGAGTTCGAATTGAATTGAATAGAAAACGAATTCGAAATGAATTGAATAGAAAACGAATTCGAATTGAATTGAATAGAAAACGAATTCGAAATGAATTGAATAGAAAACGAATTCGAAATGAATTGAATAGAAAACGAATTCGAAATGAATTGAATAGAAAACGAATTCGAATTGAATTAAATAGAAAACGAATTCGAATTGAACTGAATAGAAAACGAATTCGAATTGAATTGAATAGAAAACGAATTCGAAATGAATTGAATAGAAAACGAATTCGAAATGAATTGAATAGAAAACGAATTCGAATTGAATAACATAGAAAATGAATTCGAATTGAACTGAATAGAAAACGAATTCGAATTGAAATAAAATTGAAATCGATTTGAATTTAAATCAAATCGAAGTGAATGTTAAAAGAATTTATAAAGGAAGATTCAATTTTGATTTGAAATTGAAATAAAGGTTGAAATTGTTTTTGAAACAAATTTGAAATGATTAATAAAATTCGTTTTAAAAGGAAATCGACGAAATATATATTATATATATTATATATATAATATAATGGCCTGAATAGAACGCGCCGCGCCGCGGCAGTTCGCGAATTTCGACCATTGACTTCGAACGGACATTACGGGAGATCCGACCGTCGGATTCTCCTGAAATCAGAACCGTTGGGTTCGTATCGAAAAGAGCTTTCTAAGGAATATTAGAAATTTGAAATCTAACGGTTGGATTTGGAATTACGTCCAAATCAAATTCGAAAAAGGTCGCTGTAAGTGCAGTTCGATGGCCGTTGATGGAAATCGACTGTACGGGCCTCGATAAAATTATTAAAAATAGTAATAATTTGTGTAAAATCATAAGAAATGATTTGTGAAGAATTGGGATGAAAAACTCCATATTTGAAAAGATAAAAATAGATTTTTATCGAAATGAACTAGTTATTAACTAGAAAAATAATCCAATGGTTAAAAATAAATAAATTGGATTAGATTTGAATTGAAATTATCAATGGATATTTTCGATATTGGATTCCGTGATTACAGATATTGTGATGGGAATTTGGAAGATATCGATATCGTTATTCCCGATATGATATCTGTTGGTTTCAGGATTTGATGTTAAATATAAGTCAATACTCTCTCTATTTAAAACCTTATATTTAATGTCAAATTTGATTGATTGATGGTTTGGATTATGCTCGACCAGTTTATGAGCAGAATATGCTTCTACATTTAGCATTGGGTTGGGTTGAAAATATCTGTGTGCTAACGCCTTGTGAAACACTTCACGATTTGACGATAAGGTGTTTAGCGATGTTGTGTTCATTTCAAATTTAACGAATGATTGTGAAATGATATTTTTCTTAAGTGAAAAGAAATGTATTCCCGATTTTGGACAGGGAATGTTTTATAAAAATGTTTTATAAAACAGAAAGGATTTCGAGGCCCGAAACCCGATGATTTCTAAAGTGATTTAGAAAATGTATTATATGTTACATTGTGGTTCATCGCGTATTCGATTAGTTGCTATTGATGATGTATCTGTTTGGTGGCGGAGAATTTATTCTCTTGCTTAACACCCTTCTTTGAGACGTACGAGCTCAAAGGTTATGTGATTAATAGTGACTGATCATATGCGTGAATTACTGATGTGAAGTACTATATTTTGAAAGTACTTGTGATTATTATGTTGTGAAATGATTTTTCCTACTTCGGGATATGAAATGATTTAGTATGTGACTAAAGATTCGGGTAACCCTGAGACTAAAAGTATGGGTGAGAGGGCGGTGTATGCTCTCCTGAGTGGGAGGTGCATCGTCGGTGTAGCCTACTCCTATGTGGGGTAGGTGCACATATATATATCGAGTTGCGAGGTGCGTACCCTTTGCCTTGTCGATGGGGAGCACGATATTTGGTTGCATACTTGTTTGTATGCATTGTTATGTTTTGGAATTCACATTTCCAAATGATTTGATTTGAGATCCCGAAGTGAAATCTACTTTGATATAGAAAGTTAGATATGTATTTCAAATGATTTGAAATAAGAAATCGGGAATAAAATCCAAAGGAATAATTTCTGTAAATTGAATTGGATTTGGAAAATCTAAGTGTTGTGATTAATCTAAGTGGGTAGATTGGGATATTGCATGTTGTGTGATGCATAGTAGATCCATATATCTATATTGATTGTTGCTTATACACTGGCTTTCATGGGGGTAAACCCGTTCCGCGAAAGTGGCGTGGTCCCGTGATTTGCCTTATTTTTAAACAAGTTTAACAACTGTTTTTGAGTTCTCACACCAGTCCCATGACTGACCTGTAGTTTGCATTTCCCTTGCGAACTCGGGTGCCCCTATTTTCCACACGGGCAGTCGAGTAGTTTTATTTTGCAGATGTTTTGAGCAGGATTCTGGATTGAAGCTTTAAGCTGTGTCCAGGCATTTACAGTCTTCCGCTGTGTAGTTTATATTTCCGCTGTGCATTGTATTACATTTATGTAAATTTATCTTCCGCTGTGTATTATTTTCGATATACTCTGATATTCTGTACTCTGATGTAACATTATTATGATGTTTATTGAAGTCTTCTGTTATTTGTTCTGATGTGTTGTATACCCAAAGTTAGCGTATGCGGGATTCGAACGGTCTTGGTCGGTTTAGCGATCGATTAGGTCCGGGCGAAATCCGTGTCGTTACAACGTGGTATCAGAGCTTTGGTTTACAAAGCTCAGAGAACAAGACACCTTAGAACCATACGAAAGAATTCATCAGATATTGGATTAGAAAAAAATCCAATGAGAATGACTCGTTAGAGATGGGATCAGTAGTATCCTAGAACGAGTGTGAAGAGTATATTTTTCAAATAAAAACAATTTTTGTTTTGAAAATTTAAATCAATTCTTCGTATTTGATTATCTATTTATATTGAGTTGGACAGTCCAGTATATAAAGATTTTGCATATACGTCTGATCCACGTGTATTTGAAATTTTAATATACTGGATAGATATAGAATTACACTCTAGTCGCCCGGGGATGATGTTGATAATGACCATGGCATCATCAATAATTATGTTCGTGTTTCGAAGGTGTGATATCTATATATTTCCTATTGACTGGTGTGAGAACCAAAATTAGATAGGGCCTATTGTTGTGATTTGACGTCAAAAATTTGATTTTTGTATGTGTATCAAAATTAGGAATTTGAAACTCTAATTCACTAATTGATTGATGTTTGTGTTGTTTGTTTATTTGTTTGCAAATTTTGAACCATTATGCCTAATTTGAACAAATATTGAATTGTATCGAAAATTGGTCGCATTTGCTTGCGTATACATATACTTACATTGAACAGGTCATAGCAAGGAGGCTAGAGCAGAGAATAAAATTTGTTTGCCCGACAAATAGGTACATGTTTACTACATAATTTCCTGTTTTGTTTGGGTGATGATGATTTTGTGAGCCTATTGGCTAGCCGCTTGGCTTTTTCTTTTTCTTTTTGAGATCTGAAGGACCGGGGAAGCTATTTGAAATTCCCCGATGCTCCCGGTGCAGGGGAGGTTATGGCGAAATTTTTCAAAAATTTAGGGTGTTAGCCAAATTTTTGAAATTTTTGAAAATTCTCATAAACTGAAAAGTTGGAGAATGGAAGCCAGATCGAGCGTAGAGCTAATTAATCAAACCACTTTCGACTTTGTTCCTTTTCGGGGACGAAAAGTTTTAAGTGGGGGAGATTGTAACAACCCGGAAATTCTGGGCCAGTTTAAAATTTTTATTTTGGCAATTTTAGCGAATTTTGATTATTTAAAATAGATTATTTTAAATAAAATCGACGAGAAATTTATTTTTAATATAATTCGACGTATATATTATACGCGTCGTCGTTAGAATATAAATAATTATATATAATTATAAATAGAATTGAAAATGGCGCGGTAGTTCGATAATTCGATTTCAAACTTCAATTGGATGTACCGGGTGTAAAACAATCCGGATTTTAGTGAAACCAAAAAAAATGGAATCTAATAGTGAATATCTTTCCAACGAATCCGAAAAATCAAGATTTCATATCGGGAATCAAAAGATATGTCCAGTTGAAAATTCTGAATAGTCGCTATGGAATTCAGGCCCTTAAAAATGGACATTTTGCAAATGACCTCGGATTTCGACGAAACCACTTTTGTTGGGTCCGTGATGTAAAGTTATTGCTAGATTCCAAATTTCATAATTTTTCGAATCAATATGTGAGCGTGGCAAAGGAAAACGCGTTTGACCAGTTTCAGTTGATTTTAATCGACTGGAAATTGGCCATTTTTCAAACGGTCTCAGAATTCGATGAAAGTAGTTTTGTTAGGACCGTATCGCCAATACGAAGCTAGAAAATATTTTTCGGGAATTTTTCTAGTTAGTATGTGACCCCGGTAATTTGAAATGTACGTTTAAAATTCAATATAAGGATTTAAATGTAAATTCAACGGAAACTGATTGTAACGATCAAACCGGCTTACGATACATATCCCATTGTGTTCGGAATGGGGGTAAAACGCTATGGACGACAGGCGGTGGGCCTCGTTTCGAGGTCGGATATGAAAGTCAACCCTAGTACAAATTTAAATAATTTAAATAATAAAATAAAATAATAAAAAAATAAACTTTTCCCCCTTTTCTCCTTCGTTGCCCCCCCCCCCCCGATTCATTATACTAAAACGAAATAAAAAAGAAAAAAAGAAGACCTAACCCTAAATCGCGCCGCCCCCGACGCTCGAGCCGCCGACGAAGCCCACGCTAGATCGCCGCCCACCACCCTCGCAACCTCCTCCCACCGAACGACACATCGAAGCAACGCCCTCGCAAATCGAAGCAGCACCCTCGTCGCAACCCTCGAACCCAGACGCGACGCCCCCCCTGAACCACCGACACCTCCGAACGCCGCCGAGCCGCCCTCGACTTCCCTCCTCCCCTTCGCATACCACGGTGAGCCATTTTACTTTATATTTATTTTTATTTCTGTTTTATAATTTCTGATTTTAAGAAAAGAAAAAACGATTTAAAAACGAATTACTGTATTTTTTTTTTAAGATTTGAAAACTGTTTTTTTTAGTTTTATAAACTGATTTTTAAATAAGGCAAAAACTGAAATTTTATAAAAGATTTAAAAACAAGAATTTTTAAAGTAAATAAAAACTGATTTTTTGTTTTAGGATTTAAAAATTGAAATTTTATAAAAGAAAGTAAAACAGAAATTTTTAAAAGGATTTTTAAAAAACTGCATATTTTAAAAAGAATAAAAAAACTGCATTTTTAATAAAGGAAAAAACTGCATTTATTTTAAAGAAAAAAACTGCATATTTTAAAAAGAATAAAAAAACTGCATATTTTAAAAAGAATAAAAAAAACTGCATTTTTAATAAAGGAAAAAACTGCATTTATTTAAAAGAAAAAAAAAAGATTATAAAAGCAGTTTTGAAAGAATAATAAAAATATAATCTTTATATTTAATAGCGAAGTAAAAATGTGATTTTTACGTATGTAGTGAAAGCAGCAACGAAGGGGACAAAAAGGCGAAACGACGAAGACTTCTGCAAATGAAGAGCCGTGGAGCTTGGATAGCTATATGTGAGAATTTCTCACCTTTCAATTTATTTTTCTAGTTATATATATATACTAGGATGCAGACGGTGTTTAGTAGCACCCGACACAATCGTCCACAAACCATGGACTTGTTTGTTTGGTTGCATAGATTAGTTTGATTATGTGATTGAATTGAAATTGTTTGGGTGAAATTGAATGGTTTGATTGATGTGTGAATGGCGTGGGCCTTCACTAGACCGGGGATAAGGCTAGGCCTTGTCCCGTTTCTAGTATCGTGCCGTTATGCCGCCGAAATTTTCTAAAATGTGTTAGAAAAATAAAAATATCATTTTATTGTATATATCGAAAGTGAAAATATTATATATATCGAAAGTGAAAATATTATATATATCGAAAGTGAAAATATTATATATAGTGAAGGAGAAAATATCGAATATATTGAAAGTGAAAATATCGAATATATTGAAAGTGAAAATAATATATATATTGAAAGTGAAAATATTGAATATATTGAAAGTGAAAGTATCGAATATATTGAAAATGAATATATATATAGAAAATGAATTCGAATTGAACTAAATAGAAAACGAATTCGAATTGAACTGAATAGAAAACGAGTTCGAATTGAATTGAATAGAAAACGAATTCGAAATGAATTGAATAGAAAACGAATTCGAATTGAATTGAATAGAAAACGAATTCGAAATGAATTGAATAGAAAACGAATTCGAAATGAATTGAATAGAAAACGAATTCGAAATGAATTGAATAGAAAACGAATTCGAATTGAATTAAATAGAAAACGAATTCGAATTGAACTGAATAGAAAACGAATTCGAATTGAATTGAATAGAAAACGAATTCGAAATGAATTGAATAGAAAACGAATTCGAAATGAATTGAATAGAAAACGAATTCGAATTGAATAACATAGAAAATGAATTCGAATTGAACTGAATAGAAAACGAATTCGAATTGAAATAAAATTGAAATCGATTTGAATTTAAATCAAATCGAAGTGAATGTTAAAAGAATTTATAAAGGAAGATTCAATTTTGATTTGAAATTGAAATAAAGGTTGAAATTGTTTTTGAAACAAATTTGAAATGATTAATAAAATTCGTTTTAAAAGGAAATCGACGAAATATATATTATATATATTATATATATAATATAATGGCCTGAATAGAACGCGCCGCGCCGCGGCAGTTCGCGAATTTCGACCATTGACTTCGAACGGACATTACGGGAGATCCGACCGTCGGATTCTCCTGAAATCAGAACCGTTGGGTTCGTATCGAAAAGAGCTTTCTAAGGAATATTAGAAATTTGAAATCTAACGGTTGGATTTGGAATTACGTCCAAATCAAATTCGAAAAAGGTCGCTGTAAGTGCAGTTCGATGGCCGTTGATGGAAATCGACTGTACGGGCCTCGATAAAATTATTAAAAATAGTAATAATTTGTGTAAAATCATAAGAAATGATTTGTGAAGAATTGGGATGAAAAACTCCATATTTGAAAAGATAAAAATAGATTTTTATCGAAATGAACTAGTTATTAACTAGAAAAATAATCCAATGGTTAAAAATAAATAAATTGGATTAGATTTGAATTGAAATTATCAATGGATATTTTCGATATTGGATTCCGTGATTACAGATATTGTGATGGGAATTTGGAAGATATCGATATCGTTATTCTCGATATGATATCTGTTGGTTTCAGGATTTGATGTTAAATATAAGTCAATACTCTCTCTATTTAAAACCTTATATTTAATGTCAAATTTGATTGATTGATGGTTTGGATTATGCTCGACCAGTTTATGAGCAGAATATGCTTCTACATTTAGCATTGGGTTGGGTTGAAAATATCTGTGTGCTAACGCCTTGTGAAACACTTCACGATTTGACGATAAGGTGTTTAGCGATGTTGTGTTCATTTCAAATTTAACGAATGATTGTGAAATGATATTTTTCTTAAGTGAAAAGAAATGTATTCCCGATTTTGGATAGGGAATGTTTTATAAAAATGTTTTATAAAACAGAAAGGATTTCGAGGCCCGAAACCCGATGATTTCTAAAGTGATTTAGAAAATGTATTATATGTTACATTGTGGTTCATCGCGTATTCGATTAGTTGCTATTGATGATGTATCTGTTTGGTGGCGGAGAATTTATTCTCTTGCTTAACACCCTTCTTTGAGACGTACGAGCTCAAAGGTTATGTGATTAATAGTGACTGATCATATGCGTGAATTACTGATGTGAAGTACTATATTTTGAAAGTACTTGTGATTATTATGTTGTGAAATGATTTTTCCTACTTCGGGATATGAAATGATTTAGTATGTGACTAAAGATTCGGGTAACCCTGAGACTAAAAGTATGGGTGAGAGGGCGGTGTATGCTCTCCTGAGTGGGAGGTGCATCGTCGGTGTAGCCTACTCCTATGTGGGGTAGGTGCACATATATATATCGAGTTGCGAGGTGCGTACCCTTTGCCTTGTCGATGGGGAGCACGATATTTGGTTGCATACTTGTTTGTATGCATTGTTATGTTTTGGAATTCACATTTCCAAATGATTTGATTTGAGATCCCGAAGTGAAATCTACTTTGATATAGAAAGTTAGATATGTATTTCAAATGATTTGAAATAAGAAATCGGGAATAAAATCCAAAGGAATAATTTCTGTAAATTGAATTGGATTTGGAAAATCTAAGTGTTGTGATTAATCTAAGTGGGTAGATTGGGATATTGCATGTTGTGTGATGCATAGTAGATCCATATATCTATATTGATTGTTGCTTATACACTGGCTTTCATGGGGGTAAACCCGTTCCGCGAAAGTGGCGTGGTCCCGTGATTTGCCTTATTTTTAAACAAGTTTAACAACTGTTTTTGAGTTCTCACACCAGTCCCATGACTGACCTGTAGTTTGCTTTTCCCTTGCGAACTCGGGTGCCCCTATTTTCCACACGGGCAGTCGAGTAGTTTTATTTTGCAGA
This sequence comes from Allium sativum, assembly GCA_030737875.1. Taxonomy (NCBI): domain Eukaryota; kingdom Viridiplantae; phylum Streptophyta; class Magnoliopsida; order Asparagales; family Amaryllidaceae; genus Allium; species Allium sativum. Next base: position 192,504,415 of record CM060921.1, read on the forward strand.
TGTTTTGAGCAGGATTCTGGATTGAAGCTTTAAGCTGTGTCCAGGCATTTACAGTCTTCCGCTGTGTAGTTTATATTTCCGCTGTGCATTGTATTACATTTATGTAAATTTATCTTCCGCTGTGTATTATTTTCGATATACTCTGATATTCTGTACTCTGATGTAACATTATTATGATGTTTATTGAAGTCTTCTGTTATTTGTTCTGATGTGTTGTATACCCAAAGTTAGCGTATGCGGGATTCGAACGGTCTTGGTCGGTTTAGCGATCGATTAGGTCCGGGCGAAATCCGTGTCGTTACACTCAGCACTCAGAAGTTGATATTTTTGTTCAAATTTCATTATTTTTATTGATCATATCCATATTGTCTTATCTGCCTTTAGGAGACCAATCAAAACATGGTACAAGTAGCTGCTAGTAGAAGTACTTTGTTAATTATGTATTCTATAGAAAATATAGTCCAATTTAGCTATGTATACTTACCAAAATCAAAAATGTTAGCACACTCACACATGCTGTTTGGGCTTGTAATCATGTCTAGGAATAATATCTCTAGGTAACAAGGTATCAATCATGGACCTCTTAAAAAAAGACTTCCATAATTCAAATTAAGTTCATAGAATAATAATACTTGATGGCTAAGCTATTATAATATCTGATGGTTAATTATGTGTTTTTCAATTTATTCAGCATTTCTTATAATGAGTTTACCACTTATCTCATGTAGCGACCCGTATTTTTAGAGATATAATAAGTAATTAATTTAATTATTTAAACAGTGAATTAGAGAATGTAATGGTCGTTAATTAAATAATGGTGAATATTTAATTAATACAATAATTAAATAATATATTTAATTCTGAAATAATCAGAATTTGTGAATTGGCAATATAATGTGAACTGGGCAATTCAAATTATATAATTCAGTTTATAATTGAATTAAAATAACGAATTTATTATATAAATGAAGTTTGAACGTATAATTCTATTATAATTAAAATCGAGCTTGAAATGGCGTGGCAGTTCGCTATTTGGCGATTTGAACTTCAACTGGATATACAGGGTCCGTTTTAAATCGGATTTCTGTGAAACAAGAAACGTTCGGAGCCAATGAAGTATATTTTTCTAATGGAAGAGAAAAATCGAGATTTCGGCGTGTAGATTGTAAGTTATGTCCAAATTAAATATTCAGAAAAGTAGCGGCATATTCGTTTATGGCTATAACGGTTATTTAAATATATTTAAATATCGGTTTCAAATTTGGATAAGATTCTTTTGAGACATAGTGATGATTTAATTTTTAGAATTTTATTGTAATTTTTAATTACTTAAATACGCAACTTTTTATTAGGAGTGGTTTGCACCCTAAATCAGCTATTTTGGGGTTTCACAATATGGGTTAACCTACGGATATTCTTATATTTATGGAATGGTAGCGCTTTGCTCATCTCAACGGTATCAGTATTTTTGTCTGTAGAAGTTCGTAGTAGGCGAAGTTACGTATGGCGTTCCATTTAAAAATAAATGAAGCTTCTAGGATCACTCAAACCTACCCTAAAATATCTCAACCCTTTCTAAAGCCTAAAGAAGGCCACACACCTCTTCTTCTCGACCACACAGATTTTCATTTAAACGTGGAAGCTTCCCCTCCATAAATCAAAAAGAAACCTGATATAAATACCCAATGCTCTTCCCATTTTCTTCACAGAGACCGAAACTTATAACAAATAGAAATAACATGAAAACTGGAGATGTGTAAAACATATAAAAAGGGAGGAGCACGGCTATGGGTGACGACGGGGTTCACTGGGGGAAAGTCGATCGGATGGAGGAGGCCGAGATTCTAGGAAAGGTGATGTCGAGCTGTATGGGGGGAAGTGGGTGTTGAGTGATGAGATTAGTGCATTTACAGAGGAGGGTTAGTGGTGTATTTGTTTAGTAGATTTGTGGGGATGAGTTGAAAGGATGCGGTTGTTCACTGTGGAAGTGATGCGTATGTGGGCGAAGGGGTATACGACACGTGAGCAATGGAGAACAAGGTGCAGTAAAATGGTGGCCGAGTAATACACGAAGGTGGATGGACGGAAAGCAAAGAGTGGAAGTGCTGCTGCTTTTGGGATGCATGTTGAAGTCTGTTGGGGATGAGGCTTGCTGATGGAAGTGTCATTTTCTTTTGAGTGAAAGGATACTGAAACAACAGTTTTAAAAGGAAAAAGGGGTAAACGAAAGTGGCGGTTTTGGTGTGATAAATGAAGGGGGTTTGGATGTGAAGGTAGGGGACGTTTACATGTTAGGAGGAAAGAAAGCAAAGCTTTTTGGATGCGGGCGTGGACTGAAGTTGGTAGTGGGTCGATAGAAAGGGGTAAGGCCCAACTTTAAACAAATAAAATTATGCATAATAGTTTAGGTATAAAATTAATTTAATAGCATATTAACTTGTGATTTTTATATCTTGTCCATACGAAGTCAGATTTACGAACGGTCGGATCCGTTGGGATCGTATGGATGAGAGCTACCCAATGGAACTGACTGGGAGTGAATTGAAGATCGTTACAATTTATAGCAAAATAAATTGTCCATTGGAATCAAGATATGGTTATCGTTATTAACGATGATCGTCCAATGTGAGTGAAACTCACCAACTCTGAACAGTTATATTTTTATAACATATTCTTAGAACTGATAATTATCTATTGATTGCTGTTTGTTAACTATTTGGTTGAATTTATTACGTATTGGTTGAACTTATAGATAACGATATATACATAAATCGTTAATCAAATATTGATTCTGTTTAGCAGAATATTTCATAGTGAAATGAAATCAATGTTAATTATATTGTTTAACATCTGTGATGCAGGGAAACAGGTTGGAGGGACCCAACTGGGTTCCTCAATATATAAAATACTGTTTTGTTTCATATATTATGATATATGATGTGATATATAATCTGTTGTTGATTATGTGTGTTTGAATGATATCGATCACTGTTGTTTGGTATTTTAAATACCGTAAGAAAACCCTGGGATGAAAAAGGAAAATTTCTATAACTATATTGAAATAAAATATTATATAAAATCGAAATATTTTATATGGAAGGAAGATTTCAAACTGTATATTGAAATAGAATATTTATAAAATCAAAGGATTTTATATAAAGGTCTATCTATAAAATCAAGGGATTTTATAAAGGAAATTATTTGTAAAACAAATAAAATAGAAAGAGAAATATTTGTAAAACATTTACAAATAAAATAGAAAGAGAAATATTTGTAAAACATTTACAAATAAAATAGAAAGAGAAATATTTGTAAAATATTTACAAATAAAACAGAAAGAGAAATATTGGTAAAACATTTATAAATAGAGTTATAAAAAGGAAATGTTTATTTAGAAAATAAATAAAGTTATAAAAGATATTTATTGGGAAATGAAAAGAATGTCATATAAGAAAATATTTGGCAAATGAATAGAATTTTACATCAGGAAAGGTTAGACCCGTGCTTCGCATACGGGTATAACATTATATGGATTTAAAGCAAAGATTTTAAATAGAATCTGTTGTAACCAATAGATTGAGAAGATTAATTTATAAATAATATTTCATAAATAAAATAAAATATTCATCATTGGATAAATTGAATATATAAGTCAGGGCTTATATAGAGAAGTAAGAATCGATTTCAACATCGATATTTGAAACTGAATATGGACGTAGAGTTAATCAAAGGAGTTAATCGAAATGTGTTAATCAAAATGAGTTATAGGAGTTAATCGATTAGAGTTAGAGTTAATCGATTAGAGTTAGAGATAACCAGTTAGAGTTGATAGATCAGAGTTAATCGATTAGAGTTAAATCGAATTAGAGTTATTCAAATAGAGTTAATCGAGCAAGAGTTAGGCAAATATTAGTTATTCGAATAAAGTTAATTTAACTAGAGTTAGTCGGATTAGAATTAATCGAATATAGTTTATTCGAAAGGAGTAAATCGAATATAAGTTATTCAAAGTGCATTAATCGAATATAGTTTAATCGAATTAAAGAAAATCGAATATTAGTTATTCGAAAGGAGTTAATCGAATATTAGTTATTCGAAAGGAGTTATCGAATATTAGTTATTCGAAAGGAGTTATCGAATATTGGTTATTCGAAAAAGAGTTGTCGAATATTTGTTATTCGAAAGAGAGTTAATCGAATATTAGTAATTTGATGGAGAGTAATCGAATATTGGTTATTTGAAGGAGAGTAATCGAATATTAGTTATTCGAAAGGAGTTATCGAATATTAGTTATTCGAAAGTGAGTTATCAAATATTTGTTATTCAAAAGAGAGTTATCAAATATTTGTTATTCGAAAGAGAGTTAATCGAATATTTGTTATTCGAAAGAGAGTTAATCGAACATCTATTATTCGAAACGAGTTATCGAATATTAGTTATTCGAAAGGAGTTATTGAATATTAGTTATTCGAAAGAAGTTAATCGAATATTAGTTATTCGAAAGGAGTTATTGAATATTAGTTATTCAAAAGAAGTTAATCGAATATTAGTTATTCGAAAGGAGTTATCGAATATTAGTTATTCGAAAGAGTTATCGAATATTAGTTATTCGAAAGGAGTTAATCGAAAATTAGTTATTCGAAAGGAGTTGTCGAATATTTGTTATTCGAAAGGAGCTATCGAATATTAGTTATTCGAAAGCAGTTAATCGAATATTAGTTATTCGAAAGGAGTTAATCGAATATTAGTTATTCGAAAGGAGTTACCAAATATTAATTATTCGAAAGAGTTATCGAATATTAGTTATTCGAAAGGAGTTAATCGAATATTAGTTATTCGATAGGAGTTATCGAATATTAGTTATTTGAAAGGAGTTAATCGAATATTAGTTATTCGAAAGGTGTTAATCGAATATTAGTTATTCGAAAGGAGTTATCGAATATTAGTTATTCGAAAAGAGTTAATCGAATATCAGTTATTCGAAAGGAGTTAATCGAATATAGTTTATTCGAAAGGAGTTAATTGATAAGAGTAAATTAGTTAGAGTTAATTGAATAGAGTTAATCCAGTAGGGTATATCAAATAGAGTTAAGCCAATAGAGTTAATCAAATAGAGTTAATAGAATTGAGTTTATCAAATAGACCTAACTGATAAGAGTAAATCGATTAGAGTTAATCGAATAGTGTTAATTGAATAGAGTTTTTCGAATATAGGTTATTAAAAGAAGAGAGATTATCGAATATAGTTTATTCGAAGGAAAGACTTATTGAATAGAGATTTATTCGGAAGAGAGTTACGTAAGGAAGTTTGTTAAAGATTTAAAAGATAAACTTTGACTATTTCGAAGTTAAAACGTTGTTCAGTTAAGGTCTGAGAGGTAATTATACCCCAATTTGATTGACTTCCTTCTTAACAAGGAATGGTAAGGTTTGATAGTGAATGATGGTTAAGTGAATTTAGTTAATGAGTGAAATGGTTTGAGTTGGCATGGCGATGTTTAATTTAAACTTCAGTTTAAATCAAATGAAGGAGTTTTCGAAATGTTTTCCAATAAGAAATCAGAAATGTTTTCTGATAATAGAAAATAAGAAATGGGAATAAATATGGAAACGTTTTCCAGTGATTAATAACGTATATTTTTTACGTTTATAAAATAAGGATTTACGAATTTATGAAAACGAGAAATAAGGAAATGAATAAATTAATGATAAATTAATTTAAAGGGATAAATGTTAAATGATGATTGATCGATATAAATTCCATATGGAAATAAAATCGTTGTTTGCACAAGTGTTTTTCTTTGATAGTTAAATCACAGACCATCAAAGTTTTGAACATTTTTCCGTCGTCAATACGGAGAGACCGGTTGGATTCTTATCCAAAGAACCACTCCGTATTGGCGTTAGCATTTCGAATCAAATAGATCGAAGACAAATTGAAGACGGAGTAAAGTGCAAGGGCTGTTGTATAAGACCTAGGTAGAGATTGCCTAGGATGGGTGTACGGAATAGTGCCTTCGGTTTGTCCCGTCCCAGGACAAATTGAATGGATGAATGTATGACAGAGTATATCTGGTAGATCGCGTAAGTTGATCGTTTCAAACATATTTACATTGGTGGCGGAGGAATTCGTTTCTCTTAGCTTATACCTGTGGTATTTTTGGGGAAATCAATTTGTGATTTGACGGGTATGATGATGTGGCATTCGAGGTAAATGGAGGAGTAATCTGTTAAAAGATACGTTTTGACCTCAATCCTCATCAACTGGGAAATGACAAAAATTGGGCAGGCAGCATGGCTAAGTGGTTTGCAACCAAGTAGGGTATATTGTCACCATCAAGAGAATATTCATATTTGTTACTTCTTTCAATTCTGTGTCTCCCGGAATTGGTTATGTTGGTTTACCAGCTGTAAGGTGACAATATATTCGATACACTCAAGCGAAATGAGTGGTCGGTCATGTGTGGCCAAGTTGCAAGATGTTCTTGTTGAACTCTAGTGTATCGCTTCTAGAGTATACTGAGCGGAAGGTGGATCCATACCTTGTCATAGTTGGAATCCATTCCCCAAATAAGAGCCCGCGGTTTTGATTGTATATTATATATGTAGAACATTAGATGCAAGCGTTTCTGCTAGATTGATATTACTTGTATTAGACATTATTATAATATCAGAATAATATAGTTTTACTAATGATTTGGGTTATCATAAGGTAAAAACCATCCGTGTTTATGTGTGGATCGGTCTTATGATTATCCTTTTTTTCAATGGATTTTGAAAATTAAATCAAATGATTTGAGTTTACTCACACCAGTCACATGACTGACCTGGAGTTTATTTTGTTTCGTTTTCCCTAAACTCTCTGGTGCCCAATTTTGTACAGGCAGTCAATTAGTCGGGATTTATAGATATATTTGGAGAGCTAGAGTAGGAGGCTTCAGAATTATATAGCTATGGTTATTTCCGTTGTGTTGTAAGTGCTGTACTTTGGAAATGATATGTATATTTGTAACGAACTGGGATTTTCGACCCAGAAAATCAACATAAAACCCATGTTAATTATTCTGGTGTCGAACATTCCAGATCATTAATAGAAAGAAGTTAGAGGATGAGAATAGATAAGATAGAAAATTAGAATAGAAGAAGAAGAAGAACACAATCAGAGTAAACACGAATCTCACAGTGGAACGAATAAAATATAATGTATAACATAACTTTGAAATAAAACAGTATATATACAATAACATTATCAGAGTACAACACTTACACACAGCGGAAATAACAATAGCTATATAATCCTGAAGCCTCCTGCTTCAAGCTCCTCCAAGTATATCTGTAAAGACCTGAACTACTTGATAGCCCATACAAATTTGGGCACCCAAGAGTTTAGGGAAAACAAAAAAAAAATAAACTCTGGGTCAGTCATGGGACTAGTGTGAGTAAACTCAAATCATTTGGTTTAACTTTTCAAAATCCTTCTCAAAAGAAAAGATCATCGTAAGACCGATCCACACATAAACGCGGACGGTTTTTTACCTTACGATAACCCAAAAATAGTTTTTGAAATCAATACTTCTCTGATATTATAATAATGTCTAATCACAAGTAATTAGAATGTAGCAGAACGCTTGCATCTCACGTTCTACATATAGTATACAAACAAAACCACGGGCGCTTATTGGAGATTGGATTCCAACTATGAGAAGGTATGGGACCACCTGCCGATAGTGTATCTCTAGAGGCAAATACACTGGGTTCAACAAGAACATCTTGCAACCCGACCCACACATGACCGACCACTCATTTCACTTGAGTGTATCGAATGTATATCACCAACGGTTGGGAGCTACCCACCGTTTCCTGAAAAGGGACAACATCGATAACAGATAAAAGAATGAAATGGACTTTCTCTAGATAGGTGATATACACCCTAGTGGGAGCGTCCCACTTAGCCATGTTGCCTGCCCGATTTCTGTCATTTCCCAGTTGATGAGGCTTGAGGTCATAACGTATCTTTGATACACCTGACCACCATTCACTTTGAATGCCACATCGTCATACCCGTCAAATCACAAATTGATTTCCCCAAAAATACCACGGGTATAAAGCTAAGAGAAACGAATTCCTCCGCCACCAAACGTAAGTACGTTTGAAGAGATCAACTTACGCGATCCGTTAGATATACTTTGTCAGACATTCGTCCATTCACATTGTCCTGGGACTGGACAAACCGAAGGCACTATTCTGTAAACAGGATAGCCCTTGCATAACTTCATCTTCCATTATCTTCATCATATTTGATCGCAACGCTAACGTCTATACAGAGTGGTATTCAGATAATGAATCTGATCCCGGTCTCTCCGTATTGACGACGGAAAAATAGTCAAAAACTTCGATAGTCTGTGATTTAACTATCAAAGAAAAACAGGTGTGCAACCAACGATATTATTTTCAGATGGAAATTCTATCGATCAATCATCATTCAACATTTATCTCTTTAGATTTAAATTATGTTTAATTTATCCATTTTTCCCATTTCTATATATTCGTAAATTCTTATTTTCTAAATTAGAAAATATACCTTTTTAATCATTTGAAAACATATCCATATTTTCTCCCATTCCTTATTTCCTATATTAGAAAACATTCCTAGTTCTTATTTGGAAAAACATTCCTAAATCTCCTTTACTGGATTCAAGCATATGTTTGAATAAAACATCTCTATGCCAACTCTAACCATTTTTCTCATTAACTAAATTCACTTAAACAACTTCCACTATCGAACCTTACTCATTCCTTAGTTAAAAACGAAGTCAATCCAGTTGGGGTATAATTACCTCTCAGACCTTAACTGAACAACATTTCTAACTTCGAAACAGACAAAGTTCATCTTGTAAATCTTTAACAACTTCCTTACGTAACTCGGATTCTATTTATGAATCCACTTCTTTATTTTAAAACATTGATTATAACTATAGCGTTATAATCCCTTCTTCTTAAATGTCCAACTTCAAAATATAACTTTTATTTCTTAATTTAACTAAATAACTAAATAGACAATTTATGAAGAAATCGTTAAATCTTGATTCAAACGGAAAGTGTACTTTCCCGAATCCGATATAATCGAATTTCAATGTATAACTCTCTTTCGAAACGTCTTTATTCGATAACTCCTTTTCGAAATAAACCATATTCGATAACTCTTTCTTCGAATAACTATATTCGATAACTCCTTCTTCGAATAACTATATTCGATAATCTCTCTTCGAATGATTTACATTCGATTAACTCTCTTCGAATGATTTACATTCGATTAATCTCCTTTAATTCTATTCGAATAAACTATTTCGAATAACTCCTTTGGATTAACTCATTTGGATTAACTCGGTTTGATTAACTCATCTTGACTAACTCAACTCGATTAACTCAACTTGATTAACTTACTTGATTAACTCAACTTATTTAACTCAACTTATTTAATTCAACTTATTTAACTCAAATTATTTAACTCCTATCTAATAACTAATATTCGATTAATTTATATTCGAATAACTATGCTTGTTTTAACTTTATTTCGAATGGCTAATATTCGATTTAACTCCATTCACTTGACTCTAGATCGCAGCGACCACAATGGTTACGCCTGATTCCCTCAGGAAATATCCGACCGCCATAGGCTTTCTGCAGCCCTGCAAATTACGCTAGCAGTCGTACGAAATGGCAACACATCCTAAATAACTATGTTTGACTAACTCTATCTCAATTAACTATATTCAATCAACTCTAATTGAATAACTAATATTCAATTAATAATAATTCGATTAGCTATATTCAATTAATTTTAATTCGATTAATTCTAACTCTAATCGATTTACTCCAACTGATTAACCCCTACTGATTATTCAGTTTCAAATATCGATGTTGAAATCGATTCTTACTTCTCTCTATATAACTCCTGACTTATATATTCTATTTATCCAATGATAAACATCCTATTTAATTTATAAAATATTATCTATAAATTTATCTTCTCAATCTATCTGTCAGAATAGATTCCATTTAAAATCTTTGCTTTAAATCCATATCATGTTATACTCGTGTGCGAAGCACGGATCTAAACCTTTCAAATGTAAAATTCTCCTTTTATACAATTCTAGTCACTTTTCAAGTATTTCCTTTTATTGTTTAAAATCTTGCATATCAACCACAAGCCTTATCTATTTATAAAATATTTTCTTTTTATATAAAATCTATTTATTTTATACGTAATTCCTTTTATAATCTAACTGTTCCCTTCCTATTTACTTTACACATATTTCCACTTTCTATCCTATTTATTTTTGAAATAAATATCCCTTCAATTTTATCTATTTGATTAACAAATAAGTATTCCCTTTTAATCTATTTATTTTCTAAATAAATGGTTTTCTTTTATAAAATATTTGATTTTATAAATATTTCTTTTTCAATATAACATTGAAAATTTCCTTTTTAACATTCCAATATTCCCTACGGTATTTAACATACCATACAACAATTATCAGCATCATCCAACCATACAAAATCAACAACAGATTTCATATCACATCATATAACACAATATATGAAAAAAAACAGTAAAATAAATGTTGAGGAACCCAGTTGGGTCCCTCCGACCTGTTTCCCTGCATCCACGGATGTTAATTCACATAAATAACACGAGTATGAAATATTCTGATAAACAGAATCAGTATTCGATTAACGATTTATATATATATCGTTATCTATATTTTCAATCAACAGACTAGCAGTTCAACCAAACAGCCAACACACAGCAAACAACCATTATTATCAGTTATAAAAAATACGTTATAAAAATATAATTGAGAAGAGTTAGTGAGTTTACTCACATTGGACGGTTATCGTTAAATAACGATAATTGGTCGTTGATTTGATTCAGGCGTTAAATTCCACCATAAATCCAAACGAGCTCCAATTCACTCCCGGTCAGTTCTGTTGTGTAGCCGCCGTCCGTACGATCCCATCGGATCCTATTTGCTAAATTCCGTTGACGTATGAGTAAGTTATAACATTAACAAGTTTGGTACAATTATTAAATTAAAACAAAAAAAAACTAAATTCCATTTTAAAAGTTTGAATTGGGCCTCACCCCATATAATAACTCCAGCCCAACTTCTTCCTGCACTGACCCATGGAGAATAGTTCTTCTTCCAAAAAAAAACTCGGACCCATATACTCCTTGCCAACGCCGATTCCTCCATCCAAAACCCCTTCTCTTCTCTACCAAAATTCGAGTAAAAATAACCAAAAATTTTCTCATCCAAGCCTCTTCAATTCTATACCCTTTTTTGCCAAACTCACAGCCATAAAGTGAACCGCGATGATCAACTCCTCGAGCTCACTACTGTACACCCATCGACATATACTTGTGTCAATCCCTCCAAAATTCCCCTCCGCAAGTTCGTATTTCCCTTCTCAATCCAAATACAACACTTAAAACATGAATCCAGACCCCCATTTCACCATTTCCCAAACCCTAGCTACATGCTGTAGCAATAATAGCGAACATTTCGACGTCGAGTTGAGTAAAACGTATACCCGATTGTAGAAGATGTTCCCAGGACTTCAAACATGTGTGTGTATTGATTTGTAGAAATTTTTTTGATTTGTTTTGATTTTCTGAAGTATGATTTTCCATTTTTGGAAGAAGAGGACTAGCGGCAGAAAGCTTTGTTGACTACAGGAGTTATGGATTAGGGTTAGGCTATTAAGGGAATTATATAGGGTAGTTATAATATTTTTATATTCGATTAAAATATTAAATTATAAGTAAATGTTATTTTCTGTGCCCTCTAAAATTCCTGTGATCACATACCCAAAAATCATGAAAATTGACATGCCGCTACAGTTCGACATTACGAACCCAACGAAACTTATTTCGTCGAATTCCGACTTCGTATGCTCACACAGGGTATTTTTAAAGTCAAATTATCGTCTGTTTTTCACATTAAAATCCCGTACGGCCACATACTGACTTCAAAAATCACGGAAATTGAAATCTAACAATAATTTGATATTACGAATCCAACAAAATTGGTTTCGTCGAAAACCGAGTTTGTTTGCAGAAGTGGCTATTTTTAAAGCTCTAAATAGCCCTTTTTAATATATAAATATATTTAAAAACAATTAAATTTAATATTTAAAAATAAATATTATCGTATATATTCAAAATAGAATATCATATTGCTACACCGGGATTTATAACTCGATATTTCAAATCCAGTGTTACATCGATATTCGATTTATATTTAAAAATCCATTTTAAAATATAAATAGATCGATATAAATTATAAAGGAATTCCATAGCGACTTTTCTAAGTTTTGATTTGGACATAAATAAAAATCTACACGACGAAATCTCAATTTTTCTCTTCCATCAAAAAAATATACTTCACCAGTTCCTAGCGTTTCTTGTTTTACAGAAATCCTATTTAAAACGAATCATGTACATTCAGTTGAAGTTCAAATCGCCAAATCGCGAACTGCCGTGCCATTTCGAGCTCATAATAATACGTTCAAACTGCCGTTCAAATAATATATTTCTTATTCTAATTCAATTCTAAACTGAATTAAATATCATAGATGATCCAATTCACACCATTTTGTGAATTCCACTATTTCTGACTATTCTAGAAATTATTATATTATTTATTTTAATTAACTATTCAATATTATTCAATTCTGGTCATTTTAAATAACCAAACCATTATTTAAATAATTAAATAAATTATTTATATACCGTAAAAACACGGGTCGTTACAATATTCAAGTACAGATTTATATTTCAAAGTTATGTTATATATTATATGTTATTCGTTCCGCTGTGAGGTTCGTGTTATTCTGATGTTGTGTTGTTCTTCTTCTTCTATTCTACGTTTCTATCTTATCTTTTCTCACCCTCTGTTTTCTTTCTATTAGTTTTCTGGTTTTCCAGTGTAATATGGGTTGGACTTGTGTTATTTGGTCAGCTCAAATTGGACCGGAATTTTGGGACGCTACAGTTGGTATCAGAGCTTAAGGTTAAGTAATAACCTTGGCTCTGTGGCGTGACTCGGTAGAGATAGGGTTAGTAATGCCCTAGATTGAGTTGAGTGTATATATACGAGTGAACGTATTTGTTATTTGATATAAAAATTATTTTATATTATGGAGATTTATTGGTTGAGTTGTTTATCGGTTCTGGTCGATCCGTTTGATCCACTGTATCGGTAGGGGTTTATAAACACTCAAATACGATGGACCGACACAATATGTTTTGAAAAGAGGGTAAATGAAAATAATTTTACCCAAGGTATATTTTGATATAGAGGAGATATATATATTAGAATTATAATATATTGAATATATTGGTTGTTATTATAATCGAGTAAGATTATAAATTAAATGGTTACGTAAATAACCAATCAGAATTCATATAAGTGAAATATATGGAATCGAAATGAATTAAATCTGAATTTAAATCAGAATTGAAATTCAACCCCGGGAAAGTTGGAAATGTGTTGTTAAATGGATTTGAATTAAATATATGAGAATTTTAAAATCCTGGAAGATTTTAAATTGTTTTACAAGCATTGGGAATAATATTTTGAAATGAATTTCAAAATGGAAGTGTTTAGAATGGTTTTGAAAGTGATAAAGTATTGAACTCACTTCGATGGCTAGGAAATAACCCTGATGATGAATTGTGACATCATTAGTGTTCATTTTCGAGTTCTAAGTGACGGATTACTACCAAAGATTTTGATTTTTGAATTGTTTTGAGAAAAGAAAGTCATTTTGAATCCTGAAAAGGAAAGTTTGATTTTCGATATGGTAAACTGTTAAAACTCCCAGAAAAAGGTTGTTTGAACAAAAAAAATAAAAAATAGAATTTGTGGAAATAAATTGGAATTGAACTGAAAACCAATTAAGTGGAAATTGAATTGGATTAGAATGATATTGAGAAAAATTGGATTATGAGTTTGGAATCAAAAATGAAATTTGAATTTGAAATCAAATTTGGCTTGGATAAGCGAATGGTTGTGTTGGAAATAAAATTGATTTGGAGTTTGAATGGGATAACATTGGTATATGCTGAGTTGATAGCATATGGAAAGGATATATTAATATGCCCGACAAAAAGGTACCAGTTTATATTTCATATGGTTTGAGATTTTGATGAGCCGAATTTTCAAGCCGCTTGGCTGTTTGATTTTCTTTTGGGTTGGAGAAGGCCTAGAGAGGCGAGTTAAGAAGTGAACAAATAAGTTTTAACCAGTCAATAGGGTTTGTTTTCTACCTTAGCAATTTCGAGGACGAAATTATTTTAAGGGGGGAAGAATGTAACGACCCGTATTTTCAGAGATATAATAATTAATTAATTTAATTATTTAAACAGTGAATTAGAGAATGTAATGGTCGTTTACTTAAATAATGGTGAATATTTAATTAATATAATAATTAAATAATGTATTTAACTCTAGAATAATCAGAATTTGTGAATTGGCAATATAATGTGAACTGGGCAATTAAAATTATATAATTCAGTTTATAATTGAATTAGAATAATGAATATATTATATAAACGAAGTTTGAACGTATAATTCTATTATAATTAAAATCGAGCTTGAAATGGCGCGGTAGTTCGCTATTTGGCGATTTGAACTTCAACTGAATATACAGGGTCCGTTTTAAATCGGATTTCTGTGAAACAAGAAATGTTCGGCGCCGGTGAAGTATATTTTTCTAATGGAAGAGAAAAATCGAGATTTAGGTGTATAGATTGTAAGTTATGTCCAAATTAAATATTCAGAAAAGCAGCGGCATATTCGTTTACGACTATAACGGTTATTTAAATATATTTAAATATCGGTTTCGAATTTGGACAATATTCTTTTGAGACGTAGTGATGATTTAATTTTTTGAATTTTATTGTAATTTTTAATTACTTAAATACGCAACTTTTTATTTGGAGTGGTTTGCACCCTAAATCAGCTATTTTGGGGTTTCACAATATGGGTTAAACTACCGATATTATTATATTTCTAGAATGGTAGCGCTTTGCTCATCTCAACGGTATCTGTATTTTTGTCTGAAGCAGTTCGTAGTAGGCGAAGTTACGTATGGCGTTCCATTTAAAAATAAACGAAGCTTCTAGGACCACTCAAACTAAAATATCTCAACCCTTTCTAAAGCCTAAAGAAGGCCACACACCTCTTCTTCTCGACCACACAGATTTTCATTTAAACATGGTAGCTTCCCCTCCATAAATCGAAAAGAAACCTAATATAAATACCCAATGCTCTTCCCATTTACTCCACAGAGACCGAAATTTACAATAAAAAATAACATGAAAACTGGAGATGTGTAAAACATATAAAAAGGGAGGAGCGCAGATATGGGTGATGACGGGGTTCGCTAGGGGAAAGTTGATCGGATGGAGGAGGCCGAGTTTCCAGGAAAGGTGATGTCGAGCTGTATGGGGGTAAGTGGGTGTTGAGTGATGAGATTAGCGCATTTACATAGGAGGGTTAGTGGTGTATTTGTTTAGTAGATTTGTGGAGATGAGTTGAAAGGATGCGGTTGTTCACTGTGGAAGTGATGTGTATGTGGGCGAAGGGGTATACGGCACGTGAGCAATGGAGAACAAGGTGCAGTAAAATGGTGGCCGAGTAATACACGAAGGTGGATGGACGGAAAACAAAGGGTAGAAGTGTTGTTGCTTTTGGGATGCATGTTGAAGTTTGTTGGAGATGAGGCTTGCTGATTGAAGTGTCATTTTCTTTTGAGTGAAAGGATACTAAAACAACAGTTTTAAAAGGAAAAAGGGGTAAACGAAAGTGGTGCGGTTTTGGTGGGATAAATGAAGGGGGTTTGGATGTGAAGGTAGGGGACGTTTACATTTCAAGAGGAAAGAAAGAAAAGCTTTTTGGATGCGGGCGTGGACTGAAGTTGGTAGTGGGTCGATAGAAAGCGGTAAGGCCCAACTTTAAACAAATAAAATTATGCATAATAGTTAGGTATAAAATTAATTTAATATTATATTAACTTGTGATTTTTATATCTTGTCCATACGAAGTCAGATTAAGGAACGGTCGGATCCGTTGGGATCGTATGGACGAGAGCTACACAATGGAACTGACTGGGAGTGAATTGAAGCTCGTTACAATTTTGAGAAAAATAAATTGTCCATCGGAATCAAGCGATGGTTATCGTTATTAACGATGATCGTCCAATGTGAGTAAAACTCACCAACTCTAAATAGTTATATTTTTATAACGTATTCTTAGAACTGATAATTATTTGTTGATTGCTGTGTGTTAACTGTTTGGTTGAATTGCTTATGTATTGGTTGAAATTATAGATGATGATATATATATATATATAAATCGTTAATTAAATATTGATTCTGATTAGCAGAATATTTCATAGTGAAACGAAATCGATGTTAATTATATTGTTTAACATCTGTGATGCAGGTAAACAGGTTGGAGGGATCCAATTCGGTTCCTCAATATATAAAATACTGTTTTGTTTCATATATTGTGATATATGATGTGATATATAATCTGTTGTTGATTATGTGTGTTTGAATGATATCGATCACTGTTGTTTGGTATTTTAAATACCGTAAGGAAACCCTGGGATGAAAAAGGGAAATTTCAATAACTATATTGAAATAAAATATTATATAAAATCGAAAGATTTTATATTGAAGGAAGATTTCAAACTGTATATTGAAATAGAATATTTATAAAATCAACGGATTTTATATAAAGGAATATTTATAAAATCAAGGGATTTTACAAAGCAAATTATTTGTAAAACAAATAAAACAAAAAGAGAAATATTTGTAAAACATTTACAAATAAAATAGAAAGAGAAATATTTGTAAAACATTTACAAATAAAATAGAAAGAGAAATATTTGTAAAACATTTACAAATAAAACAGAAAGAGAAATATTGGTAAAACATTTATAAATAGAGTTATAAAAAAGAAATGTTTATTTAGAAATTAAATAGAGTTATAAAAGGGATTTATTAGGAAATGAAAAGAATGTCATATAAGGAAATATTTGGCAAATGAATAGAATTTTACATCAGGAAAGTTTAGACCCGTGCTTCGCACATAGGTATAACATGATATGGATTTAAAGCAAAGATTTTAAATAGAATCTGTTGTAACCAATAAATTGAGAAGATTAATTTATAAATAATATTTCATAAATTAAATAAAATATTTATCATTGGATAAATAGAATATATAAGTCAGGGCTTTTATAGAGAAGTAAGAATCGATTTCAACATCGATATTTGAAACTGAATATGGACGTAGAGTTAATCAAACGAGTTAATCAAAATGTGTTAATCAAAATGATTTAGAGGAGTTAATCGATTAGAGTTAGAGTTAATCGATTAGAGTTAGAGTTAACCACTTAGAGTTGATAGATTAGAGTTAAATCGAATTAGAGTTATTCAAATAGAGTTAATCGAGTAAGAGTTAGTCGAATATTAGTTATTCGAATAAAGTTAATTGAACTAGAGTTAGTCGGATTAGAATTAATCGAATATAGTTTATTCGAAAGGAGTAAATCGAATATAAGTTATTCGAAGTGAGTTAATCGAATATAGTTTATTCGAATTAAAGAAAATCGAATATTAGTTATTCGAAAGGAGTTAATCGAATATTAGTTATTCGAAAGAGATTTATCGAATATTAGTTATTCGAAAGAGAGTTATCGAATATTTGTTATTCGAAAGAGAGTTTATCGAATATTTGTTATTCGAAAGAGAGTTAATCGAATATTGGTTATTTGAAGGAGAGTAATCGAATATTGGTTATTCGAAAGGAGTTAATTGAATATTAGTTAGTCGAAAGGAGTTAACGAATATTAATTATTTGAAAGGAGTTATCGAATATTAGTTATTCGAAAGGAGTTAATCGAATATTAGTTATTCGAAAGGAGTTATCGACTACTAGTTATTCGAAAGGAGTTATCAAATATTAGTTATTCGAAAGGAGTTATCGAATATTAGTTATTCGAAAGGAGTTATTTGAATATTAGTTATTCAAAAGGAGTTATTGAATATTAGTTATTCGAAAGGAATTAATCAAATATTAGTTATTCGAAAGGAGTTAATTGAATATTAGTTATTCGAAAGGAGTTATCGAATATTAGTTATTCGAAAGGAGTTAATCGAATATTAGTTATTCGAAAGGAGTTAATCGAATATAGTTTATTCGAAAGGAGTTAATTGATAAGAGTAAATTAGTTAGAGTTAATCTAGTAGGGTAAATCAAATAGATTTAATCCAATAGAGTTAATCAAATAGAGTTAACAGAATTGAGTTAATCAAATAGAGCTAACTGATAAGAGTAAATCGATTAGAGTTAATCGAATAGTGTTAATTGAATAGAGTTTTTCGAATATAGGTTATTCGAAGAAGAGAGATTATTGAATATAGTTTATTCGAAGGAAAAAGTTATCAAATAGAGATTTATTCGGAAGAGAGTTACGTAAGGAAGTTTGTTAAAGATTTAAAAGATAAACTTTGACTATTTCGAAGTTAAAACGTTGTTCAGTTAAGGTCTGAGAGGTAATTATACCCCAACTTGATTGACTTCCTTCTTAACTAAGGAATGGTAAGGTTTGATAGTGAATGATGGTTAAGTGAATTTAGTTAATGAGTGAAATGGTTTGAGTTGGCATGGCGATGTTTGATTTAAACATCAGTTTAAATCAAATGAAGGAGTTCTGGAAATGTTTTCCAAATAAGAAATCAGAAATGTTTTCTGATAATAGAAAATAAGAAATGGAAATAAATATGGAAACGTTTTCCGGTGATTAATAACGTATATTTTCTAAGTTTAGAAAATAAGGATTTACTAATATATGAAAACGGGAAATAAGGAAATGAATAAATTATTGATAAATTAATTTAAAGGGATAAATGTTAAATAATGATTGATCGATATAATTTCCATCTGGAAATAATATCGTTGTTTGCACACATGTTTTTCTTTGGTAGTTAAATCACAGACTATCAAAGTTTTGACCATTTTTCCGTCGTCAATACGGAGAGACCGGTTGGATTCTTATCCAAAGAACCACTCCGTATGCGCGTTAGCGTTTCGAATCAAATAAATCGAAGACAAATTGAAGACGGAGTAAAGTGCAAGGACTGTTATATAAGTCCTAGGTAGAGATTGCCTAGGATGGGTGTACGGAATAGTACCTTCGGTTTGTCCAGTCCCAGGACAACTTGAATGGACAAATGTCTGACAGAGTATATCTGGTAGATCGTGTAAGTTGATCGTTTCAAACGTATTTACGTTGGTGGCGGCGGAATTCGTTTCTCTTAGCTTGTACCTGTGGTATTTTTAGGGAAATCAATTTGTGATTTGACGGGTATGACGATGTGGCATTCGAAGTAAATGGAGGAGTGATCTATTAAAGGTTACGTTTTGACCTCGAGCCTCATAAACTGAGAAATGACAGAAATCGGGCAAGCATCATGGCTAAGTGGTTTGCAACCAAGTAGGGTATATTGTCACCATCTAGAGAATATTCATATTTGTTACTTCTTTCAATTCTGTATCTCCCGGGAATGGTTATGTTGGTTTACCAACTATAAGGTGACAATATATTCGATACAATCAAGCGAAATGAGTGGTCGGTCATGTGTGGCCGAGTTGCAAGATGTTCTTGTTGAACTCCAGTGTATCGCTTCTAGAGTACACTGAGCGGAAGGTGGATCCATACCTTGTCATAGTTGGAATCCATTCCCCAAATAAGAGCCCGTGGTTTTGATTGTATATTATATATGTAGAACGTTAGATGCAAGCGTTTTTACTTGATTGATATTACTTGTATTAGACATTATTATAATATTAGAATAATATTGTTTTACTAATGATTTGGGTTATCATAAGGTAAAAACCATTCGTGTTTATGTGTGGATCGGTCTTATAATTATCCTTTGTTTCAAAAGGATTTCGAAAGTTAAATCAAATGATTTGAGTTTACTCACACCAGTCACATGACTGACCCGGAGTTTATTTTGTTTTCTTTACCCTAAACTCTTGGGTGCCCAATTTTGTACGGGTAGTCAAGTAGTCGGGATTTACAGATATATTTGGAGAGCTGGAGCAGGAGGCTTCAGAATTATATAGCTATGGTTATTCCGATGTGTTATAAGTGCTGTACTTTGGAAATGATATGTATATTCAAGTACAGATTTATATATCAAAGTTATGTTATATATTATATGTTATTCGTTTCGCTGTGAGGTTCGTTTTACTCTGATGTTGTGTTGTTCTTCTTCTTCTATTCTAAGTTTCTATCTTATCTATTCTCATCCTCTGGTTTCTTTCTATTAGTTTTCTGGTTTTCCAGTGTAATATGGGTTGGACTTGTGTTATTTCGTCAGCTCAAATTGGACCGGAATTTCGGGACGCTACATCTCAGTTATTATATTTTTTGAAGTAACAGTAACGAAATGAGAGCGAATAAAAGAGTATGCTTTTGAATAACTAACATTAGTCATAGCCTCTAACTAAATTGCTTATAAATATTTCATGATTCCAAGTGGTTTCAACTATGAAGTTTAGCAAACAAACACCAGTCAGGTCAACCTAACATAGCATATGCGAAATCTGCATATTAACAGTCCTGAAGAAAAAACAAATTTAACAGACTGTAATTATACCATATGTTGCAAGCACAAATTATTATACCTTTTATAACTATATGTTGAAATAAAAAATATACTATAGTATCGAAAAAAGTGCAAATTTAACAGACTGTAATTTAATAAGAATAATAATAGTAAGAGAAAATCAAGGTGCTGCAAGCACCACGAATAATACCTATTGCGCATTTTCTCCAACCGTAAGCTTGAAGAATCCTTCACGACTAGCCTTAAGAGTCCAGCGAAGATCGCCATCTATGATTGTTCCAATTAAATGATAGCTATCATCGCCCACGAGAAGACACTCACAGCCTTTACTTGTGAGTTCTGTGAGTAAATTCATAATCATATCTCCCTCCTTACAAAAAGGAAGCTTGTAACAACCCGTATTTTCAATAATCTGTTATAATATAAATCGAGGCAGAATTTAATTCTAAAATGTGAATCAAGGGAAATGGGCTATGCCATTGCGTTCGTCTCGGAAAAATACGCGAAATAGAGTCCGAGTTTTCGAAAATCGGAGTCCGTATGACCCAGTTAAGGCCCATTGAAGTTTTCAGAAAATTCCTAAGTAAAAACAGATTTAAATTTGAAATTAAGAACAAGGGTTAGGGCAAACTGGTGCAGGCGGGAAAATTCCCGCCAGGACCCGCATGTCGACAGGCCTGTCGACAGGGTCCCCAGGGTGTCGACTGCCCTGTCGACAGGGGGTGGCCAGGCAGTTTTGCCTGGCGCACCATTTTGATTTGGGCTTGGTCTTGTGGCTTGGTTCTAGAGAGTTCCGAAATCTGACGGACCTAAACTAACCTAGGGTTAATCCTAGGGCTAAAAACACTCTAATCTTCTATAAATAAGCCCCTAATCCTACCCTAAAACCCCATTATTCATTCTAGCAACCAAACTATGTCAAATTGAATTCTCAAATGGCCTCCACCTAAAAACCCTAGCCTCCACCCTCTTCAAAAATAATTCCTATGAAGATTTTGATGTTCATACAAGCATTTCTAAGTTGTATGAATGATCATTAGCTTGCATACATCATCAAGTTGCAAGCTTTATTTGCTAAGCTAGAGTTTTTGGGATTTTTGGTTAGTTGGAGCTTTGTTTTGGGTTTTTATATGCTTGCATAAAGGGCTTCTCAATCTTTATTAGTAGATTTGTGTCTTCATAATACTTGTAAGCCCTCTTACCTTCATTTTAGAAACTCTAAAGTTAATATGTGATGAAAGTTGGGATTTTTGCAAGTTTATTTGGTTATGCATGTTTATGCAAGTTCACCAAGCCATGATTTGCAAGTTCATTGAGTTATGCATGTTCACCAAGCCATGATTTGCAAGTTTATTGAGTTATGCATGTTAATGCAAGTTCACTATGCCATGTTATGCATGTTTAATAAGTTATGCATGCTTATGCAAGTTCAGCATGACATGTTGTGCATGTTTGACAAGTTATGCATGTTTATGCAAGTTCCCTATGCCATGTTAGGCAAGTTTAACATGTTATGCATGTTTATGGTAATATGCAAGTTCACTATGCTAAGTTATGCAAGTTTAACATGTTATGCATGTTTATGGTAATATGCAAGTTCACTATGCTAAGTTATGCAAGTTTAACATGTTATGCATGTTTATGGTAATATGCAAGTTCACTATGCTAAGTTATGCAAGTCTAACATGTTATGCATGTTTGTTGTGATATGCAAGTTCATCATGTATGTTGTGCCAAGTTCCCTCTTCCTATCCTTTATGCGTTATTACGAATATGTAAGCAATAGAATGACGTTGGGGGGTTTGGGTAAACTTAAAATACATGAAAATATAAGATTGGGAATTTACCTATTAAGTTAGGTCTACCCGTTGGGAATTTACCTATTAAGTTAGGTCTACCCAAGTATTTGTTGACTTGTAACTATGCTTTGAAATAAAGTGGACATGACACTTAGAAAACATAAGTGTGGCCAACTCGAGGTTGGGTTGAGTTTGTAGCGTAATTCTACCCAGAACCGACCGGCTTAACTAGTGGCTACAAACAATAGGACCCAATGTGAGAAGTTGGTCATGTGGTGCCAAGACCCGAGGTTAGACCAAGTCGTGGTGTAAAGCTACCCGGACCCGCCCGGCCTAACTAGTAACCACAACAAGGTCTAATGTGAGAGGTTAAGGTGCATTAAATTAATTAATGCCTCATGATTAGGGTTAAGTCAGGGTCCACTAATACTTAACCAATTTGGGGATTCCAGGGATTGAAATGGGGTTAAGTGTGAACTGTTGGTTACACTTAACCAATTTAATCCATTTGGGGGTTCGAGGGATTGAAATGGGGTTAAGTTGTGAACTGTTGGTTACACTTAACCAATTTAATCCATGATTAGTAAAGGGTTAAATCGCACTTAACCCTCTTAGGAAACCCTAGCAACGGGGTATGTTCCAGCAGTAATCCCAGTTTGGTATCATCACAACCCTAGAGGCTAGGCTAGGGCGGGGCACGATTAGTGGACGGATGTAAGCGACCAAAGCGATGGCCGAGTGGTACAGCGGTGCGGGTCCAGGCGGGCTACGGACGTGCACGTAGTCCGGTATTGGACAAACTCGAGGCACGGGCACCAGTAGGTTTAGACTGTGCATTATTGCTTAAGTGTCTGGGGTTGACACCCGAGGGCTTGATACACCCGAAGGTGGACCCAACACAGTCTGACTACATCCATATGTGGGCCGTATGGACACCAACACTTGACGTGTTAGGCTTATAGGGAGCCGATCGACTAGACCGTTTGGTTGGACCTTATATTAAGGTCACTTCATGTTATTGGGCCAAAGCTTGGGCCAAGGGATCAATACCTGTTATGTTGGTTTGCTAGTACACCGTGGTGCAGAACTTAACCTTGTTTATGCGATGACACCTCTATCTATCTTGTAGTTAATTTATCATGCCAGTATGTTGATATCTATGATCATCTCAGTTTCCATCATGCTGTTAACTTTATTAGTTTATAGACTGATCGTAGCAGTGCTTACTCAGTCTTTTTGACTGACCTGTTTTCTTTCGCCTCTTTTCTTCCGTTTCCCCCCCCCAAGGTTCTCAGGGAGGGAATACAGGAGCCTAGCTTGGATCGTAGCTGCTTCCTTGGATAGCTCATGTATGCTTTGGACTTGAGTTCGCTATGGTTTTTCCACTTTGGGGATAGCTACTTTTATGTTTTCCTTTTCAGTTTCAGATGATGTTATTTTATGTACTAGACTTGTTTATTTGGGAAATTGACATTATGATGTAGCAGACTTGTTTTTGAAATGGTTTAAAATTCTTCCGCTGTTTTATGTACTTACTCTGTTTATTTACATATATATATGTCATGTCCTGCCTTGCTATATCATTATGCATGTTTACCTTGTTTTAAAAACGCCCCACCAAAGTCAGAGTTGCTTGCAAGAGCCACCCTGGCGGAGGTGGGGTGTTACATTTGGTATCAGAGCATATGGTTTACGAGAAGGGATAAAAAGGTTTTTAAAACTTTTGAAAAACTATTTTCAAAACCAAGCATAAAGTATTTTCCAAAGAAAAGTCTAGTTATTTTAAAAGGCTATTCCCCAAAAGCCATTAGCACTATCCTTTGACCCCTCGTTTGAACTCATTTCTTTTCGTTTCCAGCATGTCTGATAATCTCATCTTGCCCGAAGGAGTAACAATACCCGATTGGTTTCGTCGGTACTTGGAAGTCACGGCACCGGCCCCGGGTGTCTCTAATGTTGTCTTTCCAGTCGAGGCCGCTGTTCCTCCCCCTCCTCCCATAGCTGATGTTCCTCTTCCCCCTCAGCCTCCACAAACGGATGTTGCGGAAACTTGTAAGAACTTTAAGATGATGGGTGGCAAGAATTTTAGTGGAACAGAGACTTTTGTAGAGGCAAGGAATTGGTTGAAAGAGACCGAAGATCTTTTAGCCTCCTTTGATATAGGTGACCGCAGGAAGGTTTTATTAGCAGTATGGTTGCTAAAGGAAGAAGCTGCACGTTGGTGGGTAGTCACAACCGCTACTAGGCCAATTGGGACTTGGGATGATTTTAGAGGAAGGTTTGGACTGAGGTTCTTATCACTGAAGCAAGGGGACATGACTATTAGGGAATACATAGATAAGTTCAATCAACTGGCTCGGGTCAATTTAGACTTGGTTAATACAGCTCAGAAGAAGGCCCTACACTTTGCTCTAGGATTAAACGAGCCTTTGCACGGTTTGGCCATGTCTCACATACCCTTGGGGGCGACTTTCAAGAGTTTGGTGAATATGGCCCTACTTCAAGAAGAGGATAACAATGACAAGAAAGAGGTCAAGGCGAATGAGTCTCAAGGCAAGAGGGTAAATTCCGGGAAACGAGGCAAGAATAACAACAACCGCAAGGACAAGCCAAGAGAGAATAGGAAATGCAACTTCTATGGTAAAATTGGACATATATCCAGGGATTGTAGGAAGAAGAAGAGAAAGCGAGGCGAATGTTTTCAGTGTGGTGAGTTTGGACATCTCAGTAAGAATTGCCCGAGGAATCAAGGGCAAGGTCAGACTCAGTATGCAGGACTATCTGGAGGGCGAGTTCATCCCCTCAACACCGTTCTTCCAGCTCATGATAGAGGTAGTGTTTCTGTTGAAAATCTTGTTTACATTTCATGACCTTCCCTGTTCGTACTTTGTTTGATTCTGGCACATCGCGTAGTTTTATTTCATCTGATCTAGTTGAAAGTTTGCACCTAAGTACTAGCCTACTTGATGATCCCGTATGTGTTTCAAATCCAATTGGGGGTTCTGCCCGATTGTCTGTGGTCTGAGTGGATTTGAAAATTTCTATCTTGAGTATAGAATTCTCGTGGGATGTTTTTATATTCTCGGTTTCAGGGGATATGGGTTGGTTTTGGGCATGGAATGGTTGTCCTGTTTTGGAGCCATTCTTGGTTTTTGTATATAGGGTTGTGAGGCTCATGACTCGCCTCGGTAATGCCCTAGAAATTTCTAGCAACCCTATGGGTCCCTTCATGTTCTGTTATCTTGAATCCCTCGACTCGTCTATCGATAGTTTGCAATCTGTGAGGGTGGTCCGAGAATATCCTGATATCTTGGGTGGAGTGAAGGGGTTACCCCTGGACGTGGGATAGATTTCCGCATTATCTGGTTGGTAATACCAAGCCAGTTTCGTGGCCGGTTAGGCACATGACCTCACGAGATGAGGGTTAAGAAAGCAAGTCAAGGAGTTGCTTGAGAAGAACTTCCTGAGACGAAGCATTTTCGAGTAAGGTGCTCCAGTAGTATTCGTTACTAATGTGGACAGTTTGCTTCACTTATGTGTTGATTATCGTAAGAAGAGTAGACAACCGTTACCAAGGATCGATGATTTGTTTAATCAGCTTGTAGGAGCATCTGTCTTCTTTTGATCTAGCTACCGGATTCCATCAGCTTAGGATGGCTGACGATGGAATTGACAAGACTGCGTTTAGGACTCTAGATGGATTTTTAGAATGGCTAGTCATGCTATTTGGTTTGACTAATGCACCCGCATATTACGTGAACTTGATGGGTAGGGTGTTTAGGGAGTCCTTGAACAAGTTTGTCGTGGCCGTCGTAGACGATATTTTGATCTCCTTAAAAGAACGAGGGAGAACATGCTAGACATCTCAAGGAGGTGATGGGTACGCTTAGAGCCACCAGTTGAAGGTCAAGTTCTCCAAATGTCACTTTGGAGGAAAGAAGTTGGATTTCTTGGGCACATAGTTCCTAAGTAAGGCTTAGCGGTGGATTCCGTTAAAGTGGTTGCGGTCTAAGACCGGAAAACCCTGAGGAGGGCAATTGAAAGCTTTCTCCGTTTGGCTAGTTAGTTAGCATTCCCTGAGCTTAGACTTCCTCTTCAGGATCAAGAAGGGGGTTTCACAGGAAGAAAGACCTGCAGTTAGTCAAGAACATGGACCAGTTGATTCGAGGCGAGATATTAAGTCACCTCGCTAGATATATTATAGATGACAGGGGATGACTAAGGCGCGATGAGAGATTATGTGTTCCTCGAGTGAAAAACTTGGTAAAGAAGGTTCTTAAAGATGCGCATCACTCGAGGAGGTGGCCGAGTTGGTCTCAGGATGCATGTTGTGCCACCAGGTTAAGGCCAAGTCATAGAAGCCCGGCGGGCCATTACCTCCATTGGAGGTTCCGCAAGGGAAAGTGTGAAAACATCTCGATAGATTATGTGGATGGACTACCTAGATCAAAGAAAAGGAATACGGGTATGAGGGTCATAATAGGTAGACTCACGAAGAGTTCTCATTTCAGTCTGGTGAGGAGCGAGAGGACTGCATCATGGTCAGCAACGGTTTACCCTCAAGAAGTTGGCCAGTTTTGAAATAGCCTACAGCAAGCCATGGGTAGGCAACTGAATCTAGGTATGGCCTATCACTCATAGGCGGATGGTTCATTTCGATTAAGCATAAGTTATAGAAAATCACGTTTATAAGGGCAATTGGCAACGTGGATTGGTATTTTCAAGAAAAGTCCTGCTGCGTGGAATACTTTATAGTAAGTAGACGAGATCCAGGATTCACTAGTGAATTTTGGAGAGCTTGCATGAAACCATGAGGTTACAGTTATGTTTAGGCCGAGTATGATGAAAGAAGAATAAGTGAAAGAGGAAGACGAGAGACGATGATGAAATGAGTTCCAACTCGAATTTGGGAAATAGGAGATCATGAAGAGGAAGACGGTCAAAGCACAGGAGAGTTAAGCTCAAGAAAACGCGACTAAGAGGAGTGAAGACTGGATACACGCATCATATCTCTTTAAGAGAGCATCCTTGATCCTTGTTTTCCTATGGAGCTTGCTCGCAAGTTATCTTTCGTATATATCCTCTCGATCTTAGTTCTGTTGTAAACTCCATAAGGGGGTTATGACTCATCGGTTAGTACTATATGTCAGAGTTCGAATGGATTTCTTGAAATCCAAAAAGGAGTTTATCTTGCTTATCTTCTAATCCAGTTTATCGTGTTTATCTTGTCATGAGAACCTTAGGTAGAATCCTTTGGATGAAACATGTATTTGAAACATGTTATGCTTGATGTTTGCAAGTGGTTGCAAGTGTTTGCAAGTGGTTACTCGTGGATGCATTATACACATTAGGCACTAGATCGGCTCGCACACTCTTCATGTTGCATATGCATGAGTGCTTACACTTATTCATGGTTGAAACTTGTTGTGCTACCACATGGATGTTGCATATGGATGAATGTTATGTGCACTCATATAGATACTATAAATTATGTTAGGAATTTGCATACATATGGATTCATTTCACTGACATACATATGCATTAAGGAGGTTTACTGTATCAGTAACCGCCTGATTTTCACTGACATACATATGCATTAAGGAGGTTTATTGTATCAGTAACCGCCTGATTTCTGCATTAGGTAAGTACATATACACACACTTTTGCATATGTTCATACCACATTTAGAATCTTGTAAGGACAATGATTGCTCGT
The DNA here is from genome assembly GCA_030737875.1 of Allium sativum. Taxonomy (NCBI): domain Eukaryota; kingdom Viridiplantae; phylum Streptophyta; class Magnoliopsida; order Asparagales; family Amaryllidaceae; genus Allium; species Allium sativum. The sequence goes on from CM060921.1 coordinate 192,532,648, forward strand.
GGATGATGCTTTGAGTAGATGGATGATTGGATGGTAGGATATGTTCTTCCTAACTTGAAGATTTCGGGGACGAAATCCTTTAAGGAGGGGAGAATGTAACAACCCGTATTTTCAATAATCTGTTATAATATAAATCGAGGCAGAATTTAATTCTAAAATGTGAATCAAGGGAAATGGGCTATGCCATTGCGTTCGTCTCGGAAAAATACGCGAAATAGAGTCCGAGTTTTCGAAAATCGGAGTCCGTATGACCCAGTTAAGGCCCATTGAAGTTTTCAGAAAATTCCTAAGTAAAAACAGATTTAAATTTGAAATTAAGAACAAGGGTTAAGGCAAACTGGTGCAGGCGGGAAAATTCCCGCTAGGACCCGCATGTCGACAGGCCTGTCGACAGGGTCCCCAGGGTGTCGACTACCCTGTCGACAGGGGGTGGCCAGGCAGTTTTGCCTGGCGCACCATTTTGTTTTGGGCTTGGTCTTGTGGCTTGGTTCTAGAGAGTTCCGAAATCTGATGGACCTAAACTAACCTAGGGTTAATCCTAGGGCTAAAAACACTCTAATCTTCTATAAATAAGCCCCTAATCCTACCCTAAAACCCCATTATTCATTCTAGCAACCAAACTATGTCAAATTGAATTCTCAAATGGCCTCCACCTAAAAACCCTAGCCTCCACCCTCTTCAAAAATAATTCCTATGAAGATTTTGATGTTCATACAAGCATTTCTAAGTTGTATGAATGATCATTAGCTTGCATACATCATCAAGTTGCAAGCTTTATTTGCTAAGCTAGAGTTTTTGGGATTTTTGGTTAATTGGAGCTTTGTTTTGGGTTTTTATATGCTTGCATAAAGGGCTTCTCAATCTTTATTAGTAGATTTGTGTCTTCATAATACTTGTAAGCCCTCTTACCTTCATTTTAGAAACTCTAAAGTTAATATGTGATGAAAGTTGGGATTTTTGCAAGTTTATTTGGTTATGCATGTTTATGCAAGTTCACCAAGCCATGATTTGCAAGTTCATTGAGTTATGCATGTTCACCAAGCCATGATTTGCAAGTTTATTGAGTTATGCATGTTAATGCAAGTTCACTATGCCATGTTATGCATGTTTAATAAGTTATGCATGCTTATGCAAGTTCACCATGACATGTTGTGCATGTTTGACAAGTTATGCATGTTTATGCAAGTTCCCTATGCCATGTTAGGCAAGTTTAACATGTTATGCATGTTTATGGTAATATGCAAGTTCACTATGCTAAGTTATGCAAGTTTAACATGTTATGCATGTTTATGGTAATATGCAAGTTCACTATGCTAAGTTATGCAAGTTTAACATGTTATGCATGTTTATGGTAATATGCAAGTTCACTATGCTAAGTTATGCAAGTCTAACATGTTATGCATGTTTGTTGTGATATGCAAGTTCATCATGTATGTTGTGCCAAGTTCCCTCTTCCTATCCTTTATGCGTTATTACGAATATGTAAGCAATAGAATGACGTTGGGGGGTTTGGGTAAACTTAAAATACATGAAAATATAAGATTGGGAATTTACCTATTAAGTTAGGTCTACCCCTTGGGAATTTACCTATTAAGTTAGGTCTACCCAAGTATTTGTTGACTTGCAACTATGCTTTGAAATAAAGTGGACATGACACTTAGAAAACATAAGTGTGGCCAACTCGAGGTTGGGTTGAGTTTGTAGCGTAATTCTACCCGGAACCGACCGGCTTAACTAGTGGCTACAAACAATAGGACCCAATGTGAGAAGTTGGTCATGTGGTGCCAAGACCCGAGGTTAGACCAAGTCGTGGTGTAAAGCTACCCGGACCCGCCCGGCCTAACTAGTAACCACAACAAGGTCTAATGTGAGAGGTTAAGGTGCATTAAATTAATTAATGCCTCATGATTAGGGTTAAGTCAGGGTCCACTAATACTTAACCAATTTGGGGATTCCAGGGATTGAAATGGGGTTAAGTGTGAACTGTTGGTTACACTTAACCAATTTAATCCATTTGGGGGTTCGAGGGATTGAAATGGGGTTAAGTTGTGAACTGTTGGTTACACTTAACCAATTTAATCCATGATTAGTAAAGGGTTAAATCGCACTTAACCCTCTTAGGAAACCCTAGCAACGGGGTCTGTTCCAGCAGTAATCCCAGTTTGGTATCATCACAACCCTAGAGGCTAGGCTAGGGCGGGGCACGATTACTGGACGGATGTAAGCGACCAAAGCGATGGCCGAGTAGTACAGCGGTACGGGTCCAGGCGGGCTACGGACGTGCACGTAGTCCGGTATTGGACAAACTCGAGGCACGGGTACCAGTAGGTTTAGACTGTGCATTATTGCTTAAGTGTCTGGGGTTGACACCCGAGGGCTTGATACACCCGAAGGTGGACCCAGCACAGTCTGACTACATCCATATGTGGGCCGTATGGACACCAACACTTGACGTGTTAGGCTTATAGGGAGCCGATCGACTAGACCGTTTGGTTGGACCTTATATTAAGGTCACTTCATGTTATTGGGCCAAAGCTTGGGCCAAGGGATCAATACCTGTTATGTTGGTTTGCTAGTACACCGTGGTGCAGAACTTAACCTTGTTTATGCGATGACACCTCTATCTATCTTGTAGTTAATTTATCATGCCAGTATGTTGATATCTATGATCATCTCAGTTTCCATCATGCTGTTAACTTTATTAGTTTATAGACTGATCGTAGCAGGGCTTACTCAGTCTTTTTGACTGACCTGTTTTCTTTCGCCTCTTTTCTTCCGTTTCCCCCCCCCCCCCAGGTTCTCAGGGAGGGAATACAGGAGCCTAGCTTGGATCGTAGCTGCTTCCTTGGATAGCTCATGTATGCTTTGGACTTGAGTTCGCTATGGTTTTTCCACTTTGGGGATAGCTACTTTTATGTTTTCCTTTTCAGTTTCAGATGATGTTATTTTATGTACTAGACTTGTTTATTTGGGAAATTGACATTATGATGTAGCAGACTTGTTTTTGAAATGGTTTAAAATTCTTCCGCTGTTTTATGTACTTACTCTGTTTATTTACATATATATATGTCATGTCCTGCCTTGCTATATCATTATGCATGTTTACCTTGTTTTAAAAACGCCCCACCAAAGTCAGAGTTGCTTGCAAGAGCCACCCTGGCGGAGGTGGGGTGTTACAAAGCTCCTTTTTCTTCTTCATCACATCTTTCACCTGCATGATAATGATGGTGTTCTGAATCTTAACGGTTTGTAGGCAGCAATTTATTCATGCTTTAATAGATAAACTACTGCAAACTACTGCACTTTTAACAAAATCCAATTGTTTGTGTTCAGTAATGTACATCATCACACACTTAAATCTGCAATGTATTCAGTCGATTGTCTGTGTAATTTTCAGGATAAAATGAAATTTTAATGTCATCAACTTAAATCTATCTTGCGTTATCGATTCATCTTTTCCTCGGTACTTCAAATTATTGATAACAATTTTTTTTTGCTGTTCAAAAATGTTCTCCACAAATATATGAATATGACTATACAAAAATGTTAGTCTCCACAAATATATGAATATGACTATATGAGTATGTCTAAACATAAATATAAAGACATTTCAATTGTTTGCAAAAATCATTCTATAAGAAATGAAATGCACAATCACGAAGCTCTGACCAGACTAATAGAAGTTAACCTGCCTGGTCACATGAATATGTTCATACAGTAAACCTAGCGGGTCACATGAATATGTTCATATAGTAAACCTGTCTGGTCATATTTAGTTTCTACTGGTGCTTGCTTCCAATCTAATTCTCTTAAATGGGCAGTTTCTTGATTGTTGTTCCATTTAAAAAAACAAATTTGTTTCTTGCTACGATGTCTAGTTCTTTATATTAATATCCAAATGGGTTTTCTCTTAAAAAAAGGTAAGATTGTTAAATTACATAATAGCCTAGGGACTTCACCTATTAACTTTGTTGTAAGGACTTATCTTTAAGAATTTTGTTTTTTTTAAAAGTAAATAAAGGCATTTTGGATTGAATAGTTCTTTTAACCAAAATTTTAACCTTTAAAGGACTAGGATGTTTAATTGAGACATTCTTTAAAGCTACAAAAACTTGAGGAGCTCTAGTATGACCGAAACCAACGCTGCAATGTTGTTGTATATAGGGTAATTACAAAAGCTTGGATGCTTAATTGAGTGTTCAGGGGATGCACCATAATTGCAAAATTAGAATTTCCCTTTTTTCAAGGGTTGATCCTCAAACATCAATCAAAAAGCTATTTTAAGGTATAAAATGTTTTCTGAAAGCGGTTTATATCATAGACAGATTATGTTATAAATTATCCATGCCAAAAGAACAATAAAGTTAGCAAAAGAACAGTGAAATATTTCCTTTTCTATTGAGACATATGCATGGAACTTGATATTTTATTTCTTTTTCTATTGAAACATGTGTAGACATGAAATGGGAAAATAAGCACAAAAACAAAATATTATATATAAAAAATGTATACCTTAATTTCATGAACATGCCTAGTTTTATAGTATCGAAAATCTTGTCGAAAATATCTGTAGCCGTATAACCTAATAAAAATCCAGTTGATAATCAAATGGACTATATGGAAACTAAAAATATAGTATAAAAGAATAATTTACCAAATATATCAAACAATACAGTCTTTGAAGATAACTATGTCCATAACAACTGGCTATGTAAATAAATAAGAAAAGCATATAATTATCAGCATACTTATATGGGATAAATAAACAACACTATTTCTTCTGTCTATAGTATTGTGAATCTATTTTGTTCGCATGTTAATAATATTGGGTTCCAAAATTAGATTTAGTTGTATGACATTTATTTGGATGTTCAAGCCTGCATACCAGGAATAACTGTCATTTAAAAATCAACTAGGGTGCAACAATAATAATTCATAGACTGATATATGTATTCGACACATTATTTCCTTTAAAATTGAAGCTAGTTGATGACTTGATTCTTGCACATTCATATGAAAAACCATTAAAAGCGAATTATATTCCAACTTGTATTTTTGGGAGAGCAACTTGGAAAAAATTTAGGATGTTATAGCATATCACAGTACATTTTTTTTAAATAAATACTCATAGTGCATAAAGCTTTTATACAAAGAGACACAGTTAAGTGAGTATATACTCATTCTCAATTTGGGGTAGACTTTTTTGCATAACTTTGTTTATAAGTAATCATATAGGTCTTAACTGGAGAACATTAAACATCAAGGAGTTAACTATCTATATTGTAAAATTTAAGCAGACCGAACCCTTTTCTTTATGAACCATTTCCAATAAATTTTGAGTTCAGCATGCATGTCTTCAAAACATATTGTCACAATGTTGGCATGCATCTTATTATTCATTATACATTATTCTTATTAATTAATTCACTATTGAAAGTGTATGGTTGAGAATCAATAAATGTGTTGGAATAACAATACACAAATTTGAGATAACAACTCCTCATAATTTGCTACGATAATGCTACAATTCATACAAGATGAGGGTTTTCCCTTTCCCCATGTGTGTTTACTATGTATTAACATCATGGTTAACAAACAGTTTATTACATATAAACTAATGGTGTTGCATGCATACATTAAAATCAATTTGCATGATAGAGGAAGATAAAGAGATATGTATATGAATTATACCTAGATTGCTATGACTTCAAACTCTCCATTTCCAACAACATAAATGCAATCACCTTCTCGTCGCTGCATAAAAAAATTGATAAAGAGCTATCGTTTATAAAAAATTGTTAGCATTAACGGTTCTTGGTAATTAATAATCACCAATTGCACAACTATGTACCCAGGTTTATCTTCAATTCTTTGCAAGCAGTCAAGCAAACATTGACATTGAGAATCCACGAGCCTTTGAAAAAGGAAATGAATTTGCAATACAGTTTCAATTTGTGCCTTAAAAACATAGACATAAAGCTGTGTCGATTTGTGCCTATAAACAAAATGTAACACAAAAAGAATAAGATGTGCCACAGTGGTTAGATTCTGTCTAAAATTGGAATTAAAACACACTAAATGTTATGTGTCATTTGCTGGAATGATCTAGGCCTGCTTTGCTAGAGACTTTCACGACATGAGATCCCTAAGAGCATAATCTATCTCTAAGGTATCTTAAGCTAATCTTTCATGAGCTTACAAATGATATTCATCATTGTAAACTTCCTAAACTAAAACCTGAATTAGACTGAAATAAACAATCGAAGATGTACACTCATAGGCAGTTCTTTCAGTAAACGTCGGTAAATAATCGACAATACATGAAAACACAGATGAGCATGGTGTAAACCGTCCAGATAGGAGGAAGTAGAAAATTTGTTACCTTGCCATGGTGATCCTTTATGTCCAGCCGTCCATCGTCGCCCATCGACGAGATTACCAATAAGATTCGACAATTTGAAAGTTAGGGCTGAGAAATTGCCGACATCATGTGTGTACGGAACAGGAGATCTAAAGTAGAATCGGATGATAAAGTGGAGTAAGATTAGGTATAAAAATCTGATCTTTTTTCTTTCTTTTAATTCCTGTGTTGCGAGCTATTTTAGGGGGGAAATCAAAAGCAAGGAAGCATTTTTTGGGGAATCCCATCGTGTAAAAGTGGAATAAAAATTTGCATCTCCTAATTTAACCGACGCGAATTAAATTCCATCAGATGCAGCATTTGGAATGTGAAATAACTATAGTTTCATCGGTTTTATTTACAACCGGTGCAATTACAACTATTTGCATCTGTTTATTTTCATCGGTTTTTATAGAAAATCGATGCAAATTACAATTTTGTATTAACTACAGCTTCCCTCTTACCAATTGCATAGATTTTTCATATGGAACTGATGCAACTATAGCTATTTGCATCTGTTTTTGTCACAAATGATGCAAATGAGGCGAAGCAATAGGCACGTTGAAACGACCCGAATTTCCGTACCCTTTGGGTCGACTAATAACAGCACACGTCCAACCCAAAGGACACAGAAATACGAATCATTATTAGAAAGAAGTTAGAGGATGAGAAATAGAAAGAAATATTAGAATAGAAGAAAAACGAAGATCACAAACTCACAGCGGATGGAATAAAATATATTATATAACATAAACTTTGAAATACAAATTTGTATTTGTATGTACATACCATCATCATAGCACAACAGTTATCTCTGGAACAGTTATAAACACCTGTTTCCAGATACATAAACAGTACACAGCAGAAATACGATAGTCTATAGCTAACAGGTGAAGCCTCCTGCTTCAAGCTCCTCCTAGTGAATCTGAAAAATCCCAACTACTTGACTGCCCGTACAAATTTGGGCACCCAAGAGTTTAGGGAAAACAAAATAAACTCTGGGTCAGTCATGGGACTGGTGTTAGTAAACTCCAACCATTTATTTAACTTTCAAAAACATTTCGAAAGAAATGCTAATCGTAAGACCGATCCACACATAAACACGGATGGTTTTACCTTACGATAACCAAAATTTATTCTAATATCAAATCCAGTGATATTATAATAGTGTCTAAATCAAATAAATAACAATCTAGTGGAACGCTTGCATCTCACGCTCCATATATAATATTAAATCAAAAACCGCAGGGCGCTTATTGGAGATTGGATCCCCAACATGACAAGGTATGGGACCACCTTCCGAAAGTGTATCTCTAGAGGCGAATACACTGGGTTCAACAAGAACGTCTTGCAACCTGGCCCTCACATGACCGACCACTCATTTCGCTTGAGTGTATCGAATGCATATCACCAACGGTTGGGATCAGCAACCGTTTCCCGAAAGGGACAACATCTATAGATTTAAAGAAACAAATGGAATTTCTCTAGATAGGTGATTATACATCCTAATGGGGGCGACCAACATAGCCATGCTGCCTGCCCGATTTTTGTCATTTCCCGATTGTGAGGCTTGAGGTTTGAATTATCTTCCAGAACATCTGGTCACCATTCACTTTGAATGCCACATCGTCATACTTGGCAAATCACAAATTGATTTCCCCAAAAATACAACGGGTATAAAGCTAAGAGAAAAGAATTCCTCTTCCACCAAACGTAAGTACGTTTGAATATATCAACTTACGCGATCCTTTAGATATACTCTGTCAGACATTCGTCCATTCACGTTGTCCTGGGACTGGACAAACCGAAGGCACCATCCCGTAAACAAGATAGCCCTTGCATAACTCCGTCTTCAATTATCTTCATCATATTTGATCGCAACGCTAACGCCCATATAGAGTGGTTTCCAGATAATGAATTTGATCCTGGTCTCTCCGTATTGACGGCGGAAAAATGGTCAAAAACTTCGATAATCGGTGATTTGACTATCAAAGAAAAATAAGTGTACAACCAACGATCTTATTTCCAGGTAGGAATTCGATCGATCAATCATAAATCAACATTGGCCTCTTTATATCAATTCCTTATTATATTAGCATTTAAAATTCTCATTTACTATCTTTCGTATTCTTTTGAAGCTCGATTTCCCCTCCCGATTCTTTGAAAAGAATTTTCAATATTATAATTCCTTTATTCGAGAAAATATCCCTCATCCCAGTTAGAAATCATTTCTAAATATTCACGAATCCTTATTTTCTATATTCAGAAAGTATACATTATTAATATTGGAAAATATTTCTGAATTCCCTTTCTTAATTCCTTGTTGACCAATTCATTTCATTTTAACAACAGCGTTACAAGCGCTGTTTCCAAATATTTGATTTATAAAACATTTCTTTTAACAACAGCGTTACAATCGCTGTTTAGAATTATAGAACACTGATTATAACAATAGCGTTAAGATCGCTGTTAAAACAGTTATTATAACGGTAGCGTTAAGATTCCCATTTAGATTTACCAAAACATATATTATAACGGCAGCGTTTAAAATTGCTATTTAAAAATATTTGGTTTATTAAAATGCAACTTGTATTTATTTATTTAAATAAATCAATCAATAAGTAAATAAATAAAGAATTATTAAATTTGATTTAAATGGAAAGTAAACTAACTACTTCCCTAAATTCAAGAAAATCCAATTTCAATAAATAACTCTCTTTCGAATAATCTATGTTCAATTTATATACTGAACTTTACCATTTGAGGTTGATTCAAATTCCAAATTCATATTTGAATTCATCATTTCCAAATCACTACCAAATTCCTTTATAACCCCTCCAGTCCACGAAACGTATCACACTTTATTTTATAAACTAAACTCATCGTTTCCCCTTTTAAACGATTACCCATTTCCTTTTCATTTAATTTCAAATCTGGATTTCATACTTCCAATCTAGATTCCTTTATATATATTTCATTCGCAAAATATTTCCTTTAATCCATTATTTACCTAAATCGTGAATATATTTCTTTTATATATAATCAAATCAGTTTGATTTTCATACTAAAAATAATATTTTAAACTCAACTTCTATTTAATGTCTATTCAGAATAATTCATATAAGTCTCATTTCCTTTTATTTAATCATTTAAAATCTCTTTCAACATTTCCTTAATAATTTCTAAGTTTACATCTCATTTCAAATATTGGCTTCAAAACCCATTTCCACTTCGCTATATAAATTCAATGTATCCAATGATAAATAATTCAATTCATATATGTGACGGCCCGCCCCGCACCAACCGACATTTTCTCCAAAGGTGCGTTGTACACATGTCCTGTTAGCACTGAACGGGTCGTCAGAAGGAAAAAGGAAGAAGGAAATGAACATACAAAGAACCTGTAGAATGTCTCACAGCGCATAGAATAAAATATAATGATAACATACTTGACATAAAACAGGAGAGACAGTGCATAAGCTAAAAACCAGAACTAAGCATCATAGCAGCGGAAATCCAAAATATAGCTTATTACAACTTTTCAACTGTCTCTAAGCCAAAGCAAGGTAAAGGAGGTACACTACTAATGCCCAAGTAGCGACCACTAACGACACAGGGAGAATGTGTGTATATATATATATATCATACGTGGAAGCCTCCTGCCCGCATTCGAATCAGCTACTCGTGCATCACCAGCTAACATGTCTCTAGTCTGCTCGTGTGAGCACCCAGAGTAATAAGAGGAGACATAGAACTCTGGGTCAGACATAAAGCCTGGTATGAGCGATAAGCATCTAAAGTGAACAATAACAGGTAGACTAAAACATACCTGAGCCTGGACCTGCAACCAAAGAGTTAGCACTACATACTGTACAACACTCTAAGGTGCCATATCAAACAATGTAAAGATATGGAGGTGGGGGCGGTGTGCATGTCATAGTGATGGCAAACAATCAAACATAGCATCCATCCTCACATCTCTCACTCAGTGCGTAAAGCGTACGATATTCACCACTTCGATCACCCACCCTTGCTACGATCACTTTGCCCCATGAAGTCATAAAATGGCTTCACTGCACTAATAACGTAGCCACTAATCCTTTGCTATATCCACTTGGCCCATGGAGTTATTCACCCCATCTGCGCTGGCTCATAGCCTTACCAATCCTTTACTATGTCCACTTGCCCCACGGAGTTATTCACCCTATCTGCGCTGGCTCATAGTTACTATGTCCACTTGCCCCATGGAGTTATTCACCCCATCTGTGCTGGCTCATAGTTTTGCTACCATCACCTTGCCCCTCGAGTCATAATGACTCTACTGCACTGATAAGTAGCCCATCATCCGTTTTTAGTGGTGAATCGAAGTTATGAACATCGACAACTCCTTAGCACACGTCCCGGAGCAAAGCCCAACCATAAAGTGAACTCATTGGTTCCCAACTGGATACTGATCTCTAACTTCCCATATTGGACTACCTTTGCATCTCGGGTCATTGGTCAATACTGGGTCGGATCGGGTTCTTTTCAAACTATCGGTTCGGGTCAGGTATCTGCGTTGCGTTGGCTCATGGTCCTCCTCTGGCACGGTTCGGTTCGGGTCCTCTTCATCGCGTCGGTTCGGGTCGGGTGTTTATCCTCGGGTCGGGTCGGGTTCCATCCCCCTCCAGTTCGTGCTTCTGCTCCAATCCGCCTCCTCATCCTTCACGTACTCCGATCCGATCCATCCTCCTCTATCCACTCCGATCTCTCCTCCTTAATCCGATCCGATCCCAGTTCAGTTAGCGTGGCCTTCCTTTTTGCCAATTTTCTCAAGTGTCAGGTTCCGATCGATCGAATCCCTTGCCCAGTTCAACATATCCGATCCGAGCCCCATATCCGATCCGATCCAAAACCTGCACTGTTTTCTGAGACTGTTCCAGCAAATGTTTACGCCATTCGACGACGTTTTCGACCATTCTAACTATTGAAATCAATCACAAAGCATTTCATACAGTCATAACAACATGCATAATCAATCACAAACATCAAAACATAAATATGATAGGTTAAAATGGATCAAACATACCCAAAACCCCATATTTCCCCTTAAGCATGTTTAGATGAAATTAATGATAGGATTAGTAAAATTAACCAAATCAACCCTAATTCATATCAGAGGTCTAAAACATCCTTTAAGAATTTATGAACATTTTCCCCGAATTTATTAGTGTATAAATTCGCTAATTAACACTAATTACCCTTAATTATCCATAATTAGTGCAAAACTATGCAAATCACTCACCTTAGCCACAAATAAACTAAGATCTGAAATAAATCTCTGATTTGATGTGAATCCCAATACTAAACAACAGCTCCAATGTTTATTTGGTGTAGATCTTCCTTGATTAGAGGTTGCTAAGCCAAATCCTTGACCAAAAGGTGATTTGGAGGTGATTTAGAAGTTGGAGGCCATTTTTAGGGTTTCTTGGAGATAAGTGGAGGCTAGAAAACTGAAATGAAATGATTCTCTATCTCATTTCAGCCTCCCCATAACCCTAATCCCGAAATGGGTTATGGGCCTACTCACTAATCACCCTATTTGGCCCGGTTAAGCAGTTTTTCACCTTCCAAACCTTATTTCAGCCATAACTCCCAAACGGTAAGTCCGTTTGACTATTATGACCACTCTACGGAAAGGTAAACCATCAAACGAATCTAATGGAAGTGGTTTCAGGTCAAAATTCCTTTCCAATCAAAAGTTATGGCCAAAACAAGATCAACTAGGGGCAAAATGGTCATTTAAAAATCGACAAAATTCATGAACATGGGAAATGACTCTAATAGATGTTTCCCAAAGTTACATGACCATACGACTTCATATGGGAAAGAAATAAATATTCTACGATCCTCCGATGCGTAGAATGCAGGTCGTTACACTCTCCCCCCTTAAGAAATTTCGCCCCCAAAATTCCTTAACCAAAACATACAAAGGGTCCCGCATGCCTATCAACCATAAAACAACAATCAAACATGCACAACAAGCAAGATAAGTCTATCCTAGCATGCGGAATAACTAAATTACGAAGTAAGTCTTACCAGGCAAAGAGTTCTGGATACGCCTCCCTAATGCTCTCCTCTGTCTCCCAAGTACAGTCACTCTCGTCCTCGCCCCACTGAACCTTGACTAGCTTCACTGCCTTCCTTCGAAGTTGCTTCGTATCGTGCCCCACAATACGAATTAGCTTGCGGTTCCCAACCGCCTCGGGTTCTACTTCGAAGTCCTCTAACTGATCAGGTGAAATAGTCATATTTGAGTCGTGAACGAACTTCCTTAGTTGGGAAACATGAAATACATTGTGAACTCCCTCCATCTTCTCTGGTAAGTCAATTCTATATGCCAAATTCCCGACTAGTTCAAGAAAAGGGAATGGGCCAACAAATCTTGGTGCTAATTTGCATCTCCCGCCAAATCGTATTACGCTCTTCAACGGAGAAATCTTGACAAACACCAAGTCACCAACGGAGAATTTTAAGTCTCTTCTCCTCTTATCAGCATAACTCTTCTGCCTGTCTTGGGCAGCTTTCATTCTTTGATGAATGATCTTAATCTTATCTGAAGTTTCTCTCACCACATCTGGTCCAAGCATAAACTTCTCGCCAGTCTCTATCCAACATGATGGTGAGTTGCACGGTCTTCCGTACAAAGCTTCATATGGAGCCATACCGATACTGGATTGGTAGCTATTATTATATGCAAACTCTACTAGATGCAAATGGTCATCCCACGATCCACCAAAATCCAATATACAAGCTCTCAAGAGATCTTCCAATATATGATTCACCCTCTCCGTCTGACCGTCGGTCTGAGGATGATATGCGGTACTGAGACGTAATCCTGACCCTAGAGCCTCTTGTAAGCTCTTCCAAAACCCACTAGTGAACAACGGGTCTCGGTCACTCACAATGCTTTTGGGTACTCCATGAAATCTCACTACCCACTTCAAATACAATTCTGCCAACTTGGCCACCGTTCTGGTCGATTTGACTAGTATAAATCTTGCGCTCTTAGTCAATCGATCCACAATTACCCAAATGATATCATATCCCGATCTAGTCCTTGGTAAACCATCGATGAAATCCATCGAGACTTGCTCCCATTTCCATTCGGGAATTTCTAATGGTTGCAACAACCAACTAGGCTTCTTTTGCTCGGCTTTAACTAGCTGGCAATTAATGCATTTGGATACAAACTTCCCAACGTCTCTTTTCATCCTTTCCCAGTAGTAAGTCTGTCTCATGTCTCGATACATATTATTACCACCGGGGTGTATAGTCAATTTTGAGTGATGACATTCTTTAAGCACTTCATCCCTCAAACCATTCACGTTGGGCACAACTAATCTTTCATTCTTTCTAAGCCATCCATCTCGATCAAGCCCATACACATTCATCTCCTCACCGTCGATGTTCATCTCTAACTTGGAGATGATTTCCAATAGATCAGGATCATCCCTCTGGCTGGAACCAATCCGCTTTATCAAAGTGGGTCTGATCGTCAAACTAGCTAGCATGACTGGATCCAATTCGCACTTTGGTCTGAAATCAAACCCCGCGATATACTCTAGTTGCTTCCATTCAAGAAACATTGCCCCTAAACTGGCATGTCTCCTACTCAAGGCATCGGCTACTGCATTACCTTTTCCAGGTGTATATGCGATATCGAAATCATACGAAGCCAAGAACTCTAACCATCTCTGCTGATGGAGATTCAGATCTTTCTGGGAGAAGAGATACTTTAATGATTTATGATCGGTAAACAGCTCAAATCTTTCTCCCAAGAGATAATGTCTCCACATCTTCAATGCGAACACAATCACTGCTAGTTCCAAATCATGGGTAGGATACTTCTTCTCATGCGGCTTTAGCTGTCGACTAGCATAAGCTACAACCATACCTCCTTGCATCAATACATCACCCAGTCCGGTACCACAAGCATCCGTGTATACCGTCATCTCTTCATTCCCCTTAGGAATGACTAACACTGGCGCACGCGTCAACCTCTCTTTTAGACTCTTGAAGGCATTCTCACACACCTCGTCCCAGACGAAGGACTGATTCTTCTTAGTCAACTGAGTCAACGGTGCTGCTATCTTGGAGAAGTCCTGGATAAACTTACGATAATATCCAGCTAACCCCAAGAAACTTCTTACATCTGTTGCATTCTTGGGCGTAGGCCAATCCTGTACCGTAGCCACCTTCGCAGGGTCCACGGCAATACCACTCTCTGAAACAACATGACCCAAGAATCTCACTTCCCTTCTCCAAAAATGACACTTAGAGAATTTCGCTTTCAATTGGTGTTTCCTCAACACCTCCATCACTATCCCCAAGTGTCCCTTGTGTTCCTCCTCTGTCCTTGAGTAAACAAGGATATCATCCACGAACACAAGAACAAACTTATTCAACTGATCTCTGAATACTCGATTCATAAGATCCACAAAGTAGGCTGGTGCATTGGTCAACCCAAATGGCATGACCAACCACTCATAAAATCCAGACGGCGTCCTAAATGCCGTTTTCGGAACACTCTCATCTGCTACTCGAAGCTGATGAAATCCTATCGCGAGGTCCAACGGGGAGAACACTCTTGCTCCTTCCAGTTGATCAAACAAATCATCTATCCGCGGTAGAGGATACTTATTCTTCCTTGTTACCTTATTCAACTCGCGATAGTCCACACACAAACGAAGGGAACCATCTGCCTTAGTGGCAAACACAACTGGTTCTCCCCAATCGGAGACACTCCTTCTAATAAATCCTTTCTTCAAAAGATTGCTGACTTGCACCCCGAGCTCTCGCTGCTCCCTTGGTGCCATACGACGAAGTGGCATCACTATAGGTCTGGCATCTTTCACTAAATAAATACGGAACTCAATCTCTCGGTGTGGTGGAAGCCCGGTCACCTCCTCGAAGACGTCCGGATACTGGCCAACCACGGGCACATCTGACAACTCATCCTGCGGGATGTCGAGGGAATTTACAAAACTAGCCATAACCCCATCACTAGGTAGACTACCAAACACTACCCTCCGCCCATCATCTGCCCTCACTGTCACCAAAAAGCCCTCACAGTCTACCACCACCCCGTATCTTTGGAGCCATTCGACTCCCAATATAATGCCATACCCAGTACAGCCCAAAACAAAGCAATCGCAAACAAACATACATCCATGACTCGATAAGACCAAATTCCTGCAAATCATACTAAGGTTAGTCGAACCACCAATCGGGTTCGTTACAACCAATGGTCTATCGACTATCTCGGGTTCCAGTCCCAACCTATCTACCAGGTCACTAGATATGAAGGAACGGGAAGCCCCAGTATCAAACAAAACTCGAACTGGTACATCATAAATATAAATCATACCTTGAATAACAACATTCTTTCCTTTCCCCGCCGCAGTTGGGGCATTCGACGAAGAAGGAACAGCATCAATAGCATATGCTTTCACAATCTGCTTCTCCTTAAGAGGTTGCGGACACTTGTCCTTGAAATGTCCCACTTGACCACAGTTGAAGCACTTCTTATCTGCTGGCTTGGCCCGACAATCTTTAGCATAATGGCCCTTCTTTCCACAGCTGAAACACTCAACATCCTTATTGCTCTTTTTCTGGCCACCTTTAGATTGGTCCTACTTCCTCTTATTCTGAGAGTTATTCTTGCCTCCACCGCCTGCTTGCGGCTTTGGCCCTTTTGCAGATGCAGCCTCAGTCTTTGACTTAGGGTAAAGACTCTCTGATCTCAAAGCCTTCTCCACAATCGATTCAAAAGTCTCATCGATGTGGTTGATAAGCCTTTTCCCCAAGTATCCATCCAAGCCAGTAATGAACTTCTCATTCTTCTTCTCAGGAGTATCGATAAGAGATAGTCCATACTTCGACAAAGTGTCGAACTCAGCAATATAGTCAGAAACTGCCCTTCCGTTCTGCTTGAGTTCCAAGAACCTCTTGAACAACACTGACTTCTGGGCAGATGGAATAAACTTCTCGCTAAAGCGAGCCTTGAACTGATCCCAAGTAACCTGGTCTTCTGGAGTAGCTGTTCTAATGGCATTCCACCAATTCATCACTCGCCCTTGCAGCTGACGAGACGTTAACCTTCTCTTCATCGCATCTTCAAGACCCAAGTCATTGAAGATACGGTCACAGCTATCCATCCAGTCCTGAACATCCATGGCCGACTCCATCTCGTGGAACGACTTCCCACCAAGATTTGTGTAATCCTTGCACAACTTGGTGAAATCGACCCTAGGCGCCTGCACTACTTGGCCAACACCAAACCCGGGATTGGGAACTGCCCCTTGCACTTCTCTAAGCATGTCTCTCATGAGGTTAGTAAACATCGCCCTCATGTCAACGACATTCCCATGGTTGGTTCCTCTACCAACACCCCTCGTGTTTCGGCTCATCGTCAATCTGAAAAAGGGAAACGATTAACGACCCCATAGTGGTGCTAGTGCAGTGCGACTTCATTCTTATACTACCAATAGTATATATAAATATAGCTTTGAAAACCAAAGTAATCACAAATACGCGCTCTCATATATGTACTATCTCTCCCTAGTGTCTTTCCCCTAGGTTAACTACGCAACCTAGAGCTCTGATACCAAGTGTGACGGCCTGCCCCGCACCAACCGACATTTTCTCCAAAGGTGCGCTATACACATGTCCTGTTAGCACGGAACGGGTCGTCAGAAGGAAAAAGGAAGAAGGAAATGAACATACAAAGAACCTGTAGAACGTCTCACAGCGCATATAATAAAATATAATAATAACATACTTGACATAAAACAGGAGAGACAGTGCATAAGCTAAAAACCAGAACTAAGCATCATAGCAGCGGAAATCCAAAATATAGCTTATTACAACTTTTCAACTGTCTCTAAGCAAAAGCAAGGTAAAGGAGGTACACTACTAATGCCCAAGTAGCGACCACCAACGACACAGGGAGAATGTGTGTGTGTGTGTATATATATATATATATATATATATATATATATATATATATATATCATACGTGGAAGCCTCCTGCCCGCCTCCGAATCAGCTACTCGCGCATCACCAGCTAACCTGTCTCTAGTCTGCTCGTGTGAGCACCCAGAGTAATAAGAGGAGACATAAAACTCTGGGTCAGACATAAAGCCTGGTATGAGCGATAAGCAGCTAAAGTGAACAATAACAGGTAGACTAAAACATACCTGAACCTGGACCTGCAACGAAAGAGTTAACACTACATACTGTACAACACTCTAAGGTGCCATATCAAACAGTGTAAAGATACGGAGGTGAGGAAGGTGTGCATGTCATAGTGATGGCAAACAATCAAACATAACATCCATCCTCACTTCTCTCACTCAGTGCGTAAAGCATACGATATTCACCACTTCGATCACACACCCTTGCTACGATCACTTTGCCCCCATAAAGTCATAAAATGGCTTCACTGCACTGATAACGTAGCCGCTAATCCTTTGCTATGTCCACTTGGCCCATGGAGTTATTCACCCCATCTGCGCTGGCTCATAGCCTTACCAATCCTTTACTATGTCCACTTGCCCCATGGAGTTATTCACCCCATTTGAGCTGGCTCATAGTTACTATGTCCACTTGCCCCATGGAGTTATTCACCCCATCTGCGCTGGCTCATAGTCTTGCTACCATCACCTTGCCCCTCGAGTCATAATGACTCTACTGCACTGATAAGTAGCCATTCATCCGTTTTTAGTGGTGAATCGAAGTTATGAACATCGACAACTCCTTAGCACACGTCCCGCAGCAAAGCCCAACCATGAAGTGAACTCATTGGTTCCCAACTGGATCCTGAGCTCTAACTTCCCATATTGGACTACCTTTGCATCTCGGGTCATTGGTCAATACTGGGTCGGGTCGGGTTCTTTTCAAACTATCGGTTCGGGTTGGGTATCTGCATTGCGTTGGCTCATGGTCCTCCTTTGGCACCGTTCGGTTCGGGTCCTCTTCATCGCATCGGTTCGGGTCGGGTGTTTCTCCTCGGGTCGGGTCGGGTTCCATCCCCCTCCAGTTCGTGCTTCTGCTCCAATCCGCCTCCTCATCCTTCACGTACTCCGATCCGATCCATCCTCCTCTATCCGCTCCGATCCCTCCTCCTTAATCCGATCCGATCCCAGTTCAGTTAGCGTGGCCTTACTTTTTGCTAATTTTCTCAAGTGTTAGGTTCCGATCGATCGAATCCCTTGCCCAGTTCAACATATCCGATCCGAGCCCCATATCCGATCCGATCCAAAACCTGCACTATTTTCTGAGACTGTTCCAGCAAATGTTTATGCCATTCGACGACGTTTTCAACCATTCTAACTATTGAAATCAATCACAAAGCATTTCATACAGTCATAACAACATGCATAATCAATCACAAACATCAAAACATCAATATGATAGGTTAAAATGGATCAAACATACCCAAAACCCCATATTTCCCCTTAAGCATGTTTAGATGAAATTAATGATAGGATTAGTAAAACTTAACCAAATTAACCCTAATACATATCAGAGGTCTAAAACATCATTTAAGAATTTATGAACATTTTTCCTGAATTTATAAGTGTATAAATTCGCTAATTAACACTAATTACCCTTAATTAGCCATAATTAGTGCAAAACTATGCAAATCACTCACCTTAGCCACAAATAAACTAAGATCTGAAATAAATCTCTGATTTGATGTGAATCCCAATACTAAACAGCAGCTCCAATGTTTATTTAGTGTAGATCTTCCTTGATTAGAGGTTGCTAAGCCAAATCCTTGACCAAAAGGTGATTTGGAGGTGATTTAGAAGTTGGAGGCCATTTTTAAGGTTTCTTGGAGATAAGTGGAGGCTAGAAAACTGAAATGAAATGATTCTCTATCTCATTTCAGCCTCCCCATAACCCTAATCCCGAAATGGGTTATGGGCCTACTCACTAATCACCCTATTTACCCCGGTTAAGCAGTTTTTCACCTTCCATACCTTATTTCAGCCATAACTCCCAAACGGTAAGTCCGTTTGACTATTATGACCACTCTACGGAAAGGTAAACCATCAAACGAATCTAATGGAAGTGGTTTCAGGTCAAAATTCCTTTCCAATCAAAAGTTATGGCCAAAACAATATCAACTAGGGGCAAAATGGTCATTTAAAAATCGACAAAATTCATGAACATGGGAAATGACTCTAATAGATGTTTCCCAAAGTTACATGACCATACGACTTCATATGGGAAAGAAATAAATATTCTACGATCCTCCGATGCGTAGAATGCAGGTCGTTACAATATATATTCTCATTCTAAACAAATTCTTGATTCATTCATTCGAACAGGTTTTCTATTTTCAACTCTATTCAAAATTTAAATTTCTATTTTGAAAATAAAATTCCTTTTTAACACTCAAATTTCCTTTTCTATATTTGAAAATATTTTATGGTATTTAAATACCAAAATTCTAGATCAGGGTAGCTCAACCACAACAAAGTCAATCACCGACTATATATATCACACCCCACGTCAAAATCAAGGAAAAACAGTAATATAAATATTGAGGAACCCAGTTGGGTCCCTCCAACCTGTTTCCCTGCATCCACAGATGTTAATAACATCGATAATATTATTTCACATCAATATGAAATAACAAACTAATAATCGATCAATGATGTAATCATATCAACCAATTTTATCGACCATTCAACCAAGCAACCATAACACAGTATAAAATTTCTATAAATAAAATTAAAATTCGTTTATATAAAATATAAACGAAGTAGAGTTAGTGAGTTTACTCTCCTAGTTTTTTAGTTGTCGAATCTGCTTTTTGTTCTGTTTTAAATCAAACAAGTATTCGATTTTCCCTTGAAATTCCTGTAGCTCGGTTTTCCTCTACGTTAGTTCAAAAATGTAGATTTCGGCGTCACCATTTCAGCATAACTGACATCGTTCGATTCTGCTTTCAGATGAAATTAATATAATTGTTACGAGCGTATATACTATTTAATATCATTAGCTATTGTAATATTTAAATTAATGAACCTTAAATTTAAGCTGAATGTTAACGCCCCCTTGAGTCTTCTCTTCTCCCGATTATACAATTTTAAACTACTGGAAAAAAATATCATGGCCACTGTTCTTCCTTTTAAGTCTTCTTCCCAACTGCATGTATTCGCACTGCTCTATACAACTCAAGCTCATGTTCGATACCTTAAAGTCAGCTTAAAAACACTATTATATAACTAATTAAATATAAAATCCTTAATTACCGTTTATTTAAATAGGTCAGCTCCTTAACCATTTCTCCTTCCCCGAACAAAACTAGAATCCGCTGCTGTCATTTGGAAACTCTGTTCTCTCACGGTTTGCCATCAAACACTGGCCAACCACTTTCAACACAACAATCGCAAACTGTATTCCTCTCTCCCTTCGACACTGTTGCTCCTTAAGTAAAAACCGCACTACCCCATTCCTCATACATTTAATACCGACAACTCCTCCATATTGTAATCTCATGTTCCAATTTTCTTTTTCCTCCAATTTGGAAATCCACGTTCTGATATATAATTGGAAAAGCGCATCCCCTTCATACCACAACTTCAACGTCCAAGACAACCCACCTCCTCATGCCGCAACAGAGTTTTCTTACCAAAACATATTACTCATCACTTCACCTTACAGTAAAATCATATCCACTCCACCGTATATTACTTCTTGCACCGATAAACTCCCGTACTGAGGAAACATCACCCCCAAAATCAAAATATAATATCCACTACTCCCTTTTACAGTTCAATGACCTTCCTTCTCCATCAAATCCGCACTCCCCACACTTCTACCCCTCGTCGCGCCATAAAGACGTTCACCACCTCACCCTTAGCTTCAACGCTCAAAGCTCCCTCCCCATACACACATTAACTCGAGCTCGATACCCATTCCGACCACCCGTAGTTCGACTACCTTGCAGCCCTAAATGGCGCTGCAGTGATTTCGAACTTCATGAGACTAAACCGCACCATTTAAAACACATACGATACTGAAGTCCTTGTCTCAATGATCGACCAAATTAAATATCGAATTTTTATAATGAGTATTTGATTTTCGATTGGCTCGTAAGGATTTAAAGAGAACTGTCTGGAAAATAGAAAGTGGAAACGATGGAAATCGGGGTTTTAGGGATTTTTTAGGATAGTTGTTTATAAAGGGAATTAAAAACTTGGCAGGCACGGGGAAACAAACCGTGGAGAGCACGGTACCAATTTCCTTGGCATACACGAAACAAAATTCCTTGGTGGGCATGGTCACAAGCTTGGAAGGCATGTTTTTCTTAACTGGTCTGCTTAATTAACTACTTAGGGAGGGTGAGCGTAAATGGTTGGGTAAACGTAGGTTGTATTGGTTTTAAAATTTACGCAGTCACTGTTATATGATTTCGTTTGTGTTTGAGCCGCTATAGACAGAAGTAAGAATATGGTCGTGTCCAGCTAGGTACCACGATTCCAAAAATATAATAATATGGTAGTTTAACTTATATTATGAAACCCCAAAATATTGATATAGGGTGAAAAATACTCCAAATAAAAAGTTGTGTATTTAATTAATTAAAAATTATAGTAAAATTCTAAAAATTAAATTATAACTACGCGTCAAAAGAACCTTGTCCAAATTCAAGACCGATATTTAAATATATTTAAATACCCGTTATGGCCTATATACAATTCCACAACGACTTTCTGAAAATTTGATTTGGACGTAACTTTTTATTCCCGCTATGAAATCTGGATTTTTCACATTCGTTGGAAAGGTATTTTCAAACAGATTCAAATATTTCTTGTTTCACTAAAATCCGATTTATTTTGAATCTTGTACATTCATTTGAAATTTGAAATCGAATTTTCAAACTACCACGCCATTTTAAACTCATTTTAAATTATACTATAAATTATACGTTTAAATATCGATTTATTAAATAAATTCCTATATATAATTCAAATAAAATATTTGAAACAAATTTAAATATTCAGAATTCAACAACTAAAAATCCGGGTCATTACATTCCTTCCCCCTTAAAATAATTTCGTCCTCGAAATTGCTAAGGTAGGAAAAGATGCTACATACCCTAATAACTCGGTCCAAAAATTCTTTTTGTTTACTTCTCAACTTCAGTTTAGCTGGACCAATTTATTTCAATTAAATATTAATTTATTCTTTATAACGAAAAAATTCTGAAAATTTTCTAACATTTTAAATTCTGAAAAGATTTCGGCAGCATCTCCTCTGCACAGCTCAATCGATACAATCACAACTCGCCTATCTAGGCGTCTCCAATCCAAAAGAAAATCAAAAAGCCAAGCGGCTTGCCCCATAGGCTCATAAAAACCATTAAACGTGTACCTTTTTGTCGGGCACAAATTCTATTGCTTGCATTGGCTTACATTCAATATCTGCTCAGCCTACATATATCCATTTCCAGTTGGTTTCAAATCAATCCAACTTCTAGTTTTAACTCTCTAATCAACTTCTGATTAGTCCACTTCCATTCACTAATCCAAACTGAAATCTATTTCCAAAAATCAACCTTCTTATTCTACTTGAGTTCAAAAATAACTTAACTCCAATTAATGACATACAATGTATATGTATTCAACTTGTTTGGTATAAGTCGAATCTATTTTAATAGCTCAAATCTTAAATATTTCTCTTATTACCATATTTAGTCACATTCGAGATTATGTCCATCTAATCCAATTTTATTTATTGGACCCAAGTTAAATTTCCAATCTATTTGACTCACTTTTACAATTTCAACCTTTTTAACTTAAGTTAAATTTTATTTATATTCGATTTACTTATACCATTTTAATTCATTTAACTTATAATGGTTAAATGGAAATTCAGAACTCAAATTCCCAGCTTTTATTTCAAACTCCCTTGAAATAATATATATACATGTATCCATAACCATTTGCAAAACCAAACTTTCGAATTTTTAAAATAACTTATCTTTTCAAACAAATTTTCCATTAACGAACTATTATGGTAGCAATCCGTCACTCAGAAACTTGAAAATGAATACCGATAATGTCGCGACCCATTATCAGAATTATTTTCTCTCCCCTGAAGTAATTTCATTGCTTAATCACTTTCAAAATCCATTTAAAATCATTCTTATGCTGAAATCCTTCAAAGTACGGTTATATAACCTTCAAAAATATTTCATACAATATTGCTAAACACCAGGAATTTAAATTCTCAAATTCTAGTTCGAACTTAATATTAATTTATCCCATTTGTACACGTTATCCATATACAAATTATATAACCATTTAAATATTTCATAATTTCATTTGATTGTAATAACAATCAGCGTGATAATTCAGAAATTATTTCTTTTATATCAAAATAAATTTTAGGCAAAATTATTTCATTTACCCATTTTGAAACAATACCGTATCGAGAGTTTAGAAACACCTATCGATACAGTTGTACTTCCTATATCGACTAGAATTCATAATAAACTCAACAAACCAACCAACACAATATAAAACAATTTTATATCAAATCTACAAATACGCGCTCATATATATACACACTCAAACTCAATCTAGGGTATTACTAACCCCATCTCTATTGATTTACGCCACAGAGCTAAGGTTATCACTCAACCTTTAGCTCTGATACCAAATGAAACGACCCGAATTTCCGTACCCTTTGGGTCGACTAATAACAGCACACGTCCAACCCAAATGACACAGAAATATGAATCATTATTAGAAAGAAGTTAGAGGATGAGAAATAGAAAGAAAGAAATATTAGTATAGAAGAAAAACGAAGATCACAAACTCACAGCGGAAGGAATAAAATATATTAGATAACATAAAATTTTAAATACAAATTTGTATTTGTATGTACATACCATCATCAGAGCACAACAGTTATCTCTGGAACAATTATAAACACATGTTTCCAGATACAAAAACAGTACACAACGGAAATACGATAGTTTATAGCAAACAGGTGAAGCCTCCTGCTTCGAGCCCCTCCAAGTGAATCTGAAAAATTCCAACTACTTGACTTCCCGTACAAATTTGGGTACCCAAGAGTTTAGGGAAAACAAAACAAAATAAACCCTGGGTCAGTCATGGGACTGGTGTGAGTAAACTCCAACCATTTATTTAACTTTCAAAAACATTTCGAAAGAAATGCTAATCGTAAGACCGATCCACACATAAACATGGATGGTTTTACCTTACAATAACCAAAATTTATTCTAATATCAAATCTAGTGATATTATAATAGTGTCTAAATCAAATAAATAACAATCTAGCGGAACGCTTGCATCTCACGCTCCATATATAATATTAAATCAAAAACCGCAGGGCGCTTATTGGAGATTGGATTCCCAACATGACAAGGTATGGGACCACCTTCCGATAGTGTATCTCTAGAGGCGAATACATTGGGTTCAACAAGAACGTCTTGCAACCCGGCGCTCACATGACCGACCACTCATTTCGCTTGAGTGTATCGAATGTATATCACCAACGGTTGGGATCAACAACCGTTTCCCGAAAGGGACAACATCGATAGATTTAAAGAAACAAATGGAATTTCTCTAGATAGGTGATTATACATCCTAATGGGGGCGACCCACATAGCCATGCTGCCTGCCCGATTTTTGTCATTTCCCGGTTGTGAGGCTTAAGGTTTGAATTATCTTCCAGAATATATGGTCACCATTCACTTTGAATGCCACATCGTCATACCCGCCAAATCACAAATTAATTTCCCCAAAAATACCACGGGTATAAAGCTAAGAGAAACGAATTCCTCCACCACCAAACTTAAGTACGTTGGAAGAAATCAACTTACGCGATCCGTTAGATATACTCTGTCAGACATTCGTCCATTCATGTTGTCCTGGGACTGGACAAACCGAAGGCACCATCCCGTAAACAGGATAGCCATTGCATAACTCCGTCTTCAATTATCTTCTTCATATTTGATCGCAATGCTAACGCCCATACAGAGTGGTTTCCAGATAATGAATCTGATACCGGTCTCTCCGTATTGACGGCAGAAAAATGGTCAAAAACTTCGATAGTCGGTGATTTAACTATCAAAGAAAAATAAGTGTACAACCAACGATCTTATTTTCAGGTAGGAATTCGATCGATCAATCATAAATCAATATTGGCCTCTTTAAATCAATTCCTTATTATATTATCATTTAAAATTCTCATTTACTATCTTTCGTATTCTTTTGAAGCTCGATTTCCCCTCCCGATTCTTTGAAAAGAATTTTCAATATTATAATTCCTTTATTCGAGAAAATATCCCTCATCCCAGTTAGAAACCATTTCTAAATATTCACAAATCCTTATTTTCTATATTTAGGAAATATACATTATTAATATTGGAAAATATTTCCGAATTCCCTTTCTTAATTCCTTATTGACCAATTCATTTCATTTTAACAACAGCGTTACAAGCGCTGTTTCCAAATATTTGATTTATAAAACATTTCTTTTAACAACAGCGTTACAATCGCTGTTTAGAATTATAGAACACTTATTATAACAATAGCATTAAGATCGCTGTTAAAACAGTTATTATAACGGCAGCGTTAAGATTCCTATTTAGATTTACCAAAACATATAATATAACGGCAGCATTTAAAATTGCTATTTAAAAATATTTGGTTTATCAAAATGCAACTTGTATTTATTTATTTAATTAAATAAATCAACAAGTAAATAAATAAAGAATTATTAAATTTGATTCAAATGGAAAGTAAACTAACTACTTCCCTAAATTCAAGATAATCCAATTTCAATAAATAACTCTCTTTCGAATAATCTATATTCAATTTATATACTGAACTTTACCATTTGAGGTAGATTCAAATTCCAAATTCACATTTGAATTCATCGTTTCCAAATCACTACCAAATTCCTTTATAACCCCTCCAGTCCACGAAATGTATCACACTTTATTTTATAAACTAAACTCATCGTTTCCCCTTTTAAACGATTACCCATTTCCTTTTTATTTAGTTTCAAATCTGGATTTCATACTTCCAATCTAAATTCCTTTATATATATTTCATTCGCAAAATATTTCCTTTAATCCATTATTTACCTAAATCGTGAATATATTTCTTTTATATATAATCAAATCAATTTGATTTTCATACTAAAAATAATATTTTAAACTCAACTTCTATTTAATGTCTATTCAGAATAATTCATATAAGTCTCATTTCCTTTTATTTAATCATTTAAAATTTCTTTCAACGTTTCCTTAATAATTTCTAAGTTTACATCTCATTTCAAATATTGGCTTCAAAACCCATTTCCACTTCGCTATATAGATTCAATGTATCCAATGATAAATAATTCAATTCATATATATTCTCATTCATAAACAAATTCTTGATTCATTCATTCGAACAGGTTTTCTATTTTCAACTCTATTCAAAATTTAAATTTCTATTTTGAAAATAAAATTCCTTTTTAACACTCAAATTTCCTTTTCTATATTTGTAAATATTTTATGGTATTTAAATACCAAAATTCTAGATCAGGGTAGCTCAACCACAACAAAGTCAATCACCGACTACATATGTCACACCACACATCAAAATCCTGGCAAAACAGTAATATAAATATTGAGGAACCCAGTTGGGTCCCTCCAACCTGTTTCCCTGCATCCACAGATGTTAATAACATCGATAATATTATTTCACATCAATATGAAATATCAAACTAATAACCGATCAATGATGTAATCATATCAACCAATTTTATCGACCATTCAACCAAGCAACCATCACACAGTATAAAATTTCTATAAATAAATTTAAAATTCATTTATATAAAATATAAACGAAGTAGAGTTAGTGAGTTTACTCACCTAGTTTTGCAGTTGCTGAATCTGCTTTTTGTTCTGTTTTAAATCAAACAAGTATTTGATTTTTCCTTGAAATTCCTGTAGCTCGGTTTTCCTCTACGTTAGTTCAAAAATGTAGATTTTGGCGTTACCATTTCAGCGTAACTGACATCGTTTGATTCTGCTTTCAGATGAAATTAATATAATTGTTACGAGCGTATATACTATTTAATATCATTAGCTATTGTAATATTTAAATTAATGAACCTTAAATTTAAGCTGAATGTTAACGCCCCCTTGAGTCTTCTCTTCTCCCGATTATACAATTTTAAACTACTGGAAAAAAAATATCATGGCCACAGTTCTTCCTTTTAAGTCTTCTTCCCAACTGCAAGTATTCGCACTGCTCTATACAACTCAAGCTCCTGTTCAATACCTTAAAGTCAGCTTAAAAACACTATTATATAACTAATTAAATATATAATCCTTAATTACCGTTTATTTAAATAGGTCAGCTCCTTGACCATTTCTCCTTCCCCGAACAAAACTAGAATCCGCTACTTTCATTTGGAAACTCTGTTCTCTCACGGTTTGCCTTCAAACACTGGCCAACCACTTTCAACACAACAGCCGCAAACTGTATTCCTCTCTCCCTTCGACACTGTTGCTCCTTAAGTAAAAATCGCACTACCCCATTCCTCATACATTTAATACCGACAGCTCCTCCATATTGTAATCTCCTGTTCCAATTTTCTTTTTCCTCCAATTTGGAAATCCACGTTCTGATATATAATTGGAAAAGCGCATCCCCTTCATACCACAACTTCAACGTCCAAGACAACCCACCTCCTCATGCCGCAACAGAGTCCACCTTACCAAAACATATTACTCATCTCTTCACCTTACAGTAAAATCATATCCACTCCACTGTATATTACTTCTTCCACCGATAGACTCCGTACTGAGGAAACATCACCCCCAAAATCAAAATATAATACCCACTACTCCCTTTTATAGTTCAATGACCTTCCTTCTCTATCAAATCCGCCCTCCCCACACTTCTACCCCTCGTCGCGCCATAAAGACGTTCACCACCTCACCCTTAGCTTCACCGCTCAAAGCTCCATCCGCATACACACATTAACTCGAGCTCGATACCCATTCCGACCACCTGTAGTTCGACTACCTTGCAGCCCTAAATGGCGCTGCAGTGATTTCGAACTTCATGAGACTAAACCGCACCATTTAAAACACATACGATATTGAAGTCCTTGTCTCAATGATAGACCAAATTAAATATCGAATTTTTATAATGAGTATTTGATTTTCGATCGGCTCGTAAGGATTTGAAGAGAACTGCGTGGAAAATAGAAAGTGGAAACGATGGAAATTGGGATTTTAGGGATTTCTGAAGGCGGTTGTTTATAAAGGGAATTAAAAACTTGGCAGGCACGGGGAAACAAACCGTGGAGAGCACGGTACAAATTTCCTTGGCATGCACGAAACAAAATTCCTTGGTGGGCACGGTCACAAGCTTTGAAGGCATGCTTTTCTTAACTGGTCCGCTTAATTAACTACTTAGGGAGGGTGAGCATAAATGGTTGGGTAAACATAGGTTGTATTGGTTTTAAAATTTACGCAGTCACTGTTATAGGATTTCGTTTGTGTTCGAGCTGCTACAGACAGAAGTAAGAATATGATCGTGTCCAGCGAGGTACCACGATCCCAAAAATAAAATAATATCGGCAGTTTAACTTATATTATGAAACCCCAAAATATTGATGTAGGGTGCAAAATACTCCAAATAAAAAGTTGTGTATTTAATTAATTAAAAATTACAGTAAAATTCTAAAAATTAAATTATAACTACGCCTCAAAAGAACCTTGTCCAAATTCAAGACCGATATTTAAATATATTTAAATATCCGTTATGGCCTATATACGATTCCACAACGACTTTCTGAAAATTTGACTTGGACTTAACTTTTTATTCCCGCTATGAAATCTGGATTTTTCACATTCGTTGGAAAGATATTTTCAAATAGATTCAAATATTTCTTGTTTCGCTAAAATTCGATTTATTTTGAATCCTGTACATTCATTTGAAATTTGAAATCGAATTTTCAAACTACTGCGCCATTTTGAACTCGTTTTAAATTATATTATAAATTATACGTTTAAATATCGATTTATTAAATAAATTCCTATATATAATTCAAACAAAATATTTGAAACAAATTTAAATATTCAGAATTCAACAGCTAAAAATCTGGGTCGTTGCACATGTTTTGTAGTAGTGATTCTCTCCTACTCAAAGGATTTCATCCCCGAAATCTCTAAGTTAAGAAGAAAGTATATCTTAACATCCAACAATTATACATCCATCTAGCAATCACAGGCATCCATTGTCCTTAGGATATTTCTAATACTTTTATGAACATACGCAATAGTGTGTGTATATGTACGTAAACTAATGCGAAAAATCTGGCGGTCTACTGATTCAGTTGACCTCCTTAATGCAATGTGTGTTTGTGCCATGCAACCAAAATGTATGCAAATCATCATAATCCATGTAAGTTCTATATGTATGCACAATCATCCATCCACTTGCAGCATCAATGTAACGACAATCCATAAAAGTTTAAAATGTACACACATCAATATGCAATATGTAAGTGATTGAGCCGATCTAGTGCCCATTGTGTGTGTATATGCATCCACGAGCAATCTCTAGCAGCCACTTGCATCCATCAAACATAATATGTCTCAAACACATATTAGTTTTATACCTAAAGACTCGGTTGGTAGGAGATATTAAAACGATAGATACAAGTATTAATTCGAAGCTTGGAAAAAGAAGGTAAGCACATATTCTCGAAAAGGAAAGGATATATAGCGCGAATCTTGTCTTCATCCTCCCAAGTAGCGTTCTCGCGGTCCTCTCCCCATTTCACTCTTACTAGCTTCACTTCTTTGTTGCACAATTTCTTAGCCTCCAATCCAAGTACGCAAGTCAGAACTCATCCAGTCATTGCTTCCTTCTCTACTTTCACTTCCTCTTACAAGTTTGGCTCCACTACCTCGAACTCTATACATTTTGTCGCCTCTTGAATGAGTAGTCATCTTAGAATTTTGGGCTTCCTCAAGGACTGTCTTTAATAGGTTTCCCATCCCAATATAATTCACCTATCAAACCTCTTCTCAAGTAGCTCCCCTACTTTCTTACAAAGTTCCCTCTTTTCTCTTAGGAGTCATATGTCGCACATGCAATACAACTGG
Organism: Allium sativum; assembly: GCA_030737875.1. Classification (NCBI taxonomy): domain Eukaryota; kingdom Viridiplantae; phylum Streptophyta; class Magnoliopsida; order Asparagales; family Amaryllidaceae; genus Allium; species Allium sativum. The sequence goes on from CM060921.1 coordinate 192,563,259, forward strand.
CTTTGCATTGTCTACCAAGTGTATGCGGAAATTAGTCTCATGTCTTGGGAGTAAACCACAAGCCTCATCAAAACGTCGGGATACTTACAACTATTGGTACAAATCGCAAATCACTGATAGACGTATCAAGAGGTTCTAGGAGACTAAGCACGACAGACGCCTTTGGGGTCATAAGAAATCTTGAGAGTCTTTTTATGGCAAGTCAGAAGTTTCTTTTTATGGCAAGTCAGAAGTCTAACGACCATCCTCTCAAAATCTAGAATGGTTCCATATATGGTTAACTCATCCATCCTAGAATCAAACTGTATCTTATGAAATCAAGAACATATGCGTCGCAATCAAACTCGACACTTAACACAGAGATTCTCAAACCCCGACAAATCATCGATAACTGAGCCATACCTCCACTGGGTTTTGAGGCAATAACGGGATCCAAAACTATACTAGTATCTAGGTGTAAAGAATCAGATATAAAAGAATGTGAAGCGCCAGGAAAAGAATCCAAATAGGATGATTAGAACTAGAAATCAATCCTTTGACGGAAATTTTCCTACCCCTATCCTGTCCACCAACTATTAGAACATTATCTTGCCCCCTAGAAGTTCCTGCCTTCTGGCCTTGTCCTTGTCTCTTTGGGCACTCCTTAATAAGGTGTCCCGCCTTACCACAGTGGTAACAAACGCCTTTTCTCTTTCTGCAATCCTTTTCCAAATGACCCAATATTCCGAAATTATGGTATTTCCTCTTTTCTTCTTTGGGTTGTGCTCCTTAGCCCCAACTCCCTTATTCTCCTTTTTACCATCCTTGTGCAACATGCTAACAAGTCTCTTGAAAGCTGCCTCCACCGCACGGAAATCCTTATGAGGCTTGAGAAAAAATAAGATGCAGGTGAAACCACTGCGGTTAAAGATGGAGGTTGGGCACTTCTTTGGCCTTCGACATGTACCGTAGTTTTAATATGCCTACGGAACCATCCCAAAATAGGGATACCAAAAAGGAAAAGGAATCAAGAAGAGAATCCAGAGATATTTATGGCTTTGGGAAATATGCTTTTCAAAAATAGACTTTTTATTTTAAAATGACTTGTTTTTTAGACCTTTTTGAAAAACATTTTCAAAATACTTTATCCGATCTTATAACCATATGCTCTGATACCAAATGTGACACCCCACATCCGTTAATGTCACTCGCTAAGGGAATGCATTAAGTTCCGTGAAGCGTTATAGATAAATAAGAACATAATAGCACAAGACAGATGTGTAAAATAGCAGCGGAATTAAAAACTTTATTTAAATCAAAACATCATGGTCCCAAATACTGACTTTGCATCATAAGTAACCGATTACATTAATAATCTGTCTGGCCAAAAAGTATTAGAGTACATAAGCATAAAACCATATTTCCCTTGCAAAGCCATAACAGAGTTGACAAGAAGTCAAAGCAGTACTTCTATATCTAAAATCCAAGCTAAGCTGAAAGAATCCAAATCAACTCTAAGCACTTCCACCCTGAGAACCTGAGGGGAGGGGGGAAGCGGAAGAGAGAGAAGAGGAAACAAAAAGGGTCAGACATAAAGTCTGGCGAGTCCAGTTACTTTTAAATATAAATAAATAAAAGTATCAAGGCAGGTATATAAAACAGGAAGAACAAGATAACTGTAACAACAAGTGTGAACTGAGCAAGATAAGATGAACCGGATATATTGCACTTCTTAAATACATTTCTCTGCATCGCGTAGATATTAGTATATCAGAAGTAGAATGATCCCTAATAATACCGTTCCATTACGTTTTCTTGATTATTAGGTTACTTGGGTTAATAGCACTCAAGACATACACGCGCATCGTGCCCATTTACTTTCTCATGGATTCACCTAATACAATATATGTAGTTATCTCTCAATATTGAGAAACACCCCATGGTAGCCCACTCGCATGGTCTCCACCGTAGTGAACGTAGTCCCTCATCCTACGCCGGTGTGATGTACGGATCTCTATATAACAATGCTACATTCCGCATATATCTGTCATTACTATGCTATATAAGCGTACGGACTACCACCATCGATCGAATCAGGTTCCTTATCGGAATAATGCCCTTTAGTCTACGATACACCACCCAGAGCAGATATGCATGTATCTAGACTGTTCCACGTATGTACTATAATTGTAGCACGATGCCTCAATCGCACGTCCTCTAATGTGCACCGAGTTCCGTGGCAGGGCTAAACTAGAAACACAGAACTCGGCCGGGAGCTTTTCCATATCTGTACATGCCGCCTTTAAGTGCCTTCAAATACAGATATTACTCGGGTCTGTTTTCCATGGTGACTATGGCCCCACCTCGGCCCCTCCTTCAACTAGTAAAGACTACAAGAGCTAAGCGACCACCCCTAATACAACCAATCTAAACATTCGTGTGGCGTCCACCCTCAACCCCGTACCTCGATAGTGAAAGGTGAAATGGTATCTTGGGTTTAGCTCTAGTCTTTCGCATCCCATTGGCTGTCGATGATGGATATCTGACGGTCTACTATCCTTGTTGGTTGTAACCTTCTCTACCTCCTCATGAGGCAACCATCGAATCATGTTGGTGTCACTTCGTCAAAGCATTCTGACTGCATAGCTACATCTGCAGTCATGGCCCACCCACCTAGTAGTTACGCACAGACCCAAACTCTGTGAGTTCAACCTAAGACATATGTCAGCGCACAAAGGACTACTAGGAGCACCTTACGTACTTCAGGAAGCCACGTACTTCCCCTTTCAGTCCTTTGGAGCTGTCATAGCAATCAGATGAATGTGCGCTCCCCTCGTGTCTTATAACACCTCGATGATCTACCCCGTTAAGTTATTCACCCTCAAACGTACGGACTGGTCTAAGCGCATTTCTTTAATATGTTGTTAGACCCTATGTCTAAACATTCTTTTACGCGTTTCCTTACCTCACCTGGTTCCCATTTAATTGGTTATTCTGCTCATATTGAATTCTTATTCCAATTTACCAAGTTTCTCTTGTTTATTAATTTTAACCATATAACTTAGTCCATTTAAGTTTATTAATAAGCCCACAACATGTTTTTCTCTAGATTGTGGCCCAAAGTTTGTAATCCACAATCTATTTTATATTCTTGCTTTATGTCCAATGTATGCCTAAAATTCATATTCACATACGTCCCAATTTATGTCCCAAATCAGTACTTACACATGTCCCAATTTATGCTCAAATTATATTTTCCAACTTATGCGTGAATTCATATTATCCAACAAGACATATGGCCCCAAACCCATATTCGTATATTTCCAAATTTATGCCCAAATTTAGATCTATATTTTCCAATATAAATTATGCCCCAAATTATTTCTTTCCCCATTATTCCCAATTTTGCATGTTCGCAATTTTTTTCAGCGTTAGGCCTAGGCTCGAAGGTTGTCTGGCTATATGAAAATAAAAAGGGAAAAGAGGGAGAGAAGAGAACTGAGAACAGAAATAATAACGAATCAATAATAAACTGATAGAAATAGGCCTAAACTGAATTGGCATATTATGACAAGATTTAACATGGCGGCGGTATGAACATATAAAAGCAAATTTGATAGTTATGTCATAATAGAACTGATTAGGCACCGATTCAAGATCCAATTTTTACATACATATCAAGATTACTATTTAAGTATTCAAATTTAAAAATAACATGAACTCACAGTGAACAAATCTAAGGAAATGGATCCAAATTACTTCGAAGAACATGTTGAATAAGTTGTTGTAGCCATCGCTGAGTTTGTTGTAGCAATCGTTGAATTTGTATAATGTTTGCTGAATTAGATTTGGAGTAGATTAGGTCATTAAATCTTCGTTGCATCGGAGCATCGCCGTCACCGTTGTTTTTAGATGAATAAAACCTAGGTCTAGGGTCCTTTATATAGCCTAGGGTTCATGAATTTAGCTCCAAAATCGTCCAGGTTCAGAAAAGAAGTTTCCAGAGCCACAGATGGGTCGACCCCCCTTCAGGTGGGTCGACCCACCTGTGTCGACCCCCCTTCAGGTGGGTCGACCCCTAGGTCGACCCCCCTTCATGGGTGTCGACCCCTAGGTCGACCCTAGGGTCGACCCCCATGAGCCTGAGTCGACCCCTTGGTCGACCCAACAGGGTCTTGGGTCGACTTGAAAATGTCGGCCCTTCCTCGATTTGCGTGCCAGATTTCTGGTTTTGCTGATTTTTGAATATTTTTGAATTTTATGTGTATATATCTTTCCTACATGCATACAAATTTCAAACCTTAATAACTTCTTCATAAAGTGTCCGATTTACACAAACCAGGTGTCGATTTTGACCAGAATTCCGAGACGGACGCAATGGCATGGTCCATTCTACTTAATTCTGAATATTTAGTTAAGTTTCCCTTAATTCATTGTTAATAGTGTATTTCACACTAATTATTATTTAATTCATCATCCTTAGTGTCGTTAAAATTTCGGGGTGTTACATTCTCCCCTACTCAAAGGATTTCGTCCCTGAAATCTCTAAGATAAGAACGTATATCCTAACATCCAACAATCATACATCCATCTAGCAATCACATGCATCCATTGTCCTTAAGGAATTTCTAATGCTTTTATGAACATACATAATAGTGTGTGTATATGTCCGTAAGCTAACGCGAAAGATCATACGGTCTACTGATTCAATTGACCTCCTTAATGCAGTGTATGTTTGTGCTATGCAACCAAAATGTATGCAAATCATCCTAGTATAACATGTAAGCTCTATATATGTTCACAATCATCCATCCAAATGCAACATCAATGAACGATACACCCATTTTAATCCATAAAATTTAAAATGTACACATCAATATGCAAAATGTAAGTGATTGAGCCGATCTAATGCCTATTGTGTGTGTATATGCATCCACGAGCAATCACCAACAACCACTTGCATCCATCAAACACAACATGTCTCAAACACATGTTTACATTCATTAGTTTCCAACCTAAAGACTCGATCGATAGGAGATATTCAAACGATAGATACAAGTATTAATTTGAAACTTGGAAAAAGAAGTTAAGAACATATTCTCGAAAAGGTAAGGATATGAAGCGTGAATCTTGTCTTCAGTCTCCCAAGTAGCGTTCTTGCGGCCCTTTCCCCGTTACACTCTTACTAGCTTCACTTCTTTGTTGCATAATTTCTTAACCTCCGATCCAAGTATGCAAGTCGGAACTCATCCCATTGTGGTTTTCTTCTCTACTTTCACTTTCTCTCGCAAGTTTGGCTTCACTACCTCAAACTCTATACACTTTATCGCCTCTTAAATGAATAATCGTCTTAGAATGATGGGCATCCTCAAGGAATGTCTTCAATAGGTTTCCCATCCTGATATGACTCACTTATCAACCTCTTCTCCGGTATCTCCCCTACTTGCTTATCATGTTCCCTCTTTTCTTTTAGGAGTCACATGTCGCAAATCATCGATAGATATATCAAGAGGTTCTAGGAGACTAAGCATGACAGACCCTTTTGGGGTCATAAGAAATTTCGGGAGTCTTTCTATGGCATGTCAGAAGTCTAACGACCCTCCTCTCACAATTTAGAATGGCTCCATGTATGGTTAACCCATCCATCCTAGAATCAAATCGTATCTTATGAAATCAAGAACATATGCATCACAATCAAACTCAACACCTAACATAGAGATTCTGAAACCCCGACAAATCATCGATAAATGACCCGTCCCTCCACTGGGGTTTGAGGCAATAACGGGATCCAAAACCATACTAGTATCTAGGTGTAGAGACTCAACTTAAGGATTAGATATAAAAGAATGTGAAGCGCCAGGAAAAGAATCCTAATAGGATGATCAGAAATAGAAATCAATCCTTCGATGGAAACTTTCCTACCCCTATCCTGTCCACCAGCTATGAGAACATTAGCTTGCCCCTAGAAGTTCCTGCCCTCTGGCATTGTCTTTGTCTCTTCAGGCACTCATTAATGAGGTGTCCTGTCTTACCAAAGTGGTAACAAATGCCTTTTCTCCTTCTGCAATCCTTTTCCAGATGACCCACCGTTCCGAAATTATGGTATTTCCTCTTTTCTTCTTTGGGCTGTGCTCCTTAGCCCTAACTCCCTTACTCTTCCTCTTACCATCCTTGTGCAACATGCTAACAAGTCTCTTGAAAGCGGCCTCCATCGCACAGAAATCCTTTCAAGGCTCGAGAGAAAATAAGATGCCGGTGAAACCACTGCGGCTAAAGATGGAGGTTGGGCACTTCTTTGCCCTTCGACATGTACCGTGGTTTTAACATGCCTACGGAACCATGCTAAAATAGGGATACCCTTTTGGGAAGAAACGGTTCCCCGAACAAAAAGGAAAAGGAATCAAGCGGAGAATCGAGAGATATTTATGGCTTTGGGAAATATGCTTTTTAAAAGCAGACTTTTTATTTTAAAATACTTTGTTTTTGAGACCTTTTTGAAAACCATTTTAAAAATACTTTATTCGATCTTACAACCATATTCATTGATACCAAATATGACATCCTCAATGGAGATAGCCACATTCCACCGTGGCATTACACTGATACCCCAGCTCCTTGTTTTACGGCCAGCCCCTCGACTGTCTAGGCCTCCTTTCCTAATCAACCCCCTCTTAGGGACATGTAGGGGTAAGAGTCTCCTGCTACCAGCTCCTTGTTTTACGGCCAGCCCCTCGACTGTCTAGGCCTCCTTGCCTAATCAACCCCCTCTTAGGGACATGTAGGGGTAAGAGTCTCCTGCGCGCCATTAAGCCCTGCTCGCCATTAAGCCAAGAGCGAGAACCCCCTATCATGTTGTCTCGGAGAAACAAGGACTGGTCTAAGCGCCTTTCTTGAATATGTTGCTAGACCCTATGTCTAAACGTTCTTTTACGCGCTTGCCTTACCTCTCCAGGTTCCCATTTACTTGGTTATTCCCGTTCGTATTGAATTCTTATTCCAATTTACCAAATTTCTCTTGCTTATTAATTTCAATCTTATAACTTAATCAATTTAAGTTTATTAATAAGCCCACAACATGTTATTCCCTAGATTGTGGCCCAACGTCTGTAATCCACAATCTAGTTTATATTCTTGCTTAGTTACGTTATTATAATAACATGTTCTCTTTAATACGTTATTAAGTATATCTCAATTCACATTTCCTATTAACATGTCACTTACCATCTATGATTAAATATTACTTATTTATTTTACAATTTTTCCTCATTCTTCCTCATTTAATCATAAATTCAATTTACACCGTCGCTACAACTTATCGTTGTTTACTTAGCAGATTATTACGCATATCTAATTCCATCATTTCTATAAGTTATTCTTACCCTATAAGGGTGTTTTTAATTACATAACTTTATCATATTTTCCACCGGTTATGTATACTAGTAGGTCTCTTTAATTACATAACCTTACTGGGTTAAGTTCGTGGGCCTATATGTAAATATTACCCACGCCCTCTATTTTACTTAACCCACCCACTACCCATCCAATTTTACTTAACCCTAACTTAAGTTCATAATCATACAATCCTTATGGATTAAATTAGGTTATGTAGTCTAATTCATTACCATGTCCAATTATGGTTATAATGGGCTAAACCTCAAAGATTAGGCCTACAACGTGTGGATGTTGGATATGTCAGTCGAGTCCAGGCAGTCTTATTACACAGTTGGGTCTAGCCTCGTGTCCTAGCCCGATTCTTATTTGCACACATAGACTGTAATGTCCCGTATTTTCATGGTCGAATAATTAATTTATTTAATTATTTAAAATAGTGAATTAGAAATTTAAACGGTTGTTGAATTAAATAATATTGAATATTTAATTAATTTAAATAATAGAATAATATATTAAATTCTGAAATAATAAAAAATAGCTGAATTCACAATATTGTGTGAATTGGATTATTTATAATATATAATTCAGTTTAGAGTTGAATTATATTAAAGAATATATTATATAAACGACAGTTGAACGAATAATTTTATTATAATTAAAATTGAGCTTGAAATGGCGTTGTATTTCGTAATTGGGTGATTCGAACTTCAATTGAATATACAGGGTCCGTTTTAAATCGAATTTCCGTGAAACAAGAAACGTTCGGAGCTGGTGAAGCATATTTTTCTAATAGAAGAGAAAAATCAGGATTTATTATGTAGATTTTGATTTATGTCCAAATCAAATTTTAGAAAAGTCGCCATGGAATTCCTTTATAATTTATATCGATTTATTTATATTTTAAATGGATTTTAAATATAAATCTGATATCGATGTAACACTGGGTTTGGAATATTGAGTTATAAATCCCGACATGGAGTTGTATGATTTTCTAGTGTGAATATATACGATAATATTAAATTACTAATATTAAATTTAATTGTTTTTAAACATATTTATATATTTAAATGGTTTATTTTGAGCTTTAAAAATAGCCACTTTTACAAACGAGCTCCGTTTTCGATGAAACTAATTTTGTTGGATCCGGAATATTGAATTATTGTTAGATTTCAATTTTCGTAATTTTTGGATGTTGTATGGGACCATAGGAATTTTTACTGTTAAATACGTATAGCGCTAGAATAAATACTGATAAAAAAATAAATTCCTCTTATCCTAAATACACTAAATTTCTCCCTAAGGCCTAAACAAAGCCACGCATCTTTTATCTCAGGTGCTACTTAGAGAATGGAAACCAAACTTCCACGTCTGCAAATTTAACTGTGTATATACGCTACCCTATTTTTCTAAACCTAAATTATTCATTTTCTCCGATCAAAACAATGCGCCGTTACCTCAGAGATAATATAAACAGTAAATTTCTTGAGTTGGAAAATCAAAAGAAAATACAAATAAAATTGAATAAATCACAAAAGAGATATCATCGCAATCCTCTTGACATCCTCTTCCGGCTGTTGGCATCTCCTTGCATTCGAACACTTTTTGGTTCGATGGAAAACTATACAGCCTGTTCTTTGTTTGAGATTTAGTGCAAAATCGAAGCTTCAATCCAAGTTTTGATGTCGATTTTGGGATCGATTGGGTAGGGCGTCGGAACGAGGGTGCCTATTCGGTAGTTGGTTAACCAACGGCTGCGCGGTGGTAGGAGTAGAAGGGGGTGTAGTTCGTATTGTTTCATCTGGGTTTGTTTTGGTTTATGGCCTCATTGGTGAGCTTCGTGTCACCGGAGGTGACCAGTGTGGTGGTAGGGGGTAGGCTGGTTGATGGCAGTGGTCGCGGTGTCGGACTAGAGGGGTTCAACGATATGAGGGAGGAGCAGTTTAGGGTTGAACGGAGTGGTTTCGCTTCGTGTTTTTACTCGATTTTTGGTTCGCTGTTTTGGAGTTGAGACTAGGGCTGATCGGGGAAGGTGACTTTGGTGGCAACTGTCGTCATGGGGGTGAACTGGCGATCTCCGGCGCGGTGGGGGGATGCGGAGAAGCAGATGAGCGGGGTGAAGTTCTGGTGGAAGTTGGATTAAGGAAATAGGAAGTTAAGCAGGATTTTGAAGATGGGTTAGTCGTTAATAATGGTAATTAACGGTGTTGATAAGATAATTAATGAATTTAGAATCAGATTTGGAGAAGAACTGGAGGTGTTGGTTTATAAGGTAGGAGAAGGGAACTAACTGTTCAACATGGTATGACAGTGGACCATGGGCCGATAATTTAAAGGGTGAGGCCCAATTGTTTTTAAATTAAAACTTAAGTTTATTTTTTAGTTTAAACAACGTATAACTTCTAAATTACATAACTTTATCATATGATATTGGTTTTCAGCGAAAAAAGATCTGTTGGGACCGTATGGACGGCGGCTACAAAATGGAGCTGACTGGGAGTGAATTGGAGCTCGCTACAATTTATTGCAAAATAAATTGTCTGTTTGAATCAGCAACAGTTTATCGTTATTTAACGATGAACTGCCAAAGTGAGTAAAACTCACCAACTCTATCAGTTCAGATTTTTATAATGTATATTTAGAACAGATAAATGATGATTGATTGCTATGTGTTAACTGTTTGGTTGAATTACTTATGTATTGGTTGAAAATATAGATAACGATATAGATATAAATCGTTAATAAAATATTGATTCTGTTTACCAGAATATTTCATAGTGAAATGAAATCGATGTTAATTATATTGTTTAACATCTATGGATGCAGGGAAACAGGTTGGAGGGATCCAACTGGATTCCTCAATATTTATAATACTGTTCTTTTCATATATTGTAATATATGATGTGATATATAATCTGTTGTTGATTATGTGTGTTTGAATGATAGCGATCATTGTGAATTGGTATTTTAAATACCGTAAGAAATACTGGGCTATAGAAAAAGGGGATTTTCAAAGTGTATTTTGAAAATAAATTATTTATATAAAATTAATGGATTTTATATATAAAAGGAAAAGGGTTTTATAAAAGAAAATAATTATAAAATCAAAGGAGTTATGAAAGGAATATTTATTTATGGAATAAACAGAATTTTATAAAACGATTATTTATATAGAAAATAAATATAAGTATAAAAGGATTACTTATATAGAAAATAGATAGAATATAAAAGAGGAATATTTGTAAAACAAATATAAAAGAGAAATATTTGTAAAACAAATATAAAAGAGAAATGTTTATAAAACAAATATAAAAGAGAAATATTTGTAAAACAAATATAAAAGAGAAATATTTGTAAAACAAATATAAAAAGGAAATATTTGTGAAACAAATAGAAAAGGAAATACTTATAATAACGAATAGAATTTTATAAAAAGAGAATTTTACATTTGAAAGGTTTAGACCCGTGCTTCGCACACGAGTATAACATGATATGGATTTAAAGCAAGAATTTCAAATAGAATCTGTTTTAACCAATAGATTGAGAAGATTAATTTATAAATGATATTTTATAAATAAAATAAAATATTTATCATTGGATAAAAGGAATATATAAGTCAGGACTTATATAGGGAAGTAAGAATTGATTTCAACATCGATATTTGAAACTGAATATGGATGTAGAGTTAATCAATTAGAGTTAATCAGTTAGAGTTAATCAGTTAGAGTTAATCAGTTAGAGTTAACCAGTTAGAGTTAACCAGTTAGAGTTAATCAATTAGGGTTAAACAGTTAGAGTTAAATCGAATTAGTGTTATTCGAAAAGAGTTATCGAATATTAGTTATTCGAAGAGAGACTATCGAATATTAGTTATTCGAATAGAGTTAATTGAATTAGAGTTTAGTCGAATTAAAGTTATTCGAATATAGTTTATTCGAAGAAAGAGTAATCGGATAAGGTTATTCGAAGAAGAGGATTAATCGAATATAGTTTATTCGAAAAGAGGTTATCGAATATTAGTTATTCGAAGAGAGATTAATCGAATATAGTTTATTCGAAAAGAGTTTATCGAATATTAGTTATTCGAAAAGGAGTATCGAATATAGTTTATTCGAAAAGAGGTTATCGAATATTAGTTATTCGAAAAGGAGTATCGAATATTAGTTATTCGAAATGAGTTATCGAATATAGTTTATTCGAGAGGAGTTAATCGAATTTAGTTATTCGAGAGGAGTTAATCAAATTTAGTTATTCGAGAGGAGTTAATCGAATATTAGTTATTCGAAATGAGTTATCGAATATAGTTTATTCGAGAGGAGTTAATCGAATTTAGTTATTCGAGAGGAGTGAATCGAATTTAGTTATTCGAGAGGAGTTAATCAATTATAGTTTATTCGAGAGGAGTTAATCGAATTTAGTTAATTGAGAGGAGTTAATCGAATTAAGTTATTCGAGAGGAGTTAATCGAATTTAGTTATTCGAGAGGAGTTAATCGAATTTAGTTATTCGAGGGGAGTTAATCGAATTTAGTTATTCGAGAGGAGTTAATCGAATATTGGTTATTTGAAGTGAGCTAATCGAATATTAGTTATTCGAAGAGAGTTAATCGTCGAATTCGATTATATCGAATTCGGGAAAGCACTTATACTTTTCGGTTTTTAAATCAAGATTTATTTATTTATAAATTAGGTGTTTATTCAAATTAAAGAATAAAAGTTATATTTGAAGTTAGATATTTCGAAAGTAGGGTTTGTAACGTTAGCGTTATAATAAATGTTTTTCATAAAAGAAGTGGATTCATAATCCGAATCCGAGAATTTGTATAAGCAAATGATTGTAGAAATTGGAGCGGTGAGCTTTGTCTATTGCAAGGTCAAGAACGTCGTTCAGTTAAGGTCTGAGAGGTAATTATACCCCAACTTGATTGACTTTCTTACTTAACTAAGAAATAGTTGAGGTTCGATGGCGAGAGTTAGTTAGAAATACAGTTAAGTAATAAGCGATTTATGGATTTAGCGGTCATAACAATATTTTATACAAACGGTAGTTTGAAATCCATATAAATGAGTTTTGGAAACGTTTTCCAAATATAAAATCAGAGATATTTTCTAAATAAAGAAAATAAGGAAATATGAATATATATATATATATATGATGATTGATCAATAGAAATTCTAATTGGAAATAAGATTGTTGTTTGCACATGTGTTTTCATTTGATAGTTAAATCACCGACTATCAAAGTTTCTGACCATTTTTACGTTGTTAATATGGAGAGACCGGTTGGATTGTTATCTGAAGAACCACTCCGTATTGGCATAAGCGTTGCAAACTAAGTATGTTGAATATATTGAAGACGGAGTAAAGTGCAAGGGCTATTGTATAAATCTTAGGTAGAGATTGCCTAAGATGGATGTACTGAATAGTGCATTCGGTTTGTCCAGTCCCAGGACAACTTGAATGGACGAATGTCCGACAGAGTATATCTGGTAGATCACGTAAGTTGATCGTTTCAAACATATTTACGTTGGTAGCGGAGGAATTCGTTTCTCTTAGCTTATACCCGTGGTATTTTTATGGAAATCAATTTGTGATTTGATGGGTATGATGATGTGGCATTCAAAGTAAATGAAGACGTGATCTGTATAGAGATACGTTATAACCTCAAGCTTCGTCAACTGGGAAATGACAGAAATCGGGCAGGCAGCATGGCTAAGTGGGATGCACCTAATTAGGGTATATTGTCACCATCTAGAGAATATTCATATTTGTACTTCTTTCAATTCTGTGTCTCCCGGGAATGGTTATGTTGGAATACTAACTGAGGGGTGGCAATATATTCGATACATTCAAGAGGAATGAATGGTCGGTCATAAGATGTTCTTGTTGAACTCCAGTGTATCGCGTCTAGAGTACACTGATCGGAAGGTGGATCCATACCTTGTCATAGTTGGAATCCATTCCCCAAATAAGAGCCCGCGGTTTTGATTGTATATTATATATGTAGCACGTTAGATGCAAGTGTTTCTGCTAGATTTATATTTACTTGATCTAGACATTATTATAATATCAGGCAAATATCGTTTTAGAAATATTTTGGGTTATCATAAGGTAAAAGCCATCCGTGTTTATGTGTGGATCGGTCTTATGATTATCCTTTGTTTCAAAAGAATTTTGAAAGTTAAATCAAATGATTTGAGTTTACTCACACAGGTCACATGACTGACCCAGAGTTTATTTTGTTTTATTTTCCCTAAACTCTTGGGTGCCCAATTTTGTACGAGCAGTCAAGTAGTCGGGATTTACAGATACTTGAAGACTTGGAGCAAGAGGCATCAGGATTATATAGCTATTGTTATTTCCGCTGTGTTGTGAGTGTTATACTCTAATAATGGTATTGTATACAGATACTGTTTTATTTCAAAGTTATGTTATGAAATATATTTATTCGTTTCGTTGTGAGATTCTTGTTTACTCTGATGTTGTATGTTCTTCTTCTTCTTCTATTCTAAGTTTCTATCTTATCTATTCTCACCCTCTAACTTCTTCTATTAATGATCAGGTATTTCCTATTTCTGAATAGTCAACATGGTAGTTTTGTGTTGATTTTCGGAGTCGAAAATCCCAGTTCGTTACATAGACCTCTCACATTCAGTTCAACATTAGTGGCTGCTAATATATCGGTCTGGTCCGGGCAGACTTCCACCACTAATGAAACCTAACCTCGTGTCATAAGTGCAATTACAATTCCTAATTGTAATTACTAGACATTCCATTTTTATTCAAATCTATCTATGTCATTATAGGTGATTATTTTTCTTTTTCCCCACATTTAATTATATGCCCAATTCACTATTCAAATCATAGACTTTTACGCCTCTTTTAAATTCAGCTTTTAATTATGCACCATATGCTCTTTTCCTAAGTTATAAGATATACATATACATATATATGTTATGCACAAACCCAAATCAACATATTTTCCAATTTATGTCCCTAGTTCATATTCACCCATTTCAATATAAATTATACCTGAATCCATATTCAGATATTTTCCAATGTATGCCTAAAATTCATATTCACATACGTCCCAATTTATGTCCCAAATCAGTACTTACCCATGTCCCAATTTATGCTCAAATTATATTTTACAACGTATACCTAAATTTAGATCCATATTTTCCAGTATCAATTATGCTCCAAATTATGTCTTTCCCCATTATTCCCAATTTCGCACGTTCGCATTTTTCAGCGTTAGGGCTGGGCTCGAAGGTAGCTTGGCTATATAAAAATAAAAAGGGAAAAAGAGGGAGAGAAGAGAATCCAGAATAGGCATAATAAAGAATCAAAAATAAACTGATAGAAATAGGAATAAACCGAATAGGCATATTATGACAAGATTTAACATGGCGGCGGTTTGAACATATAAAAGCATATCTAATAGTTATGTCATAATAGAACTGATTAGGCGCCGATTCAAGATCCAATTTTTACATACATATCAAGATTGCTATTTAAATATTTAGATCTAAAAATAACATGAACTCACATTTAATAGATCTAAGGAAATGGATCCATATTACTGCGAAGAACATGTTGAATAAGTTGTTATAGCCATCGCTGAATTTGTTGTAGCAATCTTTGAATATGTATAATCTTCTTTGAATTGATTTAGAAGAAGAAAAGCCATTTTAATTTTTGTTGCAGCAGAGCTTCGCCATCAGCATTATTTTTAGATGAATAAACCCTAGATCTAGGGTCCTTTATGTAGCCTAGGGTTAAATGAATCTTGCTCAGAAAGTTGTCTAGTTACAAAACGAAGTATTTCGCCCAGATCTATCAGGGGTGGGTCGACACCCCTTTGAGTGGGTCGACCTATGGGTCGACCCCCCTTTGGGTAGGTCGACTTATGGGTCGACCCCCTTTGAGTGGGTAGACCCACCTGAGCAGGAAATCTGCCATCTTCTCAAATTTCGAATTTTGAACCGAATTTCGAATTTCTGGACCCATTTTCGAATTTTTAAACTTATTATATATATATATACATATATATTCTTCCTACGCATATACAAACTTCCAGCCTTAATAACTTCTTCATACGGTGTCCGATTTACGCAAACCAGGTGTCTATTTTGATCAAAATTTTGAGATGGACGCAATGACGCAGTCCATTTTCCTTAATTCCAAATATTTAATTAAGTTTTCCTTAATTCATTATTAATAGTGTATTTCACACTAATTATTCTTTAATTCATCATCTTTAGTGTTGTTAAAATTCCGGGGTGTTACACAGACCCGACCCATGCACGCACATGACCCCGTTGGAATGCGCCATCAGAACACCCTATCCCAGGTAAACCTCTTATAATTAGCTCAGTAAGCATACCCTGACCCCTATCTAGTGCGGGGTCCCTGTTTAATACCAAAATGGGTTGCTGACTAATATGGGTCCCACACAACAAATTATACAAGTCAAACCCCTAAACTTGTGTCCCCAATCAACTAGGATTTCCATGGGTTAAGTCCTACAGCCTAACCCCCCTCCCCAAATTCAGCCGGTTAAATTTTGCATGGTTTAACAATGTCCATACAACGCCAACAGATTAAATAAGTTTACTTAAACCCCCAAATAGATTAAACAAGTTACATAGTTGACATACAGTTTTATTAACATGTTCAACTTAATCTTTGAAATTAAGCCTACAGATTTACATGTTCATATACCCCTAATTTCGGTCATATTACGCCGTATAAGGTATGCCCTAAATTTAACTCATATTCATAGTACAGGTTATACCCCAAATTATCATTCTCAATCATTCCCAATTAATTCCAATTTCATTCGTACGCATATTTCAGTGATATTGGCCAAGGCTCGAAGGTAGCCTAGGCTATAAAAATAAAAAGGGAATGAGAGAGGAAGAAGAATAGAAATAGGCATAGAAATAGACATATAGTAATAACTGAATAACATAATAGGTGTATGGAAAATTACATACGATTATAGCAAATCTGTTCAGATATATATCATTTTCTTAATAGGCATGGGTTTATATCCGGTTCATTAACATGGCAAGGTTACTGTTAATTTTTTATATTTAAAAGTAACATGAACTCACAGAGATTGGATCTAAAGAACAGAGAATAATATGCTAATGTTGCAGAAGAGATTCTTGTACATATATTGGATATTATTGTAGAAGATAGCTTAATTCAATTTAAGCTGAGGCAGCAACTCCTTGTCTCCATTGTTTTAAGTACAGAAAACAATAGATATGTTGACTTTTTCCAATAAATCTCGATAAGAAACAAGTCCAGGTTCAGAAAATGAACCTGGCCGGATCTGGGGTGGGTCGGCCCTAGGGTTGGCACACCCTTGAGTAGGTCGAGCCATGGGTCGACCCCCTTGAGGTCTGGGTCGACCCCCAATGGGCCAAAATCCAGCGTTGCTCTCCCGCCTTCGATTTTGAACTGTTTTGGAATTGTGGACTGATTTTCTTATATATATTTCTCTTACATGTATATAAACTTCTAACCTTAATATCTTCTTCATACGATTTCTGTTTTACGCAAACTCGGAGTCTATCTGAACTAGAATTCTGAGACGAACGCAATGATATAGTCCATTTTACTTGATTCCTAATATTTAATTAAGTATTCTTTAGTTTTTTGATGTTCTTTAAAATTATGGGGTGTTACATTCTCACCTAGATTTCATCCCCAAAATCTCCAAGTTAAGAAGAATGTTATACCCCTAACAATCACAACCGTCTATTCATCCATCGTCCACAAGCATCCAATGTCCTTATGATTTTTCTAATGCTTGTATAAACATATGCAATAATGTGTGTATATGTCCTTACACCAATGCAAAAAATCAGGCGGTCGACTGATTTAGTTGACCTCCTTAATGCAATTTATGTTCGTGCAATGTAACCAAAATGTATGCAAATAATCCTAGTATAACATGTAAGATCTATATGTATGCACAATCATTCATCCAAATGCAACATACATTTTCATACATATAAAATTCTAATGCAAACGCATCCATATGTAATATATAAGTGAATGAGTCGATCTAGTGCTTAGTTCGTGTGTGTGTATGCATCCACGAGCAACCACTAGCAAACACTTGCATCCACTTATATCCATCAAACATAACATGTCTCAAACACTTGCATCCG
The DNA here is from genome assembly GCA_030737875.1 of Allium sativum. Classification (NCBI taxonomy): domain Eukaryota; kingdom Viridiplantae; phylum Streptophyta; class Magnoliopsida; order Asparagales; family Amaryllidaceae; genus Allium; species Allium sativum. The sequence continues at coordinate 192,580,813 of CM060921.1, forward strand.
CTTATATCCATCAAACATAACATGTCTCAAACACATGTTTACACCCATTGGTTTTATACCTAAAGGTTGAAGATTCGATTGATAGGATACATACGAATGATAGAAACAAGTAGTAATAAAAACTTGGAAAAAGAAGTTAAGAACATACCCTTGAAAAGAAAAGGGTACGAAGCACAAATCTTGTCCTCGGTCTCCCAAATTGCATCCTCGTTGTCTTCCCCCAATTGTACTTTCATTAACTTGATCTCTTTGTTAGTAGCTTCTTAACCTCTGATCCAAGTATACAGGTAAAAACTCGTCTAATTGTCGCCTCCCTTTCTACCTCTACTTCCTCAAGCATGCTCGGCCCAACTACCTCTGCTGTATCGTGCAGACATTTCCGCAAATAGGAAACATGGAAAACATCATGGACACCAGCCAACCTCTCTGGTAATCTCACCCTATAGGCCATTTGACCTTTCCTTTCCACTATAGTAAATGGCCCTACAAACCTTGGCGCTAATTTCCCTACAAATCCAAAGCAAACCACATTCCTTAGCAGTGATACCTTCATGAAAAACATTTCTCCTAGCTCAATCTCAATGTCAATCCTTCTCTTATTGGCGTAGGACTTCTTCCTGTCCTGAGCTTTCTTCATACATCTGCGAATAAGATCAATCTTCTCTAATGTCTCTCTAACCATCTCAGGTCCAAGTAGAAGCCTAACCGTAGAATCCCACCAACAAGTTGGTGATCTGCATGGTCGTCCACATAATGCCTCGAAGATTGACATGCCAATACTAGTCTAATAACTATTATTGTATGTGAACTCTACCAATGGAAAGTGCTCTTCCCAAGTCCCTCCGAAGTCTAGGATACACAGCCTCAAAAGATCCTCAAGAACTCTATTTGCCCTCATAATCTGTCCATCTGTCCGAGGGTAATATGCGGTGCTCAAACATAATTGTGTACCTAATGCCTCTTGCAGGCTCTTCCAGAACTCACTAGTGAAGATGGGATCATGATCACTTACTATGCTATAACGAACTCCATGTAGACGGACTATCTCACGAAGATAAACTGATGCCAACCATGCTGTCGTTCTATTGCTCTTAACAGGAATAAAATGAGCACTCTTAGTAAGCATGTATACTATAACCCAGGTACTGGTATTGTCCTTCCTCGATTTAGGAAACCATCAACGAAATCCATAGAGACGCTCTCCTATTTCCACTGTGGAACCTTCAAAGGATGAAGCAAACTGCCAGCCTTTTTCTATTCGTCTTTAACTTGCTGGCATATTAAACATCGAGCAACAAATTCTGCTGCATCTTTCGTCATCCCAACTCAAAAGAAAACCCTCTTCATGTCTCTATACATCTTATTGTCGCTCGGATTGATAGTCATCCTAGAATGATGAGCTTCCTCAAGGATCGTCTTCAAAAAACTTCCAACTTGGGAAACACAAATCCTTCCATCTCGTCGTAGCCACCATTTATCATCCACAGAATATCTACTAAGGTAACTAGAAGTCTACCCTCTATTGAGCTTATCCAAGATGTCTGGTATTTGTGGGTCCTCTCGATGCGAAGATCCTATTTGTTCCATAAGAGTAGGTCGCACCTCTAGAGATGCCAACAAACCAAGTGTAAGATACGTAGATAGCCTAAAATCGAAGGTCGATATATTCTCCAAACTCTGTCTCTCTACGAATAGGGGACACAATGTCATCATCTGTCTACTCAATGCGGCTGCCAATACATTACCCTTGCCAGTGGTATAAACAATCTCAAAATCATAAGACACTAGGAACTTCATCCATCTCTATTATCTCAAGTTGAGATCCTTCTACGAGAACAGATACTTGAGCGACTTATGGTCCGTATATAACTCGAATATTTCTCCTAAGAGATAATGCCTTCAAGTCTTAAGTGCAAACACTATAGCAGCCAACTCCAAATCATGGGTAGTGTATTTCTTCCCATGAACCTTCAACTGTCTGCTACCATAGCATATTACCCTTCCCTCTTGCATTAAGACGGCACCGAGCCCTATACCACTTGCATCTGTATACACCGTGAACACCTTGCTCCCATCAGACAATGTCAAAATTGGGGTTGTTGTCAGAGCCATCTTTAATCGCAGAAAAATCCATACTCCAAGCAAAGATCAGATTCTTCTTCGTCAGTCTAGTGAGTGTTGTTGATATCCTTGCGAAGTCCTTAACAAACTTTCTATAGTAGCCCGCTAAGCCAAGAAAACTTCTCACCTCCATTGCATTCTTTAGAACTTTCCAATCTTGAACTGCAACTACTTTTGCGGGATCCTCCACTATCCCATCCTTGGAGACCACATGCTCTAGAAATCTCACCTCCTTTCTCCAAAAGTGAAACTTGGAGAATTTCGCCTTAAGCTGGGGTGTCCTGAGAGTCCTCGAGACCTATCCTAAATGTAAGATATGCTCTTCTTCACTCTTTGAGAAAATCAGGATGTCATCCACAAAGACCACAACGAATTTATTCAGAAACACCCTACTCATCAGATCCACAAAATATGCGGGTGCATTTGTCAAACCAAAAGGCATGACTAACCACTCAAAGAAGCCATTTGGAGTTTTGAAAGCGGTCTTATCGATAATGTCCTCGTCCATCCTCAACTGATGAAATCCCATAGCCAAATCTAACTGCGAAAAAATAGATGCGCCAACAAGCTGGTCAAACAGATCGTCAATCCTCGAGATTGGGTGCCTATTCTTCTTATTGAGCTTATTCAACTCTATGTAATCCACACATAAACGAAGCGAGCCATCCGCCTTAGCTGCAAAGATGACGGGAGCACCCTATTCCGATATACTTCACCTAATAAACCCTTTCTCAAGTAGCTCCCCTACTTGCTTGCTAAGCTCCCTACTTTCCCTAGGAGCCATGTGGCACATATGCAATGCAACTGGCTTTGCATTATCCACCAAATATATATCCGAAAATCAATATCACGCCTTGGAGGTAAGCCCCTAACCTCATCAAAAACATCCGGATACTCATACACTACAGGTACATATCGCAAATCATCGATAAAAGTATCAAGTGATTCTAGGAAACTGTGCATGATAGACCCCCTTCGGTCAAAGAAAATCTCGAGAGTCCTCCCACGACAAGTCAAGGGACTAACGACCCTCCTCTCATAGTCTAGGATAGCACCATACATGGCTAGCCAATCCATCCCTAGAATCAAACAGTTGCCGATAAAACCAAGCACATATGTGTCGCATTCGAACTCGATGCCCAACACAGATATCCTCAAACCCTGACATATGAGTCGTATTCCCAATGAGGTTTGAGACAATAACGAGGTAAGAAACAATACTAGTACTAAGGTGCAGAGACTCAACCACAGATTCAGATAATAAAGAATGAGAAGTGCCATAATCAAAAAGAGTCCTAACTGGATGATCGAAAAGAGAATTCAAACCTTCAACAGAAACTTTCCTACCTCTGTCTGATCTGCTAGCTTGGAGAACATGCACCTGCCCACCAGAAGGTCCTGTCCTTGCTTCTTCGGGCATTCCTTACTATAGTGTCTAGTTTTGCCACAACTGTAACAAGAATTCTTCCTTTTTCTACAATCCTTGACCACATGACCCAAGCCCCCACAACCATGACGTTTCTTCTTATTCTGAGCTTTGTCATTCTTTCAAACTTTCTTTTGTTATTCTTTCTTGGGCCACACTTTCTTGTTTTGCGCCTCATCAATCTTAGCCTCCTTTTTCTCATCCTTACCGTCTTCATGCATCAGTGCCATATCAATTAGTCTCTCAAAAGTTGCTCCCATAGGTATGAGAGATAATACTAAATGCTGAAGAGGTTGATTCAATCCGCTTGCAAACCTTAAAACTTTCATGTGCGGGGTATTTACCAGCTCTAGACCAAACCTTGCTAACTGATTGAACTTATTGACATACTCTTTAACAGACATGCTTCCTTGCTTACGTGCCAGAAATCTATTCATCTGCATACTCTCTTCTGCCTAGGAAAGAAACTTCATCTCGAATCTCTATCGGAAATCATCCCAAGTATCAACTGGACGGCCTGCTTGCGTCACTTCCCACCAGAACGAAGCTTCATCCTTAAGCTGCCATGTAGCCAACTGTATCTTTCTGCAGACGTCGACTTCAAAAAGCCTAAACAAATTCTCTATCTCTTTTATCCAATTCCGTGCTTCCACAAAGCTTTGAGTTCCACGGAATGGTTTTCCTCCCATAGCACAGAAGTCTTTGCATATCTTAGAGAAATTACCCGCTCGTGGGGGGGAGGAATGGCGATTGCAACTGGGGGAGGGGCGTCTCCTTAGCCTCCGGCAGGCGCCGTAGCTTCAAGAAACCTACGAAACTAAGCCGGTATTTGAACACCCTCGGGAAGATTCGGTTCCCCAGACATGTTGAAAAGAAAAGGAAAAGGGGTTCAAAGGAGAATCGAAAGATACTTTATATGGATTTGGGGAATATGTTTTTCTAAAAACAGACTTTTCTTGAAAATACTTTGCTTTTGAAAATAGTTTTCAAAACTTTTATCTGATCTTGTAACCTCAGCTCTAATACCAAATTTGACACCCCACGTCCGTTAATGTCACTCTTTATTAGAATACATTAAGTTCCGTGAAGCGTTATAGGTAAACAGAAAAAAATCCCATATGACAGATATATAAAATATCAGCGGAAATTTAAAACTTTCTTTTCTAATAGAAAACATCATGGTCTCAAAATCCAGTTACAACATCAGATTAAAATATAGGAACAAAATACCTCAAAGAAAAAACATCTATCTCGCGCTAAAAACCATCAGAGTATAGAAATGAAAATTCATAATCCCTATAAGTAGCCATAAACAAGTATCCAAGTGATACATCAAAGCAGATCCAAATCCAAGCAGAAACAGAAACAGAAGAGAGAATCCTAATCAAACCTGAGCGTTCCCACCCTGAGAACCTGCGGGGAAGGATGAGAGAGAAAAGGAAACAAAGTGGGTCAGTCATAAAGTCTGGCGAGTCTAGTGACTTTTAGCATACAAAGAAACAAAACTATCAATACAGTAAATAAACTGAATGAGAGATAACTGTAGTATAAAACAGATATAAATAAGATGGACATGATAAACAAAATAAACAAGATAAACTATGCTTCTCAATTACTTTATCTGCACCAATACTAGTATACCAAATCATGCGTTTTCCAATTACTTAACAGAAACAGAATGATCTCAATAGAAACATAAATGGTAGACTTAGGTGTACTTCTAGTAACGGGTTTTACCTCAAATAGAAATAACAGGTACCTAAACAGAAAAAATGGGTGTTACCCCAAGCAAAATCAACAGGTACAAAAATAGGACTAGACGTACCCTAATTACTACCCCCAATGATCGGCTCCCTAACACGTAAATACCCTGTGTCGGCCCCACAGTCAGGTGTATTACTTCCTAAAGTGGCAACCACCAGAAGGGCACAGACCTATTTATAGGTATTATGGCATCTTATTTTCCCAGACAGACCGGATCTATTGTGATGGCCCGCCCCACACCAGCCGACGTTTCCCTCGAAATGCGTTGTACCAATGTCCAACTAGCACGAGACGGTCGTCAAAAGAAAGGAAATGGTTTTGAAAATATGAACCATCGAAGAACCTGTAGTATATCTCACAGCGCATGGAATAAAATATAATAATAACATAACTTGATATAAAACAGGCGAGGCAATGCGTAAGCTGAAAACTAAACCATCATAGCAGCGGAATCCAAAATACAGCTTATGATCCAAACCATCATTATTACAACTTCAAAATACTGCCTCTAAAGTAAAATATAAGAGGTACACTACTAATGCCCAAAGCAGTGACTAGCAACAACACAGGGAGAATATATGTAAATAGTACGTGGAAGCCTCATGCTCGTCCCCGGACAGCTACTAGTGCATACCACCTAACCTATCTCTAGTCTGCTAGTTTAGGAAGACCTAGAGTAATAAGAAGAGACATAAAACTCTGGGTCAGACAAAAGTCTGGTATGAGCGATAACAGCAAAACAAAACAATAACAGGTATAAATAATCATACCTGAACTTGGACCTGCAAACAAAGAGGTAGCACAACAAGATGTACAGTACTCAAAGGTAACACTAACATGTGGTGTAAAGTGGAAGTGTGCATGTGATGGTGATAGCAAACATCAAAGATAGCAATCAACCTCACATCTCTCACTCAGTGCATAAAGTATACAAAATCCACCACTTTGATCACCAAATCCTTTGCTACGACTACCTTGCCCTTGGGGTCTTAATGACCCCATTGCGCTGGTCCATAGCCACAATCCTTTGCTATATCCACTTTGCCCCTTTGGAGTCATGACGACTCCACTGCACTGGCTCATAGCCATGCTATGATCACTTCTCCTTGGGAATCCCAATGATCCCATTGCGCTGATCGATAACCACTAATCCGTCTCTCCGTGGTGAAAAGCCATAGATATCGATAACCCCTTTGCACACGTTCTGCAGCAAAGCCCAACTCATGAAGTTAACTCGTTGGTTCCTATCTGGATCATGAGTTCTAACTTCCTATTTGGACTACCTTTGCATCTCGGGTTTTAGGTCTCCTCCAGCTCGTGGTTTTTTTTTCCATTCAGTTCGTTCGCTGTCCAGACTCGAGGACTGATTCGTGGTTCAAGTCTCCTGCTCGGCTCGTAGTTCGTGGATGCTCCGGGTCGCGACTCGTGATCAGCTCGTGGACCACAATCAGGTCGTGGGACCCACTCATGATCCCTGTCCTGGTCGTGGTCTTCTCGTTCGGCTCGTGTTCCTCATATGGACCCGGTTCGTGACCATCGTCCTCAGGTTCGTGACATCTTGGTTCGCAGTTCCACCTGGCCCTCGACTCGTGGTATATTGTTTCGCACGTGGTTCGTGACCGTTGGAGTGGTTTGGGTCGTGGAGGGTGGTCGGCGCATGAGGGGGGTTTCACGACCGGGGTCGGGTTGTGGTCGTGATATGCCTCACGATCGAGGACCTGCTCCAATTTCCTACAACTTTTCCAGCTACCTATTTACGTCATACGATGGCGTTTTGATCATTCTAACTTGACTATACAATCACAAAACATGCCAAACAGTAATAGCAACATGTATAATCAACCATAAACACCAAAACAAAAATTTATCATGTTAATATGGATCAGACATACGCAAAACCCATGTTTTCCCCTTATTCCCCTTGATCATGATTTAACTATAGGATTAACAAAATATATCCAAATTAACCCAAATTTTTAACAGAGGCATAAAATAATATTTAAGAATTTATGCATATTTTTCCATATTTTTCTGAGTCATAATTTCTCTAATTATCATTAATCACCCCTAGTAAGCCGTAATTAGTGTAAAAACATGCTAATCACTCACCTTTGCCACAAATAAATCTCAGATCTGAAAATATCTCTGATTTGGTTTGAATCCCAATGCAACACAGCAACTCTACTTCCACTTGATGTTAATTTTCCTTGATTTGATGTTGATTAGCTTAATATTGGGCTAAAATGTGATTAAGAGGTAGTTTAGAAGGTGGAGGCCATTGCTAGGATTAGAGGATGGTAGATGACGGCTAGAAAAATGATAAAACTGATTTCCAAAACCCTATTAGCCCTCCCATAACCCTAATCCCGAAATCGGTTGTGGGCTTAGCTGTTAATCACCCAGTTAAGCCCAATTATGTTGTTTTTCACCTTCCAAACCTTATTTCAATCCATATCTCCCAAACGGTAAGTCCGTTTGATTAATGTGACCACACTACTGAAAGCTAAACCATCATTTGAATCCAATGGAAGTGCTTTCAGGTCAAAGCTCCTTACTAATCAAAAGTTATAGGCGAAACAAGATTCATCGGGGATAAAACGATCATTTAAAATTCGGCAAAAATCGTGAACATCGGAAATGACCTTAATAGTCGTTCCCTAATGTTACACAACCATATGACTTCATATGAAAATGAAATAAATATTCTACCATCCTCCGATGCGAACAATGCGAGTCGTTACACTCTCCCCCCCAATTCCTTAACTAAGAAAACAAAAAAGATTCCCGCGTGCCTATCAACCATTTACAATCAATCAAACATACATGACAAACACAACAAACCTATCTTAGCATGCGGAATAGCTATACTGCTATTAAAACCTTACCAGGTAATGAGTTATGGATGTATCTTCCTTATGTTCTCCTCTATTTCCCAAGTACAGTCGTTCTCATTATCGCCCCACTGGACCTTGACTAGTTTCACTGTCTTTCTTCGAAGTTGTTTCGTATCGTGTCCGACAATACGAACCGTCCTGTGGCTCCCAACTGCCTTGGATTCCACTTTGATATCGTCCAAATGATTTGGTGAAATAGTCATACCAGAATCGGGCACAAACTTCCTTAATTGGGAAACATGAAATACGTTGTGAACTCCTGCCATCTTGTCAGGTAACCCAACTTTATATGCCAAATTCCTCACTTGCTCGAGGATCGGAAATGGACCAACAAACCTTGGTGCTAATTAACCTCTCCTACCAAAACGAATTACATGCTTTAACGGAGAAATCTTGACGAATACCAAGTTGCTAATGGGGAATTTCAAATCTCTTCGCCTTTTATCAGCATAACTCTTCTGCTTGTCTTGGGCAGCCTTCATTCGTTGTTGGATAACCTTGATCTTATCTGAAGTTTCTCTTATTACAACTGGTCCAAGCACAAATTTTTCATCGGTTTCCTACCAACATGATGGTGAGTTGCACGGTCTTTCGTATAAAGCTTCAAATGGAGTCATACCAATACTAGACTGATAACTATTATTATATGTGAACTCAAACAGATGCAATTGGTCATCCCATGAACCTCCAAAATCCAATATACAAGCTCTCAAGAGATCCTCTAATACATGATTCACCCTATCTGTTTGACCGTCGGTTTGAGGATGGTATGCGGTACTAAGATGTAATTCTAACCCTAAAGCCTCTTGTGAGCTCTTCCAAAACCCACTAGTAAATAACGAATCTCTCACTTACGATACCTTTGGGTACTCCATGAAATCTTACGATCCATTTCATATACATTTCTGCTAACTTAGCTGTCGCTCTGTTCGACTTGACCGGTATAAACCTTGCACTTTTGATTAGTCGATCCACAATCATCCAAACACTATAATGACTCGATCTAGTACTTGGCAAACCGTTGATGAAATCCATTGAGACTTGTTCCCACTTCCATTTGGGAATTTCTAACGGTTATTAACAAACCACTAGGCTTCTTTTTCTCAGCTTTGACTAGCTGGTAGTTCATGCACTTGGATATAAACCTTCCAACATCTCTCTACATCCCTTCCCAGTAGTAGGTCTGCTTCATGTCTCGATATATTTTGTTACCACCAGGATGTATAGTCAGTTTCGAGTGATGACACTCTCTAAGCACTTCTTCTCTTAACCTATTAACGTTGGGTACAACTAGTCTCCCATTCTTTCGAAGCCATCCTTCTCGATCAAGACCATACTTGTTAATTCTCTTGTCGTCGATACCCATCTCTACCTTGGAGATGATTTCCTATAGGTTAGGATCGTCCCTCTGGATGGAACCGATCCGCTCAATCAAAGTCGGTCTGATCGTCAAACTTGCTAACATAGCTGGATCTAATTCGCACTTAGGTCTGAAGTCATATCCTGTGATATACTCCAGTTTCTTCCATTCCAGAAACATAGCCCCCAAACTGGCATGTCTCCTACTCAATGCATCAGCTACCGCATTTCCCTTCCTAGGTGTGTATGCGATATTGAAATCATATGAAGCCAAGAACTCTAACCAACTCTACTGACGAAGATTTAGATCCTTCTGAGAGAAAAGAAATTTTAATGACTTATGATCGGTAAACAACCCGAATCTTTCTCCCAAGAGATAATGTCTCCACATCTTCAATGCCAATACGATCGCTGTCAATTCCAAATCAAGGGTAGGATATCTTTTCTCATGTGGTTTCAGTTGCCGACTAGCATAAGCTACAACCCTACCTCCTTGCATCAATACAACACCTAGTCTGGTACCACATGCATCCGCGTATACCATCATCTCTTCGTTCCCCTTAGGAATAACCAACACTGGTTCACACATCAACTTTTCCTTTAGACTCCTAAATGCATTCTCACACGTTTCATCCCAAGCAAAAGCTTGATTCTTCTTGGTCAACTGAGTTAACAGTGCCGCTATTTTGGAGAAGTATTGGATAAACTTACAATAATATCCAGCTAACCCCAAGAAACTTCTCATGTCCATTGCATTCTTGGGCATAAACCAATCTTGTACCATAGCCACCTTCGCAGGGTATATGGCAATACCTTCTTTGAAACAACATGGACCAAGAACCTCACTTCCCTCCTCCAGAAGTGACACTTAGAAAATTTCGCTTTCAATTGGTGTTCAATACCTCCATTAATGTCCTCAAATGTACCTTGTGTTCTTCCTCTGTCCTCGAGTAAACCAAGATATCATCCGCGAACACAAGAACAAAATTATTCAGTTGATCCCTGAATACCCTATTCATAAGATCCACAAAATATGTTGGTGCATTGGTCAACCCGAATGGCATGACCAACCACTCATAGAGTCCAAACGGCATCCGAAATGCCGTTTTAGGTATACCCTCAGCTGCTACTCGGAGCTGATGAGAACCTGTCGCGAGATCTAATTGGGAGAATACTCTTGCTCCACTCAACTGATCAAACAAATCATCTATCCGTGGAAGAGGATACTTATTCTTCCTCGTCACCTTATTCAACACGCGGTAGTCCACACACAATCGATGGGAACCATCGGCCTTAGTGGCAAATACAACTGGTGCTCCTCATTCGGAGAGACTTCTTCTTATAAATCACTTCTTCAAAAGATCGCTTACTTGCACCTGGAGCTCTCGCTACTCCCTTGGCTCCATACGACGAAGTGGCATCACTATAGGTCTGGCATCTTTCACTAAATCAATACGAAACTCAATCTCTCGGTGTGGTGGAAGTCCGGTCACTTCCCAGAAGATGTCCGGATACTCGCCAGCAATAGGCACATCTGACAGCTCACCATGCGGGATGTCGAGGGAATTTAGAAAACTAGCCATCACCCCATCACTAGGTAGGCAACCAAACAGTAACTTCTGCCCATCATCCGCTCTAATGGTCACCGAAGACCCCTCACAGTCTACCACCATTCTATACCTTTGGAGCCAATCGACTCCCAAAATAATGCCAAACCCAGTAAAGCCCAAAACAGAGCAATCACAATCAAACAAACATCTATGACTGGATATGACCAAATTTCGACAAATCATACTAAGGCTAGTCGAACCACCGATCAGGTTCATCACAACTAAAGGTCTATTGACAATCTCGGGTTACAATCCCAACCTATCTATCAGGTCAGTAGATACAAAGGAATGGGAAGTCCCGGTATCAAACAATATTCGAACAGGAACATAATAAATGGAAAGCATGCCTTGAATGACGACACCCTTTCTTTTCTTCGCCGCAGTTAGGGCATTTGATGAAGAAGGAACAACGTTGATAGCATATGCTTTCACAATCTGCTTCTCTTTAGGAGGTTGTGGACATTTATCCTTGTGATGTCCCATGTGGTCGCAATTGAAGCACTTCATATCCGCTGGCTTTGCTCGACAATCTTTGGCATAGTGGCCCTTCTTGCCACATCTATAACACTCAACATCTTTCTTATTTTTTCTGACCATTCTTAGCTTAGTTATGTTTCCCCTTATTCTGCGAATTATTCTTGCCTCCACCGCTTGCCTACAACTTTGGCTCTCCTGCAGATGTAACAGCAACCTTGGTTTTCGACTTGGGGTAAAGGCTCTCAGATCTTAATGCCTTTCCCATAATCTACTCGTAGATCTCACCAATGTGGTTTATAAGTCTTTCCCCTAAGTATTCATCTAAGCCGGTTATGAACTTCTCGTTCTTCTTCTCTGCAATATCGATAAGAGATAATCCATATTTCGATAAAGTATCGAATTCAGCAATATATTCTGAGACTGCCCTACCATTCTGCTTAAGCTTCAAAAATTTCCTAAACAATTCTGATTTTTGAGCAGTTGGAATGAACTTATCACTAAAGCGAGTCTTAGACTGATTCCAAGTAACTTGATCCCCAGGAGTAGCTGCTTTAATAGCATTCCAACAAATCATAGCCCATCCTTGAAGCTGACGCAATGCTAGCTTTCTCTTCATAGCATTCTCAATTCCCAAATCCTCGAAGATGCATTCACAACTATCAAGCCAATCTTGAACATCCGTAGCCGATTCCGTTCCATGTAATGACTTTCCACCAAGATTAGTATAATCCTTGTTAATCATGACGAAATCAGCTCTAGGCGCTTGCGCTACCGCACCACCACCAATAGCAGCATTAGGAACTTCTCCTTGAACATACCTAAGCATCTCTCACATGAAGGTAGTAAACATCGTCCTCATATCAGGGACATTCCTATCATTGGCCCCTGAACCCATACTTCTCGTATATCAGCTCATCGTTCGGTCTGTAAAGAGAAAATGATTAACCATCTTCTTAGTGGTGCTAGTGCAGTGAGACTTCTTCCTTAGATATACTAATAATATATATATATAGCCTTTTGGAATCTAAAATATCACAAATACGTGGTCTCATATACGTATACTATCTCTCCCTGATGTCTTTCCCTGGGTTAACTACGCAACCTAGGCTTTGATACCAAGTGTGACGGCCCGCCCTGCACCAGCCGACATTTCCCTCGAAATGCGTTGTACCAATGTCCAGCTAGCACGGGACGATCGTCAAAAGAAAGGAAAGGGTTTTGAAACTATGGAACATCGAAGAATCTGTAGTATATCTCACAACGCATGGAATAAAAAATAATAACATAACTTGATATAAAACAGGCGAGACAGTGCATAAGCTGAAAACTAAACCATCATAGTAGCGGAATTTAAAATACAGCTTATGATCCAAACCATCATTATTACAACTTCAAAATTTTGTCTCTAAAGCAAAATATAAGAGGTACACCACTAATGCCCAAAGCAGTGACCAACAACAACACATGGAGAATATATGTAAATAGTACGTGGAAGCCTCCTGCTCGTCTCCAGATAGCTACTCGTGCATACTACCTAACCTGTCTCTAGTCTGCTCGTTTAGGAGCACCCAGAGTAATAAGAACAGACATAAAACTCTGGGTCATACAAAAGTCTGGTATGAGCGATAGCAGCAAAAAAAGACAATAACAGGTATATATAATCATATCTGAATCTGGACCTGCAACCAAAGAGTTAACACAATAAGATGTACAATACTCTAAGGTAACACTAACATGTGGTGTAAAGTGGAAGTGTCCATGTCATGGTGATAGCAAACATCAAACATAGCAAACAGCTTCACATCTATCACTCGGTGTGTAAAGTATACGATATCCACCACTTTGATCATCAAATCCTTTGCTGCGACCACCTTGCCTTTGGGGTCTTAGTGACCCCATTGTGCTGGTCCATAGCCAGTAATCCTTTGCTATGTCCACTTTGCCCCTTTGGAGTCATGGTGACTCAACTACACTAGCTCATAGCCATGCTATGATCACTTTCCCTTGAGAATCCTAATGATCCCATTGCGTTGATCTGTAGCCACTAATTCGTCTCTCCGTGGTGAACTAAACCCATAGATATCGATAACCCCTTTGCACATGTCCCGCAGTAAAGCCCAACTCATGAAGTTAACTCGTTGGTTCCCATCTGGATCCTGAGTTCTAACTTCCTATTTGGACTACCTTTGCATCTCGGGTTTTAGGTCTCCTCTAGTTCGTGGTTTTGCTCCCATTCAGTTTGTTCGCTGTCCAGACTCAAGGACCGGTTCGTGGTTCAAGTCTCCTGCTCGGCTCGTAGTTCGTGGATGCTCCAGTTCGCGACTCGTGGACCACATTCGGGTCGTGGGACCCACTCGTGATCCCTATCTTGGTCGTGGTCTTCTGGTATGGCTCATGGTCCTCATATGGACCCGGTTCATGACCATCGTCCATCGGTTCGTGACATCTTGGTTCGTGGTTCCACCTGGCCCTCGGCTCGTGGTATATTGGTTCGCATGTGGTTCGTGACATTTGGAGTGGTTCGGCTCATGGAGGGTGGTCAACTCGTGAGGGGGGTTTCACGACCGGGGTCGGGTCGTGGTCGTGATATGCCTCACGATCGGGGACCTGCTCCAATTTCCTGCAACTTTTCCAGCGACCTATTTACGCCATACGACGACGATTTCGACCATTCTAACTTGCTATACAATTACAAAGCATGCCAAACACTAATAGCAATATGTATAATCAACCATACACACTAAAACAATAATTTATCGTGTTAATATAGATCAAACATACCCAAAACCCATAGTTTCCCCTTAATCCCCTTAATAATGATTTAACTATAGGATTAGCCAAATATGTCCAAATTAACCCAAATTTTTAACAAAGGCATAAAATAATATTTAAGAATTTATGCATATTTTTCTATATTTTTCTGAGTCATAATTTCTCTAATTATCATTAATCACCCCTAATTAGCCGTAATTAGTGTAAAAACGTGCTAATCACTCACCTTTGCCACAAATAAATCTCAGATCTGAAAATATCTCTGATTTGGTTCGAATCCCAATGCAACAAGGCAGCTCTACTTCCAATTTGATGTTAATTTTCCTTGACTTGATGTTGATTAGCTTAATATTGGACTAAAATGTGATTAGGAGGTAGTTTAAAAGGTAGAGGCCATTGCTAGGGTTAGAGGAAGGTAAATGAGGGCTAGAAAAATGTATAAAAATGATTTCCCAAACCCTATCATCGCTCCCATAACCCGAATCTCGAAATGGGTTATGGGCTTAGCTGCTAATCACCCGGTTAAGCCCAATTATGCTGTTTTTCACTTCCAAATCTTATTTCAATCCATATCTCCCAAACGGTAAGCCCGTTTGATTAATGTGACCACTCTACGGAATGGTAAACCATCATCTGAATGTAATGGAAGTGGTTTCAAGTCAAAACTCCTTACCAATCAAAAGTTATTGGCGAAACAAGATTCGCCAAGGGTAAAAAGTTCATTTAAAATTCAGTAAAAATCCTGAACATGGGAAATGACCCCAATAGTCGTTCCCCAATGTTACACGACCATACACTTCATATGAAAATGAAATAAATATTTTACGATCCTCCGATGCGTAGAATGCGGGTCGTTACACCCATGCACGTACATGACCCTATTGGAATGCGCCATCAAAACACCCCATCCTAGAAAAACCTCTTATAATTAGCTCAGTAAGCGTATCCTGGCCCTTACCTAATGCGGGGTCGCCATTTAATACCAAAATGGGTTACTAACTAATATAGGTCTCACACAATAGATGACACAAGTCAAACCCCTAAACTTGTTTTCCTAATCAACTGGGATTTCCATGGGTTAAATCCTACAGTCTAACCCACAAGTTCAACTGGTTGAGTTTTACATGGGTTAACAATGTCCATACAACCCCAGCAGATTAAACAAATTTACAAAACCCCTAAATATATTAAACAAGTTACATTGGTGACATACAGTTTTATTATCATGTTCCACTTAATCATTGAAAGTAAGCCTACAGATTTACATGTTCATTCACCCCCAATTTTAGTCATATTACACCGTATAAGGTATGCCCCAAATTTTAGTCATATTCATAGTACAGGTTATGCCCCCAAATTATCATTCCCAATTAATCCTAGTTTTGTTCGTACACATATTTCAGCGATATTGACCTAGGCTTGAGGGGAGCTTAGGCTATAAAATTAAAAAGGGAACGAGAGAGGAAAGAGAATAGAAATAGGCATATATAACAGAAATATGCATAGAAATAGACATATAGTAATAACTGAACAATAGAATAGGTGTACGGAAAATTTCATATGACTATAACAGATCTGTTTAGATATAAATCAGTTTCTTAATAGGCATGAACTTAGATCCGGTTTATTAACATGTCAAGGTTACGGTTAAATTTTTATATCTAAAAGTTACATAAACTCACAGGGATTGGATCTAAAGAACAGAGAATAATATGCTAATGTTGCATAAGAGATTTTTGTATATGTATTGGTTGTTGTTGTAGAAGTTAGCCTAACTCAATCCAAGCTAAGGCAGCATCTCCTTGTCTCCATTGTTTTAGGTATAGAAAACAATAGAAATGCTAGCCTTTATATAGACTTTTTCCAACGAATCTCGCTAAGAAACAAGTCCAGGTTCAGGAAATGAACCTGGCTGGATCTCGGGTGGGTCGATCCCCTCCCCCTGGGGTGTGGGTCGACCCCCAATGGGCAAAAATCTCACGTTAGTATCCCGCCTTCAATTTTGAACTATTTTGAAACTCTGGACTGATTTGTTTATATATATTTCTCTTATATGTATACAAATTTCTAACCTTAATATCTTCTTCATACGATGTCCGTTTTATGCAAACTCGGAGTCTGTCTGAACCAGAATTTCGAGGCAAACGCAATGGTACAATCCATTTTAATTAGTTCTCAATATTTAATTAAGTATTATTTAGTGTATTAATGTTCTTTAAAATTATAGGGTGTTATATATATATCACTGACAGTTGGGATCAGCAACCATTATTGAAGCGTACAACAATGATAGAATGAAGAAGCAAATGGATTTTCTCTAGGTCAGGTGATAATGCACCGAAATGGGAGCGACCCACATAGCCATGTTGGCTGCCCAATTTTTGTCTTTTCCCGGTTGATTAGGCTTGAGGTTACCATTACCTTCTTAAGGACATTACATTAACTTTGGATTCCACATAGTCAGATCTGCCAAATCACAAACTAACGTCCACAAAAATACCCTGGGTGTTGAGCTAAGACAAGGTGTCTTCTACGCCACCAAATAGAAGTATTCTAAAAATCAATGTACGGGACTCTTAAGGAATGCTCTGTCAGTCATTCGTCCATACAAGTCATTCAGGAACATGATGAATAGAAACCATCATCCTACCACATCCTTATTTAGGAATCACCCCAAGGATCAGTAGTTTGTAGTCCTTTCAATCCGCAGATTATAATTACGGCTGAGTTACCATCAAAATACTCTGGTTGCAATCCAGAGAAATTTATCAAGTAGCCCTTCTGTTTACGAACCACGACCTTCAAATGCTTCGTCTTCAATCTACATCTTCCACGATTTTGTATTGGCTAGTTCGGAATGGTTTTCATATATAAATTCGATTCCGGTCTTTCCATACCAACAATCGTATTGGTCAAATTTGATAGTCGATTATTTAACTATCAAATAAACAACCATTCATTTACTAAAAGAAAACAAATTCACTGATCTAATACACAACACCATTTAGCCTCTTTAGTTAACCAGTCGTTAACTAAAACTTCTAAATCTTCAAATATTAGGAAAACATTTCACTTTTTCTTATTAAATAAGAATATTCAATTATCATTTTACTTCTACCCGACTAACTTCTCATTGTAAATTGGTAAGTGAATAAATCTCTAAATATACAACCTCGAAGGCCGAAACCAATGTCGGATTGACACCTCGAAAATTACTCGATTCAACCAACGTACAACAGGTTCCAATTTTCTTAAAAACCACAATGTATTCCTTCGGAAATCATTTCTCATAACAATAGTGTTATGGTCTATGAATCCTTATTATATACGAAAACAATAATCTTTATTATTAAAATTTATATTTATCAATAACTTAGCCATTTAGGTTTACTTCTCAAAACTCACTTAACTTCCTTTATAATATCATCCTCAAACTAGTGCAATAATTATCTATCAATTTTTTTCAAAATAATTCTCTTAGCATTTGCAAGCCAATGTTGTTACTTTTCAATTCTAGTCGATATCCATTTACTAAATTATTTGAGATACTAGGCTTTAAATCCAATACTAAAAATTGGTTTCACTTTAAATTTACAAGTCTATATTCACATTCCACTTTTATTCCATATATTCGCTAATTTCATTCACGAAACTCTTTTTAATCTCATTTTGTATATTTTTAACAATGTTTGAAAAAACGTTCATTAGTTAAGAAAATATTCACTTTTAAACTCTTTACTCAATTCTTGTATATTCATGATCCCATTAACCCATTTCAACACTTTGAAATCATATAAATTCCATTTTTGACACTTTAATAACTTTAATATGACCGTCACTCTTAAATTCATTGGTACAACCAATTATATAACATTTTAACCATTTATTCAATATATCTTAGAATTTTCAATAGTTATAATTTAAATGATTACAAAAACGTAAATAAAACTTCGGCGTTTACTTTTAAAACAAACATCGTATTTCAAATATATATATATATAACTTTGAAAAGTTAAGAATCAATTTAACATCGATTCCAAAAATCTTTTATTTTCAACTGTGCAAAAGAGAAAAATGTCTACTGAAGTACCAAACCATTAAATATTAACAAATTTCACATCAAATCAATCATATTCAATTACATTGATAATCGTTATCAATATCAATGAGGAATCCAGTTAGATCTCTCCAACTTGTCATTTCCTACATTGCAAATTCATATCTCAACATATATCATAATATATATAATTTAACAACTACGGGTGAGGAATCTAGTTGCATCCCTTCAACCCATCATTCCCTACATCCAAATAGGTTACCTCAAATAACATCATTCAATTCAATATGGTAATATATTTATTGTTATTCATTACGATGGACAAAAATAATCAATTCAACTAATAATTTTCCATAACAACTAATAACAGCAATACAAACATCCATTTTTAAATTTAACATGTTTATATTATTATAATCGTGGCCAACAAGGTAAGTTACCTTAATTGGTTATAATCGTTAAAAACTAACAATTGATTTTAATTAAATTAAATGAACGTTTAATTTAATCAGTTCATACAATATATTCAAATATTATCAGTAATCATCTAACAACAAATAATTATAGCACACAAATATGAAACCCGACTTATATAAAATATAAGTGGGACAAACTGAGTGAGTTGTACTCACTTTAATTTCATTTATCGCTAAAGCGATTTAGTCCCAGTTAAATTAAACGAGCATTTAAATTAATTATAAATTTCAACTAATTCTAAATTTGTCCAAATTAGTTCCAAAATATCGATCTCGTCAGGACGATCCTAGTGTCTTTTGTTTCGTTCAATTCTGTTCATCCGATAAAATGTTATACTTTTACTAGTATATACGATTATATTAATTAATTAACTTCCCTTAATCACTTGTATTAAACACTAATTACATTATTTTAATTTTCACTGGTCGATTCCTTTTTCTTCCATCCTATTCAAAAGTGTAACAGCTCGCATTTTACGTATCGGTGGATCGTAAAATATTTTTATTTAATTCCCTGAGGGTTGGATTATTCTCATATTCTGATATGTTGTTTATGGGAATGTGAGACATGTCGATAATTTTTACTAATTTTATTTGTGACCATTTTTCCTCTGTCAGTTTCGTATAGGGAATAACTTTTGACTGGGATCGAATTAGGTGCTGAGATTGATTTCATTGGAAAGGAAGTGGTGTTGTCAATTTCATAGAGTGGTTACATTAATGATTTGGTTTAACGGTTTGGGAGAAATCGTTGTTTAAGTGCTGCACAATTTCTGTTCAGGTTTGACAAGTCATTAGTGGGTTGATTTGGTGTGGCCCATTAGTGGGCGGATTTGAGCCTATAAATAGAGGGTTAGAGGCATGGAGAGAGGGTTACTTTTCTTTATTCTCTCATCTGGTTGAGCTCGTGATTCTCCTTGCTTAATCAAATACACTTTCCACCATTAAAATTCTAGATCTATGGGAGAAGATTGAAGATCTACATCAAGCAAAGCTAGATCTACATCAAGTGAATGGAGATCACATCAAATTGAGAGGCTTGAGGATAATTCTTCGCTGTCCGGATTGAGAATTTAGTGACTTCAAGTTAATTTAAAGAATTGGTGCGTGATAAGCATCTCTCACACGGATTCAATCAAGTATATGGGTTATTTGATCTTATTTTCATCATTTTAAGTTGTTTTCACCAAAGATCTATATCATGGAAAGTATATTTTCATTTGAATCACCATAAGATCTTATCTAGCAACTTAAATCGGTAATTCTTATAATTATTCATATGTTAATGCAAGTTTAGATCCATTGTTTTTGTTTATTCGTTGATTTATCATGATTTGGTGATGAAACACCCACGTTCATTAATGTCACTCACAAAGGGAATGCATTAACTTCAGTGAAGCGTTATAGGTAAGAGGTGTAGATAAATTACAAGACAGATAAATAAAGCAGCGGAAAATAAAGTCATTTTATAAGCAACGTAGTTCAGTCAAGCTTTTACAACAATTGACTCAATCATACTTAAAAGTATTACATAAAACTTCTGTCTTGATTCAAAAGCTTCCAAGTATATAAGAAGCATAAAACATAGCAAAGTAGCATAAGTCCCCAAATTAAAGTGCAATCACAACCATAACCAAAGATAAGAGGTTCCAAGCCATACATCACAGAATCTCCAAGCTTGGAAAGAGAAACGGTCCTAACTAAACTGAGCTATTCCCTCCCTGACTACTTGGGGAGGGGGACGGAAGAAAAGAAGACGAAAGAAAATAGGTCAGACATAAGTCTGGTAAGTCCAGTGATTTATCAGCATGTAAACAAGATAAAAGATCATGACATAAATAAACTGAAAATAGGACAATACCATATAACAAGATAACTTAAGACAAGATAAGGCAAGGTAAACTGAATGCGCTTCTACTCTTTCTCTGCTTTGCTACTACCCTGTTATTCTGATTTCTATATCTCTGCGCCGCCTAACTAGTGTCCTAACTAGTAATTTGTATAAAATGATAATATTACAACGTGATCCCAATCCCCGCAATTGTGGTAGCCTTCAGGTGTGCATCTAGTAGGAGGATCTTACCTCAATCAGCCTAATTGTCACGAAGATGTTAGATGTACCCTTACTGCCCTATCGATCGGCTCCCTACTTGTATTAATGTTCCATGTGTCTATGTCAATCGGCCCTCTCTTGCATGTAGATACCCTGTGCTGGTCCCACCATAAGGTGTATCAATCCTTATGATAGCAACCCGACATGATTCAAGATGCATAGTGTGTAACTACTGGTACCCAGTGCCTGCTTTTTCCCACTCTAGAGAACGTGCACGCCCGTAAACCGTCGTAACCTACATTGACGTACCCCTGCCGCTATTTTGAACGCTTATAATCAGCCTAGTAATCGTGCCCCACCCTGCCTAGTTCAGGGTACCATGATACATCTATGTGGGTTACTGCTGAAATGGGTCCCCGTTACTAGGGTTTCCTACTGGTTAAGTTTGTGGACCTATATATACAAATATTACCCACCTACACGAGATGTACTTAACCCTCCCACCGATTCATGCATGTTTATTTAACAGTTAAGTTTGTGGGCCTATATATACTAATATTACCCACCTACACAAGATGTACTTAACCCTCCCACTGATCAAGTCAATACGTATTATTGGTTAAGCTTGCCTTAACCTTATCCGCTTCATTCATGTAATATTGGTTAAGTGTTGTCCATTCATGTAAACTTAACCTACCGACACATCATGTTGTATTAGTTAAGTGTTTTCTATTAACTTAACCCCACCCGTTCATCATGTTATATTGGTTAAGTGTTGCCCTCTTGTGTTACTTAACCCTATCATACATCATGTTATACATATTGGTTAAGTGTTGCCTTCTTGTGTTACTTAACCCTACAATACATCATGTTATATATATTGGTTAATTGTTGCCTTTTTGTGTTACTTAACCCCTACCATACATCATGTTATATTGGTTAAGTGTTACCTTAGTTAACTTAACCCTACCATTTGTTTAATTAACATGTTGTACGGTTAAGTGTTGCCTTAGTTAACTTAACCCTACTATTCGTTTAATTAACATGTTGTACTGGTTAAGTGTTTCCTTAGTTGACTTAACCCTACAATTTGTTTAATTAACATGTTGTACTAGTTAAGTGTTGCCATAGTTAACTTAACCCTACCATTTGTTTAATTAACATGTTGTACTGGTTAAGTGTTGCCTTAGCTAACTTAACCCTACCATTTTTTTAATTAACATGTTGTACTGGTTAAGTGTTGCCTTAGTTAACTTAACCCTACCATTTGTTTAATTAATATGTTGTACTGGTTAAGTGTTGCCTTGGTTAACTTAACCCTACCATTTGTTTAATTAACATTTTGTACTGGTTAAGTGTTGCCTTAGTTAACTTAACCCTACCATTCTTAACATGTCCTGTTCATTAGCATTAATTGATTTATTAATGCACCAACCTCTCACATTAGATCTGTGTTGTTGCGGTTACTGGATGTGCCGGGCGGTTCCGGGCTGTTTTACAACACAACTCAATCTAACCTCGGGTTTTTCTTGGGCACGATGCCCTAACCTCTCACATTAGATAGGTGTTGTTGCGGTTACTGGATGTGTCGAGCGGTTCTAGGCAGTTTTACACCCAACTCAATCTAACCTCGGGTTAGGCATGTTCATCCTTTATTTAATTTATATATTCCTTTATTTAATTTACATATTCGTCATTTATGTCAAGTTTATATGTAAATTATCCACAAGTGTTGTCATGTCACATTTACTATTTAAATTATTTTCATAATTAATGGTATACATATTATACCATTTCATGCTATTAATCATTTACATGATTATTAGCCAATCTATGCCATTAGCATGTAAATTTAATGTTTTACCCCAACGTTTCCCCCCGTTATTCGTTCGCATTATTTACATAGAACGTTAGGCTCGCAAATTAGCCTAACTCATAAACAAAAGGGAAAAGAAAGGAACATGTAGCATTCCAACAGCACAAAATAACATGAATCTAACTAAGCATGTGTAATACAAATTTTTCATGAACAATACAAACTCAATCAAGCATATCAATGTGAACTTGCACTTGAGTTGGATCCAATTAACATAGATCATTAGCATATGAACATGAATTTACATAGATCTTAAACATATGTATTAACTTGGATCTAAACGTTTAAGCATATATGAACATGACTTAGTTTATGAACATGTACATAACATAACATAAATGCAAGCTCGTAGATCTAAACATATAAGCATATATGAATATGACTTAGTTTATGAACATGTACATAACATAACATAAAAGCATCACCAAATTAATGTACAATATGATTGGTTCGATTGTACAAATCACAATAGTCACATAGGCATAGTTAATTTCAGATTTGTCATAAGGATAAACATGAATCAGAATCACAATTCGGCACAGTTCTAGATTTGATTTATTTCAAGTCATGGCTTTTATATATTTAAATCTGAAATATAACTGAACTTACAGAAAAAGAACAGTTCTTGTATTCTGGAATCTGATTTCTGAATTTGTTAAGCTATTCCTTTGATGTACACTATTGATGTTCTTCTAATTGATTTCTAGTTGAAGAAGATATTCTAGTTTTAAGAAGATGGAGGCTACGCTAGTTCAGAGAGAGACAGCATGACGACTTCATAGAATGTGTTTATGTGTTTTAGGTTTAAGGTTTGAGTTGATTATATATAAGTCTAGGATTAATTCTAGCCTTTAGATCAGTCTAGTAGTAATCAGAGCCATCCAAACCAAAGAGATGTGTCACTCAGCCAATCACAGTACGACACATAAGCCCTAATATATCAGAATTCGTCACCAGGCCAAATCAGAGAAGGCCACATCAACTCAGAACTACAGAAATCGTCACGGGAACTGGATCTCGGAAGGGGTCTACCCCCCTTAAGGGGGGTCGACACCTATGTCGACCCCCCTTAGGAGGGGTCAACACCATTTCAGCAGGATCTTTCATGCTCACTCGTCTTTGATTTATTTTGGTTCTGGAGATGATTTTGTGCATATATATACTTCCTTGCGCGTTTATAAACTTCTACGGCTTATAACTTCTTCATATGTTGTCCGATTTACGCAAACTCGGGCTCTATCCCAAGCAGAATTCCGAGATGAACGCAATGGCGTAACCCGTTTCCATTAATTCCCACTTTTAAAATTAAGTATTCTTTAATTCTTTACTTTAACATTCACAGAAAATACGGGGTGTTATATTCTCCCCTCCTTTAAAGGATTTCGTCCCTGAAATCTCTAAGTTAAGAAGAATGTATCATAACATTCAACATCCATCTACTCAACCATCAATCACAGGCATCCATTATCCTTAAAAAGATTTCTGATGCTTTCATGATCATATGCATAGTGTGTGTACATGCCCTTATCTAATGCAAAATCAGGCGGCCTACTGATTCAGTTGACCTCCTTAATGCAAATTATGTCAGTGCTATGAGTCCATCATGTATGCAATTATTCCTAATCGTACTTTATAACTTCTACATGAGTGCTCAATCATTCATACAAATGCAACATCCATATGATAACACATCAAGTTTCAATCCATATATATACACATATATGCATATGCAATATGAAAGTGACTGAGCCGATGTAGTACCTAGTGTGTGTGTGTGTGTAGATGCATCCACGAGCAACCACTTGCAACCACTTGCAACCATCAATCATAACATGTTTCAAATACATGTTTACATCCATTGGTTTCTACCTAAGGATCGAGGATTGGACCGAGAGGATATACTTAAAAGATAAAGACTAGCAAATAAACTTTACAGAGAAAGAGAGATCAAGGATATACCCTCAAAAAGGGTATGATGCGCGTATCTAGTCTTCAGTCTTCTAAGTCGCATCTTCTTGAGCTTCACTCCATATTGCTCTGATTGTCTTAACTTCACGATTGCATAGCTTCTTAATTCCTGTTTCCAGAATATGCGTCGGAACTCATTTCACTATCGCCTTTCGTTCCATCTTTTCTTCTTCTAGTATACTTGGCACTACAACTTCTGCTGTGTCATGCTAACATTTCCTCAAAAGGTCTTCCAAAATCCTATTCATCCTTTCTGTCAGAGGATGATAAGCGGTGCTCAAACATAACTGCGTACTCATGGCTTCTTGCAAGCTTATTTATTAAGGTGACTAGAGGTCTCTTCTCTACTTAATTTATCCATTGCGTCAGCTATTTGAGAGTCTTTTCTTTGTTAAGTCCCTATTTAATTCAAAAGCGTAGGTCTTACTCCTAGCGATACCTACTACTAACTTAACCGAAGGTTTTAAAATCAAGGTTTGATATGTATTCTGAACTTTTCCTTTTCACATAAAGAGGACTTGAAGTCAACCTTTTTCTTCTTAAGGCATCCGCTACGACCTTACCCTTACATCAAAATGGCGACTAGTCCTGTGCCGCATGCATCCGTGTATACCGTAAGCCTTTTACTACCGTAAGGTAAAAGTCAAAACTGGGGCCGTTGTAAGAGCTCTCCTCGATTGTTAGAAAGCGATATCACAACCAATATCCCGAGCAAAGGTTAGATTCTTCTTCGTCAATCTTGTAAGTGGGGCTAATACCTTCGTAAAGTCCTTAATGAACTTCCTATATTAGCCCTCTAGTCCAAGAAAGCTTCTTACTTCTGTGGCATTCCTTGTGATCTTCCAGTCTTGCACCGCAACTACTTTTGCGGGATCTACTGATATCCCTTCTTTGGACGCCACATGTCCTAGAAATATTACTTGCATTTTTGGAGAACTTTGCCTTAAGTTGACGCGCTTGGAGGGTATCTGAGACTTCCCTTAGATGAAAAACATGTTCTTCCTCATTCCAAAATATCATCTATGCACAAGCGAAGTGAACCATCCGCCTTTGTAACGAAAACGACTGGGGCACCCAATTAGAAATACTTCGCCTTATGAACCCTTTTTCAAGTAGCTCTTTTACTTGTTTACTGAGCCCTTCCTTTCCCTTGGATTCATGTGTCATACAAGTAATGCAACTGGCTTTGCATTGTCAACTAGATACATGCGGAAGTCGATATCGCATTTTAGGGGACAAACCCCTAACCTAATCAAAAACATCTGCGTACTCATGGACTACTCCAACGGATCACAAATCGTTGATAGATGCATCAATTGATTCAAGGTAGCTAAGACAAAATGATCCCTTAGGGTTGCATGAAATCTCGAGGGTATTCCCGAGGCAAGTCGAAAGTCTAACTACCCTCCTTTCACAATTACTAGCTAACCAATCCATGCCTAGAATCAACCCATAGCCCATGAAACCAAAAACATAAGCATTACACTCAGACTCGATACTTAATATAGCTATTCTCAAATCCTTACAAACCAAAGATAAATGAGCCGAACCACCAATTGGATTTGAGACAATAATGGAATCTTCTACTATACAAGCACTAAGGTGCAGAGACTCAACTTTGGAAACAGATATAAACGAATGTGAAGGACTAAAATCAAAAAGAGTACTAACAGGATGATAAAAAAAGAAAAACTAGACTTTTTCAACAGAAACTCTACTACCTCTCTCTCAGGTACGCTGGCGGTGAGAGCATGCACCTGCCCTCCTGAAAATCCTGTTCTTTGTTCTTGCCCTTGTCCTTAATTATATGACCCGTTATACCATAATAACGACACTTCCTCTTGTCTTAGATTTTTCTATTCTTTCCTCCTTCGTGAACCAAGTCCGTATCCATGAGTTTCCCATCCTTGGGTTGTGTTCCTTAGCCAAACTCCCTTATTCTCAACTTTGCCATCTTTGTGTAACTTGTTGACAAGTCTCTTGAAAGCTGTCTCCATCGCATGGAAAACCCTACTAAGCTTGAAAGAAAATTAGCCGCAGATGAAACTACTGCGGCTATATATGGAAGTTGGGCATTACTTCGCCCTTTGACAGGTGTCGTAGTTTCATCAAGCCTACGGAACCACGCCGCTACGAGGTTACCTCCCAGAAAGCTAGGAGCCCCGGGGACTCAGTAAAGAAGGAAAACAAGGATTCAAACAGAGGATTAAAAGATAATGCATACGGCTTTGGGGAATATGCCTTTAAAACAAAAAATTCCTTTAGAAAATGCTTCTTTTAAAACAGTTTTGAAAATAATTTTTCAAATCTTTTATCTGATCTAGTAACCTTCAGCTCTGATACCAAGTGAAACACCCCCACGTTCATTAATGTCACTCACAAAGGGAATGCATTAACTTCAGTGAAGCGTTATAGGTAAGAGGTGAAGATAAATTACAAAACAGAAAAATAAAGCAGTGGAAAATAAAGTCATTTTATAAGAAACATAGTTCAGTCAAGCTTTTACAACAATTGACTCAATCATACTTAAAAGTATTACATAAAACTTCTGTCTTGATTCAAAAACTTCTAAGTATATAAGAAGCATAAAACATAGCAAAGTAGCATAAGTCCCCAAATTAAAGTGCAATCACAGCCATAGCCAAAGATAAGAGGTTCCAAGCCATACTTCACAGAATCTCCGAGCTTGGAGAGAGAAACAGTCCAAACTAAGCTGAGCAATTCCCTCCCTGGCTACCTTGGAGGGGGGGGGGACGGAAGAAAAGAAGACGAAAGAAAACAGGTCAGACGTAAGTCTGGTAAGTCCAGTGATTTTTCATCATGTAAACAAGATAAAAGATCATGACATGAATAAACTGAAAATAGGACAATACCATAAAACAAGATAACTTAAGACAAGATAAGGCAAGTTAAACTGAATGCGCTTCTACTCTTTCTCTTCTTCGCTACTACCCTGTTATTCTGATTTCTATATCTCTACACCACCTAACTAGTGTCCCAACTAGTAATCTTTATAAAATGATAACATCACAACGTGATCCTAATCCCCTCAATTGTGGTAGCCTTCAGGTGTACATCTAGTAAGAGGATCTTACCTCAATCAGCCTAATTGCCGCGAAGATGTTAGATGTACCCTTACTACCCTATTGATCGACTCCCTACTTGTATTAATGTTCCATGTGTCTATGTCAATCGACCCTCTCTTGCGTGTAGATACCATGTGTTGGTCCCACCATAAGGTGTATCAATCCTTATGATAGCAACCCGACACGATTCAAGATGCACAGTGTGTAACTACTGGTACCCAGTGCCTGCTTTTTCCCCCTCCGGAGCACATGCATGCCCGTAAACTGTCGGAACCTACACTGACGCACCCTCTGCCGCTATTTTGACCGCTTATAATCAGCCCAGTAATCGTGCCCCACCCTGCTACCATGATACATCTATGTGGGTTACTGCTGAAATGGGTCCCCGTTACTAGGTTTCCTACTGGTTAAGTTTGTGGGCCTATATATATAAATATTACCCATCTACACAGATGTACTTAACCCTCCCACCGATTCAAGCATGTTTATTTAACGGTTAAGTTTGTGGGCCTATATGTACTAATATTACCCACCTACACGAGATGTACTTAACCCTCCCACTGATCAAGTCAATACGTATTATTGGTTAAGCTTGCCTTAACCCTATCTGCTTCATTCATGTAATATTGGTTAAGTGTTGTCAATTCATGTTAACTTAACCTACCGACACATCATGTTGTATTAGTTAAGTGTTTTCTATTAACTTAACCCCACCCGTTCATCATATTATATTGGTTAAGTGTTGCCCTCTTGTGTTACTTAACCCTATCATACATCATGTTATATATATTGGTTAAGTGTTGCCTTCTTGTGTTACTTAACCCTACCATACATCATGTTATATATATTGGTTAAGTGTTGCCTTCTTATGTTACTTAACCCTTCCATACATCATGTTATATCGGTTAAGTGTTGCCTTAGTTAACTTAACCCTACCATTTGTTTAATTAACATGTTGTACTGGTTAAGTGTTGCCTTAGTTAACTTAACCCTACCATTTGTTTAATTAACATGTTGTACTGGTTAAGTGTTGCCTTAGTTAACTTAAACCTACCATTTGTTAATTAACATGTTGTACTGGTTAAGTGTTGCTTTAGTTAACTTAACCCTACCATTTGTTTAATTAACATGTTGTACTGGTTAAATGTTGCGTTAGTTAACTTAATCCTACCATTCTTAACATGTCATGTTCATTAGCATTAATTGATTTATTAATGCACCAACCTCTCACATTAGATCTATGTTGTTGCGGTTACTGGATGTGCCGAGCGGTTCCGGGCAGTGTTACACCATAACTCAATCTAACCTCGGTTTTTTATTGGGCATGATACACTAACCTCTCACGTTAGATAGGTGTTGTTGTACTGGATGTGCCGGGCGGTTTTACACCACAACTCAATCTAACGTCGGGTTAGGCATGTTCATCCTTTATTTAATTTACATATTCCTTTATTTAATTTACATATTCGTCAATTATGTCAAGTTTATATGTAAATTATCCATAAGTGTTATCATGTCACATTTGCTATTTAAATTATGTTCATAATTAATGGTATACAAAATATACCATTTCATGCTATTAATCATTTACATGATTATGAGCCAATCTAAGCCATTAGCATGTAAATTTAATGTTTTACCCCAATGTTTCCCCCTGTTATTCATTCGCATTATTTACATAGAACGTTAGGCTCGCAAATTAGCCTAATCATAAACAAAAAGGAAAAGAAAGGAACATGTAGCATTCCAACAACACAAAATAACATGAATCTAACTAAGCATGTGTAATAGAAATTTTTCATGAACAATACAAACTCAATCAAGCATATCAATGTGAACTTGTACTTGAGTTAGGTCCAATTAACATAAATCTTAAGCATATGAACAGGAATTTACATAGATCTTAAACATATGTATTAACTTGGATCTAAACATGTAAGCATATATGAACATGACTTAGTTTATGAACATGTACATAACATAACATAGAAGCAAGCGTGTAGATCTAAACATATAAGCATATATGAACATGACTTAGTTTTTGAGCATGTACATAACATAACATAAAAGCATCACCAAATTAATATACAATATGATTGGTTCAATTGTACAAATCACAATAGTCTCATAGGCATAGTTAATTTCAGATTTGTCATAAGGATAAACATGAATAAGAATCACAATTCGGCACAGTTCTAGATTCGATTTATTTTAAGTCATGACTTTTATATATTTAAATCTGAAATATAACTGAACTTATAGAAAAAGAACAATTCTTGTACTCTAGAATCTGATTTCTGAATTTGTTAAGCTATTCCATTGATGTAGACTATTGATGTTCTTCTAATTGATTTCTAGTTAAAGAAGATATTCTAGTTTTAAGAAGATGGAGGCTATGCTAGTTCAGAGAGAGACATCACGATGACTTCATAGAATGTGTTTATGTGTTTTAGGTTTACGGTTTTAGTTGATTGTATAGAAGTCTAGGATTAATTCTAGCCTTTAGATCGGTCTAGGAGTAATCAGAGCCATCTAAACCAAAGAGATGTGTCACTCAGCCAATCACAGCACGAAACATAAGCCCTAATACATCAGAATTCGTCACCGGGCCAAATCATAGAAGGCCACATCAGCTTAGAACTATAGAAATCGTCACAGGAACTGGATCTCGGAAGGGGTCTACCCCCCTCAAGGGGGGGTCGACACCTATGTCTATGGGTTGACACCTATGTTGACCCCCCTTAAGAGGGGTCGACGCCATTTCAGCGATATCTTTCCCGCTCACTCGTATTTGACTTATTTTGGTTCTGGAGATGATTTTGTGTATATATATATACTTCCTTGCGCGTATATAAATTTCTACGGCTTATAACTTCTTCATAGATTATCTGATTTACGCAAATTCGGACTCTATCCCAAGCAGAATTCCGAGACGAACGCGATGGCGTAACCATTTCCCTTTAGTTCCCAACTTTAAAATTAAGTACTCTTTAATTCGTTACTTTAACATTCGCAGAAAATACGGGGTGTTACACGTGAATTCTATATGGTTATTGATGAATAATAGTCATTTTAGTGTTGTTGATGATTTCATAAAGTGTTGATGGTTGAATCGGATGATTTGGATGTGTTGTTTGCATCAATGTTGTCGTTTGGGGATGATTTGGTCAAGATTGGAGGTAGATTGGTCAGATCTGGAGTTGGGTTGTTTTTTCATGGGTTGTTGGTGACGTCACAGTCTCAAGTCACATGACATGTTGCTCAAGAAATGAGATGGTTCGTTGGTCTCAGGTTGAAGGAGGCTTCAAGCCATTGTAGAGTTAGTTCATGTCTTATAAAGCACGAAGGAAG
The DNA here is from genome assembly GCA_030737875.1 of Allium sativum. Taxonomy (NCBI): domain Eukaryota; kingdom Viridiplantae; phylum Streptophyta; class Magnoliopsida; order Asparagales; family Amaryllidaceae; genus Allium; species Allium sativum. The sequence goes on from CM060921.1 coordinate 192,612,103, forward strand.
GCGGGTCGGTCTGGGAAAAAGGCTTCAAGTCACTGGCACAAGGTCGGGTCGCCCAGTGTTGGATCGTTCGAAGTCAGGTCGGTCAAGTGGAGCAAATACACAGGGGGTTGGGTCGTTCAACGTAGAAGTTAGGTCGTTGGAACTTCTAAAGGGATCAGGTCGATGGAGCTTCAATTGGTTGGATCGTTTGAGCCGGGAAGGTCAGGTCATTGGGTCGGTCAAACGACCTAATAGGTCGAGTCGGTTAATGGCCTGAGTATTGGATGGGGAACGATCCGATTATTGTCGACCAAATATAGTTGTTATCTTGGTTTGGGAATGGATGTAGCTTCAATTTATACTCAAGTAGGAATGTCAAAGCGTTGTGATTTGTTCGTTGATCGTCGAAATGTAACGAATGTGAAGATGACTAAGGTGGTGAGTTCATGGATAACAGTGCTTGAGAAATGGCTTGAGCTTATGAACAGTCATCAGGATGGATGGCTAGAGATATTAAAGGCCGAGAGAATTATCGTTGTCGTAGGTTCTGGCAAACCCAAAGCAGGGGTATAATAGGGACAACCAAAAGACTAGAAGTGGTTGGTCGAGTACCCTAGCAGCTCGACGGGCCTAGATACGTTTTTTCGTATGATGTATAGAGTTTTGCTAGAAATGAGGTTTACCATTAGCCCTTGACAGACGATAAGGTTTTGAAGTTGTCATACGATTAACGATGGTTTTGAAGAAGGATTAGAGGTGATAGCCAAAGTCATGGATGAATAATTGTTTGCTTGTATCATCCTGTGTATATCATTCGACGTCGAAGGAGATTTCTCTTGGGTGTTTATCTGATGTTGGTTTAGGCCTTCGGGGCTTGTGCTTGGGCGATATCAGGATTGATTAGGATGGTCTAAGCTTGATAACAAATTGCCATAAATGTACTGCTATTTCTTCTTGGGTGCTTGTAAATGCTATTACGGTCGGATGTGGGGAAGATGGGTTTGGGTTCTTCTCTACTGATGTTGGTAGATTAAGTGATTAATATTCTCATATACTTTATTGATAATGTTAGATAGTTGTTTTATCGCTCACTAAAATTGTTGTCTGACTCAAGGTTTTATGTCTCTATCTTATTAACTTGGACTGTTCATCCGGTTGTGGATGGGCGACTAAATAGCAGGTGAAAGGTGATAGATCTTGATGAGGACGAAGATACTAAATAATGACAAGCAGAAGGCTGTCATATTATTTTCCACTATCTAATATTTGTTGTTTTCGCTGTTTGATGTATTCTTTGAGTGCTTGTAGTGAGGCTCATTGTATAAACTCTTATAGGGTAATCCAAGGTTGTCTGGATATTTCATGGTGATATGAAAAAGTTTAAAATTCTGCTCAATTCTGCTTCACTATTATTGCTTGTTGTATATGTTCTATTACATGTTATCCTTGCGTTGTGAGTTATACGACAGATCCCGCTTGTGTTATCTTACCCTAATGATTGTCCACAGCTGCCTGGCATGTTTTTAATCGCATTATTTCCCTTGTTAAGTGCAAGAGTTGGGGGAGGTCATCACATTTGGTATCAGAGCTCTGGTTATCGATTTTAGCCATAGTTCAAGGACGTAATTACTTATAATAAGACGTATTTATAGTTTTTTGATGGATATATACTATATATAAGTGTATAATATAATAGTGTTTGCACTCTGTTTGTAGTTTTTCTCGTACATGGACTAATCATTCTATTTTTCAGCTTTAGAGTGAGTCGTCGACCATCGAGACACGCTGCTAGGGAGGAGACTGTTCTTGTAAGGGGTAATGGCGGTATACCAGACTACACAGCTATGTTCGAGGCCATGATGGCAACGATCATGAGGAGGGTACCCACTCAGGAGACTGCCGCGGTAGATGTAGGAGTTCAATTGAAGGTTCCTAGGACCATGGACTTCGCAAAGTTTTGCAAAGATTTCACTACTCTAGGAGGGAAGCCATTTAAAAGGACGGAGCCGATTGTAGAGATACATGGTTGGCTTGAAACTTGCATTCAGATCTTGGAGACTTGGGAATTGACGATGCAACTAAGAGGAAGCTTGCATCGAGACAACTACAGGGAAGAGCTATGGATTAGTGGACTCTGTTACTCTAGAGACTCTGGAAGATGACATTTCACGGGAGCAATTCAAGTCAAGTTTGAGACGAAGTTAATCTCTACCGTTCAGAAGTCTATTCTATTTAAAAGGTTTGTCGAGCTTAAGCAGAGTGGTAGACCAGTGCTGGACTTTGTTTCTGACTTTGAATCTTTGTCGAAGTATGCTCATTCGTATGTCGAGACTCCTTATCATAAGAACGAGAAGTTTGTCATGGTCTTAGAAAAATACCTTGGAAACCAGCTGGTGGATCATCTAGATGACACTTATGAGAAGATCGTCGAGAAAGCTCTAAAGCATGAGAATTTGTTTCCCAAGGAAGAGACTGCTGTTATAGCTAAGGAAGAACCGAAACCACAATAGGGTGGTAATAACAAAAAGAAGAAGCAACAACAGCAGAAAGGAAAAGATGGTCAGAAAAAGCAGAAGGGCGAAGTAACTTACTTTAACTGCTGACAGAAGGGTCGTTATTCCAAGGATTGTAAGAATCCAAAAGCTGAAAAGAAGTAATTTAAGTGTGCAAAGCATGGGCATGATAAGAAGGATTGTCCAGAGCTAGTGAAAGGTAAGCAGGTTGTGAAGGCGTATGCTTTGGAAGCTGTGCCATCGTCTTCAAGGGGTCTTAAGGCAGAGGAAGAGTGTCATCGTTTAAGGTATTCTTTCCGTTAAAGATGTCCTAGTTCGTGTGTTGTTCGATACTGGAGCATCGCATTCTTTCATTTGTAATGAGCTTGTATGCCGCCTTGGTTTGGAAACCGGGATTTGTAACAGACCTTTTGTTGTGACTAATCCAGTTGGGGGTTCATCTAGTTTGTGTATGATTTGTCGTGATCTAGTGTTGTCGAGTCATGGTTTGCTCCTTTGTGTGTGATTCCTTTGTTTTGAACTTCGTTGGGTTTGGGATATCTTGGGTATGGATTGGCTCAAGAGGTATACGACAAAAGTGGATTGCGAGAAGCTGGAGATGACGGTCGGGAATATGGAAGGGCGACGTTTTTGATTCGGTGTAATACCGAAGATGGTGTCTTCGTAAGCAATTTGTATTAGCTTGTGATTCCAAGGGAAGACTTGCCATCAATGTCGATCGCATGTGGGTTTAAGGATGTCTTTGATGAGGTCAAAGGGTTGTCGCCGCATCATGAGATTGAGTTCAAAATCGATTTGGTTGAGGGTGATAGACCTATTGCCATGCCGCATATGGCGCTTAAGGAACCAGTGAGAGTTAGAGGTGCAAGTACATGACATTTTTGGAAAAGGATTCATTCGTAGAAGCATGTCCAAATGGGTTGCATCAGTTATGTTTACAACCAAGGCAGATGGATCTTTGAGATTGTGTGTGGACTATTATGAGCTGAACAAGATGACCAAGAAGAACAAGTATCTATTGCCAAGGATAGACGACTTGTTTGATCAGCTTCATGAGGCCAAGGTGTTTTGTTAGATGAATTTGGCAACGAGATTCTACCAGTTGAGAGTGGGAAAGGATAGTGTGTCGAAGATTGCTTTTAGGAAACCCTTCGGTTTCTTCAAATGGTTGGTGATGCCATTTAGGTTGACTAATGTGCCAGTGTATTTCGTGGATCTTATGAATAGGCTTTCAGAGATCAGCTGACTTTTGGAATGAGGAACTCCTGGTAAAGGTAATGCAGTGACAGATGCATTGAGTCGAAGACACGCAAGTTTGGGAGCGATGTTATGATTTTGGTGTAGCCTACACTCCTGGTAAAGGTAACGCGGTGGCAGATGCATTGAGTCGAAGACACGCACGTTTGGGAGCGATGTTTTCGGAGTGGAAACACCTCAAGTACTTGGCATGATTTGATTTCAGGCCTTGGTGTGAGTTGTAACTTGAAATGTTGGCAAGCTTATCGATAATACCTACTTTTATCGAAAGGATTGGCGAGAGCCAAAAGTGGGATGCAAAGCTTGTCGAGTTTTTCCAGAAGTTGATACCAGAAAATAAAGAGTTCGAGGTCGATTGAGAGGGTTGGCTTCGAAAGAAAGGATGACTTGTTGTTCCTGATATCGATGGACTGAGAGATGAGGTTCTAAGGGAATGTCATCACTCGAAGTTGACAATTCATCCTGATGGTAATAAGATGTATCAACATATGAAGCGAGCTTACTACCGGGAAGGGATGAAGAGGAATGTTGGAGAGTTTATTTCCAAGTGCATGAACTGTCAGTTAGTGAAAGCTGAATAGAAGAAGATGAGTGGATTTCTTCATCCACTGGGATTTCTTACTTGGAAGCGGGAGCAGATATCGATGGATTTTATCGATGGACTACCTAAAACCAGGACAGGAAACAAAGGAATTTGGGTCATCATGGATCGCTTGAACAAAAGTGCAAGATTTATTCCTATCGGATCGACTTGGACAACATCGAAGTTGGCCGAGATTTATATAAAATGGATAGTTGACTCCATGGTATCCCGATAAGCATAGTAAGTGATCAAGATTCGTTATCCACAAGTGGATTTTGGAAGAGTTTACAAGAGACTTTAGGAACCGAGTTGTGTTTAAGTACGGCTTGTCATCCCCAGACTAGTGGTCAAACCGAGAGGGCTAACTGTGTTTTGGAAGATCTCCCAAGAGCTTATTTATTGGACTTTGGGAGATCGTGGGAAGACTATCTACATCTAGTTGAGTTTGCATAAAACAATAGCTACCAATCGAGCATTAGGATGGCACCATACGAAGCGTTGTATGGAAGACCGTGTAATTCTCCTACATGTTGGTTAGAAGCTAGAGATAAGTTGGTATTTAGGCCTGAGATGATTAGAAAAACATTGGATTGTATCAAGATCGTTCGACAATGAATGAAGGCAGCCCATGACCATCAGAAGAGTTATGCTGATTAGCGTCGAAAAGATTTGGAATTTGATGTTGGTGACTTTGTTTTTGTAAAGATTTCGCCATTAAAGATTGTTGTTTGGTTCGGAAGTAAAGGAAAGTTAGCTCCAATGTTTGTTGGACCGTTTTCGATAATCGAGCGGATTGGAAAGCTCACGTATAGATTGGAGTTACCCGAGAAGATGTCGAGTGTGCATAGTGTTTTCCATGTGTCGTTTCTATGAAAGTGTGTGAATGATTCGAATGTGGTGGTATCTCTGGAACAGTATGAAGACATAGAAGTCGAGACCGTAGTTATGAAACTCAGTAAGCCGCTTCATGTTGTGGGGAATGACAAGAAAACTTTTTGGGAGGAAGACGGTTAAGCTAGTCAAGGTGCAATGGAGTGAGGATGATGACGATTGTATGTGGGATACGGAAGAGAGTATGAAGAAGATCCATCCAGAACTCTTCGTCGGTATGACCCATTATTGTCGTGTCACCTTACATCATTGTAACTTATGCTATCGTTGTTAGAATTCTGCATGCTAGGATAAGTCTACGGATGCATGGCTTAATGGATGCTAGTTTGGATGGTTAATTGGCTGCTCATGGATGATAAGCATGCAGAATTGTTTTGGTTGCTTGTGTTTGCTTGGAATTTCGGGAGCGAAATTCCTTAAGGGGGGGGGGGGGGGAGAAAGTAACAGCCCGCATTTACGTATCGGAGGATCATAAAATATGTTTTTTAATTCCCTAAGAGTTGGATCATTCTCATATTTTGATATGTTGTTTATGGGAATGTGAGATATTTCCATAATTTTTACCAATTTTATTTGTGACCATTTTGCCCTTGTCAGTTTTGTACAAGAAATAACTTTTGACTGGGATCAAATCAGGTGTTGAGATTGATTTCACTGGAAAAGAAATGGTGCTGCCAATTCCGTAGAGTGGTTACATTAAAGATTTGGTTCAGCGGTTTGGGAGAAATTGCTGTTTGAGTGCTGCACAATTTCCGTTCAGGTTTGGCTAGTCATTAGTAGGCTGATTTGGCGTGGCCCATTAGTGGCTGGTTTGAGGCTATAAATAGGGGGTCAGAGTCATGAAGAGAGGGTTACTTTTCTTTATTCTCTCATGTGGTTGAGTTCGTGATTCTCCTTACTCAATCAAATACACCTTTCCACCATTAAATTTCTAGATTTACGCGAGAAGATTGAAGATCTACATATGCAAAGCTAGATCTACATCAAGTGAAGGGATATCGCATCAAATTGAGAGGTTTGAAGATAATTCTTCACTGTCCGGAATGAGAATTTAGTGATTTCAAGTAAATTTGAAGAATTAGTGAGTGATGAGCATCTCTCACACGGATTTAATCAAGTATATAGGTTGTATGATCTTATTTTCATCATTTTAAGTTGTTTTGACTAAAGATCTACATCATGGTAAGTATATTTTCATTTGAATCATCATAGTATCTTATCTAGCAACTTAAACCGGTAATTCTTACGTTAATTCATATGTTTATGCAAGTTTAGATCCATTGTTTTTGTTTATTCATTGATTTATCACGATTTTGTGAATTCTATATGGTTGTTGATGAATAATTGTCAATTTAGTGTTATTAATGAATTCGTAAAGTGTTGATGATTGAATTGGATGATTTGGATGAGTTGTTTACATCGATGTTATCGTTTGGTGATGATTTGGTCAAGATTGGAGGTAGGTTGGTCGGATATGGAGTCCGGTTGTTTCTGCATGGGTCGTTGATGACGTGGTAGGCTCAGGTCGCATGGCTTGTTGTTCAAGAAATGAGGTGGGTCATTGGTCTTAGGTTGAAGGAGGTTTCAGGTCGTTGAGGAGTTAGGTCGTGTCTTGTAAAGCACGAAGGAAGGCAGGTCGGTCTGGGAAAAGGGCTTTAGGTCGCTGGCACAAAGTCGGGTCGACCAGTGTTGGATCATTCGTAGTCAGGTCGGTCAAGTGGAGTAAAGACAAAGAGGGTTGGGTCATTTGTACCTGGATCGTTCAACATAGAATCAGATCGTTGGAACTTTTAAAGGCATCAGGTCGCTGGGCCTTCAATGGGTTGGGTCGTTGGAGCCGGGAAGGTCAGGTCGTTGGGTCGGTCAAACGATCTGATAGGCTGAGTCGGTTAATGGCCTGAGTATTGGATGGCGAACGATCCGATTAATGTCGACCAAATATAGTTGTTATCTTGGTTTAGGAATGGATGTGGCTTCAAGTTATATTCAAGTAGGAATGTCGAAGCATTGTGATGTTTTCGTTGATCATCAAAATGCAATGAATGTGAACATGACTCAAGGTGGTGAGTTTGTGGATAATGGTGCTCGAGAAGTGACTTTTGCTTATGAACAGTCAACAGGACGGATGGCTAGAGATATTGAAGGTCGAGTAATTATCATTGTCGTAGGTTTTAGCGGACTCAAAGAAGGGGTATAATGAGGACGTCCAAAAGAATACAAGTGGCTGGTCAAGTACCCTGGGCAGCTCGACAGGCCTAGATACGTTTCTTCGTATAATGTATGGAGTTTTGCTAAAACCGGGGTTTACCATTAGCCCTTGACGGTCGACAAGGTGTTGGGCCAATCATACGTTTAGCAATGGCTTCAAAGCAGGATTGGCGGTGATAGCCAGAGTTTTGGATGAATGATTGTTTGCTTGTTTCGTCTTGTTTGATCATTCGACATCGGAAGAGATATCTCTGGGGTGCTTGTCTGATGTTGGTTTAGGCCTTCGGGGCTTGTGCTTAGGAGATGACAAGATTGGTTAGGATGGTTTACGCTTGATAACTAATTGCCATGAATGTACTGCTATTTCTTCTTGGGTGCTTGTAAAGGCTGTCACTGTCAGATGCGCGGAAGACAGGTCTGGGTTCTTCTATATTGATGTTGGCAGATTAGTTGATTAATCTGCTTATTCTCATATACCTTATTGATGATGTTAGATAATTGGATTATCGCTCACTAAGACTATTGTCTGACACAAGGTTTCATGTCTCCCTCTTATTACCTTGGGTTGTTCATCTGATTGTGGATGGGCAGACTAAGTAGCCGGTGACAGGTGACAAATCTTGATGAGGACGATGCTGCTAAACGATGACGAGCAGGAGGCTAGCGTATTATTTTCTACTACCTAGTATTTGTTGTTTCTGCTGTTTGATGTATTCTCTGAGTACTTGTAGTGACACTTATTGTACATACTCTTATATGGTAGTCCAAGGTTGTATGGATATTTCAAGGTGATATGAAAAAGTTTAAGATTCTGCTCAATTTTGCTTCACTGTTATTGCCTGCTGTAAATGTTCTATTATATTTTATACTTGCGATGTGAGTTATACAACAGGTCCCACTTGTGTTATCTTACCCTGATGATCGTCCACAGCTGCCTGACATGTCTTTCAGTGCATTTATTTCCTTGTTGGGTGCAGGAGTCGTGGAACGTCGTCACAAAAACCATCCCACTGCCCACCTAACACACACTAACTCCTTTAGACTACCACCGCCACGTCGTTGCACTGACCATCGATCAGGCACCGCCAAACGATGCCCCTCAACGTCTGTTGCCTACGCCCCAAATTTCCCTTCGCCAGGTTTCCCTATTTGACTGCAGCACTTCCACAACCGATAGCGATTTCGAGCACAACCCCGTCCACGACACTGTCCCCAACTCCATCATAACCGTCAGAATGGTGATCTGGAAGAGATTAATGTTTTCGTAGTTGAAAGTTTTTTATGAAGATCGACATATTTGGAGTTAATTGTGGAGGAAGGTCAGAGGTCCTCTGTCGTTTGTTACTTCTCAGGTGGAGGTGTAAATATAAGTTAACCACGGAGAAACAAATTTGACCGAATTCTAGGGTTTTAGTGGTATTATATATAGTGAGGGTTTGATTTTAATATTGTTTTATTAAACTTAGGGTTAAAGTAACATGTTAAAATACCCACATACGATCCCCGATTGAGATGAAAATTTTGAATCCTACCATAAAATAATATTCCGTACACGATGGAACAGGTTTCTTCGAATTTCGAGAACGTCTGTAAAACTTCCTGTATAACTCACAATGTGAATCGACACGTGTTTAAATTGCGCACGATCACAAAATAAATCCAATTAACTTGAAACTCGAAAATCTACAGTAATTAATCACTATAATTAATTTAATAAAATTAATTTCCTTGAAATCCGAGTTCGTTTGAAAATCGGTTATTCTAAAGTTCCAATTAAATTGATAAAACGATTAAATAAAATCTAGGAGTTTACTATTTGCATGATCAAACGGTAAGTGCGATCGATATGAAAAATGAGATCCACCAACAACTTACTAATATGAATCGAATGACACAAGTTTCATCATATTTCGAGATTGTTTTCCCAAAATGATATTTTACATGTAAAACAGTGCTATTTTGGACACCAAATTACTTAATCTCCAAAAATAATGTACTATATGCCTATCCTGACTCTAAACGTCAATACGAATTTAATGGAATCAGTTTCACATTTTAATTCGATTGTTATCTCAAATTTCGTATAAAATCGTTTTGAATCAAATTAAATTTATTAAATTAATCGCTATGGTTTATAAATGACTCCATAGTGACTTTCTGAAAAATTGATTTGGGTATAACTCACAATCTACAAGTTGAAATCTCGATTTTTCTCTTTCATTAGAAAATTATAATGAAATAGATTTAGATGATTCTTGTTTCAAAGAATTCTGACTTAAAATGGAATATATATGTTTAATTGAAGTTCAAAACATATTATTATGAACTATCGCGATGTTACGAGATCGTTTTAATTAAATATAATTTAATGTCCAAACTTCGTTTTTAATAAATAAATTTCTATATAAAAATCCATTTAAAATTCCAATTCAATTTTTAAAATAATAAAATAAATTAAATATTTGACTACCAAAAAGATGAGAGTTACATTATGTAAGTCAATTTGTTTTTCTTCTTGTATATCCTCTCTTTTTTGGTAAGTACTTTTGTGGCAATTCATTTAATATATCCATTTTTTTAGAATACGTAAGGAGTATCTAGAAAGAATTCACCAAGGAAAAAAGAAAAGTGTTCATTGGCTTATGGGAGAGCACAATCGGCTATTTGCCGATTGGTTTGAAAAAAAAAGTTGATTTCTTTATTGATTCTTCTGTTGTATACTATAATTTCCATTGTTACTAGTTTTTAAAATTTTGTTTATGAAAATATGTGTAGGTTAGGAGTGAAAGCTTAGAGAATTGCGATGGCGTTTCAGAAACAATAAGATGGTTGGCTGGCAAGCCATCATCCTCCGTTTTGACTTACGAAGGTTATCTAGTAGACGGGGTTCGATACTTTACAAAGGATCGAGATGTTCAAAATGGTGGTGTGTCTTTAGTTGCTAAGACGCACCAAGTCTCCAGTGCCAAGGATTTAAATCCCATGAGGAGCGATATGACGTTCTATGGCATCATCTTAGAGATATGGGAGTTAGATTACTATGCGTTCAAAGCCCCCTTGTTCTTGTGCATATAGGCAGAAAATGATAGAGTAATCAAGGTGGATGATCTTGGCTTCACACTTGTGAATTTTAGTCGATAAGGACATAAGAAAGATAAATATGTTTTTGTTGACCAAGTCAAGCAAGTTTTTTATGTTGAAGATCCGGTTAATTCTACCTAGTTTATAGGATTAGCCTCCATGATTCGAGGGTATTATGAGATCTATAATGAGGATGATTTAGGATACACATCCATGGAACATCCCCCATTCTACTCTGAAATCCCTATATGTGATATTGCCGATGATGCTGAGCATAGAGTTGGAGATAATGTTGAGGAAATTCAAGTCTAAAAATGACCCAGATAATGTAGCACTATATACCGTGTCATCTCTTAATTTGTACTGAACTATGCTGCAAGTGTTACCATTGTATTTTAATGCACTTTTATTTTGCATATTTTAACTTTGTGTATATATATATATATATATATATATATATATATATATATGTGTGTGTGTGTGTGTGTGTGTGTGTGTGTGTAGTTGCTTTCTAAATGATTTTTGTAAATGCGAATATGCAATTGCATGTAGCATTTATATACCGATGACTAATGAGTTTATGTTGTTTTTTTTGCAGATTGAAGGATAAAAATGACACCTAAAAACGGAAAATCACTAAAGTACAATTCAAAGAAGGTAATAACAACATTGAAGATGTCAAGCAGTTGTTGCAGAAGGTCAAAGTATCGAATGTTGTTGATCAATCTAACAGTTCACAAGCAACAAAACCTCAACCTTCAGAGTCTGTAGCAGCAGTTACCAGTATTAAATCTACAAAAAGGGGTATGGAGGTGCACCAGGTTTTTCAAGAATGTACCGACTCATGGTAAAGAAGGCCCAGGGAAAGAAATTTAAAGTAAGATGCAATGAATTTGGAGTTCCCATTGGAGATACTAGGCACACCTTACAGTCCTACATAAGGATGTTGGCTAGTACTATCATTCCAACTGACATATCAAGTTAGCTAAATGTATCAGTGGTGCTAAAGTCCGCAGGGATGAAGTGGAGACAATTTAAAACTAAGAAACTAGTGATTATGTGTTTCCATACTTTGGATAGAGGAAGAAATTGATTAAACCCCCTAAAAAAAGTATGCATTTGTGAGTATGGAGGCTTAGAAGAATTTTGTTGCAGAGAGGACCTTCGAGAAATGGATAGTATGCAAGATAACTTAGCCATCGTATAAAAAATCTCTTCAGGTGTTTATATTATCTACAAATACTTTTAAACTTGTAAATTTAATTATTTCAATGTTTTTCTATAGTCATTACATAAGGAACATAGTGAGGGAGTGAGGAAGAAGAAATATCCTCACCGCTTGTCAAGGAAGGGATATATTGATTTGCAAGAAGAAGAAGTAAGAACCTATCAGTTTTATTGTAATTTTTGATGGATTTTAAATGTTTATACATTTCAAATAGGTAAAGATAGGGAAATTGAAGCCCAGAGAGGCCCAGAGAAAGAAATTTAAAGTAAGATGCAATGAATTTGGAGTTCCCATTGGAGATACTAGGCACACCTTACAGTCCTACATAGGGATGTTGGCTAGTACTATCATTCCAATTGACATATCAAGTTAGCTAAAGGTAGATCCAAAATTAAAATCGAAGTCATGGCAAGATATTCTAGTAAAATATAATAAAATAACCAATTATACATTTGACAAACAAAATAATAACATAATTTGTTGTTAAAAAGTAATATATATAAATTCTATTGTTGCTATCCAACCGTATGCTTTCATATTCCTCTCTGGGCTACATTCAAACTCTCTCCTAAAATTGAATCAGTGGTGCAAAAGTCCGCAGGGACGAAGTGGAGACAATTTAAAACTAAGTAACTAGTGATTATGTGTTTCCATACTTTGGATAGAGGAAGAAATTGATTAAACCTCCAGAAAAAAGTATGTATTTGTGAGTATGGAGGCTTAGAAGAATTTTGTTGCAGAGAGGACCTTCGAGAAATGGATGGTATGCAAGATAACTTAGCTATTGTTTAATAATTGACTGCTAATCTTGATTTCATATAAAAAATCTCTTCAGGTGTTTATATTATCTACAAATACTTTTAAACTTGTAAATTTAATTATTTCAATGTTTTGCTGTAGTCATTACATAAGGAACAGAGTGAGGGAGTGAGGAAGCAGAAATATCCTCACCGCTTGTTAAGGAAGGGATATATTGATTTGCAAGAAGAAGAAGTAAGAACCTATCAGTTTTATTGTAATTTTTGACGGATTTTAAATGTTTATACATTTCAAATAGGTAAAGATAGGGAAACTGAAGCCCATAGAATTACCTGATCGGGCAATTCTATAGAAAAAAGCTCGTATCCCAAAGGGTGAGAGATTGATGAAGAGCTAGCGAAGATAAATGCCAATATAATCATTTATTTTGTCAGATATATACTATTTTATTTCTACTTTATATATGCTAAAGCATGTGTTATTAAGAAAACGAATTGTGAAACTTGTTTGTAACTAGTTGACACACACAATGAAATATATTAAATTTTATACTAACAATTTAGCCCTACCTTAACAAAATTTGTAATTGTTTGTGATTTGAATGATGTTGTTGACATGATGCATTAATAAATAAAATAAAAATGTGAATTGCGATTGTACAGAAGTCAAGATGTCTTAAGTATAACACTGGAAACTCCTGAGCATTCAGGTAGGTTACGAGGAGTTTGAGGCATTGTCACCCCTAAATTGTTCTTCAATTTTTTATTTTGGCAGAGCCGACTGGTTTTAATAGTGATCTGCAGCCCTTATTATCATAACAAATAATAATTTCAGGAGTCTGGCGGATTACCAGAATACTATTGTGACTTTTAAAGTGGACTGTCCATTACATACAACATTTATCACGAGCCATCCACTATATCTTTTCTAGATTATAGTACATGAGCTATCTAAAATACTAGACTACTATTATAATTCCGTAATTCACGCAGGGAATAACAATTACATGACATACTTCAAAAGAAGTGTGATTAAATATCTAATTACATGAAGCACTACATTAGAAACAATACAACCAAAATCTACCATTCACAGTACATAATATTGTATCTCCACAGCACACCTAAGTTAGTACAGCCTCACGGTGTAGAGATAGCACAGGAAAGTAGCAGCAAGCTATTCAACAAATTCACTTCATTATTTGACCTCCTTACTAACTCGGTATTGCATCTTGCCTAGCTAGAAAGAACATTACCATCTTGGTGTGACATAAGAGACCTTAGTAGGTTACTTGCACGAACATTCAAGCAAAATAGAAGAAGAAGTTCTCCAAACTGTAACCCCTAAAGCTCCTCCGTAGCCTTGGCTATCACTGAGAAAGCAAGGTTCGGTGCAGAACAAAAATGAGCAAATACCATGAAAAGCCTGACCTAAGGACCATAGCAGCAAGACAACGGTACCGTGGCTGCATACTACATGGCACTGCAAACCTCCAATCACCGAAACAAAATGAACGATCACTCCATAACAATCAAGACCCAAGAAAAACCATAATCATCGGGTCAGTCTTACAAGATGACTCTCAGACATTCAAAAACAAAAATGAGAGCCCAACAAAATTTAATCCAAAATCCCGTGATGCTAAATCTCCAATAGGTCATCAAGTAAGAGACTACACGCTTAACCCGTTGCATACTTGATATTATGAGAAAAGCATACCAAACTTTGAACAGGAGTGTCACAAAACTACCCAAGTTGAAAACTTAGCCGAGAACTCTGTGTAAGAACCAGGCAAACTTCTTCCCTTGCAAGTCGAAAAAAGTCGAATATGTTGAATCCCACCATTGAAACCTACTCAGGAGCACCAGCAATACCCAGAAGTACTCGACACCAGAACCAAGTAGGGTTCTACAGTGAGGTTGCCAAAATCAATAAAGTACAACGCACAGTGGAAAGGAAGCTATGACTGGAGTAAGAAGGGGAATCATTGTAGGAGTGCGAATTAATGAAATAAAGGGGAGACAAAGATTAAGAAAAGAGTCAGATCTGAAATGGTAATTAGGGCTTGGATTTCCTTTACGCAAACGAAAGCAGGGGACGAGATAGAGATGTGGTTTGGGTCAAAAGAAGTAGAGTAGGAAAGCAAAAGATGATTGAAGAAGATACATAGAAAAAAAAGAATTGTCTCCTGCCACCATTTAAAAAGAACTCCAAGTCGACGCTTTTTAACCCATAGCTTATTTTGTTTAAATTCAAATGCAATTGTTATTCAATTTGCCGAATGGGAAAAGGAATCGAATCAGAAAGACTAAGTTATTGGTCCATGATCGACAAAGGGACGTGGAGTTGGAGAGAACCAAACAAGATTTTATGGCGCTGATTGATGCTCTAAAGTCACTAATTAATCAATCGAATCCGCCTTCTCTAATTTTTCCGACAAAGCAAGCTGCCAACAAGTGCTTCAAGACAGAACAAAGGTAAAACCTATAATTCGAAAGAATTATTGGTGGAGGATGATCGTGTTGCTATGTATTGACTCTCGTCCATTGGATAAAAAGGTAAAACAAGTAGTTTATTTGTATGTTCTAGTGCATAAAATACCAAACAAGCTATAATTTATCTTTGTTATTCTCATTTGACTATAGGGTCCATGATCATGTGAGCTTGTAGTGGAAAGCATAGAAAATAAGCTTGCATTTGGAAGAATTTTTAATGATCCAGAACTGAATAAATCAGTACATAGAGTGCCTCTGCAGCCTGGTTGTGTTCGTGTTGTGGTGGGTGGTTTCATCAAACGGAATGCCTTTGTTCCCATGCAAATAGTCGGTGAAATAGAGAAGGTCCACAAAGCACTTGGCGCTCACTTAGCGAGGCCTCAAGACTTGATAATCTAGCCGACTATGAAGCCGGCTATGGAGCCTCAATCAAAATGAAGAAACGAGTTGCTAAGTATGCAAACCATGTTCACTATAATAGAGCCAAATAAAAATGTGCCTAGCTGTTTCAGGATGTTTTATAAATATGCGAAAACATTTATGCTAGTTTCCGAGACCTCAATACCGATTCCTTGTGAAGTCGAAGTCGTTGGAGTTAAGAAGACGATATACATTTTTCTTGAGAATCTGATCGCCTTGTTAGAATTTACATGATTGGACATGTTGTAATATCTATGTATATGGCGTAAGTATATTTTCAATCTTAATTTCTTGTCATTTTGGACACATTGATATGTTGATTAGCCATTTTATATCTATACGTAGGTACTTGCATACTTTGGTTTGTAAGAGTAACGATTTAGAGTTGTTTGCCTTTGTCGGTCCTAGAGTGACATTTACCCTCAACAATGAATTTGAAATCTCGATTGTCTATTCTTAATGCCACATAATCAAAAGTAAGTGTTGATGCAATATATTTTATGATTTTTAGGCAATTTTTTTTTGCAAACTCTGATTTTTGTATATTTTCTAATAAAAACAACCTGCACTGGATTTTAGTCATAACATGAGATGGTGACATTTCCTTTCTCAATCCTTTGTCTCATCAGGCGCATTTTCTGCATAAAAAAGGCATTATTAAGGTAATGTATTTGTAAGAAAATGATTCATTTCAGATATTGTTTTTTTATTATAGAACACATGACTTATGTTCTACTGACAATATTACATTCTCTTATGTAGCACAATCAGATCTTCTAGCGCTCAAACCGGAAACAGAGTTCCTAAAATCAAGAACCTTACAGTAAGTATTTTGCACTTCAGTTAATTTGTCCTACTTACTATATCTAGTCTAGCTTCTTTTGGTGTTGATTGAAATAACTCACCTTATTATTATTATTTGAATAGGGTCCTAGAAACATATCCATAAGTATGTGTTTTTCTTTGAAACTTACTTATTAGTACATGGATTTGAATTGCTATGTAACTCTTAATGTATATTTCTTATGCATCATTTACATGCTGCATTTCCAAAAACCTATATTGCCATGTTTGAGAAAACTGGAATTGGACACTACCGCTTAAAAGTGGATTTTATACCTACTGTCTTATTTAAATTGTTCATGCCTAGATTCAGAAGTATGAAACATGATGTATTATGTTGATTTATTTAAACTAAACTCCAATTACCATATTTTCCTATCTGCTTACCAGTGCCATTTTGTCTTTGCATTGGATTGTAAAGCTCGGCCTTACTAGCCCTATTGCATTTCGTTTACCATGTTCCTAACAGTTTCTTATTCGAATAGGGATCTTCTAAACAAGCACGTGGTAGTGAATGCGGCTACGTTGTGATGCGTTATATGAAAGATATCATTTTGGACAAGGAAATGTCTAACACTACCAAGGTAACCTATTTTATATTTTAATTGAAAAATAGTAAGATATTTGGATGAGTATATATAGTATTGTGCTAATTTGTGTATTACAATTTTAAGTGGGCAACCAAGACAAGGAGATCCTACACTATAAATGAGCATGATGATGTGCACTATGAGGCTCTCGAATTCATACAGGATAATATGTAACGTTTTTATCGTCTTATAAATTCATCCATGGAAAAATGTAATGTGATTATTAAGGTTGATTTTGACTAGAGAGGCAGGGAAGTAATGTTTCTTGTTTATGTGGATTCATGTTTGGCTGTTTAGAACATTCTAAATGTTGGAGTTATTTTGGTGTTTCTTGGAATATTGTAGCTAGATGATCTGAATGTTCAAAACTGATACTGAAACTAGCATCACATAAAAAATGAAAATGATGTCAAATAGCAAAAACCACATCATATAGTTATTGTAAAATAGTGTGTATAATTTAAACGACATCATTTTATTATCAAATAACCAATGTAAAAAAAATGTAGACATCAGAAAAAACTCAAAAAAATAAAGATTTAAATAACCGATATCTACTACTGCACATTTATATTGCTTGCTTTAGAAAACCGATGTAAATAATAACAAGTTTAACATTGGTTCCTTCAAAGAGACTGATGTGCAAGACATCAGATATCCTAATAAAAAACGTTGTATAAAGCCATCCTAGACATCAGCCAAAAAACCTATGTGAAAGACCCTGACCTTTCTCTACACTCGCGAAGACATCGGTCGTAAAATACTCAGACATCGGCCAAAAACTGATGTTGAAGCCTATTTTTCTAGTAGTGTAATAGTTTCCTTTATCCTCTACCTACCTTTCTAAACCCAAACCCTCCTCTAATTACCCAATTAAGGCTTAATTAACCCATTTACAAGTGACTAAGGAAGGAGAATTCAGAAAGTGTACGTGGCTTTCTTCGTACAGGCAAAACTATTTCTTTTTCTCTTTACTATAAAGAGAGAAATAATGGCCTCTTCTTGCAAAATTAAATCCTAGCTTTCGATAGTAAGTCTAAAGTGAAAACTAAGCCTTTAATAAGGCTCTAATTACAAGTAGCCTATCGAAACAATAAGGTTTTTCTCATTTCATCTAAGATTCATAAATCTAAGTTACTGTGAGTTGAAAAGTCATTTGTATGTCCCTTTCAATGGATTAATAGGTGCTGAAGCTAGCTAAGGAACTCCAAAATCCTCAAACTAAGTCGAACCCATGAAGGTTTCCACTCTTTTCTTTCTGCATACCTAAGGTGAGGGTTCCCTCATACTTTCTACTTTGAATCCTGGTGTTTATTGATGATTTATAGTTGTAATTTGCTGAAATTGTTTTACTATATATTGATTTCGTTAAAGCAATGCAAACATGGTCTATGTCCATATTTGAGTTGTTGTATCCTCTCCAATCCTAGATGGATTTCAGAAATTCTTGTTTCATTTGAAATGCGGTGTTATGCAGTGTATGCATGTTGAATACTAATGAATTCGAGGTCGTTTAGGCTTCTGTTTTCTGTCAAGAAAACGAACCCGATAGAGTTTTGCCTACTTGGGCGAATTTTCATTCCGTGTCGACATAGGAAGCACCTGTATCGACAAATGTGTCGACATAGCCAACTTTCTATGTCGACACGGCTTGGGAAAAATGCCTAAGTAATGTGACTTCTTGGTGCAAGTTTGCACCAGTTTTTGGTGCTTTCCCTTATGATTTTCAAATGAGAATTTGATTCTCATTTAGTGCAAATACTGAGATCGAACTCTATATTAAACTTGCTATAATATCAAATTATGGATTTTCCTAGACGTTCGGGCATGGTTTTGATGACAAATTTTAATATAAATCTTGAGTGTTATACCCTCATATTCAGGGAATAAACCATGCTGCTGGTGTTTATTTTGGGATGCTTCTATTACGTAGAAGTCCGGTGAATTCGTTGTTAGGATTTTAGTAAATTCTGCTAATTCATTTTGTGATGTTTTTTCGTGATTCTGAGCACATATGCACGTGTTTTCTAACAATTTTATCAAAATTGTTTTGTATTATATCTATTATTTTATTTTACAGCTATAATTAATAATTCTAGACTGTAAAGAGATTTTCCAAGTCGATTTCTTAAAAATTTCCAAAATCCATCTTTAAAACTCGATTTTCCTATTTAAAATTACACAATTTTGCACCATTATAGAAGACAAGGTGGGTAATTAAACGATTTAGTAAATCGTGTGAAATAAGGCATACAAGTTTATTATTTCGGTTAATCCCAATCTTGTTTATTCAAAGCTATTGTGATTTCCATGTGCTTGTGTTTCGTTTTCTATTGTGGAGTTAAATTGCGGAGTGTAAATCAACAAGTGAGAATGGGTGGTATGGTATGCTCGATTACCACTTTTTGGGTTACTATCCGAGGGTTTGTGATATTCCATGGTAATATCCAGTACTAGACCATCAGGTCATCTATGTTAGGCCTCCGAGCCATTCGAGTTCGACCTTCGGGTCGTCTGTGTTAGGCTTTTGGACCTTATGTGTTTGACCCTCTGGTCGTCTATGTTGGCACCAAATCTGATACATAGTACTTGGTAGGCTTCGGTCATTTGTGACTTGTACGTGTAGCTTAACTTCGCTGACCAATCAGAGTTAGATCCAAATCTGTGCTATTTCTGTGTTTTGTGTTCACTTATGATTTCACCTTTTGTTTGGGAATATTTACATATACATATACATATACATATACATATACATATACATATAGCTTAGAGCCATCTGTGGATTTCGTGAATATGGTGATTTCATTTTTATATATTGAACTCTTAAATGAGTTCCTATATTTGTGATTTCCGTGAATTGAACTCTTAACCGAGTTCCATGATTTTGGTGACTTGAACTCTTAATCAAGTTCCATGAGTTTTTTGATTTCTATTATTTGAACTTTTAACTGAGTTCAATGAGTTATGTGATTCTTGTGATTTCTTGTAACGACCTGAACATTTAGTCAACTTAAAATTCGATAACTTAATATTATTTTAATTGCCTAAAAATATATTTTTTGCAAATAATCTTGAATTTTGATGAAACCACTTTCATCGGATCTGGAACATCAAATTATAGGATGATCTCAAATTTTAAATCAATTGGAGTTCATATGTGAGTGTACGCAATATAAAAGCGTGTCTAAAAATCAATTGAAATTCAATAAAAGATAGAAATAAGACCCTTTTTCAAATGGTCTCTGAATCGGCGAAAATAGGTTCATTAGAACCGTATCTGTGAACTGTAGTGGGATTTCAAATTTTGTAGCAATCGGAAGTATGTGGTTGTACGAATAGAAACGAGTTAACATAGTGTAATTAATAAGAGAATAAATCACTTGGATTTGCACAAATTCCTAAGGCCTTAGGAATTTAGACAACTCACCACCTAGGCACATGCCTCCCCTTCTATGTTTCCCCTTCCTATGACTTGCCGCTTTCTATATATACATAAAGCCTTAGTAAAAATTTCCATTTTACATTCATTTTCTTCCTTCTCGTTTTCTTCTTCTTCCCTCATTTCTCCATCTCCTTCACCTCCTCCCTCTAACCCATCGGCCCCACGAGCCACCCCACCTATTCCGCTATCTCCCCTTCTGCCGTGACTGCTCCTCCCTGTGGACCCACCACCACTAAATACCATAAAACACTCCAAAACCCCTTTTAAACCCTAAAACCACCTCCTTTGCACCATCTTCACTCCCAAATCAGTCCAAGTAGGCCCCACCACCTACTGCACCATCCATCTCCGCATCCCCCCTTGCTGCCTATGTCGACATTAGCCTTCCCCTCCTCCCTGTGGACCCACCACCACTAAATACCCTAAAACACTCCAAAACCCCCTTTTAAACCCTAAAACCACCTCTTTTGCATCATCTTCACCACCAAATCAGACAAGTAGGCCCCACTACCTACTGCATCATCCATCTCCGCATCACCCCTTACTGCCCACGTCAACATTAGCCTTCCCTTCCTCCCCGCGGACCCCACTAACCCTAACACCCTTGAAATCCTACTAAAAACACTTAAAACCCTAAAAGGTCCCTCCTTTGGCATCCTCCACCCCATACCAACCCACTACAGCCCAAATTGAACCCCAACAATCTCCAACCAGCACCCCGTTTGGTCCTAACCCCCTTAACTGAGCTTCGCCTTGCCAAAGATCCCACCTTTACCCCCTTAAACGCTTTAAAATTCCACCTTCCCACCTCTAAATCCGAAGTATACATATATCTAGTGTTAGTTGAAATATTGGGTTGAAATAGTATTAGTTGCTTGCTAAGTGGAGTAGAGTAGTCCTATGTGTAAAATACACGAAGGAGTGGATCCCTCGGTGAGAAAACTAAATTTGTTAAATATAGTTATGTAAAATTATGCAAGTAACTAGTTATGTAGTTATTGTTATTTAACATTGAATCACATTATTCTAATAATGTTTGGTGAAGTAAAAGATGTGATTTTAAGTGACTATGATATGATTGTGATGAATGCTTATGTTGATTGATAATTGTATTTTGTGGTTAATCAGTTGATTGATAAAAACATATAAGCATTAATGGTTTAAGGCTTATATAGAATGAACTATGTCACGATATGTGCGATTGATGTTATCATGGTTGTTAATGATGTGTTATAGATTACCATGATGGATTATATCCAAAAAGTTGAACTATTAGTATTGAATAAGTTTGAGTAATTTAAATGAATATTTTATTCATTTAAATAATAAGTAAAAAATAAACGTTGGTTTTTTAAATTCAAAACAATTTGGAAATAAAGTTAAAGTGTTTATGAAAAACTTTTAAAAGAACGGAAAATTATTTCAAGTACAAATAGTAGTTTCAAATTTGAATTTGAATTTGAAAATGAATAGTAACCTTTAAAAGTGAAGTTTGGTTTGACTATATAAAAAGCATTTTAATTCAGTTTTATTTCATAAACTATCTTATTTATTTTTACAATGGAATTCAGGAAATTTTGAGCTTAAACGGACAAGTTTGGAAAGATAATATTATTTTAATAATAAAATAATATTATAATATACATTTAATAGAAATATTGAATTTCAAAGGTAATATTTGAAATATTATTTTCAAATGAGTATATATGTGTTCTGAAATGATTTATAAACTATTTCAAATTTAATCGGATTCTTTTAATATAAATTTATAATATAGTCTGAATAAGACTTGTCACGCAGTGGCAGTTCGCGAATTTCGACTATGAACTTTAAACGCTCATAACTTAAGCAAATTTAATCGTATTTCTTCAAAACGAAAAACAATTGCTTTCTAATGACAATGTATTTCAAATGAAATAGAAAATTTCAAAACATAATATATAAATTTCAAGTTATGTGTAAAACAAATTTTGAAAAGGTCGTTATAGGTGCAATTTAGTGACTGGATTTGAAAATCAATAAAAATATATTTTTAACAATTATTAAAAATAGGGAAAATTCTTATAAAGTAATTATTAGTTTCAAAGTGAGTTAAATCAAATTTATGAAGATTTGAAGTTGATTTAAGGAAAATGTGAAATTGGCTATTTTGAGTAGCCTTTGGTAACGCTTTTTAACGCTATTACCAAGAGTGAAGTTTTAAAGGATTTAAACTTCATAATTATATTAAAAACTTTAATAAATGATTTAAGATAAAAACTGGAATAATTTAGTGAAGTTTGAAGTGAGACTTGAATGAAGACTTATACACCTACAAGGTTTAAAAGAACGGTTCTATTTGGAAAGACCGAGATCGGACTTAGGTCCAAAGACCATTCCAAATAAAAATAAGACGTGATGAAAGATATTTAAAGATGGTGTTGAAGACTTGGAACCTTTACATCAAAAGGACCGTTCGTTGAATATATCAAATGGTTAGCCTCCATTTGAAGATGGACTTTATATCAGTTAAGTGGAAGTGGTCTGGACGTATTTGAAGGAATTTCAGATTTGCAAAGACCTCTCTCCTTTATTGGACAAGGAATAAGGTACCTTCGGTTTCATTCAGACCCAGAACAGACTTGTATGGATGTGTGTCGGACATTTTACTTTGTAATATGTGATTAATTTTTGCTAAACATATTTCTGTTGGTGGTGGAGAATTTATTCTCTTAGCTTAACACCCTTCTTTGAGACATACGAACTCAAAGGTGATATGGTTAGAGATTATCAATTATATGTTATGGGATGACAGTGTTGCATGCCAAGCGATGTGCTATAATGATCAAAGCATGACTTGGTGTAGCGTACTTTTGTGTAACGAAACTTTGACAAGCCTCACACTCCGGTAAATGACCAAAACAGGAAAGATGCAGCAAGGTTATAAGTTATCATCTCTTTCCAGATAAAAAGGCGTACCATGGTATGGAGCCCCGGTATTACCTTAGTGGCGACTTCTACTTTTTATATGGTTATTGCTGTTGCGGGGCCTCGATGAATAGGTTGGTAACGACTGAGAGATGATATACTCTGGTGTGACTAGGAAAGGATATCTTCGCTTGTGTTAGCAAAGAACTAGTGTGATTTCGTGGCATCCCTCTAGAGGTGTCCGAATTCGGAAGGAAAGTTCCTTATCCCTGTCATTTGATGGAAATCCATTCTCCACTAAGAGATTGTACGGTTTTAGTTGTAAACCTATATGACGGCATAGTGATATGGGACATTCATGTCGTCTATGATTGATATATTTATTTATAAAAATGATTTCCACACTATGAACTAATAATAATAAAAGAGAATTGTTTCGTATCAAGCATGTTTGGATATCATAAAAAGAAATCTTTCCTATGTATGTGATTGCATTTTGTGTGTATCGAGAGACCTTATGGTAGCTTCATTTTCCAAAAGCATTTCGAATTTTATGAACCGGTATTCATATGGGGAAACCCGTTCCATGTTGTACGACATGGTACTATGATTTACCTAACTTTAAAATAGACGTGAATAACAGTTTATTTCTCATACCAATCCCATGAGTGACCTGGAGTTTATTATTTTTCCCTTAAACTCTGGGTACCCATAATTTTTGCATGGCAGCCTAAGAGTCAGGTTGTTGCAGTTTTTTGAGCTAGTATTTTGGAGAACTATCGTTTGTGGAGCACTTAGTTAACTTTTGGATCTACAGGTGTAGATGGAGCATGTTTTGGATTCACTCTCTTTAATTTATTTTCGCTGTACTTTTATCTGATTATCATGTAACTGGATATGTACATTACTCTGATGTTGATGATGTAACTCCAATGTACCTCATATTATGTGAATGAGTTGTTGTTTTATTTCAATGTGATCATTTCTAATATGTTATAACCCAAAGACAACCAAGGATTACACATTTAGAGTTTAACATTTGACGCATGAGTTGGGTCGAATGTCGAGGTTCGGACTCCGAAATCCTGGCCCGTCACATTTATGAGATTTCTATGTTTTTCACCCTATGTATATGTGATTCAAAGTATTAATTACCCTAACTATATAGTTGGGCTAATATGCATTACTGGAAATATCAGAGTATGCGTTCATGTTTCTCACGAGCGATTATTGTATTAATTTTGTGAACTCATCTCGTGTGTATAGTATTCTTTCCTGATGGAAAGGAATTACAGTATCTGTGATTCGATTGAATGTGTGATTATGAGATTCCTTTTCATTCATTGACATTTGATCTCACTTATCATATTATAACCGATATACTTCAAGATAGACCGATCCGTGTATTCATTGCTTGGGTTAAACCAAGTTGTTTCAGGTTGTAGCTTGTTATTGGTTCATGGTTAGCTAACCCATCTTAGACTATCTCTTTTAAAGCTATTACCTTAGTTATGTAGTTGTGTATTCGTGAAATTTGTATATTTATTCTTTTGGAACTTGTTGTATATGTATATGGTTCATATGAAACCATTCAAGTATGTAGCACATGCATCTATTGTATTTTGTTATACCTCTATGTAACATATTCTGTGATTTACTATTTGTGATGTGTCGTAATTTGTTCTGTATACTGTCCGTAGCCATCGTAGTTTAATATCAGATGAATTGAGAATGCGATCCATTTGAGGTAAGAATAAAATATTATACGCCCAATCAACATATTCAATACTCGTCTAATACAAGATTACAGATGATCGTTATTAGCCATCCCTATTCTCCATTTTAATAGGCACTATTACCCAATAATTCCTTACTCAGTAATATTCTTTCTTAGTGCGGATCTTGGGATACGGTGTTACAAGCTCGGAGAGGCTATTAAATGACCAAATGATCCGATGAGATCGTGGACATTGAATACGGCTTAGAAAGACCATGGTATTTAAGATCAATCCAGAGAGATTATAAAAACTAGACTAATACAAAACACATCTTTCACATAAAGACATGTTTGGCGGTAATATGTAAACCCGTCTTTTAGCAAGACCGCAACACTTTGGGCTTAGACATTTAGTACACTTATGACTTAAGTATAGACTCGTACAAACTCAGACTAAGCATTGGGATCGACGTCCGTTTGAAAACTAGAAGTTAAACTCGACTCAGATCGATCACATTCAGGCATCGTGCATTCACTCACAAAAGACATGATCGCCTCACATGGTCACTCGATTTCATTAATCAGACATGATCGATCACCTCAGAAAATCTTGATTGCCACAGTCCAATCACCTTGAAAATAATTGATCAGATTGATCCGACATTTGTCCAGTCATTTGGAAATTCAGATTGATATGCGTAAAAATGATGGTTAGCTCAGATTGATTGGTCAAGATGCTTGGATTGCCACAAGAAAATGCTGAAAAGCATTTTCCCAATCCATCACTTGATCGGTTCGGTAGGGATTTGAATCATTGGATCAGTATAAAACTTGAAGCACCAAGTCAAAACAAAAACACGTGATCGATGTGGCACGATCATGTAGAAAGCAAGGATCTATGCTTAAACACTTGGATTTGGTAAAACTCAATCGGATCGGTATGACTCCCATTTTTTCGCATCGGTAAAAGATTAGCGGGGATTGATCCAGTCGGATCGACTTAAAACTAGTGATCAACACGAGATTCTGGACTAAAACATAATGATAGAGCAAGGACCTTATCACTAGACTCAAATCAGATACGATGGACAAAAATACCGATCCCTATAGTATCACAGATTAGATACGGATTTCTCTAGATATGGTCAAAACTTCATCCACTTTTCCCCTCTTCAATCCGAGCTATTCTACAACTATAAATATGACATCAAATGGCTCTTTTAGGGATCTTTTGGCGCTCACACCTACAAACCCTATCATTGTCAACACCTAATTTCTTTTACTTCTCTTTCTTGTAATCAAACAGACTTTAATTGTAATTAAACAGTATAAATTAGTGATTATTCCAAAGTGGACATAGGCACGATTTGTCGAACCAACATAAATCTTTGTGTCTTTTTACTTTTATGCACTCTGTATTTGGATTTACATCGTTATTCTATGATTGCTATTTGGGAGTTGGTTGTTGCGTTCGATTGACAAAATCCAACGTTAACACATTTACACACACAATGTTAGGAAAGAGTAGCGTTTGTACTATTCTTGTAACACCCCGAAAATTTTAGACATTATAACTACATTATATAATGAATATAATGTGATAACCTAATTAGATACTACGAATTAAGTAAAACAGACTATACCATTGCATTCGTCTTGAAATTTTGGTCAAGATAGACATTTGGTTTGCGTAAAACAGACACTGTATTAAGAAGTTATTAAGCCTTGAAGTTTGTATGCATATTAGAAATATATATATAATAAATATTCAAAAAAATTCAAAATGACAAAGCGGGAAGCCAAAACATTGAACCGACCTTTTTGGGGTGTCGACTTGAGACCCGTTGGGTCGACACCGGGGTCGACTCAGGGAGTATGGATCGACTTATGGGTCGATCCCTGGGTCGAATTGGCTGAATGTTTCTATACACACACAGTGTCCAGATTCAGGGTGCAGCGGCTATATAAAGGAATCTAAACCTAGGTTTTATTCATTGGAAAAATAATGCTGACGACGAGGCTCTACTGCAACTTCAATTAAATAGCCTATTCTTCCCAAAATCAAGTTTTTTTAAAAAAAGATTTAAGCGTTTCAACTATAGATCTGAGATTCGACGCCAACAGTTTCTTTTCTGTCTTCTAAAATCCAAACACGGTGAGTTAGTTACTTTTAGATTTAAATGATTAAAAGTAAACGTGATATGACTATGATTTGGATATATGCCTGTGACTGAATCATATTGGATCTATCTTAATTTGTGAATTTATAATATTCTATGACTTGGATCTAAATCTTTATCATATCCGATCTATTGGGACTTTTGAATCTATGACATAACTATGATGTGGATCATAAATATTATCATGCTAGATCTTTTTAGATCTAATTCGCTTATGGTTAATTTGTCATGTCACAATTGTGGATCTTAAATTATTATCATGCTAGATCTACCTTTTTAGACCTAATTCGCTTGTGGTTAATTTATCATGTCATACTAGATCTACCTTTATAAATCTATTTCGCTTTTAGTTAATTTATCATGTCATGCTAGATCGTTTTAGATCTAATTCGCTTGTGGTTAACTTATCATGTCATGCTATATCTACCTTTATAGATCTAATTCGTTTGTGGTTAATTTATCATGTAATGCTAGATCTACCTTTATAGATATAATTCGCTTGTGGTTAATTTATTATGTCGCATTTGTCGATCTTAAACTTTACCTATCATGTAGTGATTAATGTAGATATATCATTAATTGGAAATATGAATCCTTATTTATTCATGTCTATTATGACATTCCTGGTATGTTAGATCTAGTTTTATTATCACATGCTCACTAGATCTATTTTTATATGTCCACCTTATCACTATGCCAATCACATGTTTATGTCACTTTTATTATAACAATCATTATTGTTATCTTTCCCTTTTATTGTTTATGGCTAGGCTACTTTTTAGCCTAGACATAACGCCAAATATATGCGAATGCGTTAGTTAGGGAACGGGGGAAAACATTAGAATTGGCATAACTTGAATGGCAAGTATGAATTTGGACATATAATCCATTATGAATATAATTGGGTAAATGGGCATGAACACCTATAAAGACATAGGTATAATTAATTGGATAATTATTAAAATGCCTAGGATTACAGTAATTAGAAAACTGTAATGACACTTATAACACGAGGTAAGATTGCATTTGTGGTGGAAGTCTGCCCGGACCTGATCGGCATATCCAGCAACCGAAAATGTTGAATCTAATGTGAGGGGTCTAAGTGCATAAATATGAGATGGGCTAAGACATGAGGTTAGGCCCAACTTGTGGAAGAAGTCTGCCCGGACCCGACCGGCATATCCAGCATACACAAGTTGTAGGCCTAATGTGGGAGGACTAGCCAATTATTACCATAAATGGACTTGGTAACGAATTGGAATACTTAACCTAGATGAATCCATAGGGATTGTATGAACATGTTAACTTGAATAAGGGTTAAGTAAACTTGGTTAAAACAGTGGGTGGGTTAAGTAAATCTTGTGGCGGTGGGTAATATTTATACATATAGGCCCACAAACTTAACCTATTTTATACTTTGGGGTTATGCAACTTTGTTAAGTAAACTTGCTTGGATCAGTGAGGCTTAAGTAAATCTTGTGGCGGTGGGGTAATATTTTCATATATAGACCGGACGACTTAACCTGTTTTACATGTTGGACTGTTAGGCATGACCAGTTGAAATCCTAGTAGTGGGCATGCATGCCTAGAGGGAGCTTGTATCATCTTGTGTGTGGGACCCATTTCAGTCAGTAACCCATCTAGGTATCAAACGAGTACTCTGAACTATGTCATAGTAAGGGAACGCTTACTAGGCTGATTGTAAAAGATCCAAAACGAAGGGGCGGTCTCAACAGCGCAGGAAACCAACGGAGTCATATGCGTGCATGTGTCCGGCTTGCCATGGGAATTAAGACGTTGTGACATCAGTAGATATGGTTGTGCACATCTTGAAAATGAAGGGTTTCTACTTTAGGAAGTGATACATCCTACTGTGGGGCCAGCATAGTGTATCTACGGAGTAGGGAGCCGATCGGTTAGGTTAGTAGTTAGGGTACATCTAGACTCTGGTAAGTTTAGGAGTCCGTTATTGGGGCTGCCTGTGGATTGTATGGGGTTAAAACCTCTCACTAGAAGCACGCCTAAGTCTACCATTTCATACATGTTGTGGATCATCTCATTCTGGATATACTAGTAGTAGTGCATAGTAATCATTAGAAGGGTATACACCCTATCATGTTCATCCTATCATACTTGTCTTTTATGTAGTTATCTCTCTCTTATCCACTTTATATGTCTTTCATGCTACTTTTATTTATTTACTTGCTAAAAGTAACTGGACTCCCCAGACTTTATGTCTGACCCTTTTTGTTTCTTCTTCTTTCTTCCGTTCCCCCTCTAAGGTTCTCAGGCGGGAACACTCAGGTTTGACCGTGATTCTGCTTACTTTTGCTGGAGCTGCTGAGATGTATGGCTCAAGCTCCTATCCTTGATTCTATGGCTATATTTTGTTTTTAGGGAATTTTATTTTTTTATGTACTCTGATATTTTTGAAGTACAAGACAGTAGCTTTTATGTTGTAATGGGCTTTTGTTTTTCAGACATGCGATTTTTGACTATGCTACTTTATGATAATAAAGCTTTTATTTCTACTGCTATTTTTATGTCTGTCTTGTAATATTTCTGTTTCTGTTTACCTATAACGATTCACGAAACTTAATGCATTTCCTTTGTGAGTGACATTAACGGACATGGTGTGTCACACTTGGTATCAGAGCTAAAGGTTACCAGATTAGATAAAAAAATTTGAAAACTATTTTCAAAAAGGTTTTGAAAAGGAAGCATTTTCAAAAGAAAAGTCTATTTTGAAAAACATTCCCCAAAAAGCCATAAGTAATATCTTTCGATCCCTTGTCTGAATCTCTTTCCTTTTCTTTTTCAGCTTGTCTGGGCAACCTCATATCCCAGAGGGCATTACGATACCAGGCTGTTTCCGTAGGTATCTAGAGGCAACAGAGCCTACCGAAGGCCAAGGAAACGTTCCTCCCCCAGCTGCACCTGTTGTTCCTCCTCCGCGTGTAGACAACTTTTCCAAGATCTGCAAAGATTTCTGTGCTATGAGAGGAATGCCATTCCATGGAACCGAGATTCGTAGAGGTAAGGAATTGGCTTAAGGAGACTGAGGACTTGTTTGTAATCTTTGAAGTGGAAGATCGAAGGAAGATTCAATTGGCTACCTTGCTACTGAAGGATGAAGCTTCATTCTGGTGGGAAGTAACCCAAGCGGGGCATCCGGTCGAAACTTGGGATGACTTTTGACAGAGGTTTGAAATGAAGTTTCTTTCTCCAGCTGAGAAAAGCATGCAAATTGAGAGGTTCTTGGCACTCAAAAAAGGAGACATGACTGTTAAAGAATATGTGAACAAATTCAACCAGCTAGCTAGATTCGGTTTGGAACTAGTAGACACTCCGCATAAGAAGGCCTTTCGGTTCGTTAATGGAGTAAATGAACCCCTTCGTGGGTTAGATATGCCCTATATTCCAGTGGGAGCAACTTCTGAAAGACTCGTTGATATGGCATTAATGCATGAGGAAGATAAAGCTGAAAGAAAAGAAGCTAAGGTTAAAGAGACACAAAAGAAGGGAGGAAAGAACGATAAAGCTCGAGACAAGAGGAAATGTTTTAATTGTGGACACATGGGTCATGTAAGCGAAGATTACAGAAGAAGTAAGAACACTTGTTTCCATTGTGGAGAGGTCCGACATCTTATTAAGGATTGCCCGAAGAAACAAGGACAAGGTCAAAGGGCAGGAGCTTCTAGAGGGCAAGTGCATGCTCTCGCGATCGGTGCTCCAAATCGAGGTAGGAAAGTTTCTGTGAAATGTTTAATTT
Organism: Allium sativum; assembly: GCA_030737875.1. Lineage (NCBI taxonomy): Eukaryota > Viridiplantae > Streptophyta > Magnoliopsida > Asparagales > Amaryllidaceae > Allium > Allium sativum. The sequence continues at coordinate 192,642,968 of CM060921.1, forward strand.
CTCTTTCCATTCATCCTATAAGAACTCTTTTTGTTTCTAGCGCTTTGCATTCATTTATATCTAGTTCTGTGATTGAATATCTGCACTTAAATACTAGTATGGTAGTGGATCCCGTTGTTGTCTCAACCCCCATTGGTGGTTCGGCTCATTTATCCATGATTTGTCGGAGTTTGAGAATATCTATATTGGGCGTCGAGTTCGAGTGCGATGCGTATGTGCTTGGTTTTATGGGCTATGGTTTGATTCTAGGGATAGGTAAGCTAGCCGTGTACAGTGCCATTCTCGATTATGAGGGGAGGGTCGTTAGACTTTTGACTTGCCATACGAGGACCCTCGAGATTTCTTGTGACCCAAAAGGGTCTGTCATGCTTAGTTTCCTAGAATCTCTTGATGCATCTATTGATGATCTATGGTCTGTAGTGGTAGTCCATGAGTATCCGTATGTTTTTGAGGAGGTTCGGGGTTTATCTCCAAGGTGCGAGATTGATTTTTGTATATATTTGGTAGACAATGCAAAGCCAGTTGCATGATCCGTGCGCCATATGGCTCCATAAGAAAGGAAGAAGCTTAACAAGCAACTAGGAGGGCTGCTTGAGAAAGGGTTTATTAGGCGAATCATATTTGAATGGGGTGCTCTGGTGGTATTCGCAACTAAGGCGTACAACTCGCTTTGCATATGTGTGGATATTCATGATGTTTTTCCTCATTTCTTATTTATCAAAGTGTCTACATGATACAGTAGAGATAGTTGAGCCAAACATGCGTGAGGAAGTAGAGGTAGAATGGGAGGCGACAATCAGACAAGTTTCTACCCGTATACTTGGATCAAAGGTTAAGAAACTGCACAACAGAGAGGTTAGGTTAATAAAAGTGCAATGGGGATAAGACAGCGAGGATGCGACTTGGGAGACTGAAGACAAAGATCACGCTTCATGCCATTTCCTTTTAGAGAATATGTTCTTAACTTCTTCTTTTTTCCAAAGCTTTTATTCACACTTGTTTCTATCATACGTTTGTATCCTATCGATCGAATTTTCGACCTTTAGGTAGGGAGCCCATGGATGTAAGCATGTGTTTGAGACATGTCATGTTTGACGGATGCAAGTGTTTTCTAGTGGTTGCTTGTGGATGCATATACACACACATTAAGCACTAGATCGGCTCAGTCCCTCTCATACTGCATATGGATGTGTATGCATTTTTGTTTTCATTTAATGGATGAAAATGGATGTATTATCAAGTGGATGTTGCATTTGGTCGAATGATTGTGCACACATATAGAACTTACATGTTATAATAGGATTATTTGCATACATGTTGGATTCATGGCACTAACATACATTGCATTAAGGAGGTCGATTGAATCAGTAGACCGCCAAATCTTTGCATTAGTATTGGGACATATACACACACCTTTGCATAGGTTCATATAAGCATTAGGAATCTTTTAAGGACAATGGATGCCAGTGATTGGTGGATGAGTAGATGGATGTGGATGGTAGGATATACGTTCTTCTTAACATGGAGATTTCAGGGATGAAATCCTTTGAGTAGGGGAGAATGTAACACCCCTAAAATTTTAGATACTTTAACTACATTATATTTATATAATGTGATAACTTAATTAAATACCGTGAATTAAGTAAACAGACTATACCATTGCGTTCGTTCAAAATTTTGGTCAAGATAGACATTTGGTTTGCGTAAAATGGACACAGTATGAAGAAGTTATTAATCCTTGAAGTTTGTATGCATATGAGAAATATATATATATATATATATATATATTAAATAAATAAATGTTCAAAAAAATTCAAAATGACAAAGCGGGAAGCCAAAACGCCGAACCGACCCTTTTGGGGTGTCGACCCGTGTCCCGCTGGGTCGACACCGGAGTCGACCCAGGGAGTATGGGTCGACCTATGGGTCGACCCCTAGGTCGAATTGGCTGAATGTTTCTAGATGCACGCAATGCCCAGATTCAGGGTGCAGCGGCCATATAAAGGACTCTAAACCTAGGTTTTATTCATTGGAAAAATAATGGTGATGGCGAGGCTCTGCTGCAACTTCAATTAAATAGCTTATTCTTCTCTGAAATCAAGTTAAAAAAAAAGATTCAAGCGTTTCAACTATAGATCCGAGATTCAACACCAACAATTTCATTTCTATCTTCTAAAATCCAAACACGGTGAGTTAGTTACTTTTAGATTTAAATGATTAAAAGTAAACGCGATATGACCGTGATTTGGATATATGTCTGTGATTGAATCATATTGGATCTATCATAATTTGTGAATTTATAATATTCTATGACTTGGATCTAAATCTTTATCATATCCAATCTATTGGGGCTTTTGAATCTATGACATAACTATGATGTGGATCTTAAATATTATCATGCTAGACATTTTTAGATCTAATTCACTTGTGGTTAATTTTTCATGTCACAATCGTGGATCTTAAATTATTATCATGCTAGATCTACCTTTTTAGATCTAATTCGCTTGTGGTTAATTTATCATGTCATGCTAGATCTACCTTTAAATATCTAATTCGTATGTGGTTAATTTATCATGTCATGCTAGGTCTACCTTTATAGATCTAATTCGCTTATGGTTAATTTATCATGTCACATTTGTGGATCTTAAACTTTACCTATCATGTGGTGATTAATTTAGATCTATCATTAATTGGAAATATGAATCCTTATTTATTCATGCCTATTATGACATCTTGGTATGTTAGATCTAGTTTTATTCACATGCTCACTAGATCTATTTTTATATGTCCACCTTATCACTATGCCAATTACATGTTTATGTCACTTTTGTTAAAATAATCACTATTGTCATCTTTTCCTTTTATTGTTTATGGCTAGGCTACTTGACTAGACATGACGCCAAACATATGCGAATGCGTTAGTTAGGGAACGGGGGAAAACATTAGAAATGACATAACTTGAATGACAAGTATGAATTTAGACATATAATCCATTATGAATATAATTGGGTAAATGGGCATGAACACCTATAAAGCATAGGTATAATTAATTAGTTAATAATTAAAATGCCCAGGATTACAGCAATTAGAAAACTGTAATGGCACTTATGGCACGAGGTTAGATTGCATTTGTGGTGGAAGTCTGCCCGGACCCGACTGGCATTTCCAGCAACTGCAAATGCTGAATCTAATGTGAGGGGTCTAAGTGCACAAATACAAGATGGGCTAAGACAGAGGTTAGGCCCAACTTGTGGAAGAAGTCTGCCCGGACCTGACCGACATATCCAGCATTCACAAGTTGTAGGCCTTATGTGGGAAGTCTATCCCATTATAACCATAAATGGACTTGGTAACGAATTGGAATGCTTAACCTAGATGAATCCATAGTGATTGTATGAACATGTTAACTTGAATAGGAGTTAAGTAAACTTGGTTGAAATAGTGGGTGGGTTAAGTAAATCTTGTGGCAGTGGGTTTACACACACACACACACACAAATATATATATATATATATATATATATAGGCGCACAAACTTAGCCTATTTTATACTTTGGGGTTATGCAACTTTGTTAAGTAAACTTGCTTGGATCAGTGAGGGTTAAGTAAATCTTGTGGTGGTGGGGTAATATTTATATATATAGGCCCGACAACTTAACCTGTTTTACATGTTGGATTGTTAGGCATGACCAGTTGAAATCCTAGTAGTGGGGATGCAAGCCTAGGGGGAGCTTGTATCATCTTGTGTGTGGGACCCGTTTCAGTCAGTAACCTATCTAGGTATCAAACGAGTACTCTGAACTAGGTCGGAGTAGGGGCACGCTTACTGGGCTGATTGTAAGAGATCCAAAACGAAGGGATGGTCTCAACAGCGCAGGAAACCAATAAAGTCATGTGCGTACATGGGTCCGGCTTGCCATGGGAATTAAGACGTTGTGACATCAGTAGATATGGTTGTGGACATCTTGAAAATGAAGGTTTGCCACTTTAGGAAGTGATACATCCTACTGTGGGGCCAGCACAGGGTATCTACGGAGTAGGAAGCCGATCGATTAGGGTAGTAGTTAGGGTACATCTAGACTCTGGTAGGTTTAGGAGTCCGTTATTAGGGCTGTCTGTAGATTTTATGTGGTTAAAGCCTCTCACCAGAAGTACGCCTAAGTCTACCATTTCATACATGTTCGGTATTATCTCATTCAAGATATACTAGTAGTAGTGCAGAGTAATCATTAGAAGCGTATACACCTTATCCTGTTCACCTTGTCATACTTATCATTTATGTAGTTATCTCTCTCATATCCACTTTATATGCTTGTCATGCTACTTTTATTTATTTACTTGCTAAAAGTAAATGGACTCACCAAACTTTATGTCTGACCCTTTTGGTTTCCTCTTCTTTATTCCGTTCCCCTCTCCCCCCAGGTTCTCAAGGCAGGAACACTCAGGCTTGACCATGATTCTGCTTACATTTGTTGGAGCTGTTGAGATGTATGGCTCAAGCTCCTATCCTTGTTGTTATGACTTTATTTTGTTTTTGGGGAATTTTATTTCTTTTACGTACTCTGATATTTTTTAAGTACAAGATAGTAGCTTTTATGTTGTAATGGGCTTTTGTATTTCAGACACGTGATGTTTTGACTATGCTACTTTATGATAAATAAAGTTTTTATTTCCGCTGCTATTTTTATGTCTGTCTTGTAATATTTCTGTTTCTGTTTACCTATAACGCCTTTGTGAGTGACATTAACGGACGTGGGGTGTCACACTTCTATCGGAAATAAGATATGTTTTCTCTAGTCTTTAGGAACCTACCTAGAATTTAGGAGATAGTTTCTTTTCTTTCTTTATTTAAAGCTTATGAGATGTAATCAATGCGTGTGAGTAAATAACAATGTGGTATTTTAATTATTTAATGTTTAATCTCTCATCTCCTCTCAGTATCAAATTCTAACATGGTATCAGAGCGAGATTCGTAAGAGAGGATAGAGAGAACTTTAGAGACAGCAAAAAAAACTCAGTTTTTAAACGATTCGAGTTTGCCAATGATATTTGATGCCTAACTGCTGTGCTTCCTTGTTTCAGATCTAAAGCACTCGTGATGAGTTGATGTGATTGGTTATCTGGAGATGCTATGAAATTCTGGTTGGTTGACGATATGAGAACCTATCGACATTTTTCAATGTGCCAAAGATGTTTTTGCTAGGAGGATGAGTTTGTGGGTGGATGAAGCGATTGGTAGGGATTGTTCAGTTAAGGGAGGTTGAGTCATGTAGGTTGATGTTGGATTTGAGAGGAATATGATGTAAGCTTGTAATGAGATGGTGAAGGCTACAACAAAGTTGTTTGGTGATGAAGATTTAGGAGGCTGTTTTGTTAGAGTTTTTAAGGAGGTGGCTTGGTGTAAGGTTAGGGCGTTAGGCTATTGCGATGGGGATTTCCATCTAGTTTTTGAAGGCAGTAAAGTGGGTCGGTGAGGAAGTAGTTTGTGGTATACATGTATACCGTCGGTGGTTATAGGCTGCGTTGTGAGGAAAACTGGAAGTGAGGTTCTTATGCCTGGTGCTTGTGAGAGTATACAGGTGTGGGCTGAATCAAGTGACGATGGGACAACAATGCTGGGATTTGGAGATGTACGGTGTTTCTTCTTGTTGAAATCTATAGTTGTGATGGCGTTGAAGTGAAAAGTGGTTGATGCTTGGTGTTACAACATTGATGATAATAGTGGATGGTTATAGCTAGTTGATCATTGTTTTTGTGGCCAAATTTCATTATATGCAATTGAATTGTACATTTGAAGGTGCAAGTAGTTTGGCAAAAGATTGTTTTATATTGACAGGCTTGATCTGAAGTTTAATAGAAAAGGACATGATGGATGCACCAAGCAATGGATGTAGTTATTATATATGCTTCAAATTTGTAGCATTCGTTGAACTGGGAGGAGCCTAAGCTGTTTGAAGATGTGGAAGCAGCAGGCCATATGAAGCAGATGTCGTTGAGATGATACTTATTTTGCTTTGGATATTGGCAGTAGTATGTAATATATATTTTTGGCCTTGGGGTTATTGACCTGGCAAGGATTTGGAAAAGATGTCAAAGTAGTTATGTGATAGCCTGTTGTCAAGGAGTCGGTTGCTTGGTTTGAGATTGCCATGGAGATAAGGTATGCATTGCTATCGGAGATGCAGTGTTGTAGATGACATGTGAGCGTTCCTGAAGTGGTACAGGGCAAAGTCCTTGCGCATGTACAAAATGGTATTATGCCTGAGTTGTGTTTGACGGGGATGCGTGAACCAGTAGATTACACATCATCTTGGAAACCGAATAGTTTTAAGTGATGATATTTACGTGTAATTCTCGATTTGTTCATGTTGCTTTTCTAAAGACACTTCCGTCCTCTACTGGAAGGGCGGTTAAGGTAGATAGTGATACAGAGCATGAATACCGAAGCTAACGTGCAGGCTGAAGCCTGAGTACTGGTAGAATTCTGATGCAAAACCATAGAATGCTGGTGGTTCCATGTTATGAAGTCTGCACGGAGCAAACTTCTGTGAAGGAAGCATATTTGAGGTTGTAGGATGTGGGCGTTGTGTGATTGTGAAGTTAAGCGGTGAAGCAAATGAGGAGAGCTGTGTGCTCGTGGAAGGCAGCCGGTGATGCTAGATGGAGCAGCGATTTTGAAGTAGACTCTGGGTGAGGTTGAATGAAACGATCTCAGTTGCTGAATATGGAGGACGTGCCAGTTGTTGTTTAGGCAATGGAAGGAGTAAGAAGCTGAGTCAGGATGTTGTGAATGGAAATTGAGTTGTGAAAGGTAGCAGGTTTGGTTGAAAGAGGAGGAAGGTTGTGAATATGATGCAAGCAGAGAGATGATTGTAAGTTGTTGAAGAGGTGAATGAGTGACTGGAGCTCATGCGTTGATGGTGTTAATAGTTTGATCGAGTATGATGTAGTTTGTTGCACGAGTGGTTGAGGAAAGGTGGTGGTGTTATTTGTTTTTGCATGAAGTTAGTTTGGATGGATTGGTGACACATTCATGGTGTACTAGAGGTTGAAGTTGAAACTTGATGAAGCAGTGGATTTGAAGTTGGGCTGAAACAAAAGGGGGTGAAGTTAGGGTTTGAGGACTTGTAGATGTAGATGGAGTTATATGAACCCGTAGTTGTAACTACAAAAGATGCAAGCGATGTAGTTTACTGCAAACTTTAGCTGGTTTAATTTTTGATAATAGCCAACTTGTATTGGCAATGTGCATGGATTGTTACCAAGCTGTAAATGAAACAAGTCTTCAAGAATTATGGAAGATTTACAAACATTTAGTCTTACCTGCAGTGGAGGAGAAATAGTTGAAGTGAGGTGGTGAATGTATGTTGATGCCTGTAAATGGTGAGTATGAACTTGGAATTTGTTTTATGTGTGTTGAGTGGTTTGAGGTAGCATAGTGTTGATGTTGCAGGTAATTGAAGTGACTGCTGTGAGGCAATTTTGAATGTGAAGGTGGTAGAGATCGGTGAGACAAGCTCGGGATTGTCGAGGAAGTGGATGTGGTTCTATTTTGGTGTTTTTGGTGAAGTTAGTGGGTTTTTTTCTCTGATCTGGTTGTGTTGTATTTTAAGTGATTAACATTGAGTAGGAGCATTTTTTTTTTAATATTGTTTAGTGAATGTGGATGTGAAGCAAGGCAGTTGGTAATGTGGAAAGATTGAAGGAGTTAGAGTTTGCAGTGAGGAGCATCAACAACGTTAGTTGTAGATGGAAGGAACTTGTAATAAGTAGATGATGATTCTGATTTGTTTGGCTGGAGTGTAGTTGTGTGATGAAACAGTGTTTTCCATTGTGATGACGAAGACAAGATTTGTTTTTAGATGTTTGTTGCAGTTGTGCTATTAATGTTAGCATGAAGAACATGTTCGGCAGAACGTTAGTTGTTAATGTGACAGCGATGAAGACGAAGACACGATGGATGTAACATCATTTAGTGAGTTGGATATTAGAATGTTCAGGAGAACTATTTGATGAAATACCTACTAAAGAATAGGTATTAGTCTACAAGTGAAGTAGATGAGTCTGAGAGTTAAGAAGGTTTGGTTTTGTGTCATCCAACAAGTATGAAAAAAGAGCTGTGGTTCTCACTTGTTGGGGGATGATGACATATATAAGGGAAGACCCCAATGAAGAGGTCAGTGGACCCTTAAGAGAAAACAAAAGTGTTTGTTGATGGTTAAAGTACTAATCAATGAAAAAACAGTTGAGCATGTCCAATCAGATAGAGTTGATAGTTGTGATCGAGTACATCTGTGCAAGACGATGAACAAATTGAGAAGAAGCACAGTTCATTGCTTTGTAAACTGGATGTTAGCACATCTAGTTCAATGGAGGGAATGTTAGGAAAGAGTAATGTTTTGTGCTGTTCTATAGGAAATAAGATATGTTTTATCTAGTCTTTAGGAACCTACCTAAAATTTAGGAGATAGTTTCTTCTCTTTCTTTATTTAAAGTTTATGAGATGTAATCAATGCGTGTGAGTAAATAACAATGTAGTCTTTTAATTATTTAACGTTTAATCTCTCCTCTCCTCTAAGTATCAAATTCTAACAATACATACATACATACATACATATATATATATATATATATATATATATATATATATATATATATAAGTCTATTTAGACACAAAATAGAGACATAAATTTAAATACAAGCAATCTCAACCACTAGATCTACCCCTGAGTTCCACCTTCCATGTAAAGACAAACAAATCATACGGTCCAAAGTTTATGTCTCAATAACCGCTTTCACACACATATACACATGCATATAATTTAGTTTGAAGCATGTGTTGAAATCATTGAAGAACAAAGGAGTAGCTAGAATGATTTGTAACTGATGTTCGCTCAAAATAATGGTAGTTTTATCTAAGTTTTGAGGTTTCAATCAAAACATCAAAATTTTGGTGATTCCATTAGGTTTTAGCAGGACTAAATCCAAAACAAATCAAAATTCTGGCTCATCCAAAAATAAAGTTGTTGAACTTCAAATTATACAAAGATAAAAACTACAATAAAGAAAATCAATTTGAATTTGAGAATATATGAATATTCAAAGATCTAAAACTACAAATTAGAAAACATACAAGTTCACAAAATATATTAATGATATATTGCTAAAAAGGTTTAAAATGAAGTAATGAATATTTTATTTTAGTGTTTTAACTATATATAATTAATCAATATTGCTCGTGTATTATTATTTTTTTAGTAATTTTAAATTATACGTTTTACTTCAATTAATTAAACAACGAGTTCCGAAATCATAACTGAAATCGAAATTCTCAAAATTTAAGAATTTGATCAAAATTACTAAAATTACAAAAGACTAAAATCAAGATCTTGAACCTTGTTTTTATCTTATCTTAGAAGTCCACTGACTGTTTTTAAGATGTTACTACATAGTTCAATCCGCACAGATTGTCTATGCATTTTGAATTCCTATTCAGACATTTCGTTGTTAACGTAGTAGTTTTACTTTAGCTTAGAAGACGTCCGGCTGCTTCTCTGATCTTATTAGGTGGTTCAATCCAATCGATGAAGCTCTTAGCAGTTGGAGTAGTTTAACCCAACTTTTATAATAACTTTTGTAATTTATTAACAAAAGGTGGTAAATCATAAATGGCCATTTGCATTAAATCATTCACACACCATTCAAAATATATAACGTGTTATTATTTTGGGGAGATCACCCGTGTTACAAGTAAATTTGGTGGCAGCAGCATACATGATACGCCCTCCATGCTTCCAAAATTGTGCAGTGTTGTCCTTCCACATGTTTCTTACCAATTTCATTCCTTCGGTGGTACTATTGTCTATTAGTATTACGGTCTATAACATTGAATAATCTGTGATTCCAGCTAAATGCTAACTCTATGTTTAGTTATTTGATCAGGTCACATGTCAATTTCATCTAGCTTCAATTCCTAGCAACTCCAACTGCTTAATTAATTCTATGTGTTTATGTTTATGGGTAAGGTTCGGCTATACGTTATTCTTGCTATGTCTCCTCTACTAATTTCCATCTCACCATATTATTTAACCCGAAATGTGTTATTGAAATCATCTTTTCTTTTCCCTCAACCGAAACAGAAAAAAACACATAAATCATCAGCTAAGTTTGTATGTGTATGTCTCTCTCTTTCGTTCCAGTAATTCAATCTCACACATTAGCTAAATATAAATGAGTGTTATAAAAAAATAAATTAAAAAAAAAAAAAAAAAAAGCTCTCAAACAAAGATGTCATGTATACACATACAAACACCATTATGCGAGGGGGCAAGACACATCGACATGGTCTAAGATGTCATGGGTTCGAATCCCATATTTTGAAATATAGCCCAGGTGTCATATAGTATGTTGTATACTATCCAGAGTTGTATATAAAGTACTATCAAGATTCAACACATAGACGCTAAATTCTTATGAAAAATATAAGGAGAATATGTATGTGTGTCTCTCTATGTGCACACACATGGAGGAGAGACTCAATTCTTAAGAAAGATGATCCAACAATATAGAATGTGTGTTGATTTTGATTTATGTACATCTATTTATTTATTTGTTACGATGGGTATACCAAAGTTTTTTATTCCGCTCTTTTCTTTCCTCTTTGATTGTGATACATCAATATAAACATACCACTTTCTCATAAGAGGCATCTACTGTTATGAAAAAAAAAGTTTTTGTCACATAATATAACAAAGATATGATTTTAGGAGGGACCACATACTGAATTAACACATTACCCTCCTGAATTTCACTACTCCCGCTAAATTACATTATTTTGCCATTTTAACAAAAAAAAAAAAAAAAATTTATCCTAGTAGCAAAACTCGACTTTCCTAACAGGTTACTACACAATTATATCGAAAATCAAGAGGTTAAGGACCATTTGCTTTTCGTTTATAGTTTTGAATTTCCATTCAAACAAATTTATTTTGTTTTCCTTATTTTATAAAATAACAAAAGCAGGGACAACAAATAATTATCTCTATCGTCGCTTCATCGTCGAAATGATTGAAATTTCGATCTTCTTCTCTTCTTTCATTATATTATGTAATGAGCACTAGAAAGAAAAAAAACTCAAAATAAAACCGAATAGACACTAAAATTTTGCATAGGAGGAATCATCTAGAAATAGTTTCTCCATATATAGTGATCAATCAAACACAGAGGAAAACAAAATCATACATCCAAAGCCATATCTTTGTCACGATTATCAAGCGTAAAGCTAAAAGAAGAAAATGGTGGTTTATTGAAGTAATCCTAATCACCGATTGACACATCAATATGGTACCGAGGGTCTCTATATGATTGATTCCATTTTGTGATTTCCAACGGAAACATTATACCATCCAACTTTTTTCTCCCAATTATTCATTTGTACAATGAAAATGATACTCGTGCATGATACAAGGATTGATCATACCAAATAAATAGTGGGTATGTTGTCCCAATGTATGAGTCCTACATGGTAATGTAAATTTTGTGACAACAACAACATATAATAGTAAACAAGAAAAAGACTAATGACACCGTTGTTATTTCGTGGGGTCCATCTATTTGCATCCTTGCAATATGCTTTTCACCCTCCGTTTATAACAAAAATAAATTAATGTCATTTTTACTCTCAAACAAACAATTTTTTTTTTCTTTATTATGTCTCTTCTTATGTTATATTTAACTACTTTATGCATATGAAATGTTGAAACTAAAAATTTATCGAGGAAGACATTCAGTAATCAACCACAAACTCTACCGACAACATTTAAAGCCAGCATGGAAAAATAAATGAGAACACACAATGCAAACGTAAAAACTAATTAATGATTGGTCTCTGAAACGTATAAACGATAGAAACTAACAAGAAAACTATATATACATCGTTGAATATGAACGTAGAAAATTTTAAAAAATATCCAGAATAGTGAAATAAAGAAAGTAAAAAGAAGAGAAAAATCTAAGTAAAAAATGAAAATGGCGTTTTTGGGATAAATGGGATGGATAAAGAAAAAATCGAGATGAAAATTTTACTTTGGAATGATCGGGGAATGAAGAGCAATAAAAGAGGTGCAAATAGATGGAGAGCCTATTTCAGGTATTTCATAGTGTATTTGACTCATTGTATACTAGTGCTTATGAAATCTATACTGCAGATAGTTAATCTTTGAAAGTAGAAAAAATCGGTGGATGTTTAGCAGATGATACAAGTAAGGTTTCCAATGTGGCAACAAACCCATGTGTCACAAAACTCCTTTTTCACTTTGCTTTGTATCCCATAAATCTAGTCATGCCACCTAAATCTCATCGCTACTTTCGTATGTGCCCAAACTTCAACCAAAAAAGGAAAAGTAGTGTTAAAGATGATAATAAAGTTGAACTTTCTTGAATCTTGATATCCATGGTTTTAGAATATGTATTTTTCAAGGTAACATACTTGCTTTATTAATCACATACATTGTCAGTAAAATATGCTACAAAAGATTATTCTTTTTCAAAAACATATTTGTATATATGTATAGTCAGAAATTGTTCTTGGTTAGTTAATACCAAATAGCTCTTCGACACCAATTGAATATACTTGGTCTGGATATTGATTAATTTTGAAATGGCATTGTGACTAGTAATCAATACTACATATCAATCCGTCGTTTTCAGTGTAATATGAAGTGTTCTGGTTATAAGTTTGGATAGCTGAAAATTTTGCCTTCTAACTTCTAAAATAATAGAAGGATAACCATACATAAACTCTACTATGATTATTATTTCTTATCAGGATTGCAACCTGCTGTATTTATCCTTATCTTTGACTTCGATTTTGCTTTTGCCACTGCCTATTATCTCTACATATTCTCCCTACTTTCCTATATATACTATTAATCCTTCGCTCATTTCACCCAACTGGAGAAAATACAGCAACAGGGGAAAAGACATTTTGTTTGAAAAAACAAAAGTATTACTTTTTAGATATTGAAATATATTTCGGAAATGTATAGTAATTAAGAGGCTGTGATTACTTAGCTAGATCTCTTGGCTGAGTGGCATTCCATGTGCTTCGGAATCATTCAGTCTTTTGAAAACACTTTTCTCCTAATACTTCCATTATAAATTATTTTTGCATGTCTCCCATATTATAATGATATATTGATATGTTAAAATATTTATGCACTATATAAGAAGCTGTGTGGATAATTTCAGTCCTTCCTCTCCTTTTTGTTCATTCTAACATAACATCTTGATTAGCGTTTCGATTTAAAATGGGTGAAGCAAAACCGGTAAATGCCGATCATTTTGAGATTAGCAATGCATAATTTAATTAGCTTCAACATATGATTGTCAAAGTGTGCTTTTGATTATTACCTTTCCCTTCTTTTTACATAGGAAGAAGCGAAACCAGAAGCTAAAGCGGACGAGAAGGTAGAAGAGAAAAAGGAAGAGAAAGTCGAAGAGAAGAAGGAAGAGGAGAAGAAAGAAGAGAAGAAAGGAGAGAAGGAAGAAGGAAAGAAAGAAGAAGGAGAGAAGAAAGATGAGGAAAAGAAAGAAGAGGAGAAGAAAGAAGAGGAGAAGAAAGAGGAAGAAGCAAAACCTCCACCTCCACCCCCTATTGTTATATTACACATTGACATGCATTGTGTTGGATGTGCAAAGAAAATCCAGAGGTGCCTGTTGAAATGCAAAGGTATAACAAAATCATAAAAATTGTATTAAACTTGAGCTGTTAAAATGCAAATGTTTTACCATAAATATCAACTTAAGAAAATTTTGTCACACAATTAGAGTATAAAATAATGTTTGAGTGGATTTTTGATTCCTTGGCTGAACCCATAAGCCATGAACTGTAACATTATCCTATAGTTGCATCATAATTGTAATTTTTATCTGGCCTAAACCCATAAACTTGTGATGATGGTGGACTAAAATCCGTGTATGCATTCCAACCTTTTTTTTAATGTAGGAGTGGAAGCAGTGGAGACTGACATGGCACTAAATGAAGCGAAAATAAAAGGAGTAGTTGACCCACAAGCACTGTGTGCGAGTATTGAAAAGAAAACAATGAGAAAAGCTAAAGTGATATCACCCGTATTGCCACCACCAGATGAAGCTGAACCACCTGCACCACAAGTCATTGCATCCCAGGTCAGATATCATTCCACCACTCAAATTTAATTGAAATTTGCTTTGTATAAAATAACATTGCAGATAGGTATAAATACAAGTGTCTTGTACATGTGTACAATCATTTATTAAACTATGTATGCATGTCAGAATTAGAAAAAGCTTATTTACTATTGTGTTGCATAAATGACAAATCTGTTTGGAATACACGTACAGGTAAGTGGAGTCATAACAGTGGAATTACATGTCAACATGCACTGTGAGGCCTGCGCTCAGCAGCTCAGGAAAAGGATTTTAAAGCTCAGAGGTATAATTCATAGCATAGTAATAACTAGATAGTATAAAATGTCTAGCTTGAGTTCCATTCAATAATGAACATTATCAATTAAGTAAATCTTTTTGATTAACTTGTGGTATGTGTTGGGAGATACATGCATATTTCTTTAATGTTCAGTCTATTTGGATAATTAAAATGATTGATTTATCATTCAGGAGTGCAAACTGTAGAGACAGAGTTACACAGTGGCAAAGTAATGGTAACGGGTACAATGACCGGAGAAAAACTAGTCGATTATATTTACAGACGAACTGGAAAACTTGCAAAAATCATCCCACCACCACCTCCACCAGCACCAGAAGAAGAGAAAAAGGAAGATGGCGATAAGCCGCCTGAAGGGAAAAAGGAAGAATCGGAGAAGAAGGAAGATGAAAAGAAGGAAGAAAATGCAGAGAAAAAAGAGGAAGAAGAAGTTAAAAAGGAAGGAGAATTAAATCAAGCAAACATGATATATTATGGTCCTGATCAAGACATGATGAGGAGAATGATGTACTGGAATAATCCCGGTGGTTACGTTAATTATAATCATAGTAACTATAATAATTATAACATGATTGGAGGTGGACAAGAAGATTATTATAATTACTACGGGCGGAGGAATCCGACTGTGCCATGGGGCATGCCCGTTTATACGGTTGAAAGACCACCGCCGCCGCCTCAGTTTTTCAGTGATGAAAATCCTAATGCTTGCTGCATTTCATAAGTTGAGCATTATGTGTACAACATATTATATAGAATATTTATATGATTATATGGGTTTGTATGTATTGTTATTATGTATCATGATATGAAATGAAGAATGCTGCATTATTTTTAGTTGTAAGCTGTAACTGAGTTATTCTAGTATTTTACTTGTAGCCAAACATTCTGTGGACCATTATCTGTTTTGAACATATGTACATTTGTTTTATGGACGAATAATTGAGGGCATATACCTAACAATACAAGAATCAACAACAAAGTATATATAAGTGCTAAAGCTGTATGTGCTTAAAAGGAGTGCTTGAATGTAAAATATCATACAAAAGAAAGGCTGGAAGGATATCATGTGAGGTCCATGATTCATGATTTCATTCAAGGACATCCATGAGAAAGATTACATTGATAATTCATACATGTAGGGCCTGAATTATGAATTAGTATCAAGAAACAAGAAGAAGAATTTAAATGTGGGATTCACATGGTTTGGTGTGCTAATGAGTTGGCATTAAGTATGGAAAATTTGTCGTAAGCGAGTGCAAGTTAGGAAAAGTAAAACATATAGCATATGGTGAAGGTGATTAGTCTCTTTCCAACCGCTAACTGACGTGTAGTTGGACAAGTTAACTGTCCTTGTATGCACATGCTTGCTATCTTCTTTTATCACCGAAAAGGAAAACATTCATTGAGAACATAACACAGAATATATAACTTGAATGATGATAGAATATAACTGAGTAATGAGCTAAACTTGGTTAGGATTATAACCTTTTCAAGTTTAACCATTCCTGTGTGAGTCTTTTAGTTCAGAAACATTATAGACTTTACTTTCTCTGCTTTCTTTTTCCTTTTTCCTTTTTCCTTTTCCTTTTTTTCAGGTTAGGCACCCCATCACTCCATTCTGATCACATTATAATTCCCTTATTACATGTTTTCATTTGACACAAATAATCATAGTAAAAAAATAAATCAGTACCAATGCAACACACCAGGCCATGTCATATGAATGATGAATGAAAATCGATGGTTGATATGTATATGGTATATGGTATATGATTGCAGATAAAAAGGGACATAAAATTTGAGTGGTCTTGATTCATTCTCTTAGTGTCTTGAAAACTTAGCAGTAGTTCTTTGGTTCTCTAAGGAGTTACCACATGACTACAGTCCAAGTAAAAAAATGAAAGTGTGGAGCTTTAATCACACTAAAGATGATTTATGGCAATGATGCATAAACATAAACCTTTTTAGTTACATGGAAGTACACGTGGAATAAGCTTACAATAATCAGTATAAAAAACAAAGCTTGGTTTTCTTTTAATCTTTTCCATTTCAACATGATACAATAACGAGTTTAGATTAGTGAATGCGGTCATATCATATGTTTTTGTTCAAGAGCCATGTTACAACACATGGAAGTGTCAAAATCACCAGTACCCAAACGCACGCTCTAAGCTTAGAAAGTGAGTATGCAGTGTTTGCATCTTGAAACAGCGTAGCACATTGAAAAATGTTTGCATTTGCATTGGTTCCACGGTCTATCATTCCTAGTTTGCTAACACTTTCCAATGATAGTGTAGTGGAAATTAACACTTTACGGAAGCGTGCATCGGAATCTTAATCATCCAAATCACAAAAAAGTAACTTCAATAGAAAAAACAGGACAAAAATGCAATCAAAAACACAAACATGAGATATTCCATCCAACTATTCTCTTTATTGATTCATCTTTGTTTACATTTATTGGAACGAGCCAAAAATAAGCAAACTACAATTAAATCCGTAACATAATTAGGTATACAATATTTAGATGACAAATATTGTTGGAGAAGAATAACCATGAAGAATGTTGATCCGCTTTTTGGTAAAGCAGTCACACATCAAATTTATGGTTAGCGACAAGCTCGAGTTTTGAGAATGTTTGTCGGGAAGCAAAAAGTGATTTGGTTGAAGTTGTTGAACTATGCGATACTATGTGTTAGATTGAAGAGGAAATTTCGGGTATTTTGGATATTTCGGATCTGAAGGAAATTTTGGATCTGGATGATATTTCGGATCTAGAGGATCTGAAGGATATTTCGGGTATTTCCATATACTTCTCTATACCAATATAAACTATCCTCTGGCTTTCAAAAGGCAAGAATCAAGAGCTTCAAGACTTGATAGAAATCAAGGGTTTGTTCTCAAGGGTTTAACTATGGTTTATAACCTAATTGCAGTTCTTCAATTCTATTCTCCTCAAACTCTTTTCTATATTGAAATATAGTGATCATTGAATTAATCTCTTGTATTCCTTTCATCGTGGCAATAACATACTCTCTATAAAGTGGATATACACTAACAAGATGTTAGTGGAACCACTATAAATCCTTATGTAATTTATTTTTGCTACTACTATCATTAGTTTCTTGCTTGTGATTGAGATTTGGATTGTTTGTGATTGGCTGGTAATTGTTTGTGACTAGAGTTGTTGGTTTGGTTGTTTTTGCAAGTCTAACAACAATCTAGTCTTTCGCGGGCGCTTGTGGTTTAGATATTTGATTCAAGTGGTCTTGAATCAGATTAATCACAATGGTTCCAACAGCTGGTATCGGAGCAACTGGTGCTTGTTAGGTGTTTGTGAAAATGCCGGAAATGGGTAATAGCTCGGTAAGTCCTTCAACCGGAACTCCGAATAGTGTGGCGCCTTATGTACGGGGTTCGTATGCGGCGTTGGGTTCTCAATTGGTAATTGACAAGTGGAATGGTGATAATGACTTTGAGAAGTGGCAATGGAAATGAAAGCGGTTCTTAGGCGGAAATCGGGTGGTATTTGATACATAGTTATTGTCAAGTGATATCTCGGATGTTGAGAGAAAGGAGATGGAGGAATGGGCTTACACTACTCTTCAACTTGCTATGGGGGAGAATGTGATCTCCGAAATTAGTGATGAGATTACCGCTAAAGGTATTTGGGACAAGTTGGAGGAATTGTATATGAAGAAGTCGCTCACTAACCGTTTGATCTTGTTGCGGATGTTTTTCACCTTCAAGATGAAGGAGGGTAATTCGCTTAAGGAACACTTGAATGTCTTTGATGACTTGCTTATGAAGATGAATGCGTTGATTCTAAGATTGAGGAAGAGCAAAAGACGATGATATTATTGTGTCTGTTGCTGGACCGCTATATGGGTTTCTCAAATAGTTTGATCTATGGTCGGGATACTTTGACTCTTGATGATGTCAAGACGGGTCTTCTAAGTGAGGAGTTGAGAGATCAAATGAAGGAGATGAGTGAGGGTAGTAGTGGAGCTAGTAGTGGTCATGGGTTATTTGTGGAGAAAGAAAAGAATGTGAAGAAAGGAAACCGGTGGAAGATGTAAATCGAAAGAGAGAAATGGCAAGTGCTTTATTTGCAAGAAACAGGAACATTGGAAGAATGAATGTCCGGACAAAGATAAGAAGGAAGTAGCATCTTCATCCGTAGCGGTGAGAGTGGGGATGGTGAGATAGATGAGAATGTGTTGACGGCGGTAACATCGGGTGTTTCGGGTAACGAATGGGTGCTCGATTCGGGTGCGTCGTATCATATGACGCCAAATAGAAATTGTTTTTCGTCCTTTGAAGTCAAAGAGGGAAATGCAATTGCTATGGGAAATGGTGCTATTTTGCAAGTCGATGGGTAGTGGCTCCGTGCAAATAAGGATGTTTGATGGAGTTGTTCGCACGCTCACCAATGTTCTCTATGTTCCAGGACTTAGGAAGTCGCTTATATCTTTGGGGCAATTGGATTCTCTAGGATGCAAGATCACTATCGAGAAAGATTGCTTGAGGATTTCGAACGGGGTGCTTGTGATTATAAAGAGTGCTAGGACTCATGGTATACATTTGGGTGTGACCGTAGGAGGTGAGACTTGTGTGGATGTTGATAGTTCTCATGACTTGGATGCGACACGATTGTGGCATTTGAGATTGGGTCATGTCTCGGAGAGGAGTTTGGATATTCTTCGGAGGTGGGAGATGATCGAGGGTGAGAGTTTCAACAAACTATAGTTTTGCGAGGAATGCGTCATGGGGAAGCAAACAAGGGTATCATTCGATGAAGGAAAACATGACTCAAAGGAGGTTCTTGAGTATTTTCATTTGGATATTTGGGGACCGACATCAGTTGCTTCTCTGGGTGGAGCTCGTTATTACATTTCTTTCATTGATGATTTGTCTCGAAAAGTATGGGTGTATGTAATGAAGGCCAAGTTGGAGGCATTTGCTAAGTTCAAAGTGTGGAAGGCTCTTGTTGAGAATGAGAGTGGCAATGCTTTGAAGGTGTTAAGGACCGACAATGGCGGCGAATATGTTTCCCAGGAATTATTGGAGTATTGTAAGCATCACGGAATCCGGAGACATTTTACTACATCGGGAAATCCGCAATCTAATGGAGTAGCGGAGAGAATGAACCAAACTCTACTTGAGAAAGTTTGATGCTTAAGATTGACATCGGGTTTGTCTAAGGGATTTTGGGCCAAAGCTTTGTCAACAGCGATGCATATTGTGAATCGAATTCCATGCTTGACCATTGATAACAAAATTCCAAAGGAAGTGTGGAATGGGAAGAGTGTTGACTTGAGATATCTTTGTGTGTTTGGTACTCCGGTTTATGTGCATGGTTCGGGGAATGATAAGCTTGGAGCAGAGCATTCAAGTGGGTCTTGCTTGGTTTCACGGACGGCGTGAAAGACTATCGGATTTGGAATCCGGAAATGAAGAAGGTTGTTAATTCTCGTTATGTCACTTTTGATGAGTCGGCTTTATTCAAGGAGAATGAGAGCTCATCAGATGTTCCGGATTTGGTTCACAGTGAATCAAAGGAGAAAGAAGTTATTCCCACATTTCGTCCAAGTGGTAGTAGAGTTGAAGAAGAAGCTCATGGGGTAGAAGCGGTTGATGAAACATCACATAGTCCACATGGTTACTCTAGCGATGTTGGTGATGTACATGATACTAGATAAGTTTTGACTCAAGGTGGAGCCGAAAGGGGTTTTGGTGATAGTATTGCTACTCGGGTTGGTCGACGTGCAATAAGGCCTCCCGAAAGATATGGTGATTGGAACTACCTTAGCTTTTGTGAACATCTGGACTATGCTCTCAATATAGTCCAAGATGAGCCGATGGACCTTGATGATGTCATGGAGTCAAAAGAGAGCTCAAAATGGATTTGTGCCATGGAGGAAGAGATGCAATCATTGATAAAGAACCAAACTTGGAATTTGGTTCCACTTCCTCAAGGAAACCGTTCTATAGGGTGCAAATGGATTTACAAGGTGAAGGATGATGGAAGGTATAAAGCAAGGTTAGTGGCAATGGGGTTTGCACAAAGAAAAGGAAAGGAGTATGATGAAAATTTTGCACCGGTGGTACTTCATACTTCTATCCAGGTTTTACTAGCCATAGTTGCTATCCATGTCTTGGAGTTGGAGCAACTTGATGTGAAAACCGCCTTCTTGCATAGAGACTTGGATGAAGACATCTACTTGGAGCAACCGAACGGGTTTGTTGTAGATGGTAAGTCTAAAATGGTTTGCAAGTTGAAGAAATCACTATATGGGTTAAAGAAATCACCTAGACAATGGTATAAGAGATTCGATCATTTCATGCTTGAAAGTGGCTTCCATTGAATCATGAAGAATGCTTGTGTATATTTCAAGAGGTTAGGAAATGATTGTTGGGTGTATTTACTCTTTTATGTGGATGATATGCTCATTGCTTCCAAGGATAAAAATGAAATCAACAAGTTGAAGATGCTTTTGAAATCGGAATTCGAGATGAAAGATCTTGGAGAAGCAAGGAAAATCTTGGGCATGGAAATTGAAAGGGACCGAAAGCATTTTGAGTTAAGATTGACTCAAAAGGAGTACATTAAGAAAGTGCTTTGCCGTTTTAGCATGGGGAATGCAAAGGCGTTAAATACACCTTTACCTTTGCATATGAAGCTTTCAGATAAGGGATCACCTATCGGGGATAAAGACAAGGCTTATATGGGAAATGTGTCATATGCAAGCGTGGTTGGTAGTTTAATGTGCGCTATGGTGTGTATAAGGCCCAATATTGCAAATGTCGTTGGGGTGGTTAGTCTATATATGGCTAATCTGAGGAAATTGCATTGGGAAGCTGTGAAGGCTATATTGAGATACTTGAAAGGCACATCATCTCATGGTATTGTTTTTGGAGGTAGTGATGAGAGGAGTTGCAAGTTGGTTGGTTATTGTGACTTGGACTACAATGGTGATAGGGATCGAAGGAAATCAACTTCCGTGTATGTCTTCACACTTTCGGGACAACCATTAGTTGGAGATCGAGATTGCAAACCATAGTTGCTTTATCCACTACGGAGGCGGAGTTGATTACCGCGGTGGAGGTGGAAAAGGAGGCACTCTACTTGAAGCGATTGTTGTGTGACTTGGGTTTCGAACATGAGAGTATCGATGTTCGATGTGATATCCAGAGTGATATACATTTGGCGGAGAAGTTGGCGTTTAGCTCACAGACCAAGCATATTGAGGTGAGAGAGTCATTTCTTGTAGCCATGGATGAGGGTAAGCTAGTATACCTTCCGAAAGTGCACACAAAGTATAAAGCGGCGGATATGTTTACTAATGCATTGCCAGTTGGGAAGTTCGAGCATTGCTCGAACTTAATTCGCTTGCTGAGTTGCTAGGTGCCATGGGGTGGAACGGTTGGAGAGAGTGGTTTGTTTGTTTGTTTGGAAAGGAATATCAGTGATAGATTGGATATCTATCTTCATGGTAAGTACTCGTTTTCACTCCCGAGTACATTGTCTTTTGGTGAGACTGATTTAGGAGTTCGATGTTTCAACACTTCATTGACAAGTAAGGCTATGCCTGAACTCGTTAGTGAAGTGCAATGGGTGGTGGCTACGCCGGAGTTCATTGGAGAAACATTCAAGCTTTCTTGGTTGAAGGTAGAAGGAAATGCTTGGGTGCATTAGAGTTTGTGATGGAGATGGATATAGTATCGAGGTGGAGTGTTGAAGTATGTGATACTATATATTAGATTGGAAAGGAAATTTCGGGTATTTCGGATCTGGAGGAAATTTCGGGTATTTCGGATCTGGAGGAAATTTCGGGTATTTCGGATCTAGAGGAAATTTCAGGAATTTCCATATACTTCTCTATCCCTATATAAGCTATCCTCTAGCTTTCAAATGGCAAGAATCAAGAGCTTCAAGACTTGATAGAAATCAAGGGTTTATTCTTAAGGGTTTAATTAGGGTTTATAACCTAATTGCAATTCTTCAATTCATTCTCCTCAAACTCTTTTCTATATTGAAATATAGTGATCATTGGATCGATCTCTTGTATTCCTTTTATCGTGGTAATAACATACTCTCTCCAAGGTGGACGTACACTAACAAGATGTTAGTGGAACCACTATATATCCTTGTGTCATTAGTTTCATGCTTGTGATTGAGATTTGAATTGTTCGTGATTGGTTGATAATTGTTTGTGATTAGAGTTATTGATTTGGTTGTTTTTGCAAGTCTAACAACGATCTAGTCTTCTGCTAGTGCTTGTGGTTTAGATATTTGATTCAAGTGGTCTTGAATCGGATTAATCACAACGGTTCCAACAGAAGTCACGAAGTGTTCGAAAAAGGTTGGAAATATCGCCGATTCCTAGATCGGCGTTATCGGATTGGAAAAATCATTAAAACCTTGGTTAATGTGGCATGGTGAAAATATGTGATCGACTCGGCATGATCAGCTCAAAATCCTTAAGCACCTCGATCTGATCACGTGGAAAAACTCATTGAAGAAAAATATATATTGGTTTTGGCGAATTTTGGATTCAAATACTCGAAATATGTTGCACGACATGTGTTGATCACCTAAAATCGCTTATGCAAACTCAAAACCTTCAGATCAGCTACTTGGAAAAATTCCGGTTTAGCACTGCGAAACCATGCGCGACATGCTGAATCACCAAAATTCCATGGGTGCGTATCAGGGATTTCGCATCCCGAATTTTGTATCCGATCACACATCAGATTTGACATGGGATTCGGGTGCGAAAAACTCCATGATCACACCAAAAGTCGATGCGAAATTCACGTGTGCATCTCGGGGATTCAATGCGAAAAAATGGAATGCTGAGTTAGGATGCGAAGGATTGAGCAAGGATTTGGCAAATGGAAATCGCATGCGGATCATCAAATTTCGCTTGCATGACTCGAGTTGGCCCCAGTATTTTGGGATGTGAAATTGGAAAGGGCAAGGCGGATACATTCTTTGACAAAATGGCCGATCACAACCTAGTACATGTAGATCACCGATTTTTGGGCGATCTGCATGTGCCAATCACTAGTTTTTCATGGTTTTCCTCAGGATTCGAAAATTTGCATCATAACTTAATTTTTGGTTGAGTACCTGGGATACAAATTTCGCATCCCCTCAAAATACGAAATTATGGCCAATGCATGGAAACTCCACTTATAAATACCCCCTCTCTTGGCATTTAAAGGGGTTGGCTTGGTAATTTTGGACTTTAGGCATACGTTGGTCATTCCTATGACTCTGGAGTACTTCCTAGACTTGTAAACTTCATACAGAAGTTTGTCTACAACTTTTTGGCATCCATTTGGACTTTTGGACATCTCTTGTACATTTTTGGATATTCTTGGACATTGAAGCATTTCATTGGCCATTAATGTTTATCCTAATACACTTTGGCCCAAGGAAGAAGAAGAAGATCATTTTATTCAAAGTTGAGAATTAACATAGTATTTGTTATCCTCTACTATGGCTTTGTACATTCAAAGTGTCTGAACTTGGATAAACTTTGTAATCGACAAAATGATGATGAATGATTACTACAAAGTGGAAGTAGGCGTTAGTGGAAAACCATTATAAAAAGTTGTGTGGCCCTTTACATTTAATTATTTGGTTATTTGGGTTGCACTTAACCCACTCATGGGGTTGGCGTGCGAGAGTAACCACTTTTCCATGTCTACACTTTGGTGCAGAAGGTAGGGGAAGTGATAACTTCGATTTCGGCTTTGATTTTGTATCTCAGATTTTCTTTTGGATTTTGACTTTGGTTTCAGATTTCGGATTCCACTTTGTTTTGGAAACAGATTTTGCTTGCTTTTCATCATGGTTGAACGAAAGAAGCTCTACGCTACTTTCGAGACTCAGACTACTAGTAGCAAAGAAAGTCAAGAACATTCCTCGACTGAAGATCTCTTGTACTTGATAACTCGATAGGCTTTGGCTGAATTGGTTAGGGGTTTGATTGCTTGTATGGATCAGCATGCAGAAGTTATAAATACTTTTTTCGCTCAAATTAAAGATAGATTGCAAGGTTTTGGAAGGTCGACTGAAAAATGGATATTGTTAGAACAAGTACTAGTGTTTCACAAGTTGTGACTTGGGACTCGGGGGAAACCCCACAAACTTTACAACAGGCGACATCGATCCTCGGACCGGTGTCGTTCCCGCTACGTTCGGGGGCATCCCCATCCAGAAGGAAGAGCAGTTCTGAAAGCTTTGGTTAGTCAGGTTAAGGGTTCTAGTAAAGGCAAGCCTTCTTCTGGGAATGGTCGCTCAGCGGTTGGGAAAAAAATATAAATTCTCTTTTCACTTGGAGCTTACTCACACCCTTATGGAGATCTACTTGGAAGTTCATCTCATTGCTTCTTCATGAAAGCCTCCCGTAATGGAATCGACTCTTAAAAAAAAGATTTAGGTCGACATTGTTTGTTCAATGATTTCGACGCTCATAACACAAACGGTTGTGGACATATTTGGGATATGGTTAAAGAGCGTGTCAAACGCGACGGGTTGGCACAATTTGTTCGAACTTAGGCTAGGTGCCTCGTGGTCCGATTATCGATTAATCTTTGATTTCTTTGGCTCTGGTGTCTCGGATTCAGCCCTCTGGACATTAGTATCTTATGGCTTGTGGTTTCTGGTCTTCTGGATACTTTGGTTCTTTGGTTACTCGACGTTTAGTTCTTGTTGGCTCGATCGTTTACTTAGTCTTTGGTTTCTATGGATTACTTGGATTTTGGTACTCCAACATTTGTCTCTTGTGTGTTCTTTGTCTTGGCCTTCTTCGGTTTCTTGGATTTCAGTATTTTGGCTCTTAGCGCTTGGCTTTTCGGTTCTCGGTTTTTCTGGCTTTTGGTCTTCTGTATTTTCCAGCTTTTGGCTTTCTTGGTTTCTCTGACTTATGATTTGGTTCTCGCTTCTTCTGGACTTTGGTTATTCAAGTTCCGGCCCATGGTTATGGCTTTCTGGGCTTCGGCCTTTGGTTTGATTTTATAGGCGTTTGCCCTCTAGATGTATCCTTTTGGCTTTTTGGTTATAGATGGTTGAGTCGACATGACCATTGCTCAACAATACACCATCACTCCTGGTTATTAATCAAATATAACTTTTCTGGCTTTAACTTTCAATGGCTAAGTTTGCTTACCCATGTAACAAGAACCGGCGAGATCCTTGGCATGCTCTTCGCTAACGATAAACTATTCAACCTCCTTCATGAATAAACTTGAAATCAAAATTGTCTAAATCTGCATACCATGTACGGGGATCGGCGAGAACCCTATGCATGCCCTTCGCGGATGATAAATTGATATGTTTTCTTTTGGCTTTACTAAAAACTCCCTATCTTTTATAACTTTAATATAATTACTTTGTTAAGTAAGGATACTTGCTTGCGAAGTATGAAAACTGGGATTGGACTGCGAATTCTAAAGAACAGGTCGTCTTGTCCTACATCAACAAGGATGCTCTATCTAGTGGTGACTATTGGATCCTACTCGTTTGGCTTTGGATCGTCCTGTCAAGGCGATTCATCTGGTTATCTAGTTACGATGGGTGGACTTGTCAATGACGTGACAAGGTATTCACACATGGATTTAGATCGTCCTGTCAAGGAGATTCACCTGGTTATCAGGTTACATAGGGTGGACTTGTCAGTGACGCGACAAGATATTCATTTATGGTTTTAGATCGTCCTTCCACGGCGATTCATCTGGTCATGTTGAGTGGACTTGTCGATGGCACGACAAGATTATTCACTCGTTGCTATGGTGACTATTTGGTTATTGGTTACTTTGGATTTATGGACTTTGGGTTTCCCCAATCACTTGTTTATGTCTTATTCTGGCACTTTTATTATTTTGGTTGCTTTGGTCGTTCTATTTTCTTTGGCTATTCTGGATATTGGACCTCCTTGGTCCTTTGGCTATACCAGTTATTATGGTCATTTTGGTTACCTCGGTCACTTGGTTATTTCAGTTACTCTAGCTACTTCGATTATTATGGTTACTTCGGTTATTTTGGTAATTATCCGGTTATTCTGGTTCTCTCAAGAAACGATCCAGAGTAATCGTCGACTTTCATCGGATTTCGGGCTTTGGTTTTATGGTTAATTCGATCTGGCGCAATCGTGAATTTTTAGTTAATAGATCCGATTAGATCGCGACTTCAGGTTCTTTGGCTTTCTGGTTTTATAGTTAACACGATCTGGCGCAATCATGGCTCCTCGGCTTTCTGGTTATTGGGATTCCCTTTGGACTTCTCTTGACGTTTGTTTATGGATTCTTGGATTTATGGATTACTTGCAAAACACATCTTCTTTCGATCAAGAAAGATATGCATACATGGGAAAAGTATTGACCCGCTTTTTGACAATGCAGTCACGCATCAAGTTTATAGTTAGCGACGCGCTCGACTTTCAAGAACGTTCTTAGGGAAACAAAAAGCGATTGGGTGAAGTCGCGAAGTGTTCGGAAAGAGTTAGAAACATCACCGATTCCCGGATTGGCGTGATCGAATTGGAAAAGCCGTTGAAACCTTGGTTAATATATCATGGTGAAAATATGTGATCGACTCGACCTAATCATCTCAAAATCTTTGAGTTCCTTGTCCGATCACGTGGCAAAACTATAGTCAAAGGAAAATATATTGGTTTTAATAAATTATAGATTCAATTACTCAAAAGTGTTGCGTGACATGTATTGATCACTTAAAATCACTTACGCAAACTCAAAAACATCGGATCAGCCACTTAGCAACTTCCCCGGTTTGGCACTTTGAAGTACCATGCGCGACATGGTCGGATCACCAAAATTCCATAGGTGCGCATTACGAATTTCGCATCCCGAATTCTATAGCCGATCACGCATCAGATCTAGCATGGGATTAAGATGTGAAAAGATCCTTGATCACACTGGGAGTCAATGCGAAATTCACGAATTCGATGCGAAAAACTGGGATGCAGAGCTAGGATGCGAAGAATCGAGAAGGATTTGGTAAATAGAAATCGTATGTGAATTATCAATTTTCTCTTGCATGAATTAGGTTGGCCACAGTTTTTGGGATGAAAATTTGGCAAGGTGAATGCCTATCGTGGAAAAATGGCTAATCGCAGCCTAATATGTGCAGATCGCTGATTTTTGGGTGATCTGCACGTGTCATTCACCGGTTTTCATGGTTTTCCTCAGGATTCAAAATTTTGCATCACGACTTGATTTTTTAGCTAAGTATCGGGGATATGAATTACGTATCCCCTTAGGATACAAAATTCGAGTTGGTGCATGAAAACTTAACCTATAAATACCCCCTCTCTTGGAATTCAAAGGGGTTGGCTTGTCTTGGTATTTTTGGACTTTGGGCATACTAGAGAGCTTTCTTTGAAGTTCATTAATGGTTTCTGTTTAAACCAAAAATGGTTCAAACACCAAAGGTGTTATGTAAACACGTTACCAAATGGTTAGACTAAAGACATAATCACAAAATAAAAAGAAAAGTAGAG